>JAUIMM010000210.1:7990000-8601736 GCA_031769625.1 Taudactylus pleione | reverse complement strand
ACCCCTAACCCCCCCTTCCCAGGTGCCTAAACCTAAACTCCCCCCTAGTGAGAAACCTAACCTCCCCTTCCCTGCAGCCTAAATCTAACCCTCTCTCTTTCGTACCCCTAACCCCCCCTTCCGGGTGCCTATACCTAAAATCCCCCCTAGTGACTAAACCTAACCTTCCCATCCCCGCAGCCTAAACCTAACCTTCTCTCTCTCCCTACCCCTAACCGCCCCCTTCCCGGTGCCTAAACCTAACCTCCCCATCCCTGCAGCCTAAAACTAACCCTTTCTTTCTCCCTACCCCTAACCCCCCCTTCCCGGTGCCTAAACCTAAACTCCTCCCTACTGACTAAACCTAACCTTCCCATCCCCGCAGCCTAAACCTAACCCTCTCTCTCTCCCTACCCCTAAACCCCCCTTCCCGGTGCCTATACCTAAACTCCCCCTTAGTGACAACCCTAACTTTCCCATCCCTGCAGCCTAAACCTAACCCTCTCTCTCTCTCTCCCTACCACTAGTCCCCCCGACCCGGTGCCTAAACCTAAACTCCCCCTGGTGACAAACCTAACTTCCCCATCCCTGCAGCCTAAACCTAACCCTCTCTCTCAACCTACCCCTAACCCCCCCTTCCCGGTGCCTATACCTAAAATCCCCCCTAGTGACTTAACCTAACTTTCCCAACCCTGAAGCCTAAACCTAACCCTCTCTCTCCCTAACCCTAACCCCCCCTTCCCGGTGCCTATACTTAAAATCCCCCCTAGTGACTAAACCTAACCTCCCCATCCCTGCAGCCTAAAACTAACCCTTTCTTTCTCCCTAACCCCTAACCCCCCCTTCCCGGTGCCTAAACCTAAACTCCTCCCTAGTGACTAAACCTAACCTTCCCATCCCCGCTGCCTAAACCGAACCCTCTCTCTCTCCCTACCCCAAACCCCCCCTTCTCGGTGCCTATACCTAAACTCCCCCCTAGTGACAAACCTAACTTCCCCTTCCCTGCAGCCTAAACCTAACCCTCTCTCTCTCTCTCCCTACCCCTAATCCCCCCTTCCCGGTGCCTAAACCTAAAATCCCCCCTGGTGACAAACCTAACTTCCCCATCCCTGTAGGCTAAACCTAACCCTCTATCTCTCCCTACCCCTAACCCCCCCTTCCCGGTGCCTATACCTAAAATCCCCCCTAGTGAGTAAACCTAACCTCCCCATCCCTGCAGCCTAAAAGTAACCCTCTCCCTCCCTACCACTAACCCCCCCCTTCCCGGTGCCTATACCTAAAATCCCCCCTAGTGACTAAACCTAAGCTTCCCATCCCCGCAGCCTATACCTAACCTTCTCTCTCTCCCTACCCCTAACCCCCCCTTCCCGGTGCCTATACCTAAACTCCCCCCTAGTGACTAAATCTAACCTCCCCATCCCTGCAGCCTAAACCTAACCCTATCTCCCTACCCCTAACCCCCCCTTCCCGGTGCCTATACCTAAAATCCCGCCTAGTGACTAAACCTAACTTCCCCATCCCTGCGGCCTAATCCTAACCCTCTCTCTCTCCCTACCCCTAACCCCCCCTTCCCAGTGCCTAAACCTAAACTCCCCCCTAGTTTCAAACCTAACTTCCCCATCCCTGCAGCCTAAACCTAACCCTCTCTCTCTCCCTACCCCTAACCCCCCCTTCCCAGTGCTTATATCTAAACTCCCCCCTAGTGACAAACCTAACTTCCCCATCCCTGCAGCCTAAACCTAACCCTCTCTCTCCATACGCCTAAACCCCCTTCCCGATGCCTAAACCTAAACTCCCCCCTAGTGACAAACCTAACTTCCCCATCCCTGCAGCCTAAACCTAACCCTCTCTCTCTCCCTACCCTTAAACCCCCTTCCCGGTGCCTAAACCTAAACTCCCCCTAGTGACAAATCTAACCTCCCCATCCCTGCAGCCTAAACCTAACCCTCTTTCTTCCCTACCCTTAACCCCCTTCCCGGTGCCTATACCTAAAATCCACCCTAGTGACTAAACCTAACCTCCCCATCCCTGCAGCCTAAACCTAACCCTCTCTCTCTCCCTACTCCTAACCCCCCCTTCCCGGTGCCTATACCTAAAATCCCCCCTAGTGACTAAACCTAACCTCCCCATCCCTGCAGCCTAAAACTAACCCTTTCTTTCTCCCTAACCCCTAACCCCCCCTTCCCGGTGCCTAAACCTAAACTCCTCCCTAGTGACTAAACCTAACCTTCCCATCCCCGCTGCCTAAACCTAACCCTCTCTCTCTCCCTACCCCTAACCCCCCCTTCTCGGTGCCTATACCTAAACTCCCCCCTAGTGACAAACCTAACTTCCCCTTCCCTGCAGCTTAAACCTAACCCTCTCTCTCTCTCTCCCTACCCCTAATCCCCCCTTCCCGGTGCCTAAACCTAAAATCCCCCCTGGTGACAAACCTAACTTCCCCATCCCTGTAGGCTAAACCTAACCCTCTATCTCTCCCTACCCCTAACCCCCCCTTCCCGGTGCCTATACCTAAAATCCCCCCTAGTGACTAAACCTAACCTCCCCATCCCTGCAGCCTAAAACTAACCTTCTCTCTCCCTACCACTAACCCCCCCCCTTCCCGATGCCTATACCTAAAATCCCCCCTAGTGACTAAACCTAAGCTTCCCATCCCCGCAGCCTATACCTAACCTTCTCCCTCTCCCTACCCCTAACCCCCCCTTCCCGGTGTCTATACCTAAACTCCCCCCTAGTGACTAAATCTAACCTCCCCATCCCTGCAGCCTAAACCTAACCCTTCTCCCTACCCCTAACCCCCCCCCCTTCCCGGTGCCTATACCTAAAATCCCGCCTAGTGACTAAACCTAACTTCCCCATCCCTGCGGCCTAAACCTAACCCTCTCTCTCTCCCTACCCCTAACCCCCCCTTCCCAGTGCCTAAACCTAAACTCCCCCCTAGTTTCAAACCTAACTTCCCCATCCCTGCAGCCTAAACCTAACTCTCTCTCTCTCCCTACCCCTAACCCCCCCTTCCCGGTGCCTATACCTAAACTCCCCCCTAGTGACAAACCTAACTTCCCCATCCCTGCAGCCTAAACCTAACCCTCTCTCTCTCCATACGCCTAACCCCCCTTCCCGATGCCTAAACCTAAAGTCCCCCCTAGTGACAAACCTAACTTCCCCATCCCTGCAGCCTAAACCTAACCCTCTCTCTCTCCCTACCCCTAAACCCCCTTCCCGGTGCCTAAACCTAAACTCCCCCTAGTGACAAATCTAACCTCCCCATCCCTGCAGCCTAAACCTAACCCTCTTTCTTCCCTACCCTTAACCCCCCTTCCCGGTGCCTATACCTAAAATCCACCCTAGTGACTAAACCTAACCTCCCCATCCCTGCAGCCTAAACCTAACCCTCTCTCTCTCCCTACTCCTAACCCCCCCTTCCCGGTGCCTATACCTAAAATCCCCCCTAGTGACTAAACCTAACCTCCCCATCCCTGCAGCCTAAAACTAACCAATTCTTTCTCCCTAACCCCTAACCCCCCCTTCCCGGTGCCTAAACCTAAAATCCCCCCTGGTGACAAACCTAACTTCCCCATCCCTGTAGGCTAAACCTAACCCTCTATCCCTCCCTACCACTAACCCCCCCCTTCTCGGTGCCTATACCTAAACTCCCCCCTAGTGACAAACCTAACTTCCCCTTCCCTGCAGCCTTAGCCTAACCCTCTCTCTCTCTCTCCCTACCCCTAATCCCCCCTTCCCGGTGCCTAAACCTAAAATCCCCCCTGGTGACAAACCTAACTTCCCCATCCCTGTAGGCTAAACCTAACCCTCTATCCCTCCCTACCACTAACCCCCCCCTTCCCGGTGCCTATACCTAAACTCCTCCCTAGTGACTTAACCTAAGCTTCCCATCCCCGCAGCCTATACCTAACCTTCTCTCTCTCCCTACCCCTAACCCCCCCTTCCCAGTGCCTATACCTAAACTCCCCCCTAGTGACTAAATCTAACCTCCCCATCCCTGCAGCCTAAACCTAACCCTCTCTCCCTACCCCTAACCCTCCCCCTTCCCGGTGCCTATACCTAAAATCCTGCCTAGTGACTAAACCTAACTTCCCCATCCCTGCGGCCTAAACCTAACCCTCTCTCTCTCCCTACCCCTAACCCCCCCTTCCCAGTGCCTAAACCTAAACTCCCCCCTAGTTTCAAACCTAACTTCCCCATCCCTGCAGCCTAAACCTAACCCTCTCTCTCTCCCTACCCCTAACCCCCCCTTCCCGGTGCCTATACCTAAACTCCCCCCTAGTGACAAACCTAACTTCCCCATCCCTGCAGCCTAAACCTAACCCTCTCTCTCTCCATACGCCTAACCCCCCTTCCCGATGCCTAAACCTAAACTCCCCCCTAGTGACAAACCTAACTTCCCCATCCCTGCAGCCTAAACCTAACCCTCTCTCTCTCCCTACCCCTAAACCCCCTTCCCGATGCCTAAACCTAAACTCCCCCCTAGTGACAAATCTAACCTCCCCATCCCTGCAGCCTAAACCTAACCCTCTTTCTTCCCTACCCTTAACCCCCCTTCCCGGTGCCTATACCTAAAATCCACCCTAGTGACTAAACCTAACCTCCCCATCCCTGCAGCCTAAACCTAACCCTCTCTCTCTCCCTACTCCTAACCCCCCCTTCCCGGTGCCTATACCTAAAATCCCCCCTAGTGACTAAACCTAACCTTCCCATCCCGGCAGCCTAAACCTAACCCTCTCTCTCTCCCTACCCCTAACCCCCCCCTTCCCGGTGCCTATACCTAAACTCTCCCCTAGTGACAAACCTAACTTCCCCATCCCTGCGGCCTAAACCTAACCCTCTCTCTCTCCCTACCCCTAACCCCCCCCTTCCCAGTGCCTAAACCTAAACTCCCCCCTAGTTTCAAACCTAACCTCCCCATCCCTGCAGCCTAAACCTAACCCTTTCTTTTTCCCTACCCCAAACCCCCCCTTCCCAGTGCCTAAACCTAAACTCCCCCCTAGTGACAAACCTAACTCTTCCCCATCCCTGCAGCCTAAACCTATCCCTCTCTCTCTCCCTACCCTTAACCCCCCCTTCCCGGTGCCTAAACCTAAACCCCCTAGTGACAAACCTAATTTCCCCATCCCTGCAGCCTAAATCTAACCCTCTCTCTTCCCTACCCCTAACCCCCCCCTTCCCGGTGCCTAAACCTAAACTTCCCCCTAGTGACTAAAAGTAACCTCAATATCTCCCGCAGCCTAACCTAACCCTCTCTCTCTCCCTACCCCTAACCCCCCCATCCCGGTGCTGAAACCTAAACTTTCCCCTAGTGACAAACCTACCTTCCCCATCCCTGAAGCCTAAACCTAACCCTCTCTCTCTCACTACCCATAACCCCCCTTCCCGGTGACTAAACCTAAACACCCCCCTAGTGACAAACCTAACATCCCCATCCCTGCAGCCTAAACCTAACCCTCTCTCTCTCCCTACCCCTAACCCCCCCTTCCCAGGTGCCTAAACCTAAACTCCCCCCTAGTGAGAAACCTAACCTCCCCTTCCCTGCAGCCTAAATCTAACCCTCTCTCTTTCGTACCCCTAACCCCCCCTTCCGGGTGCCTATACCTAAAATCCCCCCTAGTGACTAAACCTAACCTTCCCATCCCCGCAGCCTAAACCTAACCTTCTCTCTCTCCCTACCCCTAACCGCCCCCTTCCCGGTGCCTAAACCTAACCTCCCCATCCCTGCAGCCTAAAACTAACCCTTTCTTTCTCCCTACCCCTAACCCCCCCTTCCCGGTGCCTAAACCTAAACTCCTCCCTACTGACTAAACCTAACCTTCCCATCCCCGCAGCCTAAACCTAACCCTCTCTCTCTCCCTACCCCTAAACCCCCCTTCCCGGTGCCTATACCTAAACTCCCCCTTAGTGACAACCCTAACTTTCCCATCCCTGCAGCCTAAACCTAACCCTCTCTCTCTCTCTCCCTACCCCTAGTCCCCCCGACCCGGTGCCTAAACCTAAACTCCCCCCTGGTGACAAACCTAACTTCCCCATCCCTGCAGCCTAAACCTAACCCTCTCTCTCAACCTACCCCTAACCCCCCCTTCCCGGTGCCTATACCTAAAATCCCCCCTAGTGACTTAACCTAACTTTCCCAACCCTGAAGCCTAAACCTAACCCTCTCTCTCCCTAACCCTAACCCCCCCTTCCCGGTGCCTATACTTAAAATCCCCCCTAGTGACTAAACCTAACCTCCCCATCCCTGCAGCCTAAAACTAACCCTTTCTTTCTCCCTAACCCCTAACCCCCCCTTCCCGGTGCCTAAACCTAAACTCCTCCCTAGTGACTAAACCTAACCTTCCCATCCCCGCTGCCTAAACCGAACCCTCTCTCCCTACCCCAAACCCCCCCTTCTCGGTGCCTATACCTAAACTCCCCCCTAGTGACAAACCTAACTTCCCCTTCCCTGCAGCCTAAACCTAACCCTCTCTCTCTCTCTCCCTACCCCTAATCCCCCCTTCCCGGTGCCTAAACCTAAAATCCCCCCTGGTGACAAACCTAACTTACCCATCCCTGTAGGCTAAACCTAACCCTCTATCTCTCCCTACCCCTAACCCCCCCTTCCCGGTGCCTATACCTAAAATCCCCCCTAGTGAGTAAACCTAACCTCCCCATCCCTGCAGCCTAAAAGTAACCCTCTCCCTCCCTACCACTAACCCCCCCCTTCCCGGTGCCTATACCTAAAATCCCCCCTAGTGACTAAACCTAAGCTTCCCATCCCCGCAGCCTATACCTAACCTTCTCTCTCTCCCTACCCCTAACCCCCCCTTCCCGGTGCCTATACCTAAACTCCCCCCTAGTGACTAAATCTAACCTCCCCATCCCTGCAGCCTAAACCTAACCCTTTCTCCCTACCCCTAACCCCCCCTTCCCGGTGCCTATACCTAAAATCCCGCCTAGTGACTAAACCTAACTTCCCCATCCCTGCGGCCTAATCCTAACCCTCTCTCTCTCCCTACCCCTAACCCCCCCTTCCCAGTGCCTAAACCTAAACTCCCCCCTAGTTTCAAACCTAACTTCCCCATCCCTGCAGCCTAAACCTAACCCTCTCTCTCTCCCTACCCCTAACCCCCCCTTCCCAGTGCTTATATCTAAACTCCCCCCTAGTGACAAACCTAACTTCCCCATCCCTGCAGCCTAAACCTAACCCTCTCTCTCCATACGCCTAACCCCCCTTCCCGATGCCTAAACCTAAACTCCCCCCTAGTGACAAACCTAACTTCCCCATCCCTGCAGCCTAAACCTAACCCTCTCTCTCTCCCTACCCTTAAACCCCCTTCCCGGTGCCTAAACCTAAACTCCCCCTAGTGACAAATCTAACCTCCCCATCCCTGCAGCCTAAACCTAACCCTCTTTCTTCCCTACCCTTAACCCCCTTCCCGGTGCCTATACCTAAAATCCACCCTAGTGACTAAACCTAACCTCCCCATCCCTGCAGCCTAAACCTAACCCTCTCTCTCTCCCTACTCCTAACCCCCCCTTCCCGGTGCCTATACCTAAAATCCCCCCTAGTGACTAAACCTAACCTCCCCATCCCTGCAGCCTAAAACTAACCCTTTCTTTCTCCCTAACCCCTAACCCCCCCTTCCCGGTGCCTAAACCTAAACTCCTCCCTAGTGACTAAACCTAACCTTCCCATCCCCGCTGCCTAAACCTAACCCTCTCTCTCTCCCTACCCCTAACCCCCCCTTCTCGGTGCCTATACCTAAACTCCCCCCTAGTGACAAACCTAACTTCCCCTTCCCTGCAGCTTAAACCTAACCCTCTCTCTCTCTCTCCCTACCCCTAATCCCCCCTTCCCGGTGCCTAAACCTAAAATCCCCCCTGGTGACAAACCTAACTTCCCCATCCCTGTAGGCTAAACCTAACCCTCTATCTCTCCCTACCCCTAACCCCCCCTTCCCGGTGCCTATACCTAAAATCCCCCCTAGTGACTAAACCTAACCTCCCCATCCCTGCAGCCTAAAACTAACCTTCTCTCTCCCTACCACTAACCCCCCCCCTTCCCGATGCCTATACCTAAAATCCCCCCTAGTGACTAAACCTAAGCTTCCCATCCCCGCAGCCTATACCTAACCTTCTCCCTCTCCCTACCCCTAACCCCCCCTTCCCGGTGTCTATACCTAAACTCCCCCCTAGTGACTAAATCTAACCTCCCCATCCCTGCAGCCTAAACCTAACCCTTCTCCCTACCCCTAACCCCCCCCCTTCCCGATGCCTATACCTAAAATCCCGCCTAGTGACTAAACCTAACTTCCCCATCCCTGCGGCCTAAACCTAACCCTCTCTCTCTCCCTACCCCTAACCCCCCCTTCCCAGTGCCTAAACCTAAACTCCCCCCTAGTTTCAAACCTAACTTCCCCATCCCTGCAGCCTAAACCTAACTCTCTCTCTCTCCCTACCCCTAACCCCCCCTTCCCGGTGCCTATACCTAAACTCCCCCCTAGTGACAAACCTAACTTCCCCATCCCTGCAGCCTAAACCTAACCCTCTCTCTCTCCATACGCCTAACCCCCCTTCCCGATGCCTAAACCTAAAGTCCCCCCTAGTGACAAACCTAACTTCCCCATCCCTGCAGCCTAAACCTAACCCTCTCTCTCTCCCTACCCCTAAACCCCCTTCCCGGTGCCTAAACCTAAACTCCCCCTAGTGACAAATCTAACCTCCCCATCCCTGCAGCCTAAACCTAACCCTCTTTCTTCCCTACCCTTAACCCCCCTTCCCGGTGCCTATACCTAAAATCCACCCTAGTGACTAAACCTAACCTCCCCATCCCTGCAGCCTAAACCTAACCCTCTCTCTCTCCCTACTCCTAACCCCCCCTTCCCGGTGCCTATACCTAAAATCCCCCCTAGTGACTAAACCTAACCTCCCCATCCCTGCAGCCTAAAACTAACCAATTCTTTCTCCCTAACCCCTAACCCCCCCTTCCCGGTGCCTAAACCTAAAATCCCCCCTGGTGACAAACCTAACTTCCCCATCCCTGTAGGCTAAACCTAACCCTCTATCCCTCCCTACCACTAACCCCCCCCTTCTCGGTGCCTATACCTAAACTCCCCCCTAGTGACAAACCTAACTTCCCCTTCCCTGCAGCCTTAGCCTAACCCTCTCTCTCTCTCTCCCTACCCCTAATCCCCCCTTCCCGGTGCCTAAACCTAAAATCCCCCCTGGTGACAAACCTAACTTCCCCATCCCTGTAGGCTAAACCTAACCCTCTATCCCTCCCTACCACTAACCCCCCCCTTCCCGGTGCCTATACCTAAACTCCTCCCTAGTGACTTAACCTAAGCTTCCCATCCCCGCAGCCTATACCTAACCTTCTCTCTCTCCCTACCCCTAACCCCCCCTTCCCAGTGCCTATACCTAAACTCCCCCCTAGTGACTAAATCTAACCTCCCCATCCCTGCAGCCTAAACCTAACCCTCTCTCCCTACCCCTAACCCTCCCCCTTCCCGGTGCCTATACCTAAAATCCTGCCTAGTGACTAAACCTAACTTCCCCATCCCTGCGGCCTAAACCTAACCCTCTCTCTCTCCCTACCCCTAACCCCCCCTTCCCAGTGCCTAAACCTAAACTCCCCCCTAGTTTCAAACCTAACTTCCCCATCCCTGCAGCCTAAACCTAACCCTCTCTCTCTCCCTACCCCTAACCCCCCCTTCCCGGTGCCTATACCTAAACTCCCCCCTAGTGACAAACCTAACTTCCCCATCCCTGCAGCCTAAACCTAACCCTCTCTCTCTCCATACGCCTAACCCCCCTTCCCGATGCCTAAACCTAAACTCCCCCCTAGTGACAAACCTAACTTCCCCATCCCTGCAGCCTAAACCTAACCCTCTCTCTCTCCCTACCCCTAAACCCCCTTCCCGATGCCTAAACCTAAACTCCCCCCTAGTGACAAATCTAACCTCCCCATCCCTGCAGCCTAAACCTAACCCTCTTTCTTCCCTACCCTTAACCCCCCTTCCCGGTGCCTATACCTAAAATCCACCCTAGTGACTAAACCTAACCTCCCCATCCCTGCAGCCTAAACCTAACCCTCTCTCTCTCCCTACTCCTAACCCCCCCTTCCCGGTGCCTATACCTAAAATCCCCCCTAGTGACTAAACCTAACCTTCCCATCCCGGCAGCCTAAACCTAACCCTCTCTCTCTCCCTACCCCTAACCCCCCCCTTCCCGGTGCCTATACCTAAACTCTCCCCTAGTGACAAACCTAACTTCCCCATCCCTGCGGCCTAAACCTAACCCTCTCTCTCTCCCTACCCCTAACCCCCCCTTCCCAGTGCCTAAACCTAAACTCCCCCCTAGTTTCAAACCTAACTTCCCCATCCCTGCAGCCTAAACCTAACCCTCTCTCTCTCCCTACCCCTAACCCCCCCTTCCCGGTGCCTATACCTAAACTCCCCCCTAGTGACAAACCTAACTTCCCCATCCCTGCAGCCTAAACCTAACCCTCTCTTTCTCCCTACGCCTAACCCCCCCTTCCCGATGCCTAAACCTAAACTCCCCCCTAGTGACAAACCTAACTTCCCCATCCCTGCAGCCTAAACCTAACCCTCTCTCTCTCCCTACCCCTAACCCCCCCTTCCCGGTGCCTATACCTAAAATCCCCCCTAATGACTAAACCTAACCTTCCCATCCCCGCAGCCTAAACCTAACCTTCTCTCTCTCCCTACCCCTAACCCCCCCTTCCCGGTGCCTAAACCTAAACTCCCCCCTAGTGACTAAACCTAACCTTCCCATACCCACAACCTAGACCTAACCCCCTCTCTCTCCCTACCCCCAACCCCCTTTTCCTGGTGCCTGTACCTAAAATCCCCCCTAGTGACTAAATCTAACCTCCCCATCCCTACAGCCTAAACCTAACTCTCTCTCTCTCCCTACCCCTAACCCCCCCTTCCCGGTGCCTAAACCTAAACTCCCCCCTAGTGACAAACCTAACTTCCCCATCCCTGCAGCCTAAACCTAACCCTCTCTCTCTCCTTACCCCTAACCCCCCCTTCCCGGTGCCTAAACCTAAACTCCCCCCTGGTGACAAACCGACCTTCCCCATCCCTGCAGCCTAAACCTAACCCTCTCTCCCTACCCCTAATCCCCCCCCTTCCCGGTGCTTAAACCTAAACTCCCCCCTAGTGACTAAACCTAACCTTCCCATCCCTGCAGCCTAAACCTAACCCTCTCTCTCTCCATACCCCTAACCCCCCCTTCCCGGTGCCTAAACCTAAACTCCCCCTAGTGGCAAACCTAACTTCCCCATCCCTGCAGCCTAAACCTAACCCTCTCTCTTCCCTACCCCTAACCCCTCCTTCCCGGTGCCTATACCTAAAATCCCCCCTAGTGACTAAACCTAACCTTCCCATCCCCGCAGCCTAAACCTAACCTTTCTCTCTCTCCCTACCCCTAACCCCCCTTCCCGGTGCCTAAACCAAAACTACCCCCTAGTGACTAAACCTAACCTTCCCATACCCGCAGCCTAAACCTAACCCTCTCTCTCTCCCTACCCCCAACCCCCTTTTCCCGGTACCTATACCTAAAATTCCCCCTAGTGACTAAATCTAACCTCCCCATCCCTGCAGCCTAAACCTAACCCTCTCTCTCTCCCTACCCCTAACCCCCCCTTCCCGGTGCCTAAACCTAATCTCCCCCCTAGTGACAAACCTAACTTCCCCATCCCTGCAGCCTAAACCTAACCCTCTCTCTCTCCCTACCCCTAACCCCCCCTTTCCGGTGCCTAAACCTAAACTCCCCCCTAGTGACAAACCTAACTTCCCCATCCCTGCAGCCTAAACCTAACCCTCTCTCCCTACCCCTAACCCCCCCCTTCCCGGTGCCTAAACCTAAACTCCCCCCTAGTGACTAAACCTAACCTCCCTATCCCCCACAGCCTAAACCTAACCCTCTCTCTTCCCTATCCCTAACCTCCCCCTTCCCGGTGCCTAAACCTAACCTTCCCCCGCAGCCTAAACCTAACCCTCCCCCCTAATGCCTAACCCTAACCCACTCCGTAACTCTAGTACTTACCGTCAGGATTCCGGCGTTGGCAAACTAAGCGCTTTCATCCCGACTGTCGGGATATTGACCGCATCCCGTCTATTCCAATCTGCTGTTATAAATAAAAAGATCAAAAAAGAAAGTGGCTTGTCATTTTTAGAAAGCAGCTAGAATCCACAAGTTGCATGCAGTAGTTGTTCAGTCTCTAAGCTCTTGCTTGACTTTAAATGCTTATAAGTTGTGTCACGACAAACCTCACTTAGGCATACATGACGTGTGGGAGTGAAAGGGTTATTCAAGGCACAACAAAAAACCTGCAGGTGAATTTACTAAAGTGCGGTTTTGCAAATTATATAATCAGGGATTGAAATCGCCTTCCCAAGCTTTTCATATGGCAGGTATACAGCTGTCCTTCAAACCGCTGGTAAAATAGCATTTTTTATGCCTGTGTCTGATATGTAGGATAGCTGAAAACACATGCAGTATCATGTCTGTCAGAGTGTGAAATCAATAATTAAAGTTAAAAACAAAAAGAATACCCTTAGATCACATCTTATGCTGAATTGGTTCTTTATGCATTTTGCTCAAGCTGTATCATTTCATTTTATGCTGCATAACTGTTATGTTCATGTTTGTTTTGCATGTCTTCCATACTCTTGGCTCAATTATTCTGTCTGCCATGCAATTTGGGGGAAATTGCATCCATTCATTTTTAACCTGCTTTTTTGTAACTGCCAATCATATAATTTTGTCATGTATGCACCTGTTACTCACCTACTTTGTATTAGTATTTCTCCCCCCACCATATGGGGTTACAAACACTTCATAATGCTTTATAAATAATAATAATAATAATAATAACTGGGTATTCCTGTCGGATTCGGATCCCAAAAGGAGGCAAAACATCATATTCCCCATATTGGAGCTTGCGTGTTTTGGATTGCATATTAAAGTCCATCCCTCGTGATCAGGTGCCATTTCACACTGGAGACCACAGGGATAGGATGTGGGTATAGGGGCACTTTGTATACAAAAATAAAAAACGACTAGAAGCACTGAAGTCAGGGGCACTGTGTACTGTGGGCTGGCTGCAGCACTCTGTGAGGCTCTAATAATACGCCATAGAAGTGGATTGCAGCACTGTGTTGTTTGTTACTGTGCCCACTGTGTTAAAGGGGCACTGTAGAAAGGCACTGTGTGCTGCTGCAGCACTGAGATGCACAAAAAAACACCATAGCAGTAGACTGCAGCACTGTGTTACTTAAAAAAAGCCTACTGGGGCACTTTTTATAAAACAAGAAAAACTATTATAATGTCATTACTATTTTGGTGCCACCCTTATACTAGGAGCGCTTTGAGGCAGTTGTGTGTTCAGGCACTGTTAACATTTTTAATATAAAACTTGTGTGTTAAAAAATATAATGTCATTATTAGGGTGCCTCCTGGCTTATACTAGTGGCACTGTGAGGCAGTTTGTTGTGTGTTCAGGGCCTTCTGGCACAGTTTAAAAATATTACAATAAAACTTCTCTGCTAAAAAAAATATAACATCATTGTTAGGGTGCCACCCAGACTTATACTAGGGGCGCTATGAGGCAGTTTGTTGTTTGTTCAGTCACAGTTAAACATTTTTAACATAAAATTTGTGTTTAAAAAGATAACGTCATTAGGGTGCTACCCTTGTACTAGTGGTGCTGTGAGTTAATCTGGATCAGTCGATAGAAGAGCCATAGCAGCAACCCAGTACTAGTGCTGCAGCTGCTGCCAGCAGTCATGATAGTACTTTAACATAGGTTCTCCAGCGGAAATAAAGTTTAAGGAAGGGCACCTGAAATCTAAACAATATTTTACTGTTTTTTTTTTTATATTATTTATTAGAAGAATCACATAAAAAATAACAGAGACCATAGTAATCAGTAATCTCAATATTAAATAGAAATTGTGATCCATTTTTCAATTTAACACAAAACCAAAACAAAAAAATATACGTACATTATTGAATAAAAAAAGAAAGAAATAGAAAAAATCCCTGGGGTGGGACCCAAAAACCGAAAATAAACATACACATATATGTATATACAGATCTTATAAATACATATAGAAACTCATACATATACTAATATAAATAACTTGTCACAGGGCAAAAGGGGAGGGAGCAGAATGAGAAGCTAACCATGGGCCCCAAATCTTATCAAAAGAATTAGAGGAATGGTTAATGATACTAGTCATATACTCCATACGATAAATATACCAAATACGGGCTAAAATGGACTGCATAGAAGGAGAATCAAGCTTTTTCCAATCTGCAGCTAGCTGACATTTTGTTGCATTAACAATGTGGCGCATCAATTTGTTTTGGTGCCTAGTCAGCGTGGGAAGATCTAACGGGAGAAGAATATACTTAGGGTCATAAGGGATGAGTATATTGACCAAGCGATGTACAAGGCCATTGACTTCCTTCCAAAGACCTACTATCTTAGGGCAAGTCCACCAGATGTGAATATTTTACAGTGTTAAAGAAAACGTCACCTCTAATAATAAGGGGAAAATTTCCAACATTCTACAGACCACATGCAGTGGCAAGGAAAGGCTTAAGCCATGGCTTTTCTTTGCGAGTGGTGGTCCTGCTACTACTGTTTCATGCACTAAAATGCCTATTGCGGAATCCAAATACAGTCAGGCATCTTCTGAAATCTCACATGCAACACATTCTCACTCTATTGTAAGTCTACATGTGTCACATTTCAAACAGGCAAATCAGTTCACCCAAATAAAACTAAGGTTGAAGAACAAACTGTGGGCCAGATTCACTACAGATCGCTATTGCGATCGCAGCTGTGATTACGCACAGAGGTCTGCTGCAAAAATATGCTAATGAAAGCAACTGCAAAGCCGTCGCACAGCCAGCATAGAGACGCCCACTACTGCTATCTCACATCTGTAATACTTTGCAGTACCAGGTGGCAGCAGCACCTTGATCCTTAAGAAGAGAAGGTACAGTTCAGTAGGGGGAGCTAATGAAAATTTCCCCTATATGTATTGAATTGTACCTCGCAGCCAATTCTTATGTGTGTGTTTTTTTACGTTAAATAAAATTATACTGTTTTACTCTATGGGTGTGTTCCCCTTATGTTTTATATGACATCTTCATGAGTAACAACATGACACTAAGGGAAACACAGTATTGAAAACTATGTTTACATTGAAGGAATAAGGATTGGATTTATAATTGAACTTGACAGTGACTTGGATTATCGTGGAGTTGCCTAATCAGGATGTAGTTATCATACCGGCAGACGGCATGCCGCCAGTCTGAATCCTGACACTGATAGTCCAACACAGGATTCAAGATAGATGTCAAAATACCGACGCCTATCTTAATCCCGATGCTGGAATCCAGGAGAACACCAGCCCGAATGAGGTAAGTTCGAGGCACCCTTAGCATTAGCTGCGGGTGGGTAGTATTAGGTTTAGTAGGCAGCGTAACAGGATTAGGGTTAGGTTTTTTGGGGGGAGGTTAGGGTTAGACAACCCTAGGGGGGAGGGTTAGGGTTAGGCACTACTAGGGGGATTTAGCTTTAGGCGCTAACGGGGAGGGTTAGGGTGCGCTTTAGGCTACAAGAAGGGAGGGTTAGGGATACCAACCATCGGGATGCCGCGGTCGGTATTTTGACAGGAGGCATCCCGACAGCCGGCATTACATACCCATTCTGTTTAATCATCATTATTCTGAGGAAATTCCTTCCTCAATACGTGACTATAAAAACAATACTTTATTATTTTTTGGCATATTTTGAGTATGTATGTTTCAATATATTGTGTACATTCGATAAGTATTTATATCTCTCCCACTAATTTGGGATTCTGGTGACCTGTCTGAGGAAAAGCGCTTGAACCTTTATATATTGTTCTGCGTATACATCGGTAACATCGAGTACATCGGCCCCTCATGCAGAATTACAGCAGGTCTGACCTTACTCAGAAATTGCTAACCTCGTTGCACGCAGTGAGTAATCAAGCTGCATAGGCCATCACAGGGGTTAATTTATGCATGCCCGTGTAACGGCGTTCAAGTGGCCAGGCATGCCTGCGTTTCTCCGATCACGCCCCATCACCACCCCCAAGCACTGTCACTCACTCTGATTGGTACATACTTTATCTCTCTCCAGGGCTTAGTACATCTCCAATTAAGTGTGTCCATGAGTGCTATGTGTGAGTCTGACATTTATGACACTGTGCTCTTAGAGAAATAAAGATGGTGACTGTAGAAATTGAATATGCCATTGTGAAAGTGCAACAGTAGGATGAGAGGGATATTTGTGCATCTGACACTAATGAAGATGTTGATGATGAGGATGTTGTTTGCGTAAAAGTAAGTCAACTACCAGTGGCAGCAGTGTGTGGAATTATTTTTACCCAAATCCTGACAACATTTGTCAAGCCATCTATACCTATTGTGAAGTTAAAGTAAGTAGAGGTAGGGACGTTAACCATCTAGGAATGACCTCCCTGTTACGTCATTTGCAGCAAGTTCATGCAAATTATATGGGAAAATCTAAATCCAGCATCAGCTGCCAGCAGCATGCAGGGGAAAACCCAGGATTTTTAAGATGGGGGGAGGTTCTAGTATATATATATTGTGATAGGATCATTGGTAAAGTGGTCTGTGGCAGGTACATTTGTCCCAGATTCCTGTCTTATCTGTTTTAAACCCCCAGGAGAAAGTCTGCAGTGTAGCAGGCTTGAGTTTCGGCTTTTTGAAAAGCCGGTTTGGGATCTGGGGGTTGTGGGTGAGAGGAGAGGGAGGGCTCCACCCACGGCCACTCCAGGTTTTGGTTCTCGCAGCCTGGTAACAGGGTTTCCACCTGAGAGTGGCCAATATAAGCCTAGTGTGTTTAGGGCTGAGTGTCTCACCTGGGAGAGCAGACAGGGAGTTTGCTCAGAGACACTTGAAAACCTAACTGTAAGTGTTGTGCTGTGCCTTTGTTGCTGTCGAGGGCATTAGGCCCTGCCAGGTTCTGGTAGTAAGGGAACTACCTGTGAAGTTAGTGCCCCGACAGGGCTAGGATTTATGTTTATGTTTTCTTTATGTTGTTTCTGACATTGTACAATAAAGACTGGCGCCGACCAGCTTGTACTTGCATCCAGTCTGGCGTACTGTTTCCCAGCTGCTGTGTGTGAAAGGAAGGAGTCCTCTACCCAGGAGAGGGACCCCCTAACCTAACTGTGTCACAATATGGTGGAGAATGCGGGCACCCACACACACTGAAGTTGCAGCAAGAGGAAAACTTTCCGTTTAAAAATTAAAGGGACAGACACCCAATTTGTGAGTGTGGAAATAACACTGTGTCCTTGGAGTCCCATAGAGGAGGCGTCAGCCAATGCTCAGAGAGGCAAGGTTCAGCTTCCAACCTACACCCCAGGACAAAATGGAGGACATGATTAAGGCCTTGCTCCAAGCTACAGCAGCTCAGCAGGATTCTACCAGAGCTCAGCAGGAATCTACCAGAGCTCAGCAGGAGACGAACAAACTTCAGCAGGAATCTACCTGGGCTCAGCAGGAATCCACCAGGGTGCAACTGTTGGCCTTGGAGACAGCCCAGAGGCAACAACAGGTTGCCATCGAGGAAACCTGCCAAGCCATAAAAGAGGTGGTACAGCACCTGGTCGCCCGGCCCAGAGATGTTGCTACTGGTCCTCCCACCCCCACTCACTCCGTACGAGCCAGTCACTTCCTTCAAAAGATGACTTCGGGCGATGATGTGGAGGCCTATCTCGCCGCATTTGAAAGAACGGCCGAAAGGGAGAGTTGGCCCAAGGAGCAGTGGGCAAGTCTGGTGGCCCCTTTTTTGTCTGGGGAGCCACAAAAAGCATATTTCGACTTATGCCTGGCTGATGCCAAGGACTATAAAAAACTAAAACAGGAGATCCTAACTCGCTTGGGAGTCACCACCTTTGTTCGTGCCCAATGGGTCCACCGCTGGGAGTTCCATATGGACAAGCCTCCATGTTCACAGATGCATGACCTCGTCCATCTGTCCTCAAAATGGCTACAGCCCGAGACGCTGACGGGACCACAGATCGTGGAAAGGGTCGTGATGGACTGGTACCTGCGATCATTACCTGTGACTCTGCGCAAGTGGGTGAGCCATGCAGACCCTAAGTCCGCGGACCAGTTGGTCGAGCTGGTGGAGAGGTATGTGGCGGCTGAGGAGCTGTTGAGTATGCCCCACCGAGCCCCGATGGCGCACCGGCGAACTCCCACAGACACTGGTAAGACTGTTCCAGGGGAGAAGGGTGCTGGGCAGTGGAATGTACCTAAGACTGAGGGTGTAGAACCTGGAGACAGGCCTGCCAGGCCAGGAAGGTTCTTGCCCCATAAACGACTAGACATTAATATGACTCAGTGTTTCCGATGTGGTGGCTTCGGCCATATTGCCGCTAATTGTTCACTTCCAACTGAACCTATGCAATGTGATGCTGCTCATGTCTACCGCAGGGGGTCTTTCTTTGCACAGACAGCCTGTACGGCTGACCGGCAGGCTGAGACTGATAAGCACATGTGTGTACTCACTGTAGATGGCAACCGAGTAGAGGCACTGTTAGACTCTGGTAGCTTGGTGACACTTATAAAAGCTGAGCTGGTGAACCCCTTGAGGCATACAGGGAAAACTGTTGGTGTGACCTGCATACATGGGGATGCTCGATATTATGTTACAGCTGAGGTGAACATCGAGACACCATGTGGCTCTGCTATAGTTTCTGTGGGTTTGGTGCATGGTCTGGTGTACGATGCAATATTGGGGAGAGACTTTGCTCACTTCTGGAAGTTGTGGGAAAGCCATTTTGTTCCAGAGGTGAACAACCCCGATCCATTTGAGAAGGTTGTCGATGTAGTGGAGGAGGGAGTTTCTTCTGAGTCAGAGTTATTCCCTTTTTCTACTATGGTTGGCGAACTAGAGAATGCGGAACGTGACGGTGGCCCGCCAACTGATGTGCCTCCCATTGAGGTGGGAAGTGTTGTTGGGCCAGGTGATCATCTGCCTGATTTAGAGGTCAGAAGAGAGGTCTTTGCCGTGGAGCAGTTGAATGACCCTACTTTGGTAAAAGCCAGGGAGAATGTAAAAGTAGTTGATGGTAAACCCGTAGACACTGATAGTCCTTTGTCCTATCCCCACATGGCAATGTGTCAGGATTTGTTATATCAGGTGACTAAGAAGGGGGAAGATATTGTGGAACAACTAATAGTTCCCAAAGCCTACAGAAGAACCATGTTGGATCTGGCCCATGGTCATATAACGGCAGGCCATCTAGGGGTAGAGAAAACCACTGAGCGAATAATGCAGAGGTTTTTCTGGCCCGGGCTTCATAAAGAGGTGTCTGACTTTTGCGCATCCTGCCCTGAGTGTCAGTATCATGCTCTCAGGCCACATTTTAAGGGTCCACTAGTTCCATTGCCTATTATAGAGGTGCCGTTTGAAAGAATAGCGATGGATTTGGTTGGACCCTTAATGAAGTCTGCCAGGGGACACCAGTATATTCTGGTCATAATGGATTACGCTACCAGGTACCCGGAAGCGATCCCGTTGCGCAATACGTCAACCAAGACCATTGTCAGAGAGCTAGTTCACGTCTTTAGCAGGCTGGGTATACCCAAGAAAATACTAACTGACCAGGGTACACCGTTTATGTCAAAAGTCATGAAAGAGTTATGCCGCCTGTTCAAAATCAAACAGTTAAGAACTCGGTTTATCACCCCCAAACCGATGGGCTGGTCAAGAGGTTTAACAAGACGTTAAAATACATGCTTAGGAAAGTGGTCGACAAGGATGGTAGGGATTGGGATTACTTATTGCCGTATTTATTGTTGGCCATAAGAGAAGTTCCCCAGTCTTCCACCGGGTTTTCACCCTTCGACTTGTTGTATGAGAGACACCCAAGGGGGTTACTAGACATTGCCAAAGAGACATGGGAGGGGCAGTCTAGTCCTTACAAAACGGTGATTGAGTATGTTTCTCAAATGCAGGAGAGAATTGCTGCGGTAGTGCCGATAGTGAGAGAGCACCTGGAACAGGCTCAACAGGCACAGCAGAGGGTATACAACCGCAATGCTCAGTAACGCAGCTTTGCTCCTGGGGACAGAGTGTTAGTATTGGTTCCCACTGTGGAAAATAAACTTTTGGCTAAATGGCAAGGGCCCTTTGAAATCTTAGAAAGAGTGGGGCAGGTCAATTACAAAGTTTACCAGCCGGGGAAAAGAAAGCCGGAACAGATATACCATATAAATCTGTTAAAGCCCTGGAAAGATAGAACGGTACTGTCGGCCATCCGAGCCCCTCCAGTAAATCCAGGGCCCTTAGTTCCCGAAGTGACAGTGGCAAAAACCCTGTCGGCAATTCAACAACAAGAGGTCAAGGAGTTTCTGATCAGAAATAGGGTGCTGTTCTCTGACGTACCTGGGAAAACCTCGGTCATTAAACATGACATCATCACTGACCCAGGGGTTAAAGTTAATCTAAAGCCCTATAGGTTACCAGAAGCACAAAGAGAATCGGTGTCGAAAGAAATTAAAAATATGCTAGAGTTAGGGGTTATTGAAGAATCACATAGTGAATGGTCAAGTCCCATTGTGTTGATTCCAAAGCCCGACGGGAGTGTGCATTTCTGCAATGACTTCCGAAAGTTGAACAGTGTTTCAAAATTCGATGCCTACCCGATGCCAAGAGTGGATGAACTGATTGAGAGACTAGGGACGGCAAGGTATTTAACCACTCTTGACCTAACCAAAGGGTATTGGCAAGTACCGTTAACCGAGAGCGCCAAACAAAAGACAGCTTTTTCAGCGCCAGAGGGCTTGTTTCAGTACAAGATGTTGCCCTTCGGCCTACATGGGGCACCTGCTACCTTCCAAAGAATGATGGACAGGATTCTAAGGCCCCATAGACGGTATGCGACTGCTTAACTGGATGACGTGGTCATTCATAGTCCTGATTGGCAGTCTCACTTACCCAGGGTACAAGCAGTGTTGGACTCCATCTATAAGGCAGGTTTGACAGCCAACCCAAAAAAGTGTTGTCTAGGCATGGAGGAAGTAAAATATCTGGGATACACCATTGGCAGAGGCCTGATAAAGCCTCAGCTCAATAAAGTTGATGCCATACAAAACTGGCCACGGCCTCTGAATAAGAAGCAGGTGAGAGCCTTCTTGGGAATTACGGGGTACTACAGGAGGTTTATACCCAACTTTGCCACCATGGCAGTCCCACTGACTGACCTGACCAAAGGCAAACAAATAGTCATGGTAGAATGGAGTCCAGAGGCAGAGAAAACTTTTCAGGAGTTGAAAGTAGCGTTGTGTTCCCAACCAGTCCTGATGACTCCTAATTTTGAAAGGGAATTCATAGTACAAACCGATGCATCAGAAGTAGGTATAGGAGCGGTCCTGTCCCAGAACAAGGAGGGTGAGGAACACCCTATTTTCTATCTTAGCAGAAAGTTGAATGTACATGAGAGAAACTATGCCACAGTGGAGAAGGAGGTGTTGGCCATAAAATGGGCGTTAGAGGCTCTCAGGTACTACTTGGTTGGAAGAAAGTTCAAATTGATCACTGACCATGCCCCTTTGAAGTGGATGTCCGAAAATAAGGACAGTAATGCGAGAATTACGAGATGGTTCTTGGCGTTACAAACTTTTAAATTTTCAGTGGAACACAGGCCAGGAAGCCAGCTGGCCAATGCTGACGCGTTGTCACGCGTTCATTGTTTGGGGGCTTCAGTTGTTCCGCCCCACAGGTCGAAACAAAGGGGGGGATATGTGATAAGATCATTGGTAAAGTGGTCTGTGGCAGGTACATTTGTCCAAGATTCCTGTCTTATGTGTTTTAAACCCCCAGGAGAAAGTCTGCAGTGTAGCAGGCTTGAGTTTCGGCTTTTTGAAAAGCCGGTTTGGGACCTGGGGGTTGTGGGTAAAAGGAGAGGGAGGGCTCCACCCATGGCCACTCCAGGTTTTGGTTCTCGCAGCCTGGTAACAGGCTTGTAGAGTGTCTCACCTGGGAGAGCAGACAGGGAGTTCGCTCAGAGACACTTGAAAACCTAACTGTAAGTGTTGTGCTGTGCCTTTGTTGCTGGTGAGGGAATTAGGCCCTGCCAGGTTCTGGTAGTGAGGGAACTACCTGTGAAGTTAGTGCCCTTACAGGGCTAGGATTTATGTTTATGTTTTCTTTATGTTGTTTCTGACATTGTACAATAAAGACTGGCGCCGACCAGCTTGTACTTGCATCCAGTCTGGCGTACTGTTTCCCAGCTGCTGTGTGTGAAAGGAAGGAGTCCTCTACCCAGGAGAGGGACCCCCTAACCTAACTGTGTCACAATATATATATATATATATATATATATATATAATCTCCAAAAAATGAGGGTGCACTCACCAGGCTTCAAGAGATGTTCATAAAATATTGATTTTATTTAGATCATCATAAAACGTACAGCCATCGATGTTTCGGTCCAGTCCAGGGACCTTTGTCAAGATGCAAGTACATGTAACACTAAGCACATATAAATACACATACTAATCACATGATTAAACAATTAGCATAAACCAGTACCTCCCTCATCAAAACACCTGTGATCTACCAATATACTATTGCAGACAATCATATCAATCTTCTAAGTTAAACAAAACATTGTTAAAACTCAAAAACCAATGAATAATGAATATACATGCAGCTTAATCAGCATATACAATCGCTCATCATTCTGTGTAACATATTCCCGCATGTAATAACAGCGTGCATTACAGCTGCTGCTACTTCCTCCTTCTGGAACGCGCACACACTGGTTACCATGGAAACACTGAAAAGCATCCAGGAAGTGAAAAGAAGCTTGAGTCATGTGACTCAAAAGCAAAATCATTGTAAACATCGCTGGTTGCTAAAGCACAGTCTAGTATACTGGCAGCACTACAAGCTCCCCTGTTGCCATGGAAACATGAATAACAAGAAAAAGTAGTAATACCAGATCTATATATCAATTGCGTGTGTACCAGTCCTTTTCTTTTACCGGACAACACGCCCGCGGAGCGACCCTGAATAGATATTGGCGTTATTAATGAACTAAAAAAATGAAATAAAAAAATTACATAAAAAAGAAGAAAAAATAAATAAATATAGTGTAATAGGCAAAAGATATATTATATAAACCATATACCATATGTGTGTAAAAAATGCATATCAAACAAGCACAAAACAAATATATGTATTGTAACCCACTGACACATAACTCATGATTCTCCATTAATCTCCAAAAAATAAATAATAATAAAAATACAAAATAAAAAATAACTGAAAAAATGAATGAATTAAAAAATGCTGGAAGTGCACCTCTCATAGAAAAATCACAAGAACATATTCCAATGGGCTGCTTCGTTAAGACCCTTAGGATAAATAGTGTCAAGTTTATGTGTCCATAATGCTTCCCTCTGTAGAAGCAATTTGCTGCGGTCTCCTCCTCTACTTGGTGGTGGCACTCAGTCAATAATAATAGATTTCAAAGTGGATAATGGATGCATTCGTTCACAAAAGTGTCGAGCGACCAGTTTATCCGAAGTCCCGTTCGTCAAGGCTGATCTAATAGATGACCTATGATTAGCCATTCTCTCGCGAAATGGTCTTATCGTTTTGCCAATATAGTACAATGAGCAAGGACAAATGAGAGCATAGACCACATAATCTGTGGTGCAGGTGACTCTATGTCGAATCCAAAATTTCCGACCTGTATGAGGATGGCAAAATGTCTGGCCAGTGAGCATACTTCTGCAAGTCGTGCATCCAGCACAGCGATAACATCCTGGCTTGGGAGCACTCAGCCAGGTCTGTGTATTGCACAGGCTAGGACGATCCGGCCGCATCAGGATATCCTTTAGATTTCGTCCCCTCCTAAAACTCATTAGGGGTTTCTCAGGAATACATCCCTTCAAAACTGGGTCTGATGCTACTACATGCCAATGTTTGCATATAGCTCCAGACACAATAGACCCTGCAGTATCAAAGGTAGTGCAGGAAACAAAGGGATCCTGTGCTTGTTTCTTCTGCAAGTTATTACCCTCATTGAAAATCTGTCTCGCTCTTGTAAGGCATTTGTTAACAATTTTGGCAGAATATCCATGAACAAGAAAACGATCATACATCTCCTTTAGTTGAATCTCAGCTGTGTTTAAATCAGAATTATTGCGGAGAACTCTGATAAATTGAGATACTGGTAGATTGTCTTTTAACGTAGTTGGATGATGACTGGAGTAATGGAGAAGCGTGTTACGGTCAGTGGGTTTCCTATAAAGCCTATATCCATAACCTAGGTCAGTGGTGTAGACAGTAACATCCAGGAAATCAATTTCAACAAAATCATATTTCATAGTTAATCTGATGGGAGAATCAAGTTGATTCAAAAAGTCAACCATTTTTAATAGTGCCTCCTCAGTACCATTCCATATCAGGAAGATGTCGTCAATGAAACGACCATAAAAGCAGATACTATCTCCAAACTGCTGGACCAGATGATGTTTTTCATATGCGTCCATGTACAGGTTCGCATATGCCGGCGCAATGTTACTGCCCATAGCAGTACCAGCAGTCTGGAGATAGTACCTGCTACCAAATTTGAAATAGTTACACGTCAATGTTAACTCAAGTAATTCCAATAAGAAATCAATAGGGGGATTCCCCTTGTGAGTCTGTTCCAAAGCTCTTCTAGTTGCAGAAATGCCCTCATTGTGGGGGATTACCGTATAGAGAGAAGAGACATCGAGGGTTACCAGTATACCACTGGTATTTAAAGGTACAGTACATGATTTCTTATTGGAATTACTTGAGTTAACATTGACGTGTAACTATTTCAAATTTGTTTTGATGAGGGAGGTACTGGTTTATGCTAATTGTTTAATCATGTGATTAGTATGTGTATTTATATGTGCTTAGTGTTACATGTACTTGCATCTTGACAAAGGTCCCTGGACTGGACCGAAACGTCGATGGCTGTACATGTTTTGATGATCTAAATAAAATCAATATTTTATGAACATTTCTTGAAGCCTGGTGAGTGCACCCTAATTTTTTGGAGATTGTCTTTTGGCAAGGTTTTTTCCTTGCTTGGGATAGCTACCCCAGCATTGTATTTTAATAAGACGTGAGTGTGGACATTATGTGGTTATATATATATATATATATATATATATATATGTATTATGTGGCAGTATCACCAGAGATGGCACTGGTGAGCAGCTGATTCTGTGTGGGGCAGGACAGATCCGCCCACACAGAGTAGAAAAGCATTGTGGCAAGATGCCTAATTGCTGCCTTGTGGAGAGAGCTCAGGTGTGGGCTGATGAGAAGGCAGACCAGTCAGGCTGCTGCTGGAAACAGTCTATGGGGGACTGTGGCAGCCAGAGGGCCCAGTGAAGCTAAGCGAGCCATTGGGGGGCCAGCCTCTCAGACTGTGTGACATTGAAGCAGTAGGGCTGCAGGCTGAGGAAGCCAGGGCTTACTGTATACCTGGAGGATACAGGGAAGAGACTGTGTTTGTATAGCTGTGGCAGCCAAGCCAGGCTGGAGCCAGCAATAGACCTGCAGAGAAGCAGGCTGAGACTTTATTGGCAGATTAGCTGCAACCTTATAGAGAGGGTTCAAGAAGTGAGTTAGACACCCTAAATAGGGGCTAGGTTGTTTATTATTCTCTGTTTGTTTCCTGACTTTCCATGCTGGAAAGTAAAGCACCATTTACTTGAAAGCTGTGTGTGGACCCTCATTAAGCACCTAATCACTGCACCACTGTCACCAATCTACTGAGCTAATTACCCCCAAGATATCACAAGTGGTGCAGAATGCGGGCATAAAGATTCTACGAATAAAGATTCTACGCAGAAGATTCCATGCAAGAATACAAATAGAAATATGGACGCTTATTGCACTGCATAATTGGACTCTCCTAGAAAGCCAAAAGGAGACTCACGGCACCTGCATTGTGGAATGCTCATCAAGAAGAAACAGAAGTACAGTATTCAAGTGTTTTGCAAAAGTAAAAAGTGCAAGTATATTATCTGTGAAGAGAAATGTGCACTTCCTCAGCATTGGAAGGGTTAAAAGAAATTGTGTGGTTTATCCTGGAGTATTGCTCATGCTCATTAAGTCAAGGTGTGATGCTGAGGGAGCAGAGGTTCCTACTGAAAGCCTATTGAGACTGTTTGGTACATGCTGGTAATTGTAGTGCCACATGAAGAAAAATGTTTTTGCTGTGTTGAAAATACTTTTGAAGGCAAAGTGGGATACAGTGAAAACAAAAACAAGTTGTTCCTGTGTATTTTGTGCCAAGAATCATGGGAAATAAAAATAAAAATTCTAAATGCAGAATTCTTGCTACAAAGTTTAATTCTCAGTCTAGAGAGATGGAAAATCTGGGCTAGAGTTTACAGTCTGAATGTAAAGATGTCAGTGTGTATGGTCAGTGTATGGTGCAAGGTCCACTAGGAGAGGACTATGTCAGCATGGAAAAAGTTGACTCTCTGTGTGAAGTTTGGCGTGAAACACTTATTCGCTATTGCGACCAGATAAGTGACTTGGAGGACAAGTCTACAAAAGAGAAGCTTTTGCATGCACAAATTGAAAATATATTACAGAGTGAATTGTCAGCTTTGAAAATAGCATTGGTGCAAGAAGAAGAAAAAAGACTTGAAGTTCTTAAAGAGACAGACCTCAAATTAGCAGTTATGTCTGAACACCTTCAGGAGGCTAAAATGTTCCAATGTGTTACAAAGTATGAGAATGACGTGCTCCTAGCAAAGAATGATGTATTAGAGCAAGATATTGTTGAAGTTAGGGGTGTGCACCGGCCACTTTTCGTGTTTTGTGTTTTGGTTTTGGATCTGGATCTTTCTTCGTATTTTGGATCTGGATTGGTTTTGCCAAAACCACCCTTCCGTGTTTTGGGTTCTGGGTTTTGTGTTTTGGATCTGTATTTTTTTGAAAAAAAGCATAAAAACAGCTAAAATCACAGAATTTGTAGGTTTTTCTGCTCCTATGCTATTATTAACCTCAATAACCTTAATTTCCACTCATTTCCAGTCTATTCTGAACACCTCACACCTCACAATAGTGTTTTTATGTCCAAAAGGTTGCACCGAGGTAGCTGGATGACTATGCTAAGCGACACGAGTGGGCGGCACAAACACGTGACCCATCTAGGCGTGATACTGCAGTGGCAGACAGGATGGCAGTTTGAAAAACTAGGCCCCAAACTGTACATAATGCAAAGAAAAAAAAGAGGTGCAAGATGGAATTGTCCTTGAGCCCTCCCACCCACCCTTATGTTGTATAAACAGGACATGCACACTTTAACAAACCAATCATTTCAGCGCCAGGGTCTGCCACACAACTGTGGCTGAAATGATTGGTTCGTTTGGGCCCCCACAAAACAAGCTGGCAATTAATGTGTCCCTGCACAAACTGGCTCTACGGAGGCAAGATGTCATCCTCATCCTCCTCATCCACCGATTCCTCACCCTCTTCAGTGTGTACATCCTCATCCTCACAAAGTATTAACTCGTCCCCACTTGAATCCACCACCACAGGTCCCTCTGTACGTTCTGGCGGCTGGTCTCCCTGGAAGAGCTGATAATTCATTTTGATGAACATCATCTTCTCCACATTCTGTGGAAGCAACCTCCTACGCCTTTCGCTGACAAGGTTCCCGGCTGCACTAAACACTCTTTCGGAGTACACACTGGAGGGGGGGCAACTCAGGTAAAATAGAGCCAGTTTGTACAGGGGCCTCCAAATTGCCTCTTTTTCCTGCCAGTACAGGTATGGACTGTCTGACATGCCTACTTGGATGCTGTCACCGATGTAATCCTCCACCATTCTGTCAATGGTGACAGTATCATATGCAGTGACAGTAGACATGTCAGAAATTGTTGCCAGGTCCTTCAGTCCGGACCAGATGTCCAAACTTGGTCCTGCCTGCCCTGCATCACCGCCAGCGGGTTGCTTAGGATACCTAAGTTTTTTCCTGGCAGCCCCAGTTGCGGGAGAAAATGAAGAAGGAGCTGTTGACGTGTCACGTTCCGCTTCAGCTGACAGTGTGTTCACCAGCAGGTCTTTGCACCTCTGCAGGCTTGTGTCGGCCGGAAAGAGAGACACCACATAGGCTTTAAACCTAGGATCGAGCACGGTGGCCAAAATGTAGTGGTCTGATTTCAACAGATTGACCACCCTGGAATCCTGGCAAAGCGAATGAAGGGCTTCATCCACAAGTCCCACATGCCGAGCGGAATCGCTCCGTCTTAGCTCCTCCTTCACTTTCTCCAGCTGCTTCTGCAAAAGCCTGATGAGGGGAATGACCTTACTCAAGCTGGCAGTGTCTGAACTGACTTCACGTGTGGCAAGTTCGAAGGGCTGGAGAACCTTGCACAATACGGAAATCATTCTCCACTGCGCTTGAGTCAGGTGCATACCCCCTCCTTTGCCTATGTCATAGGTGGATGTATAGGCTTGAATGGCCTTTTTGCTGCTCCTCCATCCTCTGAAGCATATAGAGGGTTGAGTTCCACTGCGTCACAACCTCTTGCTTCAGGTGATGGCGGGGCAGGTTCAAGAGTGTTTGCTGGTGCTCCATCTTCAGCACGCAGTCGCTGAATGGCGAAAGTGGCCTGAAATTTTTCGGGCCACCCAAAGCGTCTCCTGCACGCCCCTGTCGCTTTTCAGAAAATTCTGCACCACCAAGTTTATTGTGTGAGCAAAACATGGGACGTGCTGGAATTTGCCCAGATGTAATGCCCGCACAATATTGGTGGCGTTATCAGATATCACAAATCCCCAGGAGAGTCTAAGTGGGGTAAGCCACTGGGCGATGATTTCCCTCAGTTTCTCTAAGAGGTTGTAGGTGGTGTGCCTCTTACTGAAACCGGTGATACACAGCGTAGCCTGCCTTGGAACGAGCTGGTGTTTCTGAGATGCTGCGACTGGTGACGCTGCTGCTGTTGCTGCGTAAGGTGATACATCTACCCAGTGGGCTGTCACAGTCATATAGTCCTTAGTCTGCCCTGTTCCACTTGTCCACATGTCCGTGGTTAAGTGGACATTGGGTACAACGGCATTTTTCAGGACACTGACGACACTTTTTCTGACGTTTCTGTACAGTCTCGGTATCGCCTGCCTAGTGAAGTGGAATCTAGACGGGATTTGGAACCGGGGTCACACTACCTCCAGCAATTGTCTAAATCCCACTGCACTAATGGCGGATACCGGACGCACGTCTAACACCAACATAGCAGTCAAGGCCTCAGTTATACGTTTTGCTTCAGGATGACTGCTGTCGTACTTCATCCTCCTCGCTAAGGACTGTTGGAGGGTCAATTGTTTAGTAAAAGTAGTGGTGTTCCTACTTCCTCTCTGGGATGATGAACGACTCCCAGCAGCAGCAACAGCAGCAGCGGCAGCAGGAGGCGTAGCAATGCAGGATCCTCCGGAGGAATCCCGGATAGGAGAGTCAGTCATGCCAGTGACATGGCCTGCAGGACTACTTCCGATCCTGACTAAGGAGGAAATTGACGAGGAGGGAGTTGACGGTGTGGTTTGCAGGCGCTTGGATACAACAGGACAACGGGATTTAGGTGTCCCTGGACTGCTTACGGTCTTAGCCAAAGTTTCTGAACTTGACAGTAACTTATTATGAATGCGCTGCAGGTGCCGTATAAGGGAGGATGTTCCTAGGTGGTTAACGTCCCTACCCCTACTTATTCCACCTTTACATAAGGTACATATGGCAAGACAGTTTTTGTCCGGATTTGGATAGAAATATTGCCAGACCAAAGAGGTGGAATGTTTGGTCTTCTGCCCAGGCATGACCGTGATGGGCTTTTTCATCCCACGGACAACAACTGTCTCCCCCGGAGCCTGATTTAAACAAACCACATCACCATCAGAATCCTCCTCGCCAACTTCCTCCTCAGCGCCAGCTACACCAGTATCCTCATCCTGTTGTACTTCAACAATGACATCTTCAATTTGCATATCAGCAAGTGGACTGTGGGTGCTCCTTTCAGCACTTGCAGGGGGCGTGCAAATGGTGGAAAGAGCCACCTCTTCCCGTCCAGTGCTGGGAAGGTCAGGCATCGCAACCACCACCACACTTGGACTCTCCTTGGGGATTTGTGATATCTTCTTAGAAAGCACAGTTCTTCGCTGTGCTTTTGCCAGCTTAACTCTTTTGATTTTTTTAGTGGGAGGAGGGCTTCCATCGTCATGTGAAGCTGAACCACTAGTCATGAACATACTAGGGATCGACCTTAGCCGTTCCTTGCCACTCCGTGTCGTAAATGGCATATTGGCAAGTTTACGTTTCTCTTCAGCTGATTTAAATATTTTTTTCAAGGTCATTTTCCTGAACTTTGTCATTTGGGATTGTATGTGCCCTCTATTATGACATTGGGCATCGGCCTTGGCAGATGACGTTGATGGCATGTTATCGTCTATGTCATGACTAGTGGCAGCAGCTTCAGCACTAGGAGGAAGTGGTTCTTGATCTTTCTCTATTTTATTTTTATCGGAGAAAGTTTGGTCCTCCATTTATGTTATATCGATTTGATATATACGTGCGGCTAAACACAGAAAATATTTTTTTATTTTTGCTGGAGAGTAGTGCACTTTGTGGGTTACACCAGCCTTTAAGAAATGAGCCAGCCGGCTCTTCACTTATGGGACACAGGCGCACGCTTGGCGCTGCTCCTTTGTTGATGCACGTGCGGCTACTGCGCACACAATTCACACACACAGAAAATATGTATTTTTTTGGTTTGGACTGGAGTGTACTTTGGGGGTTACAGCACCCTTTAACGGTCAAGCCAGCCGGCCCTTTACTTATGACACAGGCGCACGCTTGGCACTACTTTGTTGATGCACGTGCGGCTACTGCGCACACAATTCACAAACATAGAAAATATTTTTTTTTTGGTTTGGACTGGAGTGTACTTTGGGGGTTACAGCACCCTTTAATGGTCAAGCCAGCCGGCCCTTTTCTTATGACACAGGCGCACGCTTGGCACTACTTTGTTGATGCACGTGCGGCTACTGCGCACACAATTCACAAACACAGAAAATATATATTTTTTTGGTTTGGACTGGAGTGTACTTTGGGGGTTACAGCACCCTTTAACGGTCAAGCCAGCCGGCCCTTTACTTATGACACAGGCGCACGCTTGGCACTACTATGTTGATGCACGTGCGGCTACTGCGCACACAATTCACAAACACAGAAAATATATATTTTTTTGGTTTGGACTGGAGTGTACTTTGGGGGTTACAGCACCCTTTAACGGTCAAGCCAGCTGGCCCTTTACTTATGACACAGGCGCACGCTTGGCACTACTTTGTTGATGCACGTGCGGCTACTGCGCACACAATTCACAAACACAGAAAATATATATTTTTTTGGTTTGGACTGGAGTGTACTTTGGGGGTTACAGCACCCTTTAACGGTCAAGCCAGCCGGCCCTATACTTATGACACAGGCGCACGCTTGGCACTACTTTGTTGATGCACGTGCGGCTACTGCGCACACAATTCACAAACACAGAAAATAATTTTTTTTTGGTTTGGACTGGAGTGTACTTTGTGGGTTACAGCACCCTTTAACGGTCAAGCCAGCCGGCCCTTTACTTATGACACAGGCGCACGCTTGGCACTACTTTGTTGATGCACGTGCGGCTACTGCGCACACAATTCACAAACACAGAAAATATATATTTTTTTGGTTTGGACTGGAGTGTACTTTGGGGGTTACAGCACCCTTTAACGGTCAAGCCAGCCGGCCCTTTACTTATGACACAGGCGCACGCTTGGCACTACTTTGTTGATGCACGTGCGGCTACTGCGCACACAATTCACAAACACAGAAAATAATTTTTTTTTGGTTTGGACTGGAGTGTACTTTGTGGGTTACAGCACCCTTTAACGGTCAAGCCAGCTGGCCCTTTACTTATGACACAGGCGCACGCTTGGCATTACTTTGTTGATGCACGTGCGGCTACTGCGCACACAATTCACAAACACAGAAAATAATTTTTTTTTTGGTTTGGACTGGAGTGTACTTTGGGGGTTACAGCACCCTTTAACGGTCAAGCCAGCCGGCCCTTTACTTATGACACAGGCGCACGCTTGGCACTACTTTGTTGATGCACGTGCGGCTACTGCGCACACAATTCACAAACACAGAAAATAATTTTTTTTTGGTTTGGACTGGAGTGTACTTTGTGGGTTACAGCACCCTTTAACGGTCAAGCCAGCTGGCCCTTTACTTATGACACAGGCGCACGCTTGGCATTACTTTGTTGATGCACGTGCGGCTACTGCGCACACAATTCACAAACACAGAAAATAATTTTTTTTTTGGTTTGGACTGGAGTGTACTTTGGGGGTTACAGCACCCTTTAACGGTCAAGCCAGCCGGCCCTTTACTTATGACACAGGCGCACGCTTGGCACTACTTTGTTGATGCACGTGCGGCTACTGCGCACACAATTCACAAACACAGAAAATAATTTTTTTTTGGTTTGGACTGGAGTGTACTTTGTGGGTTACAGCACCCTTTAACGGTCAAGCCAGCCGGCCCTTTACTTATGACACAGGCGCACGCTTGGCACTACTTTGTTGATGCACGTGCGGCTACTGCGCACACAATTCACAAACACAGAAAATATATATTTTTTTGGTTTGGACTGGAGTGTACTTTGGGGGTTACAGCACCCTTTAACGGTCAAGCCAGCCGGCCCTTTACTTATGACACAGGCGCACGCTTGGCACTACTTTGTTGATGCACGTGCGGCTACTGCGCACACAATTCACAAACACAGAAAATAATTTTTTTTGGGTTTGGACTGGAGTTTACTTTGTGGGTTACAGCACCCTTTAACGGTCAAGCCAGCTGGCCCTTTACTTATGACACAGGCGCACGCTTGGCACTACTTTGTTGATGCACGTGCGGCTACTGCGCACACAATTCACAAACACAGAAAATATTTTTTTTTTGGTTCGGACTGGAGTGTACTTTGGGGGTTACAGCACCCTTTAACGGTCAAGCCAGCCGGCCCTTTACTTATGACACAGGCGCACGCTTGGCACTACTTTGTTGATGCACGTGCGGCTACTGCGCACACAATTCACAAACACAGAAAATATATTAGTTTTTTAGCACTTGGGGGGAGCACCCCTGATGGACAGAGCACCCCCTGGACAACACTACAGCACCCCTTTAGGACTGGGACACTGCACAGGACTTTGGAGTGGACACAGCCCCTATGGAGAACTGACTGCACAACACAGTCCAGCCAGCCCCTATGGACTTTGAAGTAGTGGACACAGCCCCTATTAACAACAGCAGCACAGAACAACACAGCCAGCCCCTATGGACTTTGAAGTAGTGGACAACAGCAGCACTACACTACACTACACTACACAGCCCAGCCAGCCCTAACTCCCACCCTCCCTCTTCACTGTCCACAGCCGAGTGAGAAAATGGCGCCGACGCGGGTACCTTATATAGGATCCAAAACCCGCGAGACTCGGAAGGCGGGATGATGACGTTTTGCCTCGATTTCAGATCCGAGTCAGGCGGGAAAAGTCGAGCCTGACTCGGATCGGACTCGGATTGGGGGGGCTCGGGGTGGTTCGGATTTCAGAAATCCAAACCCGCTCACCCCTAGTTGAAGTGCAGCAAAAGTGTGTGGTACTTCAGCAGGAAGTAGAAGATTTGATAGAATGTGTCCAGAGACATCAGAGTGATGTAGAGCACACGCAAGTGAAAGTGGTGGATCTGACTCTGGTGTTATAAGAAAAAGACTCTTTAATTGTGTCCACTCAAGTAAAGCTTAAAGATTGTGAATTGGAGAAAAATTCTTTGGCGGAAAAGTTTTCTGAAGTAAAAGAGAAGTATCTCCAGATGCTGCAGACTCGCGCTCAGTGGGAAACTGACCGTGAAGGAAAAGAGATAGAGATGGTCCATCTTAAAGTCAGCTGTAAGGAGCAAGTATAAACTCTCCAATCCAATTTAGCTGCAGCTAGAGCAGTTTCAGAATGTCTGACGGAAAGAAATGTATTCCTGGAGGAAGTCTGCATAAAGCCGCCAAGCAAAGTGAATGTGTGGAGGCATATTCTTACAGGGTCGGGCAGTGCCATCTTCGGAAATCACTACATGTGTATTTGTTGTTCGATTTTAAAATGAGAGGGAAAAATAAAAATAAAACATTTTTTATGGACAAACCAATATTACTACTTTTAGTGTTGAAACCATGCTTAATTTTTAATCTAGCAAATATGAATTGTTGTTAAATGTACCAAATAAGAATTTAAAAATAGAACAATAAACAATATTCCCCAAAAATGTTGTTTTAAAACATAGATTAAACTAAAAATTAAGTGTATGTTTGAAAAAATAGACACTTACCTGATTCCAGACCAAAAAGGAGTGTTAAACACCTTTAAGAAATATTTAAAAAAAAATTAGATAAAAAAAAAACAAAAACGAAGATTCTGATTGTTGATCCAAAAATAAAAACAAACAAAATGCAGTAGGCTGGCACACTTACTTGATTCGTCAAATAACGTTGGATTTAGGAAGACAAAAGGCCAGCCAACCAAACAAAAAAAGTCACCGGAACAAGCCCAAAAACTAACGGTGTTTTTCAAACTCCAAAGCAATCAAATTTTACTAAACAAAAAAAACACCAAAAACAAAACACACACACAAAAAAAATGAACACAAAAACCAACACCACAAAAAACAAACACACAAAAACAAACACACAAAAAAACAATAAAAAAACCCACAACCAAAAAAAATTAATACCAAAAAAATATACAACACACAAGCACCTCTCAATAAAATTCAAACAAACACCTCACAAACTACACACACAAGCACCTCTCAATCAACTTCAAACAAACACCTCACAAACTACACACACAAGCACCTCGCAATCAACTTCAAACAAACACCTCACAAACTACACACACAAGCACTTCTCAATCAACTTCAAACAAACACCTCACAAACTACACACACAAGCACCTCTCAATCAACTTCAAACTATTTAACTATTATCCAACACCTCCTGCACCACCAAACACTCCAACTACAACCCACAAGTAAGGGAACATTTGGCTTTGCCTTAAATAAAGAAACCAAACACCAATTATTGAAACATGCAGGAAAGGTGTGCATTTGTAGTTAGGGAAATAAGGATGCACGGGTAACCAATCCAGGGATGCGCTCACATCTAGCCCAACCCACGCAGTGATTAGGGAATGCAGGAAAGGTGTGCATTTGTAGTTAGGGAAATAAGGATGCATGGGTAACCAATCCAGGGATGCGATCACATCTAGCCCAACCCACGCAGTGATTACGGAATGCAGGAAAGGTGTGCATTTGTAGTTAGGGAAATAAGGATGCACGGGTAACCTATCCAGGGATGCGCTCACATCTAGCCCAACCAACGCAGTGATTAGGGAATGCAGGAAAGGTGTGCATTTGTAGTTAGGGAAATAAGGATGCACGGGTAACCAATCCAGGGATGCGCTCACATCTAGCCCAACCCATGCAGTGATTACGGAATGCAGGAAAGGTGTGCATTTGTAGTTAGGGAAATAAGGATGCACGGGTAACCAATCCAGGGATGCGATCACAGCTATAAAAAAGTCTACAGAAGCAGTATTCTTCATGCTCTCACAGGTTAGCAGAATGGCAAGCGAGGAGCATGGTGAGCAGAGGCCAACTGAGCCAGGTAAGTTCCAATCACATTTTTTACACAAAACAAGAACTGGTCATATTTCCCATAAAATATTTTAAAAAATTGTACTATTTGAAAAATTGTTGTAGGTGCTGGGAATCAAAGTCCAGCAGTAGAGGAGGAGGAGGCGGGCTCAAGCAGGCCAAGGCCAAGAAACCCTCCATTTTCACGGATCGAGCTTGAGACATTGGTGACCATGACAATGGAAAACCTAGTCAATGCACCCAGAAATATGGGGGCTGGAGCCAAAGACAGGATTTGGGAGGAGATATACAGGGCTGTTAATGGTGTGGGGACAACCTACAGAACACAGAAAGTCATAAAAAAATGGTAAGAAAATGATATTGTGAGTGTACTGAAGGCCAAAGCTTGATCTTATTTAAAAAAACTAACACTTAAAATTTCAAAAATAACATTGACAGCTGGACGGATTTCAAATACCAACTGAAGAGGAAGCTACGGAGTAGGGTGGACCATGCTGCGGGGACAGGTGGTGGTCCCATTTCTGAGGAGCTGGCCTTGACATGGTTGGAGACGTTGGCTCAGGGATGTGTGACGGAAGAGGAGATAGTCGGCGTGTCCACTATGGACACTGACATGGCCGACTTCAACACTCCACATGTGCAAGAAGGTAATTTAATTTTGTAAGCCAAAAAGTATAAAGCTGAAACGTCTCTGTTTTTTTTTTTTTGGGAAAAACAAATAACATTTTTTAATTTATATTCCAGACTCAGAGGAGGTAGTGCCTGCTCCTGAGGTCAGGTCTGGGTCCAGCACAGATGGGAACTCTGCAGGGGAGGATCCAAGTACTCCATCTGGGGACCCTATGGAGTCTACTCCAGGGCAAACATTAGACCGAGCAGTGCCTCTCCTCACCAGATTGGTCTCCCAAACTCAGGAGAACACATTTGTTCTTCTGAAGATGGAGACCACTCTGGTGAGGGTGGCGGTGGCCCTGGAGACCATTGCTGGGGCCCTAGATCGTTTGGCCAATACCCAGGAGCAGGCCAACCCACCTGCCATGATGGAGCGAGACTCCCTTCCTCCCTGGACCACCACCTCTGGCAGCCCAACAGCCACCCCCGCAAGTATGGAGAGCCCTATGCCTAGGCCAGAGGAAATCCCATCTACCTCTGGCCTGGCCAGTCGGCGTGTTACACACCAGTCGGCTGTCCGTAGCTTACCTCTTCCTCCGAGCCGGCCCAAATGACGCAAGTATCTCCTCCCTCACCTGTTGTCCAGTCCCCATATTTCTGGTCACCAATGTCTCAAGCTCTTTTTTTTTTTTTTAAACCAAATTTTTTTTTTTTTAATTTCTTTATTTTAATTATATACAAATGTTACCTAAACAATTATTATTGAAATTGTGATGAAAGGCAAATTTCACAAAAATAAAAAAAATTCATCCCAAAAATGTCTATCTTTAACTATATCAATGTATACAAGGTTTAAACAGTGTGGTATCTGAAAAGGCTGCTACGCAAAACACAATGCTAGATGTTTTAAAAACTGTTTGAGCAAAAAACTGTTTAAAAAGCACAAAGAAACATTTTGGTTACGAATTCACTAATGCACACGCAAGTGAAATGAGTTACAAGGTAATTAGCAGTGTTAATAGTTACAATGCAGCAATCTTAGCTGCTTGGTTTGTGTGGTTCAAAATCGAAACATCGCAATGAACATCAGATTAACGATTGTACTGTTGTGGCTTACGGATGCTTCTTGCCTACCTTACCGTGGACGATCAGCCTGTTCGTAGAGTGACGTTTTCATGCATCCGCAATTCTTGGTCGTACGAAGCAGGTAATTTATGCACTCCCCTAAAAGACCTGGAAACGCTGAAGAACACCTCCGTTTCCAGACCACCACCCCCGTATACTCCCACAAACGGCCTTTCCTGTCAATCAACTTTAGCAACCCACTTCCGTGTCGGAAGCCCTACGACCGACAGTGTGATCGGTAGAGCTCGTACGCACATGCGCACTGCTAGCCGTGCGCAGGCGCAGAAAGAAAAACATCGTATGCGTACGACCGTGCGGCCGCAACGACCGACTCTGAATGAGGTCCATTATGCTTAAGACCCCGAATGAAAATACAGTTTAGTAGCTAAATGCGCACGCATCTGTCCCCAGTTAACTAGCGTCTTCATATCAAACCCTGTACACTCACACATTACATATTCACTTACAAGGTTCCATTAGCTTTAAGATATAAGTTTTAAGTTTATTCAGTTAATATAAACGCTGTGAAATAAAGATATTTGATAACTAAGGTTTTATATATGCTAAACAAGTCGTGTTTGGTTTTGTACTGATGCGTACTCTTTTTACAGTATTCGGTGTTATCGGTGGGGAGGTCGCATCATGCATTCTCGAGTTATGGATCGCAGAGGCTACAAGCAACAAAATGTATATTTCATGAACAACTGTTATGATGTTACACGGGGCGGGAAGGGAAAGACACCCAGCTGTTAGAGGCAGGGAGAGTCTATTTGAACCAGCCTGTTAAATGCTTTGTAACAGATGCTTCTCCCCTGGGAACTAATGACATCAGCAGCAAACTTCTCTATTGTCCTGTCTATTCTGGGGGGGTATAAATATGTGTGCTCCAACACTGGGTCTTTAGTCTTCTTGCTGAATGCTGACTGAGGTTTTTTTTGCTGATGCCTAACATCTGGTACCAGAAGCGCTGCGTATGCATACTGTACTTGGGTCTGTATAATTCCTTTTGCGCCTAAAAAGTGTCTGGATCAATTGCGTGTAACTGTCTGAACTTTTACTTGAATAACACTTGTGCTTTGGAACCACAGATTCCAGGTCTAAGTCTCTATTTACTGTATGACTGCGTACGCAAATTAGCGTCATCCTTAGAGGTTTATAGGAAGGATTTTAGAAGGTACAGGCAGGGGTATATAGAGGTTCTTTTTAATATCATCAATTGGTACCATAAAGGTAGAAGAAAAGTAAGGAGAAAAATTACCTCCGGAACTTGGAGGATGCGACCCCCAGAAATGACCAGAGTCTAGATGATCTTGGATCCGGTGGATGGTTCTGAGAATAATGAAGAGGGACTTTGCAATGAGAATGCCTCGTCCCATGTACAGTAGCTGAACCCAGGAGTTTCAAGCTGTGGAGGGGGATATGTGGCAGTAAAACCAGAGATGGCACTGGTGAGCAGCTGATTCTGTGTGGGGCAGGATAGATCCGCCCACACAGAGTAGAAAAGCATTGTGGGAAGATGTCTAATTGCTGCCTTGTGGAGAGAGCTCAGGTGTGGGCTGATGAGAAGGCAGACCAGTCAGGCTGCTGCTGGAAACAGTCTATGTAGGGCTGTGGCAGCCAGAGAGCCCAGTGAAGCTAAGCGAGCCATTGGGGGGCTAGGAGGTCTGTGTCTGGACCTTGCAGGAAGCAAGGGGGGGACCATGAATCTCTCAGTCTGTGTGACATTGAAGCAGTGGGGCTGCAGGCTGAGGAAGCAAGGACCTACTGTATACCTGGAGGATACAGGGAAGGCACAGAGACTGTGAGAGACTTTATTGGCAGATTAGCTGCACCCTTATAGAGAAGATTCAAGAAGTGAGTTAGACACCCTAAATAGGGGCTAGGTTGTTTATTATTTTCTGTTTGTTTCCTGACTTTCCTCCATGTTGGAAAGTAAAGCACCATTTATTTACTTGAAAGCTGTGTGTGGACCCTCATTAAGCACCTAATCACTGACCACCAATCCACCAATCTATCGAGCTAATTACCCCCAAGATATCACAATATATATATATATAATATATATATATATGTATATATATATATATATATATATATATATGTATATATATATATATATATATCAATCCAATGGGGAATAGACAGGCACTCAGAGGCACGATTGAAAATGTATTAAACGTCTACGTTTCAGGGCATCAGCCCCTTCGTCAGGACACACTAAATAACATACAACAAGAAGTGAAGATTTAACAGCAATAAATACCTGAGAGAGAGAAGTAGCAGCGAACCACATCCAGCCGAGTGCAGCCCTGCTTCCACGCGACACCCGCCGGTGGGCGTTCCCTAGCAACCACACACAGCTTGCGTTCCAGCCAGATAGACATGCACGTCAGCACAAAGAGAGCCAACCCAGCAAGCGGCCAGAAAACATGTACCAGCAGCCCATCGGATCCGCCCCCAGCGGCCAACTCAGTGCAAGTCACTCTAACAGGTCCCACGCAGTATGTGTAACCAAGAAACAATACTCACTGCGGTCCAACATGGAAGGGTGTCCCGTGTAATGCCGCATACGCCAGACTGGCAGGTATAGCCACAAAAACATTAAACATATAGTGAAATATACACACAAAAAAGAAGTCGCACATAGATGTACACATACAGTTATAACCATATCGAAACCAAAAAAATTATATATCTAGTTATCAAAAATCATGAATTAATATTTCTATAAACAATTCCAGTTTATCTTTTCATTCAAGCCTTTAGGAGAGACACAGTCCAACCTAAAGATCCAGCATGCTTCAAGTAGAAGAAGGGCCTTGGCACGATTACCTCCTCTCGGGGAAGCAGGAATATGATCTATGATCTTGTACTTAAGTGATGAGAGGGGATGCCCACAAGATTTAAAGTGCTTAGCCACAGGCTGATCTATTCTCTACCTGAAATAGCTAAGTTAATTGCCGACCTATGTAAGGCCATTCTTTCACGAAATCTACGTGTCGTTTGACCTACATAATGCAGGCCACACGGAAACCAAATAATGTACACCACAAAAGAGGAAGTACAGGTAAGTACATGACGAATAGAATCAATTTTATCTTCATAAGGGTGTTTAAAAAACTTATCTGCAACTAGATAACGACAAGTGGTACAGTTGTGGCAGCTTTAACAACCTGTCATTTGTCATTCCGATACGCATGTAACATTGTGAAAGCATTACAACTGGGTAAATTTAAACTAGGGGTGAGCGGGTTCGGATTTCTGAAACCCGACCCCCCAGAGCCCCCCGATCCGAGTCCGATCCGAGTCAGGCTCGACTTTTCCCGCCTGACTCGGATCTGAAATGGAGGCAAAACGTCATCATCCCGCCTTCCGGGTCTCACGGGTTTTGGATTCTATATAAGGTACCCGCGTCGGCGCCATTTTCTCACTCGGCTGTGGACAGTGAAGAGGGAGGGTGGGAGTTAGGGCTGGCTGGGCTGTGTAGTGTAGTGCAGTGTAGTGTTGTGTTGTGCTGTGCTGCGCTGTGCTGTTGTTGTCCATAGGGGCTGTGTCCACTCCTCCAAAGTCCATAGGGGCTGGCTGTGTTGTGCTGTGCTGCTATTGTCCATAGGGGCTGTGTCCACTCCTCCAAAGTCCATAAGGGCTGGCTGGACTGTGTTGTGCAGTCAGCTGTCCATAGGAGCTGTGTCCACTCAAAAGTCCTGTGCAGTGTCCCAGTCCTAAAGGGGTGCTGTAGTGTTGTCCAGGGGGTGCTCTGTCCATCAGGGGTGCTCCCCCCAAGTGCAAAAAAATTAATATTTTTTCTGTGTTTGTGAATTGTGTGCGCAGTAGCCACACGTGCATCAACAAAGTAGCGCCAAGCGTGCGCCTGTGTCATAAGTAAAGGGCCGGCTGGTTTGACCGTTAAAGGGTGCTGTAACCCCCAAAGTGCACTCCAAACCTAATAAAAACATATTTTCTGTGTTTGTGAATTGTGTGCACTGTGGCTGCACGTGCATCAACAAAGGAGCAGCGCCAAGCGTGCGCCTGTGTCCCATAAGTAAAGGGCCGGCTGGCTCATTTCTTAAAGGGTGGTGTAACCCACAAAGTGCACTAGTCTCCAACAAAAATAAAAAAATATTTTCTGTGTTTGTGTGCTCCTTAGCCGCACGTATATTTCAATATAACATAAATGGAGGACCAAACTTTCTCCGATAAAAATAAAATAGGGAAAGATCAAGAACCACTTCCTCCTAGTGCTGTTGCTGCTGCTGGGAGTTGTTCATCATCCCAGAGAGGAAGTAGGAACACCACTACTTTTACTAAACAATGACCCTCCAACAGTCCTTAGTAAGGAGGATGAAGTACGACAGCAGTCATCCTGAAGCAAAACGTATAACTGAGGCCTTGACTGCTATGTTGGTGTTAGACGTGCATCCAGTATCCGCCATTAGTGCAGTGGGATTTAGACAATTGCTGGAGGTAGTGTGTCCCCGGTTCCAAATCCCGTCTAGATTCCACTTCACTAGGCAGGCGATACCGAGACTGTACAGAAACGTCAGAAAAAGTGTCCTCAGTGTCCTGAAAAATGCGGTTGTACCCAATGTCGACTTAACCACGTACATGTGAACAAGTGGAACAGGGCAGACTAAGGACTATATGACTGTGACAGCCAACTGGGTAAATGTATCACCTTACGCAGCAACAACAGCAGCGTCACCAGTAGCAGCATCTCAGAAACGCCAGCTCGTTCCAAGGCAGGCTACGCTGTGTATCACCGGTTTCAGTAAGAAGCACACCGCCGACAACCTCTTAGAGAAACTGAGGGAAATCATCGCCCAGTGGCTTACCCCACTTAGACTCTCCTGGGGATTTGTGATATCTGACAATGCCACCAATATTGTGCGGGCATTACATCTGGGAAAATTCCAGCACGTCCCATGTTTTGCTCACACAATAAACTTGGTGGTGCAGAATTTTCTGAAAAGCGACAGGGACATGCAGGAGACGCTTTGGGTGACCCGAAAAATTTCTGACCACTTTTGCCATTCAGCGACTGCGTGCGCCTGTGTCATAAGTAAAGGGCCGGCTGGCTTGTCCGTTAAAGGGTGCTGTAACCCCCAAAGTTCACTCCAAACAAAAAAAAAATTCTTTTTTTTTCTGTCTTTGTGAAATGTGTGGGCTGTAGCCGCACCTGCATCCTCAAAGCAGCAGCGACAAGCGTGCATCTGTCTGTTAAAGGGTGGTGTAACCCTCAAAGTGCGCTCCACAAACAATAAAAAATTCTTTTTTTTTCTGTCTTTGTGAATTGTGTGGGCTGTAGTCGCACCTGCATCCTCAAAGCAGCAGCGACAAGCGTGCGTCTGTCTGTTAAAGGATTACATCGGTGACAGCATCCAAGTAGGCATGTCAGGCAGTCCGTACCTGTACTGGCTGGAAAAAGAGGCAATTTGGAGGCCCCTGTACAAACTGGCTCTATTTTACCTGAGTTGCCCCCCCCCTCCAGTATGTACTCTGAAAGAGTGTTTAGTGCAGCCGGGAACCTTGTCAGCGAAAGGCGTAGGAGGTTGCTTCCACAAAATGTGAAGAAGATGATGCTCATAAAAATGAATTATCAACTCTTCCAGGGACACCAGCCTCCAGAACGTACAGAGGGACCTGTGGTGGTGGATTCCAGCAGGGACGAATTAATACTCTGTGAGGATGAGGATGTACACAACACTGAAGAGGGTGAGGAATCGGTGAATGAGGAGGATGAGGACGACATCTTGCCTCCGTAGAGCCAGTTTGTGCAGGGACAGATTATTTGCCAGCTTGTTTTGTGGGGGCCCAAACGAACCAATCATTTCAGACACAGTCGTGTGGCAGACCCTGGCGCTGTAATGATTGGTTTGTTAAAGTGGGAATGTCCTATTTATACAACATAAGGGTGGGTGGGAGGACCCAAGGACAATTCCATCTTACACCTCTTTTTTTTCTTTGCATTATGTACTGTTTGCGGCCTAGTTTTTCAAACTGCCATCCTGTCTGCCACTGCAGTGTCACTCCTAGATGGGCCACGTGTTTGTGCCGCCAACTCGTGTCGCTTAGCATAGTCATCCATCTACCTCAGTGCAACCTTTTGGACATAAAACACTATTGTGAGGTGTTCAGAATAGACTGGAAATTAGTGGAAATTAAGGTTTTTGAGGTTAAAAATAGCATAGGAGCAGAAAAATCAACACATTCTGTGATTTTAGCTGTTTCTATGCTTTTTTAAAAAAAAATAACAGATACAAAACACAAAACCCAGAACCGAAAACACCGAAGGGTGGTTTTGGCAAAACCAATCCAGATCCAAAACACAAAGAAAGATCCAGATCCAAAACACAAAACACGAAAAGTGGCCGGTACACACCCCTAATTTAAACACATCCCATATTTTCCCACACAATAAACTTGATGAATCAAATACATTTTAAGACTGCAGCTACTGCAAGAACAGTTCAATTGCCATGCCACCAATTGAAGCAAAAGGTAGTGACCAGGTGAAATTCCACCCTTTATATTCTTCAGCAAATGGAGGAACAGCAACAAGCCATTCAAACCTACACAACAAGCCATGACAGGAGGGGGAATGTATGTTAGTCCATCACACTGGAAACTATTGTACTCTCTGTTTTATGCAAGCTATTGAAACCATTTGAAGTAGTAACTAATGAAGTCAGTTTAGACACTGCCAGTTTGAGTCCGGTGAACAACATATTCTATGAGGAAGACCTTTGTCACCAATTGCAAAAAAGAGACTTCTGTAACAGTGGGTTCCAGTGGGGATGAGCTAATATTGTCTTTTTTATTGCATAGACACATTTCTAATAATAACCCTCCCATTCTTTAACAGCCTGTCTGACTCTGATCCTTTGGGATAGGGGGAGGTGGGGAAATACATATTAACAAACAATTGAGTCCCAGTACCTTGAACTGATTGGCCCATTGATTAATAGCATTGGTTCCCTCCTGGTAACTCCTGGCCAGTCGTCACCAGGGAAATAATATTAAAATGTAGTGCATGTAGCACCATGTATGTACTGGTAGCTCATGACTATTCTTTTATGCTGATACTATTAAACACTCACTTCTGGCAACATTAATATTTGGTTCAAGAGGTGAGAACCTTAAGAAGTTTTAAGTTACTCTGTCCCAACTTAAATTACTCAGAAATACTGTAAACAAAAAATGTATTTGCCTTAAATGTAGAATTATATATAATAAAGCCTATACTACATGTTGATTGTTATTTAATAACACAAAGACAGAGCATTATTAAATTGAATTGAATATGGCAAAAAAAAAATCACAATGCTTGTTAAATTAAAATGGTGATAACAAATTGACATACAGAAAACATAAATGCTTCGCATTTAAAATAAATCAGGAATTAAAGCACTAACACAAAGCTCACATTCACAAACTTTTCATGTAATCTGTTGCCTGGGGGAAGCTTCCTCTCAGGACCCTGAGCAGCCAGCCAGATTCCACAAGACACCCAACACCCAACCAAGTCAGAAGCACTGCAGTCAGGGACAAGCTGTGCTGCAGACGGTGGCCAAACTGTATTAATGACCCCAGAAGCGCAAGCTGTACTATACTATGTTCAGGGCTCACATCACTCTCAGTCAAAGGGCCAGCCATTTAGAGAAAAGAGAAATCAGCTAGAAAGGATTCCACAAGATCGCTTCTGACCCATACTACCTATGAGTGGTAGTGACATCCCTCTACCCATATGTGCCTCTGACCCCTCCCTACCCATGTGTGCCTCTGACCCCCTCCCCATGTGTGCCTCTGACCCCCCCTCCCCATGTGTACTTCTGACCCCCTACCCATGGGTGTCTCTGACCCCCCCACCAATGTGTGCCTCTGACCCCCCACCCCTGAATGATTCTGACCCTCCCCTACGCATGTGTGCCTTTGAACTACCTTTCCCAAATGTGGCTCTGACCCCCACTACCTATGTGTGTCTCTGAACTACCCTTCCAATGTGTGTGTTGCAGTGCGTGGGAGCCCGTGGCTCATGTATCGGGTCCTGCAGCGCTGGTCTCCCTAGGTTGCTAAGACTCACCGCGGCTGGGTCTCCTGCAATGCCACCCATGGTGACATGCAGGCAGATGGCCCTCCTCCCTGCTGTTCTCCCACTGTGTGTGCAGTTGGCTGCAGCTCCCTAGGAGTGAGCGTGCTGACCTGTTTGAAATTTAAAGGGAAAGTAGTTTGGCTCCAAATTCAAATCTCCTACTTAGAGAAGGGAGACTCTGAGTACAAACAAGTACCAGAGTATTAGGTCTCATTCCTAACTGAAGCTTTGTATTGTTCCTGCATCAATTTGCTGTTAATGAATATTTACTGCTTTGCTCCTGTACTTCTCCAGTCTCATTCAGCCTCCTTCCAGTGTCTAGCAGATCCGTACTGTGACCTGTGTGTCGGGCACCGCGAAGTCCAAACTTCCCTGGTGAAAACCTCTGGCATGTTAGACGCCGCGCACCTGGGTATTAGTCATCCCCCAGTACGGGCTAGTTTCCACACTAATTAACCATAAGTTAGCAACAGTATACTCTGGCAATAATGACATGGATGTCGCTGGTAAACCTTCTACAGAGCTTCTGGATCATCTCCTCAAAAGAGTGGAGAAACAGGAACAAGACCAGTCCCAGATAATGCAGTGCCTGTAGGCACTTATGCAGCAGGTTGATGCATTACAGTCGCCTCATGTACAACAGGCACTCCTTGCCGCAGCACCTATTCAGGCTGCAGGGATATCATCTCCACTACCATTTCCTGACCCCACAACCCTGAATATATAAAGAAGAACCTAGAATGTGGGTTCATCAGAGAGTCCAAATCACGTATACGAGCTGGGCTCTTTTTTGTTAAAAAGAAAGATGGAGGTCTCAGACTTTGTATAGACTATCGGGCCTAAATGTCATCACCATAAAGGACCGATACCCATTACCGTTAATCTCTGAGCTCTTTGATAGAATCAAAGGAGCAGAAGTTTTTATAAAACTTGATCTGTGTGGAGCTTATAACCTAATCAGGATCAGGTCAGGAGACAGGTGAAGACAGCTTTCAATACTGGACATTATGGAGTATTCGGTCATGCCATTCAAATTAAGCAATGCCCCAGGTGTTTTCCAAAAATACATGAATAATATTTTCTGGGACCTTTTCAATTTGGTTAACATTCTGATATTTTCTAAAGATTTAACCAGCCATCACAAACAAGCATGTATGTGAAGTTATTTCTCTTCTTTGAGCAAACCATCTTTATTGTAAACTGGAAGTTAATGCCTTTACGGTCGGGGTTGGATCTATGCTTCGCAAATTATGTTGCTTCTATTCTCACAAGTTTTTAGCTCCAGAGAGAAACTATGCTGTAGGAGATAAATAATTACTAGCCATCAAGTTGGCTCTAGAAGAGTGGCAATACTTTCTGGAGAGAGTAAAGTTTCCAGGAACGGTCTTCACGGATCATAAAAACTTACTGTATCTCAAGACATCCCACTGTTTAATTTACATTCAGGACAGATGGTCATTATTCTTCAACTGCTTCAATCTAGTTATCACCTTCAGTCCAGGTAGTAGAAACACTAAGGCTGACGCATTGTCCTGGGCATTTAGTATCATGGAGGAAAATTTCCTTGGGGATAAGCCAATCTTAAACCCAGCCGGCTTCGTGGCAGTAACCAGCCAAGTTAAAATTTCTCCTGAGAAGACATTAGTGACACCAGAGTTATGCACCAAGTTGCTCCAGTTGGCACACACGTCGCATTTATCCGGCCATTCAGAAGTAAAGAAAATGTTGGAACTAGTCCTCAGAGGATATTAGTGGCCGACGGTTCAGAGTGATGTTAAAGACTTTGTGGTAGCCTGCCCTACATATGCTCAACACAAGATCCTACCTCAAGCTACTTCTAGTTTCTTACAACTACTGCCGGTGTCTGATTGTACATGGACCCATATCTCCATGGACTTTGTTGTTGATTACCTTCCTGTTAAGGTTTTAATATGATCTGGGTAATTGTAAATAGATTCACTAAAGCTACTCATTTCATTCGCTAAAGAGTTTACCCTCAGCTCCAAGCTTGGCTGAAGTGTTCATAAAAGTGATCTCCACGCTGCACGGGTTTCCCAAGGACATTGTTTCCGTCCGAGGGGTACAGTTTACCTCAAAATTCTGGAGAGCGCTGTGTAAATGCTTTAACATCAACCTAAGTTTCTCTTTGGCTTACCACTCCCAGAGCAATGGTCAAATGGAGCGAGTAAATCAGGATCTGGAGAAATTCATTCGAATTACATTTCTGACAAGCAAGATGACTGGATCTCCTTGTTGCCATTAACTGACTTTGCTCATAACAACCTCTAACATAGGAGTTCTGGACATTCTCCCTATTTTATTCAATATGGCTTTCATCCTGGATTACCTGAACTATGAGCTTGCCAGTCAGTTCCTCTACCAGCCATTCGTGGTATGGTGAGACATTTTATCCACATTTAGAAGGAGGTAAAGCGAAATTTAAATAAAGTCTCAAGTCAGTACAAGTTCTTTTCTGACAGAAAGAGGAAGAAATCTCCACTACTAAATCCTGCTGACAAGGTGTGGCTTTCAACTCGACATTCTTGATTAAAAGTTCCTACCATGACACTTGCTCCAAGATATCTCAGTCCTTTTCAAATTCTTCAGGTAGTTGATCCAGTAGCATTCCGACTGAAACTTCCAGATCCACTCTTCCAGAAAAAAATATTTTTGGGGAGCTCTGTGTCGACACTATGAGGGGAGAGTAATGTTACAGCAGGCTGGAGCCTGGAGCTCACTTACCGGGTCCAGCTGCGCTGGTCTCCCCGGGGTGTCAAGTGTTTACCACAGCAGTCATGGTTACATGCAGGCAGCCGGTTCTCCTTCCTGCTGTTCCCCTGCTGTGTGTGCAGGTGGCTGCGACCTGTTTAAAATTTAAAGGTAAAGCTTTGTTATTGCTCCTATTAATCTGTTCCTGACCTTTCCTATCTCTAATAGGAACGGTCAGGAACAGATTAATAGGAGCAATTCAAGGCTCTCTAATTCAAGGCTGTGGCTGACTATCAATAATAGCATGGGTGAACAGAGACAAGACCGTGTTTGACGCTACATAACTAAACATAAAGATGGCAGGTACGCACAATTCATTAGGGGTCCTTCAAAATGTATTTTACGTGGATCATACTTTTTCTATGTATTTTATGTGAATCTGGCTGTTTCAATGTTTTTTTTATGTGGAACTGGCTTTTTTAATGTATTTTATGTAGATCTGGTCTTTTCAATATTAATATGGTTCTTGCTTTTCTTATATATGTATAATCAGTGTGGCTTTCCCTATGGATTCTGGTTTTCTGTTAATGTGTATGTGAATTTACAGCAGTTTTCTACCCTTTATTGCTGTATTTGTATAGTTTTATATGTTATACTAGTTAGCTGCCCATCAAAATGAAGGGACATTGTTGCGCCCGCGATAAGTCCCATTTGAGCACTGAAAGGGGTCACTTTTTGGTCATTTGTGCAGGTCAGCTCGAGGGGATGCAAGTCGAAATGTTAACACCGGTGGCTGTGCACCAAAACGAAGCAACAATGACATTGCTCCGTCGGGCGCCATTTCACACTTGAATTTCTCCCATGGAGGAGAGGAGCAGCGTTAGCCTGAACATTGTCGCAGACACGAAAACTCCCATTTGAGTGCTGAAACGGGTCACTTTTGGGTAGGGGTGAGCGGGTTCGGTTTTACTCGGTTTTACTCGGATCTTTTTATTGGCTATCGCCGAACATGTGTTTTGGATAGCGAATGAAATCGAGCCGAAATTGCGGTAAAGTGGCGAAAAGAACTGAGTAAAACCGAGTAAAACCGAACCCGCTCACCCCTACTTTTGGGTAATTTCTGCTCTCCAGCTTGTGGGGCTGCGAATAGAAATGTCAGCGTGGCCGCTGTGCGCACCCTAATAGAGCAACAATAGAATGACTCAGTCGGGCTCCATCTAGTGCCCGCCAGCATGCAACACTCTTTAATTTCCCCCATAGAGGTGGGGATCAGTGTTAGCTTTTTAGATAGTGCTGCCCCCTGTATGGTGCTGTCCCCTGCATGGTGCTGTCCCCTGTATGGTGCTGTCCATCTAATAGACCTATACGCTGTATTGTGCTGTCCTTTGTATAGTATTGCCTCCCTGTATAATGTTACCTCCTTTTATAGTGCTGCCCCCTGTATGGTGCTGTCCACCTAATAAACCTGTCATCTGTATAGTGCTCTCCCTTGTATAGTGTTGCCTCCCTGTATAGTGCTGTCCCCTGTATTGTGCTGTCCACCTAATAGACCTGTTTGTGCGTGCCCGAATGGAGCAACAATTGAATTGCTCTGTCAGGTGCCATCTAGTGGTCGCTGGCATACAACACACCCCATAGAGGTGAGGAGCAGTGCTAGCCTGAATATTGTCGCGACCACGATTAGTCCAGTTTGAGAGCTCAAAGGGTCACTTTTTGGTTATCTCTGCTCGCCAGCTTGGGGGGCTATGAGTAGAATGTCAGCATCGCAACACACTAGAATTCCCCCCTATAGAGGTGAGGAGCAGCATTAGCCTTTTATATATATATATATATATATATATATATAGATGATAGATTGACATGTTACAATAACTTTGACACTTTGTTTTTAAAATGTAATTGTCAATAAAAGCCTTTGACACTTATGAAATTCCTGTAATTTGACTTCAGTATACCATAGTAACGTCTGGCAAAAAGGTCTAAAGGGCCTATTCATCATAACTAAACTTTCTCTGGAGGTAATTAGGTTTAGAACTCGCATGGAGTTCTACCTAATTACCGGAGGAATTCATCATTCCTCCTCCCTATAACTATCTATTCCGAAAAGCTGTCATTTTTCGATGACAGCTTTTCAGGAAATAAATAGATTTCCCTCTACGCTAACTTATCGCAGCTGGAAGCAGTGCTGTGCATGCACTGTTACATCTGTAAAACCAGTGCATGCGCAGCACTGCCTACAGATGCGGTAAGTTTGTGTCCCCCCCCTCCACTCACCTGCCCCCCCTCCCCTGCTCACCTCCCCCGTGTCCAGCACTTACCTGCCCGCGCAGCAGCCTCCGGCTCTGTCTGCTATGCTGTCATGTGGTCTCCCAACAGCACACAGTACTGTTTAGAAAAAAAAATAAAACATTTTTTTTTTTTTTCTAAACTTTATTGTGTTCTGCTGGGAGAACACATGACAGCATAGCAGACGGAGCCAGAGGAGAGACCAGAGCGCCGAAGGGAGACACCGGGGGACCTGTCCATGCTAACACAGGTAAGTGTTACCTGCTATTCGCCACCTCACAGTGGCGAATAGTAACTCCATCAAATTCCGAAAATACATCATTTTCAGAATTTGATGAATACCATTATTTCCATATCGAGTGTGGAAATTAACGCAGGGGGACTTAGCAAGGCGATATCAGTGATATCTCCTGTGTTAAGTCTCTTCATGAATACTAAAATAACGTTATTTAAGGAAAATGTCCTTAAAAAACGTTATTTTAGTGTTGATGAATAGGCCCCTGAAGCAGCAAACTTTGTGAAAACCAATACTTGTGTCATTCTCAAAACTTTTGACCATGGCTGTAGTCAGGGGCTGGCTGGCAACTTTCAGCCTGGGGGGCAACACAAGCAAGTGGCCCTGGTGTTGTTAACCCTGACTATAGGTTGCACTTAAAACACAAAAGCCCTCACAGGAAAAGAATAAAACACATTGGGGCAGATGTATGAAGCTCTGGAAAGTGATAAAGTGGAGAGTGATAAACGACCAACCAATCAGCTCCCAACTGTCATTTTTCAAACACAGCCTGTAACATGGCAGTTAGGAGCTGAGTGGTTGGACATTTATCACTTTCCACTTTATCACTTTCCAGAGCTTCATACATCTGCCCCACTGTCCCCTACATGAAAAACAAATCAAACGCAATGACCCTCACAGGAAAAAAAATAAAACACATATGCATTGCCCATGCCGCCCTACAAAAATTTGACCTGACCTGTCAGACTCACACAGCAGAACTACCGGTTGCTGCCACTTCAACTAGCAGGCGCTGGAGCGGAATAGAGAGAGGAGCTCCCAGTCTCCCCCATGCCCTCAGCCACGGGATGCACCAGCACACAGCAGCATCAGTGACTATCAGTCACTGCAAATCACAATGCACAGTACTAAGCACTGGAGAGAGTTAAAGTGAATGAAGATAAAGTACCAGCCAATCAACTCCTGTCATTTTCAAACACAGCCTGTAAAATGACAGGATCAGATTGACTGGTACTTTATCTCCATCCACTTTATCTCTCTTTAGGGGCTCTATTTACTACAATCCGCATTGGTAATGCAGATTGTAGTGTGATATTACCGACTGAATTCGCATTGCGAATTCAGGCAATATCACAGGGATTTACTACAAATCCCTTGCAGGGACAGAGCTTGCGATAAAGCTCTGTCCCTGCTAATCCCCTTCGGAGCCTTATCACGGTATTTTCGCAAAAAATACCGTGATTAAGTGCCCACGCATGCGCCGACCGGTCGCCGCTGCTACCCCCCGGCGCTAAGCCCTGCCCCAGTGCTAAGCCCCACCCCCGTGATCGCAGACCCCACGCAACCCCCCTCCCCCCAGCGACCCCCCTCTCCAGGCCTCCGGTGATGTTCTCCATTCCTCCGGTCAGGTGATCTCCCATACTGCACTGGGGCCCGATCACCTGATGACCGGGCAGCAGTGCACGGTGGGAGACCAGCTGACCGGAGCGGAGTCATCACCGGAGGCCCGATCACCGGTCCCTGGAGTCAAGTAAGTAATTTTTTTTTTACTATTTTTTTTTTCTTTTTTTTTATAGTAATCAGCTTGCGGTCTGTTTAGACCACACAGCTGATTACTGGGACCGACTCCCAGCTCTGCTCTCCCCATTAGAGCAGAGCAGGAGTCCGGAAACCGGGGGAGACCCTGGATAACGCCACTTCCAGGTGGCGTTATTATCACAGGGCTTCCCCCGATATTTTTTTCACATTTATTTTTAGTAACTATGGTCAGATCACATTTCCCATTACAATTATGGGAAATGTGATCTGCTTTACTAAAAATATGTGATACTTAGGGGTTGGAGTAGAATTTTACGAATTCTGCTCCAATTGCCCTGTAATAACCATAGGTGATACTAAAATAATGTGAAAAGGGTGTGAAAACACCCTTTTTCACATTATTTTAGTAAAAATAATGTTGATAAATAGAGCCCTAAGGCTTAATACATAGACCCCTTAGTGTTGATCTTGCATGTGTGTGTGTGTGTATCCGCCTTCAGTATACTTAGAATGGATTCGGCTATTATACTCTTCCAAAAACACAACATTACAGCAAAAACAATATCCACAAAAGCACTGACATTTAAAAACATACTGCACATAATACATACACTGTATTTACACACACTAGATATAATGTCCGGCGTTGCCTGGCTTTCTTTTTAATTCTTATAAACTCTCTTTCTTCTCTCTCTTCCACCCTCGTTTCTCCTCCCCACTTTTCCCTTCTTATTCCATCTTTCACTTCCCGCTCTGTCTCTTCTCCATATCTCTCTTCTCCCTCCACTATTTCTTTTTCTCCGATCCCACTACTTTGTCTCTCTCTCTTCAATCCCATCTTGGTTTTTTCCCCTCCCCTCTTGCTCTCCTGCCCCTCTCTGTCATTGTTTTCTTTCTACCCCTCTTTCCTACTCGTTTTGTGTGATGGAGAAAATTGAGAGAGTGATTTTACAGTGTGTTACTTTTGCTGGCATGCACTGCCAGATAAAATGTCTGTCAGACCGATAGACAGTGTATCTGGCAGCCTGACACCCAGCAGATATCGCGGGCATACACTGTAGACATCTCACAGGGTATTGGCCCGAGATCTGCGCTCTGCCCCTGGAGAGGCGACATTTCCTTGTTCCATCACTGAGAAATGTCTGTCAGTCGGCCATGGCTGGGCATACACTGCCTAATGCAGCCGACATTTAACCTACAAAATATCACATTGGAAGGGCATGCTGGACGATCTGGCATGTCCGACCAATAAATATTTTACTCTCGGTCGCCTGCACACAGTACAATTGTTAGGGTGATCCGCTGATATCAAGTGGATTGCCCCGATAATTGTATAGTGTATGCCCAGCATTAGGGCCAGGGTTAATGTGTGACAGTAACATTTTGGGTAATTGTGTGTTGCTTAGCATTAGGGCCAGGGTGACTGTGTGTTGCTTAGCGTTAAGGCCAGGGTGACTGTGTGTTGCTTAGCGTTAGGGCCAGGGTGACTGTGTGTTGCTTAGCGTTAGGGCCAGAGTGACTGTGTGGTGCTTAGCGTTAGGGCCAGAGTGATTGTGTGGTGCTTAGCGTTAGGGCCAGGGTGACTGTGTGGTGCTTAGCGTTAGGGCCAGGTGACTGTGTGGTGCTTAGCATTAGGGCCAGGGAGACTGTGTGGTGCTTAGCGTTAGGGCCAGGGTGACTGTGTGTTGCTTAGCGTTAGGGCCAGAGTGACTGTGTGGTGCTTAGCGTTAGGGCCAGAGTGACTGTGTGGTGCTTAGCGTTAGGGCCAGGGTGACTGTGTGGTGCTTAGCGTTAGGGCCAGGGTGACTGTGTGGTGCTTAGCGTTAGGGCCAGGGTGACTGTGTGGTGCTTAGCGTTAGGGCCAGGGTGACTGTGTGGTGCTTAGCGTTAGGGCCAGGGTGACTGTGTGGTGTTTAGCGTTAGGGCCAGGGTGACTGTGTGGTGCTTAGCGTTAGGGCCAGGGTGACTGTGTGGTGCTTAGCGTTAGGGCCAGGGTGAGTGTGTGGTGTTTAGCAGTAGGGCCAGGGTGAGAGTGTGGTGCTTAGCGTTAGGGCCAGGGTGTCTGTGTGGTGCTTAGCGTTAGGGCCGGGGTGACTGTGTGTTGCTTAGCGTTAGGGCCAGAGTGACTGTGTGGTGCTTAGCGTTAGGGCCAGGGTGACTGTGTGGTGCTTAGCGTTAGGGCCAGGGTGACTGTGTGGTGCTTAGCGTTAGGGCCAGAGTGACTGTGTGGTGCTTAGCGTTAGGGCCAGGGTGACTGTGTGGTGCTTAGCGTTAGGGCCAGGGTGACTGTGTGGTGCTTAGCGTTAGGGCCAGAGTGACTGTGTGTGCTTAGCATTAGGGCCAGGGTGAGAGTGTGGTGCTTAGCGTTAGGGCCAGGGTGAGAGTGTGGTACTTAGCGTTAGGGCCAGGGTGTCTGTGTGGTGCTTAGCGTTAGGGCCAGGGTGTCTGTGTGGTGCTTAGCGTTAGGGCCAGGGTGTCTGTGTGGTGCTTAGCGTTAGGGCCAGGGTGTCTGTGTGGTGCTTAGCGTTAGGGCCAGGGTGACTGTGTGGGGCTTAGCGTTAGGGCCAGGGTGACTGTGTGGTGCTTAGCGTTAGGACCAGGGTGACTGTGTGGTGCTTAGCGTTAGGGCCAGAGTGACTGTGTGGTGCTTAGCGTTAGGGCCAGAGTGACTGTGTGGTGCTTAGCGTTAGGGCCAGAGTGACTGTGTGGTGCTTAGCAGTAGGGCCAGGGTGACTGTGTGGTGCTTAGCGCTAGGGCCAGGGTGACTGTGTGGTGCTTAGCGTTAGGGCCAGGGTGACTGTGTGTTGCTTAGCGTTAGGGCCAGAGTGACTGTGTGGTGCTTAGCGTTAGGGCCAGAGTGACTGTGTGGTGCTTAGCGTTAGGGCCAGGGTGACTGTGTGGTGCTTAGCGTTAGGGCCAGGATGACTGTGTGGTGCTTAGCGTTAAGGCCAGGGTGACTGTGTGGTGCTTAGCGTTAGGGCCAGGGTGACTGTGTGGTGCTTAGCGTTAGGGCCAGAGTGACTGTGTGGTGCTTAGCGTTAGGGCAGGGTGACTGTGTGGTGCTTAGCGTTAGGGCCAGGGTGAGAGTGTGGTGCTTAGTGTTAGGGCCAGGGTGAGAGTGTGGTGCTTAGCGTTAGGGCCAGGGTGTCTGTGTGGTGCTTAGCGTTAGGGCCAGGGTGTCTGTGTGGTGCTTAGCGTTAGGGCCAGGGTGACTGTGCGGGGCTTAGCGTCAGGGCCAGGGTGACTGTGTGTTGCTTAGCGTTAGGGCCAGAGTGACTGTGTGGTGCTTAGCGTTAGGGCCAGAGTGACTGTGTGGTGCTTAGCGTTAGGGCCAGGGTGACTGTGTGGTGCTTAGCGTTAGGGCCAGAGTGACTGTGTGGTGCTTAGCGTTAGGGCCAGAGTGACTGTGTGGTGCTTAGCGTTAGGGCCAGGGTGACTGTGTGGTGCTTAGCGTTAGGGCCAGGGTGACTGTGTGGTGCTTAGCGTTAGGGCCAGGGTGACTATGTGGTGCTTAGCGTTAGGGCCAGCGTGACTGTGTGGTGCTTAGCGTTAGGGCCAGAGTGACTGTGTGGTGCTTAGCGTTAGGGCCAGAGTGACTGTGTGGTGCTTAGCGTTAGGGCCAGGGTGACTGTGTGGTGCTTAGCGTTAGGCCCAGGGTGACTGTGTGGTGCCTAGCGTTAGGGCCAGAGTGACTGTGTGGTGCTTAGCGTTAGGGCCAGGGTGAGTGTGTGGTGCTTAGCTTTAGGGCAGGGTGACTGTGTGGTGCTTAGCATTAGGGCCAGGGTGAGAGTGTGGTGCTTAGTGTTAGGGCCAGGGTGTCTGTGTGGTGCTTAGCGTTAGGGCCAGGGTGAGTGTGTGGTGCTTAGCGTTAGGGCCAGGTTGACTGTGTGGTGCTTAGCGTTAGGACCAGAGTGACTGTGTGGTGCTTAGCGTTAGGGCAAGGGTGACTGTGTGGTGCTTAGCGTTAGGGCCAGGGTGACTGTGTGGTGCTTAGCGTTAGGGCCAGAGTGACTGTGTGGTGCTTAGCGTTAGGGCCAGGGTGACTGTGTGGTGCTTAGCGTTAGGGCCAGGGTGACTGTGTGGTGCTTAGCGTTAGGGCCAGGGTGACTGTGTGGTGCTTAGCGTTAGGGCCAGAGTGACTGTGTGGTGCTTAGCGTTAGGGCCAGGGTGACTGTGTGGTGCTTAGCGTTAGGGCCAGGGTGACTGTGTGGTGCTTAGCGTTAGGGCCAGGGTGAGTGGGTGTTGCTTAGCTTGAGTGATAGTGTGCCTGGTAGGAATACAGTAAATGATGAGTGTAGGCAATATGAGGATCAGTGAGAGTTATACAAGGGTGAATGTGACTGAGTGACAGGGAAATGAGATACAATGAGAGTGACAGGCAGTATAAGTGGTAGGAATATTGAGTGTGTGTTACAGAGGGGCTGAGGGCAGGGACAACAAAGGGAAGTTACAGCCACTCGCTGTTTTGAAAAAAGGCAAACTATATTGAAATATATATATAATAGTCGATGTTTTGGGCCCCACCTGAGAAAATTTGCCCCTGTGTATGAATGCCCGCAGATTGTAGATTTCTCTCTCTCTCTCCCTCCACATTTTTATTTATTTATACACAAATATATACACAGATATACATCTTTTACATCTTTTATTTATATATATATATATAGAAATCCAGAAAAAAATCGGCACTCAGAGACTATCATGAATGAATATAAATTGTATTGAAGGCGCGACATTTCGGGGTACAACCCCCTTTATCAATCCACAACAGACAGTAGAAACATAAAGATCGTCCACTTACCACTTAATTTAGCCAAGATTCTGCTAAATAAGGAAACCCAATGGATTTTTAAGTTAAACACCATCAGTCCTAATTAGGGGTGAGCGGGTTCGGATTTCTGAAATCCGAACCCCCCCGATCCCCCCCGATCCGAGTCTGATCCGAGTCAGGCTCGACTTTTCCCGCCTGACTCGGATCTGAAATCGAGGCAAAACGTCATCATCCCGCCTTCCGAGTCTCGCGGGTTTTGGATCCTATATAAGGTACCCGCGTCGGCGCCATTTTCTCACTCGGCTGTGGACAGTGAAGAGGGAGGGTGGGAGTTAGGGCTGTGTAGTGTAGTGTAGTGTAGTGCTGCTGTTGTCCACTACTTCAAAGTCCATAGGGGCTGGCTGTGTTGTTCTGTGCTGCTGTTGTTAATAGGGGCTGTGTCCACTACTTCAAAGTCCATAGGGGCTGGCTGGACTGTGTTGTGCAGTCAGTTCTCCATAGGGGCTGTGTCCACTCCAAAGTCCTGTGCAGTGTCCCAGTCCTAAAGGAGTGCTGTAGTGTTGTCCAGGGGGTGCTCTGTCCATCAGGGGTGCTCCCCCCAAGTGCTAAAAAAATAATATATTTTCTGTGTTTGTGAATTGTGTGCGCAGTAGCCGCACGTGCATCAACAAAGTAGTGCCAAGCGTGCGCCTGTGTCATAAGTAAAGGGCCGGCTGGCTTGACCGTTAAAGGGTGCTGTAACCCCCGAAAGTACACTCCAGTCCAAACCAAAAAAAAATTATTTTCTGTGTTTGTGAATTGTGTGCGCAGTAGCCGCACGTGCATCAACAAAGTAGTGCCAAGCGTGCGCCTGTGTCATAAGTAAAGGGCCGGCTGGCTTGACCGTTAAGGGTGCTGTAACCCCCGAAAGTACACTCCAGTCCAAACCAAAAAAAAAATTATTTTCTGTGTTTGTGAATTGTGTGCGCAGTAGCCGCACGTGCATCAACAAAGTAGTGCCAAGCGTGCGCCTGTGTCATAAGTAAAGGGCCGGCTGGCTTGACCGTTAAGGGTGCTGTAACCCCCGAAAGTACACTCCAGTCCAAACAAAAAAAAAAATTATTTTCTGTGTTTGTGAATTGTGTGCGCAGTAGCCGCACGTGCATCAACAAAGTAGTGCCAAGCGTGCGCCTGTGTCATAAGTAAAGGGCCGGCTGGCTTGACCGTTAAGGGTGCTGTAACCCCCGAAAGTACACTCCAGTCCAAACCAAAAAAAAAATTATTTTCTGTGTTTGTGAATTGTGTGCGCAGTAGCCGCACGTGCATCAACAAAGTAGTGCCAAGCGTGCGCCTGTGTCATAAGTAAAGGGCCGGCTGGCTTGACCGTTAAAGGGTGCTGTAACCCCCAAAGTACACTCCAGTCCAAACCAAAAAAAAAATTATTTTCTGTGTTTGTGAATTGTGTGCGCAGTAGCCGCACGTGCATCAACAAAGTAGTGCCAAGCGTGCGCCTGTGTCATAAGTAAAGGGCCGGCTGGCTTGACCGTTAAGGGTGCTGTAACCCCCGAAAGTACACTCCAGTCCAAACAAAAAAAAAAATTATTTTCTGTGTTTGTGAATTGTGTGCGCAGTAGCCGCACGTGCATCAACAAAGTAGTGCCAAGCGTGCGCCTGTGTCATAAGTAAAGGGCCGGCTGGCTTGACCGTTAAGGGTGCTGTAACCCCCGAAAGTACACTCCAGTCCAAACCAAAAAAAAAATTATTTTCTGTGTTTGTGAATTGTGTGCGCAGTAGCCGCACGTGCATCAACAAAGTAGTGCCAAGCGTGCGCCTGTGTCATAAGTAAAGGGCCGGCTGGCTTGACCGTTAAAGGGTGCTGTAACCCCCAAAGTACACTCCAGTCCAAACCAAAAAAAAAATTATTTTCTGTGTTTGTGAATTGTGTGCGCAGTAGCCGCACGTGCATCAACAAAGTAGTGCCAAGTGTGCGCCTGTGTCATAAGTAAAGGGCCGGCTGGCTTGACCGTTAAGGGTGCTGTAACCCCCGAAAGTACACTCCAGTCCAAACCAAAAAAAAAATTATTTTCTGTGTTTGTGAATTGTGTGCGCAGTAGCCGCACGTGCATCAACAAAGTAGTGCCAAGCGTGCGCCTGTGTCATAAGTAATGGGCCGGCTGGCTTGACCATTAAAGGGTGCTGTAACCCCCGAAAGTACACTCCAGTCCAAACCAAAAAAAAAATTATTTTCTGTGTTTGTGAATTGTGTGCGCAGTAGCCGCACGTGCATCAACAAAGTAGTGCCAAGCGTGCGCCTGTGTCATAAGTAAAGGGCCGGCTGGCTTGGCCGTTAAGGGTGCTGTAACCCCCGAAAGTACACTCCAGTCCAAACCAAAAAAAAAATAATTTTCTGTGTTTGTGAATTGTGTGCGCAGTAGCCGCACGTGCATCAACAAAGTAGTGCCAAGCGTGCGCCTGTGTCATAAGTAAAGGGCCGGCTGGCTTGACCATTAAAGGGTGCTGTAACCCCCAAAGTACACTCCAGTCCAAACCAAAAAAAAAATTATTTTCTGTGTTTGTGAATTGTGTGCGCAGTAGCCGCACGTGCATCAACAAAGTAGTGCCAAGCGTGCGCCTGTGTCATAAGTAAAAGGCCGGCTGGCTTGACCGTTAAAGGGTGCTGTAACCCCCGAAAGTACACTCCAGTCCAAACCAAAAAAAAAATTATTTTCTGTGTTTGTGAATTGTGTGCGCAGTAGCCGCACGTGCATCAACAAAGTAGTGCCAAGCGTGCGCCTGTGTCATAAGTAAAGGGCCGGCTGGCTTGACCGTTAAAGGGTGCTGTAACCCCCAAAGTACACTCCAGTCCAAACCAAAAAAAAAATTATTTTCTGTGTTTGTGAATTGTGTGCGCAGTAGCCGCACGTGCATCAACAAAGTAGTGCCAAGCGTGCGCCTGTGTCATAAGTAAAGGGCCGGCTGGCTTGACCGTTAAAGGGTGCTGTAACCCCCGAAAGTACACTCCAGTCCAAACCAAAAAAAAAATTATTTTCTGTGTTTGTGAATTGTGTGCGCAGTAGCCGCACGTGCATCAACAAAGTAGTGCCAAGAGTGCGCCTGTGTCATAAGTAAAGGGCCGGCTGGCTTGACCGTTAAAGGGTGCTGTAACCCCCAAAGTACACTCCAGTCCAAACCAAAAAAAAAATTATTTTCTGTGTTTGTGAATTGTGTGCGCAGTAGCCGCACGTGCATCAACAAAGTAGTGCCAAGCGTGCGCCTGTGTCATAAGTAAAGGGCCGGCTGGCTTGACCGTTAAAGGGTGCTGTAACCCCTGAAAGTACACTCCAGTCCAAACCAAAAAAAAAATTATTTTCTGGGTTTAACCGCACGTATATATCAAATCGATATAACATAAATGGAGGACCAAACTTTCTCCGATAAAAATAAAATAGAGAAAGATCAAGAACCACTTCCTCCTAGTGCTGAAGCTGCTGCCACTAGTCATGACATAGACGATAACATGCCATCAACGTCGTCTGCCAAGGCCGATGCCCAATGTCATAGTAGAGGGCACATACAATCCCAAATGGCAAAGTTCAGGAAAATGACCTTGAAAAAGACATTTAAATCAGCTGAAGAGAAACGTAAACTTGCCAATATGCCATTTACGACACGGAGTGGCAAGGAACGGTTAAGGTCGATCCCTAGTATGTTCATGACTAGTGGTTCAGCTTCACATGACGATGGAAGCCCTCCTCCCACTAAAAAAATCAAAAGAGTTAAGCTGGCAAAAGCACAGCGAAGAACTGTGCTTTCTAAGAAGATATCACAAATCCCCAAGGAGAGTCCAAGTGTGGTGGTGGTTGCGATGCCTGACCTTCCCAGCACTGGACGGGAAGAGGTGGCTCTTTCCACCATTTGCACGCCCCCTGCAAGTGCTGAAAGGAGCACCCACAGTCCACTTGCTGATATGCAAATTGAAGATGTCACTGTTGAAGTACAACAGGATGAGGATACTGGTGTAGCTGGCGCTGAGGAGGAAGTTGGCGAGGAGGATTCTGATGGTGATGTGGTTTGTTTAAATCAGGCTCCGGGGGAGACAGTTGTTGTCCGTGGGATGAAAAAGCCCATCACGGTCATGCCTGGGCAGAAGACCAAACATTCCACCTCTTTGGTCTGGCAATATTTCTATCCAAATCCGGACAACAACTGTCTTGCCATATGTACCATATGTAAAGGTGAAATAAGTAGGGGTAGGGACGTCAACCACCTAGGAACATCCTCCCTTATACGGCACCTGCAGCGCGTTCATAAAAAGTTACTGTCAAGTTCAGAAACTTTGGCTAAGACCGTAAGCAGTCCAGGGACACCTAAATCCCGTTGTCCTGTTGTATCCAAGCGCCTGCAAACCACACCGTCAACTCCCTCCTCGTCAATTTCCTCCTTAGTCAGGATCGGAAGTAGTCCTGCAGGCCATGTCACTGGCATGACTGACTCTCCTATCCGGGATTCCTCTGGAGGATCCTGCATTGCTACGCCTACTGCTGCCGCTGCTGCTGTTGCTGCTGCTGGGAGTCGTTCATCATCCCAGAGAGGAAGTAGGAACACCACTACTTTTACTAAACAATTGACCCTCCAACAGTCCTTAGCGAGGAGGATGAAGTACGACAGCAGTCATCCTGAAGCAAAACGTATAACTGAGGCCTTGACTGCTATGTTGGTGTTAGACGTGCGTCCGGTATCCGCCATTAGTGCAGTGGGATTTAGACAATTGATGGAGGTAGTGTGTCCCCGGTTCCAAATCCCGTCTAGATTCCACTTCACTAGGCAGGCGATACCGAGACTGTACAGAAACGTCAGAAAAAGTGTCCTCAGTGTCCTGAAAAATGCCGTTGTACACAATGTCCACTTAACCACGGACATGTGGACAAGTGGAACAGGGCAGACTAAGGACTATATGACTGTGACAGCCCACTGGGTAGATGTATCACCTTACGCAGCAACAGCAGCAGCGTCACCAGTAGCAGCATCTCAGAAACGCCAGCTCGTTACAAGGCAGGCTACGCTGTGTATCACCGGTTTCAGTAAGAGGCACACCGCCGACAACCTCTTAGAGAAACTGAGGGAAATCATCGCCCAGTGGCTTACCCCACTTAGACTCTCCTGGGGATTTGTGATATCTGACAACGCCACCAATATTGTGCGGGCATTACATCTGGGCAAATTCCAGCACGTCCCATGTTTTGCTCACACAATAAACTTGGTGGTGCAGAATTTTCTGAAAAGCGACAGGGGCGTGCAGGAGACGCTTTGGGTGGCCCGAAAAATTTCTGGCCACTTTCGCCATTCAGCGACTGCGTGCCGAAGACTGGAGCGCCAGCAAACACTCTTGAACCTACCCCGCCATCACCTGAAGCAAGAGGTTGTGACGCGGTGGAACTCAACCCTCTATATGCTTCAGAGGATGGAGGAGCAGCAAAAGGCCATACAAGCCTATACATCCACCTATGACATAGGCAAAGGAGGGGGTATGCACCTGACTCAAGCACAGTGGAGAATGATTTCCGTGTTGTGCAAGGTTCTCCAGCCCTTCGAACTTGCCACACGTGAAGTCAGTTCAGACACAGCCAGCTTGAGTCAGGTCATTCCCCTCATCAGGCTTTTGCAGAAGCAGCTGGAGAAAGTGAAGGAGGAGCTAAGATGGAGCGATTCCGCTCGGCATGTGGGACTTGTGGATGAAGCCCTTCATTCGCTTTGCCAGGATTCCAGGGTGGTCAATCTGTTGAAATCAGACCACTACATTTTGGCCACCGTGCTTGATCCTAGGTTTAAAGCCTATGTGGTGTCTCTCTTTCCGGCCGACACAAGCCTGCAGAGGTGCAAAGACCTGCTGGTGAACACACTGTCAGCTGAAGCGGAACGTGACACGTCAACGGCTCCTTCTTCATTTTCTCCCGCAACTGGGGCTGCCAGGAAAAAACTTAGGTATCCTAAGCAACCTGCTGGCGGTGATGCAGGGCAGGCAGGACCAAGTTTGGACATCTGGTCCGGACTGAAGGACCTGGCAACAATTTCTGACATGTCTACTGTCACTGCATATGATACTGTCACCATTGACAGAATGGTGGAGGATTACATCGGTGACAGCATCCAAGTAGGCATGTCAGACAGTCCATACCTGTACTGGCAGGAAAAAGAGGCAATTTGGAGGCCCCTGTACAAGCTGGCTCTATTTTACCTGAGTTGCCCCCCCTCCAGTGTGTATTCCGAAAGAGTGTTTAGTGCAGCCGGGAACCTTGTCAGCGAAAGGCGTAGGAGGTTGCTTCCACAGAATGTGGAGAAGATGATGTTCATCAAAATGAATTATCAGCTCTTCCAGGGAGACCAGCCTCCAGAAGGTACAGAGGGACCTGTGGTGGTGGATTCAAGTGGGGACGAGTTAATACTTTGTGAGGATGAGGATGTACACACTGAAGAGGGTGAGGAATCGGTGGATGAGGAGGATGAGGATGACATCTTGCCTCCGTAGAGCCAGTTTGTGCAGGGACACATTAATTGCCAGCTTGTTTTGTGGGGGCCCAAACGAACCAATCATTTTAGCCACAGTTGTGTGGCAGACCCTGGCGCTGAAATGATTGATTTGTTAAAGTGTGCATGTCCTGTTTATACAACATAAGGGTGGGTGGGAGGGCCCAAGGACAATTCCATCTTGCACTTCTTTTTTTTCTTTGCATTATGTACAGTTTGGGGCCTAGTTTTTCTAACTGCCATCCTGTCTGCCACTGCAGTGTCACTCCTAGATGGGTCACGTGTTTGTGCCGCCCACTCGTGTCGCTTAGCATAGTCATCCAGCTACCTCGGTGCAACCTTTTGGACATGAAAACACTATTGTGAGGTGTGAGGTGTTCAGAATAGACTGGAAATGAGTGGAAATTAAGGTTATTGAGGTTAATAATAGCATAGGAGCAGAGAAACCAACAAATTCTGTGATTTTAGCTGTTTTTATGCTTTTTTTAAAAAAAATACAGATCCAAAACACAAAACCCAGAACCCAAAACACGGAAGGGTGGTTTTGGCAAAACCAATCCAGATCCAAAACACGAAGAAAGATCCAGATCCAAAACCAAAACACAAAACACGAAAAGTGGCCGGTGCACACCCCTAGTCCTAATGGACTGAATGATAAGATCAATTGGAATGTCCTATCTTGATCCAGTAATGAATATGGTTTGATTGACTCTATGATAGCGAGATTAGATGTCGTTAATTGTTGCTAATTGTTGTTTATTGTTGGTGTCGTTGCGGTTCTTCACTATTTGTATATTCTTTATATCCGTCTATTCGGTATCTGTTCCTATATATTGTTTTCATCTCTTTATTTGTGGGTATTCATTTTATTTTATTTCATTTTATTCATTTATTTTCATTTTTCTATTTATGTATCTTTATTCAGTTTTATTCATGTATATTCTTTTATTTCATCTATACAGTATAGGGGGTTTGATGTTCTTTTTTTCTGATCCTGCCGTTATCCTTTATCCAACAGACCAGAGCTGGAGGGCTATGGATGGGAGTTGAGGATTCCTGCAGTTGCCGCACTGTAGACAGCTTCGGATGCGCCACAGGAGCTGACCTAGGAGTATGCAGATAGCAGTACACCATGAATTTGAGGTACTGCGCCAGTGGTGATGTTCTGGTGGAACGCAAACACGGAGTTGCCAGGAAACGCTGGAATGCAGGAACCGGATGTGACTCCTCCGACGGCTTCCGGCTATGGGTCTCGTGGAGATGGAGACACGGACGGATCAGGTTGTCACTATTTAAGGGGTAAGTGGACGATCTTTATGTTTCTACTGTCTGTTGTGGCTTGATAAAGGGGGTTGTACCCCGAAACGTTGCGCCTTCAATACAATTTATATTCATTCATGATAGTCTATGAGTGACGATTTTTTTCCTGGATTTCTATTTTTGTTATATCGGGCACCGGAGCAGTTGGGATTTATTCTTATGCCATTTATCTAGGAGTGCCAACAAATAACTGACTCTATCTATATATATATATATATATATATATATACAGACCACAGTATTCACAAACATATATATATATATATATATATATATATATAAAACTGCTTTCAGAAATATTTCTGTCGGTGCTTACTTACCTTTTGGAGTTTAGAGTAGCACTACCTGAGGTTCAGTGGTAAGCAACAGCCAACAGCCCGCAGGAGGTGACATCCAGGTACCCGAAAGACAATATCTGTCAACCTGGGGGGAGGTGACATCCAGGTACCCGAAAGACAATATCTGTCAACCTGGGGGGAGGTGACATCCAGGTACCCGAAAGACAATATCAGTCACCAGGCGGCCCCGGACAGCCTACACGGAGCTGAGCTATGTGACGTGATGAGGAGGTGCCACAGCCAAGACGCTAGTATTCGGCGCAGTGAGAGGTCTACCAGGCACTGGCAGCAGCTAGATGCACTTCAGCAAGTGGCTTTGCACTGTGCGCCGTCGCACCTTTGTCCTCCCCAGGGCTGAAGGTGTTCCTGCTGCTACGGCTGCTGCATGTGCTCCCGATCACTTGCAGTACTGCCAGCGGCCACTAGGTGGCGCTGTGCTGCTATAGTCGGTAAAAAAAATATATATATATGCATTGACGGCCCTGAATTCACCGGCCTGGGGGGCAGATGGCACGCTGCCCCCCCGGCCCAGCCCGCCACTGGCTGTAGTATAGCAGTGTGTTAGTAGACATAAGGGGCCAAATGTAATAGGGTGAGAGTTTAGAAAATGTGAGAGTTTAGCAGTAAACTCTCACATTGGTCGAGTTTTATCTTCAAAATAGGAAAATATCTGGATGAGAGTTTAAATCGTGAGTTTTTTCAGTCTAAAAACATGCGAGTTTGCATGTTCTCCGACTCTATTACATTGGCCGAGTTTAAAAAGTGTGAGAGTTTACTATTACATTTGGCCCAATGAAAGGGTTTGGGGTTCTCAAATTGTGTCAAATGGCTGTTATATGCATACACCTTGTGCAGCCCCTTACAATGTTTAAAACACGTCTCATCCATACAGCCCCCCAAAATACCTGACCCACTACTTTAACCCTATTTTCCAACATATTTTATTTTTTCACCACAAAAATTACATGTCATTATTGGCCAAATTAAGCTAATTAAAAGTCCCGAAATTTTTACACAAAAATAGGGATTTTGCACCACTTATCACATACTCAGAGATGGTGAAAGGTAATTTGCGATATTTCCTATACAATTTTTCCATATGTGAAAACCGCAGCTAATAGGATTTTGCGAAAAACAATTTTTCCCGAAAGTTCCCAGAAAGTAAAACTTATCGGGGAAAAACCGTTATCACGGCTAATTGGATGTGGCCCTATTTGTTTTTACAGGTGCCCTCCACGTCTCAGCTTTCCTGGATGCATTTGCATATTTATAATGGGTGCAGGGTATGCAGTGTACCCAGGGCCCCCACCGTACACCTTGCATCCATGTTTAATTCTTACCTCTTTGGAATGATGCGCCGACGCTGCAGTAGCAGCGCAAGTCACCGGGAAAATGGTGCAGCGTCCATTTTCCCATATATTTGCGCTTGCATAGTAGAGGTGTCTCCAAGACCATGGTGCAAGCGCCATGCAACCGAGTGACCTGCGCAGGCACAGTAGATTCTGGCATAATGCTGAAAAGGGGGCGTAGCCTAAATAAAGGGGGCATGGTCTCACGGGGGATCCCGATAACATTACTCCGGGGGCAGCCCAGCATAACCAGAGACAGGGCCTGCTCCAGGGTTCTGAGCACCCTGTGCAGGCCCTTGAGAGAGCACCCTAACCTCGGAATTTGGGGCGTGGTCTAATTACCATAGGCCACACCCCCTGTGTGACGTTATTTGGATGCGTGCCCGCATGGCACGTCTCCAAATAACGTCAGGCTGGAGGTAAAGCCCAGCACTCCATCACTGGCTCGGCTTCCCCCAGCCCTCTCCCGTCAGTGAATGGTTTCCGCGTGCATGCGGTGGTGGGGGCTGCACAGCTGCGGTGGTGGGGGTCCCCAGCCTTCCGATTTGACCACCCGCGGGCCACCTCGGCCCGCGGTTGGAACAGCGGGACAGTACTGTCCTGCTGAAATCGGGTTGCTGGGGAGGGGTTCCGCCCTCTACGGGTGGCGCCCCTGTGCGACCACACTGGTCAAACACCCCTAGAGCCGGCCCTGACCTGAGAGGCTGGGCTGAGACTGGGCAGTCTGCACTGTCGGCTCCTCTTCTATGACATGAGCCAGGTGCTGCAGGAGAATGTCAGACTGAATGTCACACTGCAGCACTTGGCTCTTGTCACTGCAGAGGAGCTGGCATTTTGGTGTCACCCCACTGAGGGTGACACCATGGGTGTAACTAGACCTAGGGGGGTCCCATAACAAAATTTTCATGGGCCCCTCAAGGTCCCCCCCCCATCCTCACTCCCCTCTCCTCGACTTACCTGCTCCATGATTGCGCTGCACAGGGCAGGCACACCTCCTCTCCTGGTCGGCTCCATCTCTCCTCACTGGCAAATGCTGGGAGGAGGCAGAGGAGAGCAGGAGGCGGAGACGTCCGGGAGGACGCGAACACGGAAAGGGGGGGCCGGAACCACAGAGCAGGAGAGGGTAGTGCGAGGGGGAGGGCGTGGACAGAGGCCTTCACCTACGTAGTTACACCACTGGGTGACACCCCGAAGCGGCCCGCATCCACCTCATGAAGCCACTGGCCTACTGCACCACAGAGAGGAGGGAACCCGCATGTATAGTCTGCATATGAGCCCCCTCCTATCATAAGCCTCCCCTGCCTTGATGCTATGGCAAGCTGGCACTTGTGCAATTATTGTACCAGCATCCTCTGTCAGCAATTAAAACTGGGCATGACAGGGCAAGATATTTACATCATTATATTAACAGCATGTTTTCTGATAATGTAAGGAATAAATATTTGGAACACAATCTTGTGAAAAAATTCTGTTAATTTCAGAGTGGAAATAATATTATTGCACTCAAGGACCTTTTCTGGATGGTATACCTGTGCCCAAGAGATTCCTTCTTTATGCTATATTACTTCTTTGTGGGGATCCTAGGCTGCTCTTACAATTATACACTGCCAGCAAAGATCACCATCTACATAATCTCTATAATTGTAGTGGCGCTAATCACACTTCTCTATTTCAGACATAAAAATTACATTATTCTCAAATTCAGTGACTATAACATGATACAGTTTGTAGTGTTCTAAGGTCCTGAGAGACCATATAGAGAGTAACCTGAGTGTACGCCCTCATTAGCAAAGTGTCCCTGTACCTATCTGTCACCTACACACAGGTTCTAGCCCTTGTGGAGCTCAGGGCGAAAGTTTCCTATGGTGCCCTTAGCTCAGGAGGTGTGGCCTGAATGTGAGGCGTGGCCCAAAAAAACAAAAAAGAAAAATACTAATTGCAGGGCTGCATAGGGGGGGTGGGGGGTAAGCTTGCCTATTTTTTACCTTAACTTGAAGGCAGACGGGCCTCTCCACCTTGCTGCTGCTGCTCTTCCATATTCTCTCCCCTGCGGCTGCTTCCAGAATGCCATGCATGACGACGTCACGCCCGGCACTGGCATTGGTTGAGACTGGGACTCCCAGGAAGAAACAAAACATTATACCCAAACTGTTTGCTGCTTTGTGCCCTCCCACTGGGAGTCCCAGTCTCCTAGAATGCTGGCCGCAGTTAATAACTATAATGGTGGCGGGCAAGAGTGGGTGCACGCAGATTAGAAGGCACTGACGAGGTGACTGTGGCTGCTCCCTTAGTCCGCAGCACCCCGGGCAATAGCCCTGCTTGCCCACCCCTAGAACTGTCACTGCTGACCCACTTACTTCTGAGGAGCTCTATGTTATTGAGTCCCAGAGCAATGCTACACTGACATTTGGGGCATACTTGCTAACTCTCCCTGATTGTCAGGGAGACTTCCTGAAATAGTAGCCTCATAGGCAAAAGCAGGGGGGTTACTGGTTGCCTGGAAACCCCCCTCCCTAGCCCACATCATGACCACAATGGATGTAGTGTATAATACAATTTTACTATTGCTGCATGTTCTCCTCAGTATCACAAATTAAATAATTAGCACCACCTGCGGATCTTTTAACATGTGTCATCCAAATTAATGAACACACCTGTGGACCAACCAGAGCGTCTGGAAAACATGCACTGTGAGAGGTCCACTGCAATAGACCATCTATAGCAGAGGTTCACAATCTCCACCATTACAGTCCAGGTTTCAAGGATGTCAATGCTTGAGCACATGTGACTTAATTAGTACCTGAGTCAATTAGGGGTGAGAGGGTTCGGATTTCTGAAATCCGAACCCGCCCGAACCTCCCGATCCGAGTCTGTTCCGAGTCAGGCTCGACTTTTCCCGCCTGACTCGGATCTGAAATCGAGGCAAAATGTCATCATCCCGCCTTCCGGGTCTCGCGGGTTTTGGATTCTATATAAGGTACCCGCGTCGGCACCATTTTCTCACTCGGTTGTGGACAGTGAAGAGGGAGGGTGGGAGTTAGGGCTGGCTGTGTAGTGTAGTGTAGTGCAGTGTAGTGTTGTGCTGTGCTGTGCTGCTGTTGTCCATAGGGGCTGTGTCCACTCCTCCAAAGTCCATAGGGGCTGGCTGTGTTGTACTGTGCTGCTGTTGTCCATAGGGGTGTGCACCGACCACTTTTCGTGTTTTGTGTTTTGGTTTTGGATCTGGATCTTTCTTCGTGTTTTGGATCTGGATTGGTTTTGCCAAAACCGCCCTTCCGTGTTTTGGGTTCTGGGTTTTGTGTTTTGGATCTGTATTTTTTTGAAAAAAAGCATAAAAACAGCTAAAATCACCGAATTTGTAGGTTTTTCTGCCCCTATGCTATTATTAACCTCAATAACCTTAATTTCCACTCATTTCCAGTCTATTCTGAACACCTCACACCTCACAATAGTGTTTTTTGTCCAAAAGGTTGCACCGAGGTAGCTGGATGACTATGCTAAGCGACACGAGTGGGCGGCACAAACACGTGACCCATCTAGGCGTGATACTGCAGTGGCAGACAGGATGGCAGTTTGAAAAACTAGGCCCCAAACTGTACATAATGCAAAGAAAAAAAAGAGGTGCAAGATGGAATTGTCCTTGGGCCCTCCCACCCACCCTTATGTTGTATAAACAGGACATGCACACTTTAACAAACCAATCATTTCAGCGCCAGGGTCTGCCACACAACTGTGGCTGAAATGATTGGTTCGTTTGGGCCCCCACAAAACAAGCTGGCAATTAATCTGTCCCTCCACAAACTGGCTCTACGGAGGCAAGATGTCATCCTCATCCTCCTCATCCACCGATTCCTCACCCTCTTCAGTGTTGTGTACATCCTCATCCTCACAGAGTATTAACTCGTCCCCACTGGAATCCACCACCACAGGTCCCTCTGTACGTTCTGGAGGCTGGTCTCCCTGGAAGAGCTGATAATTCATTTTGATGAACATCATCTCCACATTCTGTGGAAGCAACCTCCTACGCCTTTCGCTGACAAGGTTCCTGGCTGCACTAAACACTCTTTCGGAGTACACACTGGAGGGGGGGCAACTCAGGTAAAATAGAGCCAGTTTGTACAGGGGCCTCCAAATTGCCTCTTTTTCCTGCCAGTACAGGTACGGACTGTCTGACATGCCTACTTGGATGCTGTCACCGATGTAATCCTCCACCATTCTGTCAATGGTGACAGTATCATATGCAGTGACAGTAGACATGTCAGAAATTGTTGCCAGGTCCTTCAGTCCAGACCAGATGTCCAAACTTGGTCCTGCCTGCCCTGCATCACCGCCAGCGGGTTGCTTAGGATACCTAAGTTTTTTCCTGGCAGACCCAGTTGCGGGAGAAAATGAAGAAAATGAAGAAGGAGCTGTAGACGTGTCAGGTTCTGCTTCAGCTGACAGTGTTTTCACCAGCAGGTCTTTGCACCTCTGCAGGCTTGTGTTGGCCAGAAAGAGAGACACCACATAGGCTTTAAACCTAGGATCGAGCACGGTGGCCAAAATGTAGTGGTCTGATTTCAACAGATTGACCACCCTGGAATCCTGGCAAAGCGAATGAAGGGCTTCATTCACAAGTCCCACATGCCGAGCGGAATCGCTCCGTCTTAGCTCCTCCTTCACTTTCTCCAGCTGCTTCTGCAAAAGCCTGATGAGGGGAATGACCTGACTCAAGCTGGCAGTGTCTGAACTGACTTCACGTGTGGCAAGTTCGAAGGGCTGGAGAACCTTGCACAACACGGAAATCATTCTCCACTGCGCTTGAGTCAGGTGCATACCCCCTCCTTTGCCTATGTCATAGGTGGATGTATAGGCCTTTTGCTGCTCCTCCATCCTCTGAAGCATATAGAGGGTTGAGTTCCACCGCGTCACAACCTCTTGCTTCAGGTGATGGCGGGGCAGGTTCAAGAGTGTTTGCTGGCGCTCCAGTCTTCGGCATGCAGTCGCTGAATGGCGAAAGTGGCCAGAAATTTTTCGGGCCACCCAAAGCGTCTCCTGCACGCCCCTGTCGCTTTTCAGAAAATTCTGCACCACCAAGTTTATTGTGTGAGCAAAACATGGGACATGCTGGAATTTGCCCAGATGTAATGCCCGCACAATATTGGTGGCGTTGTCAGATATCACAAATCCCCAGGAGAGTCTAAGTGGGGTAAGCCACTGGGCGATGATTTCCCTCAGTTTCTCTAAGAGGTTGTCGGCAGTGTGCCTCTTACTGAAACCGGTGATACACAGCGTAGCCTGCCTTGGAACGAGCTGGTGTTTCTGAGATGCTGCGACTGGTGACGCTGCTGCTGTTGCTGCGTAAGGTGACAACCCAGTGGGCTGTCACAGTGGGCTGTCACAGTCATATAGTCCTTAGTCTGCCCTGTTCCACTTGTCCACTTGTCCGTGGTTAAGTGGATATTGGGTACAACGGCATTTTTCAGGACACTGAGGACACTTTTTCTGACGTTTCTGTACAGTCTCGGTATCGCCTGCCTAGTGAAGTGGAATCTAGATGGGATTTGGAACCGGGGACACACTACCTCCATCAATTGTCTAAATCCCACTGCACTAATGGCGGATACCGGATGCACGTCTAACACCAACATAGCAGTCAAGGCCTCAGATATACGTTTTGCTTCAGGATGACTGCTGTCGTACTTCATCCTCCTCGCTAAGGACTGTTGGAGGGTCAATTGTTTAGTAAAAGTAGTGGTGTTCCTACTTCCTCTCTGGGATGATGAACGACTCCCAGCAGCAGCAACAGCAGCAGCGGCAGCAGGAGGCGTAGCAATGCAGGATCCTCCGGAGGAATCCCGGATATGAGAGTCGGTCATGCCAGTGACATGGCCTGCAGGACTACTTCCGATCCTGACTAAGGAGGAAATTGACGAGGAGGGAGTTGATGGTGTGGTTTGCAGGCGCTTGGATACAACAGGACAACGGGATTTAGGTGTCCCTGGACTGCTTACGGTCTTAGCCAAAGTTTCTGAACTTGACAGTAACTTATTATGAACACGCTGCAGGTGCCGTATAAGGGAGGATGTTTCTAGGTGGTTAACGTCCCTACCCCTACTTATTCCACCTTTACATATGGTACATATGGCAAGACAGTTGTTGTCCGGATTTGGATAGAAATATTGCCAGACCAAAGAGGTGGAATGTTTGGTCTTCTGCCCAGGCATGACCGTGATGGGCTTTTTCATCCCACTGACAACAACTGTCTCCCCCGGAGCCTGATTTAAACAAACCACATCACCATCAGAATCCTCCTCGCCAACTTCCTCCTCAGCGCCAGCTACACCAGTATCCTCATCCTGTTGTACTTCAACAGTGACATCTTCAATTTGCATATCAGCAAGTGGACTGTTGGTGCTCCTTTCAGCACTTGCAGGGGGTGTGCAAATGGCGGAAAGAGCCACCTCTTCCCGTCCAGTGCTGGGAAGGTCAGGCATCGCAACCACCACCACACTTGGACTCTCCTTGGGGATTTGTGATATCTTCTTAGAAAGCACAGTTCTTCGCTGTGCTTTTGCCAGCTTAACTCTTTTGATTTTTTTAGTGGGAGGAGGGCTTCCATCGTCATGTGAAGCTGAACCACTAGTCATGAACATACTAGGGATCGACCTTAGCCGTTCCTTGCCACTCCGTGCCGTAAATGGCATATTAGCAAGTTTACGTTTCTCTTCAGATGATTTAAATGTTTTTTTCAAGGTCATTTTCCTGAACTTTGTCATTTGGGATCTACTATGACATTGGGCATCGGCCTTGGCAGACGACGTTGATGGCATGTTATCGTCTATGTCATGACTAGTGGCAGCAGCTTCAGCACTAGGAGGAAGTGGTTCATGATCTTTCTCTATTTTATTTTTATCGGAGAAAGGCCCTCATTCAGAGCCGTACGCTCTGAGCAGAGTGCACGCTCTGAATGAGGGCCGGCCTCCATAACTATGGAGCGTCCTCCTGGACGCTCGTATAGCTGTGGGTCACCACCCACAGCCTATACGAGCGTGCAGTTTGATGGCCGCGATGGTCTTGACCATCGCGACCATCAAAACTGCGAGCCGGAGCCTGCGGTTGAGGTTTTCAACCGCAAGGCCTGGAGTGATTTTGGCTCTATCAGAGCCAAAATCAATCCCACTGACATCACTAGTGATGTCAGTGGGCCGGCTTCTGACGGGAGGCGTTCCCTTAGGAACGCCCCCGTCAGGGAGGCACGCCCCCAGCACGCCCACCAAAGGGGGCGTGCTGTCAATCAACATCGACAGCATGCCCCCTTTGATCAGACACAACGAGCGAAGGAAAGTCCTTCGCTCGTCGCGTCTGGCGCATGCGCACGACGGAGCTCCCTCCGTCGTGCGCATGCTCAGTGCAGAACATCGACCCACTTGCGAGCGGACAGCCGCTCGCGAGTGGGTCTGAATCAGGGCCAAAGTTTGGTCCTCCATTTATGTTATATCGATTTGATATATACGTGCGGCTAAACACAGAAAATATTTTTTTTTTTTGGTTTGGACTGGAGTGTACTTTGGGGGTTACAGCACCCTTTAATGGTCAAGCCAGCCGGCCCTTTACTTATGACACAGGCGCACGCTTGGCACTACTTTGTTGATGCACGTGCGGCTACTGCGCACACAATTCACAAACACAGAAAATATTTTTTTTTTTGGTTTGGACTGGAGTGTACTTTGGGGGTTACAGCACCCTTTAACGGTCAAGCCAGCCGGCCCTTTACTTATGACACAGGCGCACGCTTGGCACTACTTTGTTGATGCACGTGCGGCTACTGCGCACAGAATTCACAAACACAGAAAAAATATTTTGTTATTTGGTTTGGAGTGTACTTTGGGGGTTACAGCACCCTTTAACGGTCAAGCCAGCCGGCCCTTTACTTATGACACAGTTGCACGCTTGGCACTACTTTGTTGATGCACGTGCGGCTACTGCGCACACAATTCCCAAACACAGAAAATATTTTTTTTTTGGTTTGGACTGGAGTGTACTTTGGGGGTTACAGCACCCTTTAACGGTCAAGCCAGCCGGCCCTTTACTTATGACACAGGCGCACGCTTGGCACTACTTTGTTGATGCACGTGCGGCTACTGCGCACACAATTCACAAACACAGAAAAAATATTTTGTTATTTGGTTTGGAGTGTACTTTGGGGGTTACAGCACCCTTTAACGGTCAAGCCAGCCGGCCCGTTACTTATGACACAGGCGCACGCTTGGCACTACTTTGTTGATGCACGTGCGGCTACTGCGCACACAATTCACAAACAGAAAAAATATTTTGTTATTTGGTTTGGAGTGTACTTTGGGGGTTACAGCACCCTTTAACGGTCAAGCCAGCCGGCCCTTTACTTATGACACAGGCGCACGCTTGGCACTACTTTGTTGATGCACGTGCGGCTACTGCGCACACAATTCACAAACACAGAAAAAATATTTTGTTATTTGGTTTGGAGTGTACTTTGGGGGTTACAGCACCCTTTAACGGTCAAGCCAGCCGGCCCTTTACTTATGACACAGTTGCACGCTTGGCACTACTTTGTTGATGCACGTGCGGCTACTGCGCACACAATTCCCAAACACAGAAAATATTTTTTTTTTTGGTTTGGACTGGAGTGTACTTTGGGGGTTACAGCACCCTTTAACGGTCAAGCCAGCCGGCCCTTTACTTATGACACAGGCGCACGCTTGGCACTACTTTGTTGATGCACGTGCGGCTACTGCGCACACAATTCACAAACACAGAAAAAATATTTTGTTATTTGGTTTGGAGTGTACTTTGGGGGTTACAGCACCCTTTAACGGTCAAGCCAGCCGGCCCTTTACTTATGACACAGGCGCACGCTTGGCACTACTTTGTTGATGCACGTGCGGCTACTGCGCACACAATTCACAAACAGAAAAAATATTTTGTTATTTGGTTTGGAGTGTACTTTTTGGGTTACAGCACCCTTTAACGGTCAAGCCAGCCGGCCCTTTACTTATGACACAGGCGCACGCTTGGCACTACTTTGTTGATGCACGTGCGGCTACTGCGCACACAATTCACAAACACAGAAAATATTTTTTTTTTTTGTTTGGACTGGAGTGTACTTTGGGGGTTACAGCACCCTTTAACGGTCAAGCCAGCCGGCCCTTTACTTATGACACAGGCGCACGCTTGGCACTACTTTGTTGATGCACGTGCGGCTACTGCGCACACAATTCACAAACACAGAAAAAATATTTTGTTATTTGGTTTGGAGTGTACTTTGGGGGTTACAGCACCCTTTAACGGTCAAGCCAGCCGGCCCTTTACTTATGACACAGGCGCACGCTTGGCACTACTTTGTTGATGCACGTGCGGCTACTGCGCACACAATTCACAAACACAGAAAAAATATTTTGTTATTTGGTTTGGAGTGTACTTTGGGGGTTACAGCACCCTTTAACAGTCAAGCCAGCTGGCCCTTTACTTATGACACAGGCGCACGCTTGGCACTACTTTGTTGATGCACGTGCGGCTACTGCGCACACAATTCACAAACACAGAAAATATATTTTTTTTTGGTTTGGACTGGAGTGTACTTTGGGGGTTACAGCACCCTTTAACGGTCAAGCCAGCCGGCCCTTTACTTATGACACAGGCGCACGCTTGGCACTACTTTGTTGATGCACGTGCGGCTACTGCGCACACAATTCACAAACACAGAAAAAATATTATTTTTTTAGCACTTGGGGGAAGCACCCCTGATGGACAGAGCACCCCCTGGACAACACTACAGCACCCCTTTAGGACTGGGACACTGCACAGGACTTTGGAGTGGACACAGCCCCTATGGAGAACTGACTGCACAACACAGTCCAGCCAGCCCCTATGGACTTTGAAGTAGTGAACACAGCCCCTATTAACAACAGCAGCACAGCACAACACAGCCAGCCCCTATGGACTTTGAAGTAGTGGACACAGCCCCTATGGACAACAGCAGCACAGCGCAGCACAGCAAAGCACAACAGTACTCTGCACTACACTACACTACACAGCCCAGCCAGCCCTAACTCCCACCCTCCCTCTTCACTGTCCACAGCCGAGTGAGAAAATGGCGCCGACGCAGGTACCTTATATAGAATCCAAAACCCGCGAGACCCGGAAGGCGGGATGATGACGAACCCGCTCACCCCTAGTTGTCCATAGGGGCTGTGTCCACTCCTCCAAAGTCCATAGGACCTGGCTGTGTTGTGCTGTGCTGCTGTTGTCCATAGGGGCTGTGTCCACTCCTCCAAAGTCCATAGGGGCTGGTTGGACTGTGTTGTGCAGTCAGTTGTCCATAGGGGCTGTGTCCACTCCAAAGTCCTGTGCAGTGTCCCAGTCCTAAAGGAGTGCTGTAGTGTTGTCCAGGGGGTGTTCTGTTCATCAGGGGTGCTCCCCCCAAGTGCTAAAAAAATTAATATTTTTTCTGTGTTTGTGAATTGTGTGCGCAGTAGCCGCACGTGCATCAACAAAGTAGCACCAAGCGTGCGCCTGTGTTATAAGTAAAGGGCCGGTGTGAATTGTGTGAATTGTGTGCACTGTGCACGTGCATCAACAAAGGAGCAGCGCCAAGCGTGCGCCTGTGTCCCATAAGTAAAGGGCCGGCTGGCTTGTCCGTTAAAGGGTGCTGTAACCCCCAAAGTGCACTCCAAACAAAATAAAAAAATATTTTCTGTGTTTGTAAATTGTGTGCACTGTGGCTGCACATGCATCAACAAAGGAGCAACGCCAAGCGTGCGCCTGTGTCATAAGTAAAGAGCCGGCTGGCTTGTCTGTTAAAGGGTGGTGTAACCCTCAAAGTGCGCTCCACGAAAAATAAAAAATTTGCCTTTTTTATTTTGTCTTTGTGAATTGTGTGGGCTGTAGCTGCACCTGCATCCTCAAAGCAGCAGCGACAAGCGTGCTTCTGTTTGTTAAGGGTGGTGTAACCCCCAAAGTGGGCTCCAACAAAAATAAAACATTTTCTTCTGTGTTTGTGAATTGTCTGCACTGTACGTGTTTCCTCAAAGCAGCAGCGCCAAGCATGCGTCTGTCTGTTAAAGGGTGGTGTAACCCCCAAAGTGCACTCCAACAAAAATAAAACATTTTCTTCTGTGTTTTTGAATTGTCTGCACTGTACATGCATCCTCAAAGCAGCAGCGCCAAGCGTGCATCTGTCTGTTAAAGGGTGATGTAACCCCCAAAGTGCACTCCAACAAAAATAAAACATTTTCTTCTGTGTTTGTGAATTGTCTTCACTGTATGTGCATCCTCAAAGCAGCAGCGACAAGCGTTCGTCTGTCGGTTAAAGGGTGGTGTAACCCTCAAAGTGCGCTCCACAAAAAATAAAAAATTCTTCTTTTTTTTCTGTTTTTGTGAATTGTGTGCACTGTAGCTGCACGTGCATCAACAAAGGTGCAGCGCCAAGCATGCACCTGTGTCCCATAAGTAAAGAGCCGGCTGGCTCATTTCTTAAAGGGTGGTGTAACCCACAAAGTGCACTAGTCTCCAACAAAAATAAAACATTATTTTCTGTATTTGTGTGCGCCTTAGCCGCATGTATATATCAATATAACATAAATGGAGGACCAAACTTTCTCCGATAAAAATAAAACAGGGAAAGATCAAGAACCACTTCCTCCTAGTGCTGAAGCTGCTGCCACTAGTCATGACATAGACGATAACATGCCATCAACGTTGTCTGCCAAGGCCGATGCCAAAGTTATAGTAGAGGGCATATACAATCCCAAATGACAAAGTTCAGGAAAATGACCTTAAAAAAACATTTAAATCATCTGAGGAGAAACGTAAACTTGCCAAAATGCCATTTACGACATGGAGTGGCAAGGAACGGCTAAAGTCTTTCCCTATATTCATTACTAGAGGTTCAGCTTCACATGACAATGGAAGCCCTCCTCCCACTAAAAAAATCAAACGCGTTAAGCTGGAAAAAGCACAGCGAAGAACTGTGCGTTCTAAGAAGAGATCACAAATCCCCAAGGAGAGTCCAATTGTGGTGGCGGTTGTGATGCCTGACCTTCCCAGCACTGGACGGGAAGAGGTGGCTCTTTCCACCATTTGCACGCCCACTACAAGTGCTGAAAGGAGCACCCACAGTCCACTTGCTCATATGCAAATTGAAGATGTCACTGTTGTAGTACAACAGGATGAGGATACTGGTGTAGCTGGCGCTGAGGAGGAAGTTGGCGAGGAGGATTCTGATGGTGATGTGGGTTGTTTAAATCAGGCTCCGAGAGAGATAGTTGTTGTCCGTGGGATGAAAAAGCCCATCACGGTCATGCCTGGGCAGAAGACCAAACATTCCACCTCATTGGTCTGGCAATATTTCTATCCAAATCCGGACAACAACTGTCTTGCCATATGTACCATATGTAAAGGTGAAATAAGTAGGGGTAGGGACGTTAACCACCTAGGAACATCCTCCCTTATACGGCACCTGCAGCGCGTTCATAAAAACTTACTGTCAAGTTCAGAAACTTTGGCTAAGACCGTAAGCAGTCCAGGGACACCTAAATCCCGTTGTCCTGTTGTATCCAAGCGCCTGCAAACCACACCGTCAACTCCCTCCTCGTCAATTTCCTCCTTAGTCAGGATCGGAAGTAGTCCTGCAGGCCATGTCACTGGCATGACTGACTCTCATATCCGGGATTCCTCCGGAGGATCCTGCATTGCTACGCCTACTGCTGCCGCTGCTGCTGGGAGTCGTTCATCATCCCAGAGAGGAAGTAGGAACACCACTACTTTTACTAAACAATTGACCCTCCAACAGTCCTTAGCGAGGAGGATGAAGTACGACAGCAGTCATCCTGAAGCAAAACGTATAACTGAGGCCTTGACTGCTATGTTGGTGTTAGACGTGCGTACGGTATCCGCCATTAGTGCAGCGGGATTTAGACAATTGATGGAGGTAGTGTGTCCCCAGTTCCAAATCCGGTCTAGATTCCACTTCACTAGGCAGGCGATACAGAGACTGTACAGAAACGTCAGAAAAAGTGTCCTCAGTGTCCTGAAAAATGCGGTTGTACCCAATGTCCACTTAACCACGGACATGTGGACAAGTGGAACAGAGCAAACTAATGACTATATGACTGTGACAGCCCACTGGGTAGATGTATCACCTTACGCAGCAACAACAGCAGCGTCACCAGTAGCAGCATCTCAGAAACGCCAGCTCGTTCCGAGGCAGGCTACGCTGTGTATCACTGGTTTCAGTAAGAGGCACACCGCCGACAACCTCTTAGAGAAACTGAGGGAAATCATCGCCCAGTGGCTTACCCCACTTAGACTCTCCTGGGGATTTGTGATATCTGACAACGCCACCAATATTGTGCGGGCATTACATCTGGGCAAATTCCAGCACATCCCATGTTTTGCTCACACAATAAACTTGGTGGTGCAGAATTTTCTGAAAAGTGACAGGGGTGTGCAGGAGACACTTTGGGTTGCCCAAAAAATTTCTGGCCACTTTCGCCATTCAGCGACTGCGTGCCGAAGACTGGAGCGCCAGCAAACACTCTTGAACCTGCCCCGCCATCACCTGAAGCAAGAGGTTGTGACGCGGTGGAACTCAACCCTCTATATGCTTCAGAGGATGGAGGAGCAGCAAAAGGCCATTCAAGCCTATACATCCACCTATGACATAGGGGGTATGCACCTGACTCAAGCACAGTGGAGAATGATTTCCGTGTTGTGCAAGGTTCTTCATCCCCTCGAACTTGCCACACGTGAAGTCAGTTCAGACACTGCCAGCTTGAGTCAGGTCATTCCCCTCATCAGGCTTTTGCAGAAGCAGCTGGAGAAAGTGAAGGAGGAGCTAAGACGGAGCGATTCCGCTCGGCATGTGGGACTCGTGGTTGAAGCCCTTCATTCGCTTTGCCAGGATTCCAGGGTGGTCAATCTGTTGAAATCAGACCACTACATTTTGGCCACCGTGCTCGATCCTAGGTTTAAAGCCTATGTGGTGTCTCTCTTTCCGGCCGACATGGAACGTGACACGTCAACAGCTCCTTTCTCCCGCAACTGGGGCTGCCAGGAAAAAACTTAAGTGTCCTAAGCAACCAACTGGCGGTGATGCAGGGCAGGCAGGACCAAGTTTGGACATCTGGTCTGGACTGAAGGACCAGGCAACTATTTCTGACATGTCTACTGTCACTGCATATGATACTGTCACCATTCACAGAATGGTGGAGGATTACATCGGTGACAGCATCCAAGTAGGCATGTCAGACAGTCCGTACCTGTACTGGCAGGAAAAAGAGGCAATTTGGAGCCCCTGTACAAACTGGCTCTATGTTACCTTTGTTGCCCCCCCTCCAGTGTGTACTCCGAAAGAGTGTTTAGTGCAGCCGGGAACCTTGTCAGCGAAAGGCGTAGGAGGTTGCTTCCACAAAATGTGGAGAAGATGATGTTCATAAAATTATCAACTCTTCCAGGGAGACCAGCCTCCAGAACGTACAGAGGGACCTGTGGTGGTGGATTAAAGCGGGAACGAATTAATACTCTGTGAGGATGAGGATGTACACAACACTGAAGAGGGTGAGGAATCGGTGGATGAGAAGGATGAGGACGACATCTTTCCTCCGTAGAGCCAGTTTGTGCAGGGACAGATTAATTGCCAGCTTGTTTTGTGGGGACCCAAACGAACCAATCATTTCAGCCACAGTCGTGTGGCAGACCCTGGCGCTGAAATGATTGGTTTGCTAAAGTGTGCATGTCCTGTTTATACAACATAAGGGTGGGTGGGAGGGCCCAATGACAATTAGATCTTGCACCTCTTTTTTCTCTTTGCATTATGTTCTGTTTGGAGCCTAGTTTTTCAAACTGCCATCCTGTCTGCCACTGCAGTGTCACTCCTAGATGGGCCACGTGTTTGTGCTGCCCACTCGTGTCGCTTAGCATAGTCATCCAGCTACCTCGGTGTAACCTTTTGGACATAAAAACACTATTGTGAGGTGTTCAGAATAGACTGGAAATGAGTGGAAATTAAGGTTATTGAGGTTAATAATAGCATAGGAGCAGAAAAACCCACAAATTCTGTGATTTTAGCTGTTTTTATGCCTTTTTAAAAAAAAAATACAGATCCAAAACACAAAACCCAGAACCCAAAACACGGAAGGGTGGTTTTGGCCAATCCAGATCCAAAACACGAAAAAGATCAAGATCCAAACACAAAACACGAAAAGTGGCCGGTGCACACCCTAGAGTCAATTATGATTTAACCTTCTGGACTCAAGCATCAATATCTTTAAAACCTGGACTGTAATGACAGAGTTTGGGAAAATTGGATCTATAGGCATACATGCCTACCCTCCCAGTTTTCGCGGGAGGCTCCCGATTTTTCGGGTAACCCCCCGCACCCCCAGAAGAGTAGGCATTTCTCCTGCATTCTGCCCACTTCCTAGTGAAGTGGGCAGAATGAGGAGAATACACGCGGCGATCGCGGGTCTCCGTGTAGGGGGCGGGGCTTAAAACATGATTCTACATGAATCACACAGTGTGTGCTGAGCTGCAGTGGAGACTGCTCGTGGCTGCTGAGCAGCAGCCACAGCAGTCTCCTATGCCTGTGGGGGGGAGCGATCACACTCATCGCGCCCCTCCTGGCTTTGAGCAGGGCTGAGGGGCCCCAGAGCGCCCCTTTCCCCAGCGTGCAGCGCCGCTTTGCAGCGCTGCAAATCTTTTTTTTTTCAGGAAGGGGGCGTGGCCACGCCTCCCGAGATTAGGCCACGCCCCCGATTACCTGGGCCCGCCGCGGCTCTGAGCAGGCCTGCGTACAGTACACATATGGCAGCAGGGAGCACACACACTACATACAGCACATATACACATGGCAGCAGGGAGCACAAACACACACTACATACAGCACAGTACACACATGGCAGCAGGGAGCACACACACTACATACATCACAGTACACACATGGCAGCAGGGAGTACACACACTACATACAGCACAGTACACACATGGCAGCAGGGAGCACACACACTACATACAGCACATACACACATGGCAGCAGGGAGCACACACACTACATACAGCACAGTACACACATGGCAGCAGGGTAGGACTGGAGTGACATACAGACACAGAGAGGCCATGGGTGGCAAGCACAAACAGCATGTAGAGAGAGGCGGCTCACCTGCATGGTGCTATACAGAAAGCAGCTGCTCCTGTCGGGCTCATTGAAGAAGCCTTTGGCCGGGGCAGAGAGAGGATCTTTCCCAGGTCCCGCCCCTGCCTATCGTCTGAACAGCTTCATCCAAGCCATGAGATCCCCGGCAGCGTGTGGGATGTGCAAACATTGCAGCACCAGACAGGGGCAAGGCAGCAGCAGGGAGAGAGGCACTTGTCCCGATCAGGGTGACAGCAGCGGGGGATGTAACTTTTGGTGCAGAGTGAGTCCCTACAACTAGAAATCCATGTGACCAAGCCCCTCTGAGGTAAGCTGCTGCTGCTGCTCTGCACCTTTTCTCCTCCTGCGGTCTGCCAGGGCTCCCAGGTCCGCAAACTCCAAGTGACACACGGACCTGTCAGCCTGGCTGAGAGCCCTGGTAGAACGCAGAAGGTGAAGTGCAGAGCAGCAGGACCTGTCCAGAGTGCGGGAGGAGAAATGCAGTACGGCAGCAACTTACCTCGGGGGAGAGGGGGCTCAGTGTCTATTTCCCACAGTAGGTACTCAGTCCCCCGGATTTCTAGTTGCGGGGATTCTCTGCGCCAAAACTTACCTTCCCCCACACGTCTCCCACTGGTTTCTCCTTCCCCCGCTGCTGCCACCGCTGGATCAGGCCCAGCGTCTCCCTGGTTGCCATTTGTGTGGTAGTTCACTCCTGTTAGGGCAGGGGACGTCAAAGCAGGGCTCAGTGCTTGAAGTGCCGGTATACTATACCGTTGTATACTGGCACACTTCGAGCACTGCCTATAAATACAAAATATATGCACTGGTGCAGGTAGTATGTGAGGAGTCAGCAGCAGGTCACATGACTCAGAACCTGCTGGAACCAGCTGCAGGTGGCTAAGGGGACAGCTGGAGGGAGTCTCCTGAGGTAACAGACGGTTAGTGAGTCCTGACGGAGCCTGAGAGAGGGGAGACCTGCACTGAGGCACTTGCTGTCATCTGAAGCGCAGCTGTGACTGACAGCGCTGTGAGACCAGCAACAGCATTGGAGCCATTTCCCTGTAGAGTCACGGCCCAGCTGGAGGCATAGTAGCAGAGGAAACTGCACGAATGGAGAGCGTTCTCCGGCAGTTACAGATATCAGCTGGGACGGTGGTTGCAAGCGACAAGGAGCAGGGCCGGCGCTACAATTAGGCAGCTGCCTAGAGCGCCGGCCACCAGGGGGTGTTCAGCAAAGAAAAAAAACATTTTTTTTTTACATTCCAGCGGCTGTGAGTCTTATCAGCCGTCCACAGCCGCAACTATGCCGGACCCCACTGTGAGGCATCACCCCATGGTTAGGACTATACTATACAAAGCTGATGGACCTGTGACGTCACACCCACGTGACTCGGCCTGAAAGGGGGAGGGGCGGGGATGCTAATGGAGGACCAAAAGTTTCCCCTCGATGGCTCGCTGCGCTCCCCTCTATGCCCTAATGGATGGTAACGCAGGTGCGGTCCAGCCTCCTGCAGCGGTCACGTGGTGGCTACGTCACAGAGGTCCTTTAGCCACATAGGAAATAGCAGCAACCATCACCTGATATTGGGCTGTCTGGCCCCCTGCAAGAGAAATTGAGCTGCATACTTTTTGGACCTCTGCAGCAATTGTCCACATGCAGGCGTCAGTGTGTGTTGCTGAGACTCTGCGGCTGTGCTGTCTGGGGCGGTCCGCAGAGATGCTGCACATGAGAAGGAGGCAGTGAGGGATAGTAAATAGACAAAAGGTTAGCGCCTTTTACCTCAACTGAGAAACAGAGATGCGGAGCGCTCTTCCACCCGGACTGCAGCATTACACAATATGTAAGTGATTGCATTTAGTATTTAGTGTGGACAAGTGAGCCTGTAAGCTGTGTTTTCCGGGCATAAGACTGTCTCTATGCTTTGTACCCGCTGAGGTGACTATAAGACAGATCAGTTCAAATAAGCAGGTGATTAGGAGAGTGTGATTGCTACCCTCTGACTTTTAATAACAATTGGACTGGCTCTATGTACTAACATACATTAACAGCATACCGTGAATTACTTCAAAGGATTGTTTTTGGAGAGATGTGACATGTTACAAATGAGCATTAATTAATATGAACAAGGACTCTCTTCAGTGACTTTTATAGAGCTTTCCAGGTCCACAAGTCTGTGTGAATTGATGCAATTATTTTTTTATTGTGTGATTTCAATTGTCTTAGGGCCTGATTCAGAGCCGCTCGTAAGCGGCCGCTCGTTCATTCCGAGCGATGTTTGCCCAACTGTGCATGCATACGGATCGTAATACGCATGCGCGAACCAGTCAGTGCGGCCGAAAATCGTTTGTTCGCTAAATAGCGAATGCCTGCTATTTTGAGTGACAGGAGGAGGCGCATGTGGGTGGTAACAGGGGAAGGTTCTTGAAAACGTGGAGTGGAGATCCGAACGCAGGCGTGCTTAAAGGTCAAAATGGGCGTTTTATGGGTGTGCATAATTAATACAGCAGCGTCATTGACCACGTCACTGGGTTATTTTATAGTCAGAACTGCTCGCAAGATTGCGGTTGGAAAAACCAACCACAAGAATAGTGAGCAGTTCATACGCTGGTCGATGTACTCGATTAATCTAATAAATAGCGGACATGACGTAGGAAGCGAGCGGCCAGGGGGTGTATTTTTCAAAAAAACGAGCGCAAGTTTTGTTCGCTCATTCAGACCTAGAGGCGTGAACAGACCGCAAAGAGCGAACGGTTCATTTGAATAGCCACCCCTTTTTTCTGAACGAGCGAGCGCAAATAGCGTCCGGCTCTGAATGAGGTCCTTAGTCCCTTCTAGATATATCTATTTTGAGATTTTTAGTGATTAATGGTATTAAATTGTGTCAACTATATATGGTCAGCGCTCCTTCGTTGTGCACTATTGGACCTGTCTGTACTCACGTCTGGGCTGTCACAGTGCTGACGTCATCGGCTGATGTCCGCAGTGAAAACAGCCCAGGAGCACTTCCCCGGGTCTTCCGCAGCTACCGCCATCCTCTCAGCTGCTGCTATCCCCGACCCCACTGTGAAACATCATGGATGTCATCATGTATGTACTGTATCATGTATATACTGTATCATGTATGTACCCATGTAAATGTGTATCTGTTATCTGTATGTGGGTGCGTATATACAGTCAGGTGCATAAATATTGGGACATTGACAGAATTTTCATATTTTGGCCTCTATTCACAGACACAATGGCTTTGAAATGAAACAAACAAGATGTGCTTTAACTGCAGACTTTCAGATTTAATTTGAGGATAATTACATCCAAATCAGGTGAACGGTGTAGGAATTACAATGGTTTCTATATGTGCCTCCCACTTTTTAAGGGGCCAAAAGTAATGGGACTATAAACTGAAAAGCTATTTCATGGACAGGTGTGGGCTATTCCCTAGTTATTTCATTATCAATAAAGCAGGTAAAAGGTCTGGAGTTGATTCTAGGTGTGACATTTGCATTTGGAATCAGTTGCTGTCGACTCTCAATATGAGATCCAAAGAGCTGTCACTATCAGTGAAGATAGCCATCATTAGGCTGAAAAATCCAAACAAACCCATCAGAGAGATAGCAAAAACATTAGGTGTGGCCAAATCAACTGTTTGGAACATTCTTAAAAAGAAAGAATGCACCGGAGAGCTCAGCAACACCAAAATACCCGGAAGACGACGGAAAACAACTGTGGTGGATGACAGAAGAATTATTTCCCTGGTGAAGACAAACCCCTTCACAACAGTTGGCCAAATCAAGAACACTCTCCAGGAGGTAGGTGTATATGTGTCAAAGTCAGCAATCAAGATAAGACTTCACAAGAGTGAATATAGAGGGTTCACCACAAGATGCAAACCATTGGTGAGCCACAAAAACAGGAAGACCAGATTAGAGTTTGCCAAACAACATCTAAAAAAGCCATTACAGTTCTGGAACAACATCCTATGGACAGATGAGACAAAGATCAACTTGTACCAGAGTGATGGGAAGAGAAGAGTATGGAGAAGGAAAGGAACTGCTCATTATACAAAACATACCACCTCATCAGTGAATCATGGTGGTGGTAGTGTCATGGCGTGGGCATGTATGGCTGCCAATGGAACTGGTTCCCTTGTATTTATTGATGATGTGACTGCTGACAAAAGCAGCAGAATAAATTTTGAAGTGTTTCGGGCAATATTATATGCTCATATTCAGTCAAATGCTTCAGAACTCATTGGACGGCGCTTCACAGTGCAGATGGCCAATGACCCGAAGCATACTGCAAAAGCAACCAAAGAGTTTTTTAAGGCTAAAAAGTGGAATGTTATGCAATGGCCAAGTCAATCCCCTGACCTGAATCCGATTGAGCATGCATTTCACTTGATGAAGACAAAACTGAAGGGAAAATGCCCCAAGAACAAGCAGGAACTGAAGACATTTGCAGTAGAGGCCTGGCAGAGCATCACCAGGGATGAAACACAGCGTCTGGTGATGCCTATGCGTTCCAGACTTCAGGCTGTAATTGCCTGCAAAGGATTTGCAACAAAGTATTAAAAAGTGAAAGTTAGATTTAGGATTTAGTTTGTCCCATTACTTTTGGCCCCTTAAAAAGTGGGAGGCACATATAGAAACCGTTGTAATTCCTACACCGTTCACCTGATTTGGATGTAATTACCCCAAATTAAATCTGAAAGTCTTCAGTTAAAGCACATCTTGTTTGTTTCATTTCAAAGCCATTGTGGTGGTGAATAAAGGCCAAAATATGAAAATTCTGTCAATGTACCAATATTTATGCACCTGACTGTATGTACTTATGTATCTAGTATTTGCATGTGGTATATATACCTATGTAAATGTGCATCTCTATTTGTGTATGTATGTAGTTATAAATATATACTGTATGTATATATGTAATAAAAAAAATTGTTTTGTGTTTGTGGGGGGGGGAGGGCGTGCAACTACAGCACATGCGCTGGGGAAAGCAGGGGCGGTTGAGTGAAGCTTTGCCTAGGGTGCCTAGAAACCTAGCACCGGCCCTGACGAGGAGAGCTCTGCAATACACCTGCGGCACAGCCTCTTACTCTGTCCCCACACACTGCAGCTGACACAGCCTCAGCATCTTATAGTAAAGGGTGTAACAAAGTATAGACTCTCCCCCGTGACACTGCTAGTTCCTCTGATAACTGTGGTGATTGCAGCTCCATATTGCTAAAGGAGAGAAGTTACATAGTGCTGTACGGGGATTAGCAAGCTCTTCCTACAATGCAAAGTATTTTAAGGCTGGCACACTACAGTTCTTATTGGAGCTCTTCATCTGGTTTGCAGGATAAATCAACAGTAGCTAATGAGACAGTTCGAAAAACTCCAGGAGACATCACTTGTGTATCACATTACATTTATTTAAACTGATGTAGTGGAACAGTTTTCTTCTCCAATTAGACTAACTGGGACAGGAAGCGCCCCACCTGTAACGTAAGCGCTTTTCTCTCATTGCTGACAATAACCTGCATGCATGCTAAGTATATATTTTAGGAGAAGGGAATTCAAATGAGAGACACATTCCAAAGTTAGACTGTGAAGTAATGTTTTGTTATTTGCTCTATTTTTAATAATGATAATTTATTGTGTCACGTGTTTTAAAGTATAATGTTTATTTCTATGCCTTATTTACTGTTCTGTGAAGGGGTTGGGTATGAGTTCCCGGCATTCGGGATGCCGCAGGTCAGAATACCAACAGCGGCATCCCGACAGTGAAAATCCCGACAGCAGTAGGTGAGTATACCACCACTAACCCTAACCCTCCCTCCCGGTGCCTAAACCTAACCTCCCCCCTAGTGCCTAAACCTAACCTCCCCCACTAGTGCTTAAACCTAACCTCCCCCCTAGTGCCTAAACCTAACCTCCCCCCTAGTGCCTAAACCGAACCTCCCCCCCTAGTGCTTAAACCTAACCTCCCCCCCTAGTGCTTAAACCTAACCTCCCCCCTAGTGCCTAAACCTAACCTCCCCCCTAGTGCCTAAACCTAACCTCCCCCCTAGTGCCTAAACCAAACCTCCCCCCCTAGTGCTTAAACCTAACCTCCCCCCCTAGTGCTTAAACCTAACCTCCCCCCTAGTGCCTAAACCTAACCTCCCCCCTAGTGCCTAAACCTAACCTCCCCCCCTAGTGCCTAAACCGAACCTCCCCCCCTAGTGCCTAAACCTAACCTCCCCCCTAGTGCCTAAACCTAACCTCCCCCCTAGTGCCTAAACCTAACCTCCCCCCTAGTGCCTAAACCGAACCTCCCCCCCTAGTGCTTAATCCTAACCTCCCCCCCTAGTGCTTAAACCTAACCTCCCCATCCCCGCACCCTTAACCTAACCCTCCCCCTTGTAGCCTAACCTTAACCCTTTCCTTAGTGCCTAATCCTAATCCACGCCGGGATGCCGACTACATCCCCTGTGAAGATACTCCAAACTGATACCTATGGTAAAATAATAGCAGTTCTTGTGAAGAAGTGTTAGATTTCTGAAAGTGAATTGGTGGGTCCCATTGGGAGAGTTCTACTCCATTGGACGGCCCTTCGGTTAGCAGCCAGTTCCAGATGATCATATGTTACTTTTGTGTCTAGTATGAATAATTGTTAAATGCTTCCTGGGTAACATTGCACAATGCTGTGATACTATGTACCCGTTATATATTGCTCTTCATTGCTTGAAAATGATCTTCTAAATAAATTAAAACTTTCTTTTTGGATCAAAAGTGGTGATTTTCTATGCCTGTATATTCCTCCTTACCTCTCTGACCATCCAAGAAGGAGCAAGAAACCTGTTCTAACCTGGTAAGAGTGGACAGTACTACACCACACTTGAATTATACCTGTTGGGGTATCACATTTCTCTTGGCCACTTATATTGAACCCCTTGTAAAACAATACATGAGCAAGATCTGAAAAGTATCAGTGTATTTTCATCAACAAGAGATATTACTAGCTGCATTGGGGCCGTTTGCATTTGGATGTAAGTCATGTTTATGACACGCCTCTCAGATGTCGCAGTACACGTCCAATTTACCGCCACGCTCATAGGTGGTGCTTTCACAATCTCCCTGAAATGCATTTTCAAAAATAGGCAAGTATGATTTGGGGTTCCTGAACCTTGACGTGAACACTAAGGGCCCAGCCCTAACAAATGTTAGTACTACTGTTATAGGGCCTGATTCATTAAGAATTGCTATTGCAACTCCGTAATCGCATGCAGGTCTGCTGCAAAGTTTTTGCTAATAATTGCTATCACACTTCCAGCACAGAGACGCCCACTGCCTCCACTACCGCTATCTCACATCCGCAACCCCTTGCAGCCCTGCGGATATATCGGTAACAACGAGTAACATCGGCCCCTCACACAAAATTACAGCAGCCATGCCCTTAGTTAGAAATTGCTAACCTCGTAGCACTCAGTGAGTACTCAAGCTGCGTATGCCGTCGCAGTGGGTAATTTATGCATGCAACAGCGTTCAAACGGACAGGCACGCCTGCGTTTCTCTGACTACACCCCCGTCACCACCCCCAAACGCTGACCTGACATCACTCACTCTGCGATGGCTTCGTATGAGCTGCGTAATCGCAGTGCCATTGCAGTTCTGTGGCTGCGCACGCGCACTGCGATGCATATGCATGCGCAGTATGCAACAATTGGTCGTCTACGTACGCTATCACAATAACGAGAATTAAGAATCAGGCCCATAAAGCACAGAAAAAATAAATAAGCTTTTGGATAAAACAAAAAACAAAAGAATAAACTATAAATACGAGTCTCCCATATCCAAAATGCTTGGACCAGGGATATTTTGGATAATGGAATATTCCATATTTTTTAATATTTGCATACCATAATGAAATATTTTGGGAATAGGACCTAAATATACACACAAAATGCATTTATGTGTTATATACACCTTATACACACAGCCTGCAGGTAATTTTATACAATATTTTCAATAATTTTGTGACTCAAACAAAGTTTGTGTACATACATGACATTCATTTATGTTTCATACACACACAGCCTGAAGGTAATTTTATACAATAAGTTTAATAATTTTTGCCTTAGACAAAGTTTGTGTACATTGAACCATCAAAAATCAAAGGTTTCATTATCTACAGTAAGTCATGCCAAAAAAATTCCATATTTCGGAATATTCTGTATTTCGGAATATTTGGATATGGGAGACTCAACCTGTACTTTATTTGCAAGTTATCATAGAAGACCGGGCTCCTGTTTACATTAGATGGTGGCTCACCATGTGCGATATATGCTCACTCTACTATTATCCACATTATCTAGCAAATATAAACAGAATCCTATTTCTGGATTAGACGCTCCCTAAGGATCTGGGTTCAGGACAAGTTTACTGACCCACATCCACGCCAATCCCAGACCATGCATTATTAATGCACATCAGGACAGCAGGTGGCACAAAGCTGGCACAGCGTATACTGCTGACGGGACAGATGTCACTTCTTATTATTCCTCAAGAATCTAACAACGCACACATGGCCTTGACAAAATCATGATTAATCTGATTACTTTTACATATTATTATCCTCTTTATTTTAATACCTATGAAATGTTATAGCCCAGTAAGTAAGCAGGACTTTCCAGATCAGATTAATCAATAAGTAGAGAGGTGAACAGTCAAAACATTGCTTGAAAATAAATATGGACAAAACAATATATTTCAATAGGAACACAAAATCGATTTTAACAATATTCAGAACTGTTCCTCAATGTTTCCTTGTTGCTACTTGCTAGAGTACAACATGTTAAGTAATTGTATTTTCCAGATAGCTTTTCTTCTATATCCTAATTCCCTGATTATCAAATATTTTTGCTTGGCTTCTGGACATCACCTAAATGCTACAAAAGTACCACTTTTCTGTGCTGTTATGCCCTGTAATTTTAGGTAGTCTTTTTTTCTATATTTTTGTATTTGAGAGAAACTAAGACGTACTGTACTGTACATTAATTATTTACATTGAAATGGGAAAAAAAATGCAGCTCTCCTATTTTCCAATTTCGACTATCCACTAGAGGGAGTTTCAGCCTGCAATTACAGCTAAAATAGAAGTTAGTTATGTAAATTACTATTCTATGTTTATTTGTAATGACTAATTATAATAACTGTTCTTATTAATAGCGGCTAATGCTCTGTTTATCTATCATCTATTGCTACAATGTAACTTGTATTGCACCACATGCAAAACTGACATTATGGGGTTCATTTATTATGCGGAGCTCTGTATTTAATTTATTGCCCTTTTAAATCCATATAGATATAGTGGCTTTGAAAAGCACTGCATAGTAAATTTAATCCTAAAAGTTGCAAAAGGAGATATTTAAATGAGCATCAAGGCGTGGAGAGGGGGAGCATTCTTGTTTGCAGATATCCACACCAGGGTTGGTGCTACCCAGGGTTATTCTTCTGGAAAAAATAGGTTCAGGAACTGTGGGTGGAGCTACTGGGGCGGAGCTGTAGAAAAACAATTTTATTCATATATATTTATATATATATATATATATTAGAAAGAAAACATAGAAAGGGGTGCCACATCGTGCTTAAAAGTATAACAATATTTTATTGCAATCTTTACAAATGACAATGCTCGTACCAGAACAAGCGGTCAGAGCCACCGCTAGCATAAACAGCACAATAATAAGCAGAGGCAGTCACCCGGTCTGTAACCTGTACGTCTCCAAGGACTTCTCTGGGAACTGGTTTCTCTGCACAATCCAAAACGCCAAGCCACGCCACTACATGTTTCGTCATAAGACTTCATCAGGAGCCTCCTGATGAAGTCTTATGACGAAACATGTAGTGGCGTGGCTTGGCGTTTTGGATTGTGCAGAGGAACCAGTTCCCAGAGAAGTCCTTGGAGACGTGCAGGTTACACTTAACTTTATTGTTATTATTTGATTTGTGGACTAGATTCCTTGGAGAACATAGCCTGCTGCTGGTGAGGTTCGGGCTGGTTCCCACTTTTAGAGGTGGGCCCCGCATTGTGGGTCTCCTTGTTATAGCTGGGGCAGTCTAACCTGGCATAGCTGGTTGTGGATCCTGCAGGAGGACTCCACATTAGTTTATCCCTCCATGCCAGTGCTCTTGTGCGGACGCGTGACCTGTAGGCGCATTAGTTACACTGCTCCACAAGGAGCAGTGAAAGGTTCCGAAAAGACAGCTGATTTTCGGATCAGCTGTCTCTACGCCGGAGCAATGATGAATTGCTCCCGCGCCCCGCGGCGAGTTCGGACACTAATAATTAACATGATGAATAGAGCTCTTTATGAGATCATGGGGTATATTTACTAACCAACGGGTTGTCAAAACCACCAATCATCTGCGGTTTTGACCAATAGATTTGAAGAGGTAATAGAAATAAATGCTAAATCAGGCTTGCTTAACATTTATTTCTACTGGTCAAAGCTGCCAATGATCGTGACTTTGAAAACCCGCTGGTTAGTAAATATACTCCCAATAGTGTTTTGTTTTATCTGGCACCCTACACTGAGTAAAAGAAAGGGGATTCCGCACTGAAACCTAATACATAACTCCTAGAATAATATAACAAAGGAACCAACATGAGAGTATGTGTGACCTCCTAAAGGTCTAGAAAATATTCTAAAGCTGGTGGTGCTCCCCAGACTCAGGGGATCCTATTTTTGCAAATCATAAAGAGAAAAAGTAGACTCTTTGCTGGGGCACACTTCAAAATATTAATGTATGTATGTATTAAAACATAACTTTTATTGAGGGTTATAAAAAAGTGGATAAAGTAACATCCTGAGAACCAATATCAGATGACATTAAAGAAAATGGGATCATTAGTATAATTTCCCTGCATTGGTTATAATGCACAATAATCCCTATGGCTACATGCATTTTCTGAATAGTATCAGTGTGTTTTTTTCATCAACAAGTAGATCTTACTAACTGCTTTGGGGCTCATTTACATTTTGATGCAAGTCAGTTTTATGACACACCTCTCAGATGTAGTAGTACACGCCCACTTTACCGCCGCGCTCGTAGATGTTACTTGCACAACCTCCCTGAAATGTTTTTACAAAAGTAGGCAAGTATGGTTACAATATTATTAAATATCGTCACTGATAGGATGATCGGTGTCTAGGTAAATGTTATGTCGTGGACAGGGAACTATCCTATAAGATACTGTGACACTGTTACAGTGTGTATATTAAAATCAATAATAATAATTCCTTATACAGCTAAAACCAAAATATATATATGACATGTGATAATTTTCCCAGAGCTTAGAAGTTTACACAGAACTGGTTATTCCAGCATATCAATAGAGGTAACAGAAACCAGCTCACAATACAAGCTAATTAGCATTTGTTAAGGTGTTCAACTCCACAACAACCCCCACTCACACACTCGGCAATCATATTATATATATATATATCTCTCTCTATCTCTCTCTCTCTCTCTCTCTCTCTCTCTCTCTCTCTCTCGTCTATATTGAAAGGCCAGGTTGTCAGGCTGTGGTGCTTTGGTTGTGCCTTGGTTTGTGTTAATCTGTAGTAGACGATATGAAGATTGATTTGCGGTGATTTGGGTTCAGTTTTATATATATGGCTGGCTGTGATATATACATATTAAGTTTCTTCTTTCCCCCTTCCTTCCCATGTGTTGTATTCTCGTGGTCTGACTGTATCATTGTGTAGTTGAGATTGGGATGGAGATTGGGTGAAATGTTGCAATCTGTAGATGTATATTTGTTTGATTTCAGCTAGTGGTTGTGGTTCCATGGGAGTTGCGGATTGCTAGCCATGTTGTGATAGTATTGTAAAGTTATATATTATCATAGTTTGGGAATTTAAAGATGCTACCTCCATGTGGTATGAACAAAGGAAATTCCATGTGCTCTCCCCCTTCCCCCATTGACCCATGTCTCTAATGGAAATTGAAGTTGGTCCATGTGGTTGGTGGATGCTTTATAGTATTATGATAGAATTGTGTACTATGAGTTGTATAGTGGTATTTTTAACTATCACAGAGGAATCAGCTTATATGTATTATACAACATTATAGTATCTGAAAAGCTTGTATAGTATAGTGGATGCAGTGTTATATCATGGAAGTTGAAAATATTAGACACTAGTATACAATATAATGTACTGTTTTGGTCCAAAGATATTACACAGTTGTAGTGGGTGAAGGTATTGGTATTACAGAACATGGCATTATGGGAGTCTTCAATGTGAGTTTTCAAAATGGAGTTTGTGTTCAGAGACCATGCGGTTTGAACAATAGGACAAAGGGTCCCAACAACCCCCACTCACACACTCGGCAATCATATTATATATATATCTCTCTCTATCTCTCTCTCTCTCTCGTCTATATTGTATTTTAACAAGCATTGATTTTATGAAGATTTGAAATATAAAAACGTTTTACTTATAACACTTGGTGTGCATTGTTATCTTTATGAAAGGAAATTATCCAAATGATTTAAAAGGTATATAATTCTGGTTAACACTTTGCGAAGTTCTTATAGTTATGTTGCGTATAACCTGATAATTATTATATGAAAAATAGAATAATTTGCTTCAGATATATTGGGATTAAACAGGCTGGCAATGGCCGGTGTGTACAAATAGAAAGAGAAAAAACACCCATTATCAATGGCGCCCAAACCGGTCTGCTTTTAAAATTGTGGAAATCATCATTAGCACCCCGAACAGGTCTGTTTATAATTGTGGTAACTTATAATTGTTGCTGTTTACAATATTAATTCCCACAATTAAAAAAAAGCAGAGAGAACCCACATTTTTTTTTTTTTGTGTTAGTTTTATTTTTTGTTTGTACACAGGATGCCACTTGTAGAATGGCAATCCAGCGATTTAATTATAATTCTCACAGATTGTTTGTTTTCACTTATGAATGGTTGCACAAGATATTATTATTATTATTATCGTTTATTTATATGGCGCCACAAGTGTTCCGCAGCGCCTTACAAGGTACATATCCAAAAAGTGACTTACAGTAAAATACAATACAATGAAGGACAAGGACATGGATAATATACATTGATACATAGGTGGCCATAACACCCACATAAGCAGCAAAGCATAGGCACCAAGTGTTAGGTGTCCTAGTGGTGAGTAAGAGGTAGATGAACATATAGTAAGGAGAAGCACAAGAGGGTAGAGTTTCTCTTTCCAACAAGCGTATTTTGCAGGATTGCAAGGCCTGAAGTTACAGTGAACAGCAGACTGTAAGCAATGGTGACTCCTGGTTATTCAAGGTACCCTGTATTAACCCTTTCTGTGCTGCATATATCATATCTGCAATAACACACTACAAAAAAATAAACACACTCACACTTGGTACAATAGATCTTTACAACATCATGGCTGCATTACCATGAGGCTCCACCATCCCCCATTCATAGCAACACAAAAGCACACAACTCTCACATGCAAATATATACACAAATAATTGTTTTCCCTGATAGATTGCAATCCACAATTTATTTATAGATATTAATCTGCCGGAAGTGCAGGAAAACAGTTATATCCCTTAAAATATACATACAGAATATCATATCCCCTCCATACACACACGCATGTAAACTTGTCACACATACATTCACAGTATATCACTCCATTTATTCACCCTGCAGCATATCTGCAGTGAAACTTGTGCATTAAGGTTACACATTGGCACATGTACCTGTACCAATGTTTTAAAGTACTGTAGAATTCATAATTAATCGCAGAAAACACAAATAAATGTTTCATATATTCGAAGCAAATGAACGTAAATTGGAAATTCATCTTAGTGATGGTAAAATTATTTTACCTATTGCACTGCAATGTATTGCAGGATTGTTCCAATGTTGTGTGTTCTGATAATGTCACAAACATACATTACAATTGGCAAATTTTATGATGTTTGGTAGAATAATCATGATTTATACAGGAGCTAGAATTCAGCACCAATGTGAATTATGATTTGAATTTATTATCCTCTGTTGTTCTCAATGTCTAATTTTGAACAAAAGGGGGGGTTTACACAGAATCTCAGAAAACAGGGATCTGTGTAATATGACATTACTGAACACACACATGGCTGCAATACAGAAGTTTTGAGGTTGTATACGTGCCGCATATGAACATTTTCTGTGTAGAGTTTGTATGTACCTCTGAAAAATCCTTGCAATACAACAGTTTATAGATTTATTTTAGGTTAAGAAATTCACTTCTGAGTAAGTTATAACATGTGGTGTGCTATACTGTATTATCTGTGTATTAGATCGCATGTAAACCACATATAATCTTACAGTTATGATTTGAAGGTTTGTTTATATGCATAATACATTGTTGAAGATAATCAGGGACTTGATGTGTTTTGTCAAGGAATATAAGGGCGGTATTAGCCCTGTGAAAGCTTGCATGTTTAGCTCAAATGAAGCTTTGGTTGCTATACATGCATAGAGCATAAGCGATGACGACCCGGTGTCTGGGGTCTAGTGGCATAGGACAGGATACGTAAGAAAACTGTATGGAAAGGTTAGCAAGGTTCAAAGAGATTTAAGATGCTTATGAATATCTGAGATGTCATGGATATTTTTGACGTGTCCATAATAACGGTAAAGCAATTATTGCCTATGATGTAAGGCATTCTGTTGTTTTAATTCTAACCATTACTTCCTACATAAGCATGTCTTTAATAGTTGTCTGAGCGGGTACTGCATTTTGGCGACGCGGTAAGAATTTTGAGCAGAGAAGCGCGCACTGAGAATCTGTGAATGGCGTGAATTAGCTACTCTCGCTGGGCGGTCTCAGATCTGTAAGATAAATTCTCCAATCTAGTAAGGATTGAGGACTTCATTTCCACCAATACAGACAGGAAAAAGTAATACACCAGCAGTGTCAGACTGGAACAATGGGGATCACCGGAGGTTTTCTGTACCCTTATGGCCCAGTCTGACCCTGTATACTAGTCATAACTCAGATAGATATGGATTTCCATAAATTGATTAAGGAACTTGCAAAGGGAGGTATATATGTTTAACACATTTATTTAGTTCTGTGACAGATATATATAGGTGACACCGGTGTGAAGCTTAGAATCAGGTGATGTATTGCTAAGCAGGGTATGCTTAATTGGATCATATAGCAGGTTTGCAATGAGTCCTGTAATAATCATTCTATATATATTGGTAAGCAGAATATGGTTTAAAAAGACTGAATCGCAGGTCGGCGAAGTCTGTAATAAAGGTAAAAATGGATAATTTCATTTAAGATGCCACAGATGTTAGGATGTCTAAATAATTGTTTCCCTTTAGGTAAACAGGTCATGTGGTAATTATATATGACTGCAGGAAATATGATTTTTAGACAGCGATATACATAACATTATAAATATTGATGAACAATGTGATATGCGTAATACTCAGAACGTTGGTCATGGGATGTTCCTTAGAAGTAGGGATATCATATGAAAAGCAGAAATAAGGAAATCTAGATTTGTCGTTAATGCAGTAAATAAGGAGACGTCCTTAGGATTCTGATTACAGGTGATAATGGATTTAACTTTTATGCTTATAGCAATGTTTATGGTATATGCAATTGTTCTGAAGACTGTATATGGTATAATATGGGTTAAAAACAGACAGGTGGTATAAAATCCTGCTCATTTTAAATCCCAGGTGTATACAGGTAAAGTATAATGGCATAAATTATGTATATCGGAGTAAAGGATTCAAAAATTCCCTAGTGTTAATAAGGAAGTATTACAACCCCTGACCAAATTCATAGGAATTGGAAGATGGGTGGACAAGGTCTTTTTTGTAGGATCTTGGAAATATTAAGAGCTGAAAATATTGTGCATTTCTCATAAAGTGACTTATGTGGTATATGACATCGGAACTGTTGTAATTGGTAACAGTTCATAAGGTATAGTTCTTAGAGATCTCAAGTGATTGATAGTAACAGGCACAAACGTGATATTGTTGTGTTCGTAAATCCCTGTAAAATCTAGTTAAATTGTGTGTAGGTATTATGGATAACCCTATGGTGGAGGTTTCATTCACCAGAACAGGGGGATTGCCATAGATCATAAAAATATGCATATGATCATACTGTTTTAAATTGCTGCAGTGACAATAACTCAGCAGAATGTAAGTTTTTTTCCCCAAAAACACCTGTTGTAATTTTGATGTTTTACCTCTTGTGACCAGTAAGGACACTGACAGGTCCTAGGAGGAAAAGTAGTAGAAGGGGAAATACACATCCATTTCCCAGCAGAGGTGGTAATGCCAGGGTTTTAAAAGAAAACAAATTACATTTAAGGTTGTTTTAAAATGGTCTTATATTTAAACAGGTTCCACAGGATGATTTTCTGTTATTACTAATAAGTAATTGGGTATATCTATTAACAGTTTATATGTTTGGAATAGATAGGAATTAGTTACATATTGGCATGTCTGTATTATGTAAACTAACATTTCTTTCTATTTTTGCTGAACATCGGAATGCAGGTTAAAGTAGATCAAATGGCCCAAGACTTCCCTGATTCTCCTCAACAATTAATACACAGATTATTGTCAGGAGAAAAGGGGGGGTGTTACATGGGTATTTGAAGGTTGGAAATTTAGAATTTCCCAGATTAGGGATATTTTTTTGGAGATTTTCATAGAAAATGAGAAAAACAAAGGCATTGTAGGATCTTAAATGCCACCAAGTGGAGAAAACAATGTAAAGTTGAGTCTGTAACACTCGTCAATGTTAATGATATGTGATTTTTGGAAACTCCAATATGGAGCAGACAAAATTCTAAACTATCACAGTGGGTGGGAGGGACTTCTAATGCACGGAGAATCTGTTTTTCATCCATGTAGGCAAGTCAAGTCAACAACAGGATATCTGAAGACTGCAGACAGATCGGATGGAAGACAAGACATCAGATTTGGTAGGAAAGATGGAGACATTCAAAAGTACTGATATCTCTCAATTTCTTATTTAGATGCTGACAAGGCCCAGCTGCAGACAGACGATATTCCTGACAGATGACTACACAAGCCCTAAGATGATCGAACGGAAGATGATCAGATGGAACAGATCGGAAGGACCAGGATACGGATCATCCAAAGCAGATGTCCAAGATGACAACACTCCAGAAGTGCGCCCTCATCCCATGTGGCGAAGATGACAACTATAGGCTTTTGATCCCAAATGTTAATAAAAATTAGGAAAGGGTTTGGTTCAAATATGAAAGATTTTTTATCCTTACATACACTCAAACAAGGTTTTTTCCATCTACATATGCGAAGCAGGAGAGGACCGTTACTTCTCCGCCCTTTCATTACCTTTTATTTTGAACTGTGAAAATTACATTGTTATGATTCTCTCCAAACTGAATTCTCTCTCTTCTCACCACCTGTACGATCAACGAACATACACATAACACATACACTAAAATAGTGATAATACACAAGCTTATGTCAGTTCAACTGTCAGATGTCATTGAACTCACAAAAGGGGGAAATGTTACAGTGTGTATATTAAAATCAATAATAATAATTCCTTATACAGCTAAAACCAAAATATATATATGACATGTGATAATTTTCCCAGAGCTTAGAAGTTTACACAGAACTGGTTATTCCAGCATATCAATAGAGGTAACAGAAACCAGCTCACAATACAAGCTAATTAGCATTTGTTAAGGTGTTCAACTCCACAACAACCCCCACTCACACACTCGGCAATCATATTATATATATATCTCTCTCTCTCTATCTCTCTCTCTCTCTCTCTCTCTCTCTCTCTCTCGTCTATATTGAAAGGCCAGGTTGTCAGGCTGTGGTGCTTTGGTTGTGCCTTGGTTTGTGTTAATCTGTAGTAGATGATATGAAGATTGATTTGCGGTGATTTGGGTTCAGTTTTATATATATGGCTGGCTGTGATATATACATATTAAGTTTCTTCTTTCCCCCTTCCTTCCCATGTGTTGTATTCTCGTGGTCTGACTGTATCATTGTGTAGTTGAGATTGGGATGGAGATTGGGTGAAATGTTGCAATCTGTAGATGTATATTTGTTTGATATCAGCTAGTGGTTGTGGTTCCATGGGAGTTGCGGATTGCTAGCCATGTTGTGATAGTATTGTAAAGTTATATATTATCATAGTTTGGAAATTTAAAGATGCTACCTCCATGTGGTATGAACAAAGGAAATTCCATGTGCTCTTCCCCCTTCCCCCATGTCTCTAATGGAAATTGAAGTTGGTCCATGTGGTTGGTGGATGCTTTATAGTATTATGATAGAATTGTGTACTATGAGTTGTATAGTGGTATTTTTAACTATTACAGAGGAATCAGCTTATATGTATTATACAACATTATAGTATCTGAAAAGCTTGTATAGTATAGTGGATGCAGTGTTATATCATGGAAGTTGAAAATATTAGACACTGGTATACAATATAATGTACTGTTTTGGTCCAAAGATATTACACAGTTGTAGTGGGTGAAGGTATTGGTATTACAGAACATGGCATTATGGGAGTCTTCAATGTGAGTTTTCAAAATGGAGTTTGTGTTCAGAGACCATGCGGTTTGAACATAGGACAAAGGGTCCCAACAACCCCCACTCACACACTCGGCAATCATATTATATATATATCTCTCTCTATCTCTCTCTCTCTCTCTCTCTCTCTCTCTCTCTCTCTCTCTCGTCTATATTGTATTTTAACAAGCATTGATTTTATGAAGATTTGATATATAAAAAAAAACGTTTTACTTATAACACTTGGTGTGCATTGTTATCTTTATGAAAGGAAATTATCCAAATGATTTAAAAGGTATATAATTCTGGTTAACACTTTGCGAAGTTCTTATAGTTATGTTGCGTATAACCTGATAATTATTATATGAAAAATAGAATAATTTGCTTCAGATATATTGGGATTAAACAGGCTGGCAAAGGCCTGGGTGTACAAATGGAAAAGAAGGAAGAAAAACCACCCCTTATCAGACACCCAGTTAAAAATATGTCATTGTAAGAAGGAAAATTCCTTCTAGTAAGCATACATCAGTGTTCTCTCCAGGCTGTTTTCTGCGGGCGCATCGCCCGACAGAAACAGCCTGCTGCCCGGCACTTTTCCCTGCCGACCCCCGCTGACCCCCGCTTTTGGAACCCTGGCCTCTGAAGTGACCGGAGGCTAAAGAAGCCTCCGATCGCTTCAGAGGCCAGCGTTCCCAGTGATGCACTGCGCGGGTGAACTCATGACATCACCCGCGACGTGTGTAGCCTGCCCCGCGCGCCTGCTGGATCTAGTTGGATCCAGTCAATGCGAGGCAGCGGGAGTGGCCAGCAAGTAAAGGTAAGTGCTGGGCTGCGGCTGGGGCCAGGACCAGTCTGGAGGCACTATTTAAGTCTGGGGGCACTGCATAAGGGACACTATTAAATCTGGGGGCACTGCATAAGGGGCCAGTATGGGGGCACTGCATAAGGGACACTATTAAACCTGGGGGAACTGCATAAGGGACACTATTAAACCTGGGGGCACTGCATAAGGGGCCAGCCTGGGGGCACTGCATAAGGGACACTATTAAACCTGGGGGCACTGCATAAGGGGCCAGCCTGGGGGCACTATTTAAGCTTGGGGGCACTACATAAGGGACCAGTCTGGGGGCACTACATAGGGGCACTACTTCAGCCAGGAGGCAATGCATAAGGGCAAAGTTAAACTACAGGGGGCAATGCATATAGGGGAAAACTACAGGGGGCACTGTATAATGGGCACTTTTGACTGAGAGCCAGTGGGGAAGCAGCCTGAGACCTGTCGGGCTGGATTGGTAAGGGAGATACCCCTTTTCCAGGCTCGCGCATAATTGCGAAGGCCCCCACCCGGCTACTTTTGGATGCCACCCGGCTGGAAAAAATTTCAGGGGAGAACACTCTACATACACACACTCTGCTTGCTACAGTAATGGCGAAATATTATGAAATAATTATATATACAATTTTATGTTCACAAATGAGTGATTGTGTTTGAACAAAATAATTATTTAAGATTCTATTCAATTAAATTAAATTAAACTCCTGGAAAAAAATTTTTTTTGTAGCTATCCGCATTAAAATGCCGCTTGTAAATGGCGTACAGTAGTATGAAATAATGAGGAGGATCCAAGTTGCTGCCCATTACAGTCACAAAGCTTTCCAAATATATTTACACACACTTTTTGTATCTCCTCAAATAAGAACGCATGTCTAAAATATTTACATGCTTCCACTATATATCATTAGATTGTATACACTGAAGTACCAAAAGTCATGGGATAGTAGTATGTAAAGGTAGTTGGCGTCAGTGTACTGTAATCTTGGAAATGCCCAGACCTGCATCAGTTGCAATCTGACATCTCGTGAGTCAGTTTAAACACCGGCTAGGCTGCTCATGGTAAGGCAACGTGAATTATTGGAGTTCGAACGTGGCATGATAGTGGGTGCTCGACATATGGGACATTCCATTTCCGAAGTTGTGCGCACAATCAACGGCCATCGATCTGCAGTATCACGTGTGTTTCGGGTCACAGTGTCATGTGTTTACCGGAAATACCTCATGGAAAGCATTACCACCCATTGTGGGCAGCGCAGTGGCCGACCACGAGTGCTTAATAATTTTTATTTTTTTTTAAATTCTTTATTTTCTTTATTTTCAAAGCAGAAGACAAAGTTTTGTAGCAAAAAAGGAATCAATACAAAACATAGTACTGTACATAACAAAGCACAATAATACAGCTCCATGTTTAGACATATAAAAATCAGAAACCAAAACTAAAATAATTTAGTAAAGTCTAAAGTATAGCGTACTTCACTATAAAATAATCAGAAAGATAAGGAAAAGAAAAAAGATGGGGAAGAAAAATAACAGAGAGGGAAAGATAAAGAGGGGAACGAGGGGGAGGGAGAGGGCAAATGTAAATTGGATGTACCGAACTCTGAACCAAAACACCAGAGATATTTAGGAATTAAGGTTGTGGAATGAGGGCTGCATATGAGGCTGAGAATTTAAAATCAATCCAGCTGGACCATATAGCAATAAACTCAGAATGTTTCTCAGGGGCTGAGTAAAGGACATCATCCATGGTCATATAAAAGTTAAGGCATTGACAACAATCCCACACTGTTGGAGGAATCCGAGAGCGCCAGCGAACTGGGAGTACTGCCCTAGCAGCATTATTAATATGTCGAAGAAGGGACTTTTTATATAGAGAAATCGGGTCGGATGTATTGGAGAGCAAAAAGAAGTCCAGACCAGATGGTACAGAGTAGCCTAATATCTCCGAAGCCAAGGCTATTATCCCTACCCAAAAGGGGGCAATTAGTGAACAATCCCACCAGATGTGCATCATCGTACCTGTTTCTCCAAAGCATCTTCAACAGAGAGGGGACACCGTGGGATAGCATTTATGGAGAATGACCGGGCAGCGGACCATCTTGTCATTACCTTATACTGCATTTCCAAAATCTCCAAACTATTGGAACACAAATTAGTAACTTGAAACACTTGATCCCAATTAATATGAATATATTTTTTAATAAAATCTCTGTCCCAGGCCTTTACAAAAAGAGGGTCATCTTCAAACATATTATGTAATAAAATCTTGTATATACCCGAAATTGTATGTGTGGGAGACTGCCATTGCAAACACATAGATTCACAGGGTGTCATATCTCTAGCAAATACTGAGGCAAAATGTCTAATCTGAGTGTAGGCCCAGAGACTTTGGTTTATAAGAGAAGTATTGGAACATAGATCTGAAAAGGTTATATATCGACCATTGGACACAAGGTGGCCTACCCTAGAAATCCCTGCATCAGACCATGTGGAGGAAAACCGCCCTGAGGTCCCAGGAGGGAAAAGAGGATTATAAAGGATAGGAGTAAGAGGAAATATCACTGAAGAAATCCCAGGTTGAGCACGCAATTTTTTCCATATTTCCAAAGTAGGGCCAACTATTGGGTGTGTGGAACGAGCAATTTTAGAGCACCACGGCAAAGTGCTCAAGTGAAGATTGGACGATTCCGCCTCCAGTTCCACCCATTGCTTACCCACGGTGCCCCGAGTCCATTCCAGAACTCTACCGAGTATAATGGCCTGATGATATGTGAATATCATTGGCAATTGTTGGCCTCCCCGACATTTCCGCCTAAAAAGCACTTCATGTTTAAATCTGGGCTTCCTACCCCCCAGACAAATTTTCGGATGAGGGTATGTGCTTCAGACAAGAAGCTGGAGGGGAGGGCAATCGGTGTAGTCTGCAATAGATACAAGAAGCGCGGAAGAATATTCATTTTGATAATATTTAGACGACCAAGCCACGAAAACCCTTGCAGACTCCACCGATCCAATTCTTTACGAATGGAGCTAGGCAACGGTGTATGGTTAAGGGCAAACAAGTCACATATACGTCTAGGAATACATATGCCTAAATATTTAAGAGAAGAAGCCTGCCATTTAAAGGGAAAGGAGGCACTAAGTGCAGACACTGTCTCAACCGAAGCGGTGACATTTAAGGCAACAGATTTACTATAATTAATCTTAAAATTAGAGAGATCCCCAAAACGCTGGAATTCTCTCATTAAGTTAGGGAGAGAGATAACCGGATTAGTTAATATCGCTAGCAGGTCATCCGCAAAGAGGGCAAGACGATAGTCTCGTGAACCCACTTTAAGGCCCGTTATATTAGGGTTTGCTCTAATTGCTCTCGCCAGGGCTTCCATGCACAGTACAAAAACCAAGGGAGAGAGCGGGCAGCCCTGCGAGTACCATTCTATATGTGGACCGGGGTCGACAAAATCCCGATCACTCGTATCTGCGCCGAAGGGGCCCTATATAGAGCTAGAATTTTTGAAAGGAAGATTTCACCCAAACCTAAGCGCTGCAACACCCCTGTCATGAAGCCCCAATCCACCCGGTCGAATGCCTTTTCAGCATCAGTGGAGAGGAGCATCATGGGAATGTCAGAGGAGACTGCATGGTGTATCAAGTCAAGAACTTTGGTGGTATTGTCTTTCGCCTCTCTACCTGGGACAAACCCCACCTGGTCTGAGTGGATGATAGACGGAAGAAGAGGCTTAAGCCGATTGGCTATAAGCTTCACGTAAAGCTTAACGTCTACATTTAAAAGAGATATCGGACGATAACTTGCCGGTAATGATGGATCCTTGCCCTCCTTGGGGACGACCGTAATGTGTGCTGCAAGCGATTGACCGGAAAAAGGGGTATGCGCTGAAACAGCATTACAGACCCTTAACAAAAGCGGCAAGAGAATGTCTTGGTACGCCTTGTAGTAAGACAGCGTGAAGCCATCAGGTCTGGGACTCTTACCAGAAGGGGAGGTCTTAATAGCAGCAGATAATTTGTCTTCTGTAAAAGGGGAATCAAGAGCCTTTGTCACCGCCTCGGGGAGAGTAGGGAAAGCTATTTCTTCTAGATACCTCTGGATATGCGATACCCAAGCTGTATGATTGAAATTCGCATTATCCGGACCTAGATTATATAGGGCAGAGTAGAAGGACTGAAAGACTGCTGCAATATCTTTGTCTGTATGACAAAGTTTGCCCGTATGATCCTTGATACATTGGAGATAAGTCAGGGATCTCTGAGCTCTAAGGGCCCTAGCTTGCCTGGTTTGTTCCCCCAACGATAGTACTTATGGCGACATCTTCGAAACCCTCTCCTAGCCCCTTCATATAGTAAATCGTTAAGAGCATGTCTAGCCTTTTGAAGTTCTACAAATACGTCAGAGGCCATAGTATTTTTATGGGTAAGTTCGAGCATCCGGATTTTGGATAACAAAGCATCCCTGCGTTCAGTTTTCTTTTTTTTTTATAGGACCCTAACTGAATACATTTACCTCTGACCACACATTTGTGAGCTTCCCATATTGAGACGGGTGAAACATCATCCTTGACATTATGAGAAATGTACCCTCTTAGGATTTCCCCAATTTGATCTTTACAGTAGGAATCACGAAGGAATTGCTCTTTGAACTTCCAGTGCCACTGGCGCAGGGGGGATCGCGAAGGTACAAAGTTAGAGATATTGGGGCGTGGTCAGAACCGGAAATCTGCCCAATAGTGGCATCTGCAAGAAGGTCTAAGTGGGAATGGTCTACACAAAAATAGTCAATACGGGAATAAGAATTATGTGGGGAAGAATAAAAGGTGTAATCCCTCTCTGCCGGGTGTAAGAATCTCCAAGTATCTACCAATTGGAAGTCATGCAATGTCAGTCTAAATTTCTTAGTCTCTTTAAGAGAGGTACGTAGAGAACCAGAAGTGGTATCCAGAGAAGGCTCCAAGGCCCAATTAAGGTCTCCACCAACCACTCGAATACCCTCCAACTGGTCCTCTATTAATTCTAATGACTTAGAAAGCCAGACTGACCCCTGTTGGGTACATATAAATTTACTAGGGAATATTTTTGGTTGGCTATGGTAACCTTGACTAATAAACCCCTACCATCTCCGATACGCACAACTGAGATATCAGAAAGCACTAGATGTTTAGAAAACAAGATGGCCACCCCTCTAGTCTTGGCTTCGGAGAAATCATTAAAGTATCCCACTGGAAAATAATGAGAACGCAAAGACGGGGCCACACCTTTCTTAAAATGCGTCTCCTGGAGAAAAGCTATATCTACCTTATCCATATGCAACGTATGTAAAAGACTGGATCGTTTCTCTGGTATATTAAGACCCTTTACATTGTTAGAGAAAATAGATAACTTAGCCATAATTAAATTGTGTGGGTGAACGACTTGAACGTTGGGTACATAGATCAATTACCTGCATACAGATAACGTCTATCAGCAAAACAATACCGAGGGAGAAAGAGACACAAAAGGGAAGGAAGGAAGGAAAAAAGGAAATGAGAAAAGAACAAAAAAGAAATAGAACAAATCATAAAAAACAGAGGACATAAAAGCAATCTCAATTCAAAACTGAAAATGGTAGTAGCATAAAAACAAAACTCCTTAATGAAGGCCATGAAAGCACCTAAGGGGTCCATGGACATTGTATACACAACGGAGTAGGGGGAAATAGGAGGGTAGTAATGAACATGACACCCCAAATAGGTCCAAAAACAAAAGGGATCTGTCTAAATTAATATACTGTACAATCAAATAATCGCCTAGAACAATGAAATATGTAAGCTCAATAGAAAGACATTTAGCTAGTATATTAGAGATAACCATGGAAAAAATCAAGCTAAACAGAAGAACTGCTTAAGGCCTATTGGGACCTATGTAAACAAATGACAGGATCTCAAATAAATGTACATATAACAGCAACTAGCATCCCATAATGTATAGCAAAACCAGCATATATCAACGAGAAGTCTACAAAAAGGCAATGAGTATAAAAAGGGAGTTTACTGACCAGGTAGTTTCCTTGCTCTCAGCCGCAGGATCCCTTTCCGGTCTACGTTTGGAACCTCGAGTTTGCTGCCAGGTCTCCCTATGAGGTGGCAAGGGGACGCTGGTATCCAATAAATCCAGCCAGTTAGGGACCGAAACAGGAGGCAGACCAAGAGAAGAACAGAATTGGGGCAGTTCAGCAGATTCTCGAAGAATATGGAGCTTCCCCTCATGCATTACTTGTATACTTAGCGGAAAGCCCCAGCGGAATTTAATGTCCCGCTTATACAATTCCTCTGTGAGTGGGCGGAGAAGGTGCCTCTGTTGAAGTGTTGACCACGAGTGTTGGCCACGAGAGGTCCTGGAAAATCTGTACTGAACATCCATTGAAGTCGATCTCTTTAGTTTGTCTGGCTTGTCGTAGAATTTGCTCCTTCACCGTATAGTAGTGCAGTCGACAAATAATGTTTCTGGGTTTTTCTGAGGGCATACCCTTAGGGCGCAATGCTCTATGAGCTCGGTCAAATTGAATCCTAGTACCCGGGTCAAGGTGCAGAAGTTCATTACATTTTTTAGTGAGAGACCTCTATGGGAGAAGGGAGGCAAGATGGCCGCCTCCCGTGAATCGCGGCACCCAGCGCAGCCACCTCCATGGGCCTAGGAGGGTATGTGTAGTCACACCTGGGATCCCGGCAAGGCTGAGCAAGCCAGCAGATTGGCGTAAAGTCGCAGCGATGACGAGCGACAGCCATGGCAACACGGGCCCGGGAAGCGCCGGCAGAGGCCAAAATTTAGCCCACGGCTTCCGGAGGTAAGGTAGGCCACGGGGTCTCCAGAACCACAAATCCACCCACGGAGCTTGGGCTGAAGGGGAGCAGACCCATAAGAGGCCAGGTAGGGGCAGAGGACCCTCAGGATCAACGGGAGGACCATGGGGTCTGTATATTAGAGGGACTGTCCCGGGAGCAGTGCAGGTACACGTCCGCTCTGCCTGACAGCTAGGCCACGCCCCGTGCTTAATAATTTTGACCAGCGGCGTCTGGCCAGAATTGTTCGTAGTAACAGACAAGCGATACTGGCTCTTTAGTTTCCATGGGATATTGGAGCAGAAGACCCACCAGAGTGCCCCTGTTAATACTCCGACACCGGACTCACCTAAGATGTAATTAATTGGACCCTGGAGGACTGGCAATATGCATCGTGGCCCGATTAGTCATGGTTTCAATTGTTTTGAGCTGATGGTAGGGTTCGGGTTTGGTGCATAACTCATGAGGCCATGGATCCTAGTTGTCAATAAGTCACCGTGTAGGCTGGTGGTGGTTCCATAATTGCGTGGGGTGTGTTCACATGGCATGGATTGGGTCCGCTGGTCCACCAGACCATGTCATTGACTGGTAACTATAACTTTACTTTGCTTGATGAGCATTTGCAGCCCTTCATGGACTTCATGTACACCCCCAATGATGCAATATTCCAGCAGAAAAATGCACTGTGTCATCAGTCCCAAGTTGTCCAGAATTGTTTTGAGGAGCAATCTGGAGAGCTTTTATGGGATGTGGTGGAAAGGTCCATTCAGACCCAGGATCCTGCACCTACAAATATTAGGGAGCTGTGGGAAGTTATCCAGATAGCATTGGACATTATCTCTCCAGAGGTCTTCCGTCCACTTGTGGAATTAATGCCACATCGAGTTGCTGCCCTTCGCCGAGCTAGAGGGGGTCCTACACAATACTAGGCATCTATCCCATGACTTCTGGCATTTCAATGTTCTTCTCAGAGTATTGACATGTTTTCACCGAATCATCTTAGCGGTCCGGTCCGCGCACAGTCCGGAACCGCATGTGATGGACGCACATTTTGCCAGGTAATGGCTTGCCATAATAAGTGTTGGCTGCCTTTTTTTCCATTGTATCGCAAGAATACCTGGAAAGTACAGTCCGTGATTGACGTGTCTAGCGTAGGGATGACTATCGATAGTTAACAAACATTGATGGTTAACTACTGATGGTCGATGGTTTTGTCATTAGTGGCAGAGATCCAATAGTTATCTGCCATGGATGATAGAGTAGGACTCAATGCTTTTTTTCTTTTTTTGTCAGTACAGAGCTTATCCCCGTCCCCCGGTGGCTCACCAAGCCCTGCCCCCTATTTTAAGTAGCCCACGGCCCTCTGTGCCCCCTAGCAGCATTGGCCATCAAGTTGTGCAAACCATCAATGGTTCACCACAGATGTTTTAGTCCCATCGGTGGTGATCACTGAGGGTACCATTGATGATAACCATTAATGGACAGCCCACCAATGGCCATCCCTAGTCTAGTGGCCAATGAAATAATTCAGGCAAGTCAGATGTGTCTGACAGCCAATCAGGTCACTAGTTCTGAGGCAGAGATCCCTGGAATTGTAGCCCGTGATTGATGTACCTGACGGCTAATCAGGTCATTTGTTTTTGTGGTTGCTGAGCAACTGGGCCGTCAACCAATGACGGAAGGCCCACCATCAGCAATCCTCCATGGGAGTATGCTAACTAGATGATCTTACAGAGGTCATGTGACCAAGTTAGTCCATGAGTGGTTTCTCATGCATATCTATTTTTAGGCTAGTTAGGACGGGACCCTCGTTTTAGTCTGTCAAGGTTGTCAGCGACAAGACAAGCTCTGCAACCCCAGTGAGAGCCCTGGAATAAGCAACTATTGAAGTAAAAGATAATTGATACAAGTATGAAATACCAACCAGATATACTCTAAGCATAATTCCTAAACACATATCAAGTGCATTGCTTGATATATTATACAGTATGTATTGAAGTATATTACATTGGAGTGTTTGGGGATAGGGGTTAAAAGCCCAGGATTATAACATATGCATAGGATAATTGATACTGAAAACAATAATATAGGGAAATGTAAACAAAATCTAAAATTATATATATAATAAAATATATGTAAAACTATACAGTGATCGCGGTGAGTGACAAAATATGTGGGTCCCAGAGACCCACCACTTAAAAAAAATGGGGTCCTACCTGACCATTTCTGGGTCCCATCATAATTTATGCTTTAGAGCTCCCCATATGCCTCTCAGACCTCCCCACATGCCACCACACATTCCCACATGCCCCTAAAATGCCCATTTGATGCCCCCAACAGCATCAGATATCCCCACATGCCCCTTAAATGCATGTTTTAATGCCTCCATGATCTTTCAGGTAATATGACTTGTCTGTTCACAAAATCCATAGTGAATAAGTAGGCTTACCATATCATCCCTTTAAACTGGGATACTCATTGATTACACAGGTTCTGTGGCTCATTAAAACCAGGTGAAATCCAGGCATGAAGTCAGCCAGTCACAGAACCTTTGTAATTAATTCATGAGTGTCTCATTTTAAAGCGATTGTATGATTAGCCTATGAATAACGCTTTAGGAAATAATAGGCATATTTATCAAAGGATAAATGCCCGGTCTTTACACATTATGCTGCACATTAATGCCCTTTACACATTATGCCATACAGCAATGCCCGGCCTTTACACATTAAGCCGCACATTAATGCCCTTTACACATTATGCCACACAGCAATGCCCGGCCTTTACACATTATGCCACACATTAATGCCCGGTCTTTACACATTAAGCCATGTAGTAATACCCCTTACAAAAGATGCCGCACATTAATGCCCTTTACACATTATGCCACACAGCAATGCCCGGCCTTTACACATTATGCCGCACATTAATGCCCGGTCTTTACACATTATGCCATGCAGTAATACCCCTTACAAAAGATGCTGCACATTAATGCCCTTTACACAATATGCCACACAGCAATGCTCGGCCTTTACACATTATGCTGCACATTAATGCCCTTTACACATTATGCCACATATTAAGGCCCGGCCTTTACACATTTTGCCACACAGCCATGCCCGGCCTTTACACATTATGCCGCACAGTAATGCCTGGTCTTTACAAATTATTCCATGCAGTAATACCCCTTACAAATGATGCAGCTCATTAATGCCCATTACACATTATGCCACACAGCAATGCCCGGCCTTTACACATTATGCCGCACATTAATACCCAGTCTTTATACATTATGCCATGCAGTAATACCCCTTACAAATGATGCAGCTCATTAATGCCCTTTAGTCCCCCTATGCATTGCCCCCTGTAGTAGTCCCCCCCTATGCATTGCCCCAGTAATAGTCCCCCCTATGCAGTGCCTCCAGTATTAATCCCCCCTTATGCAGTGCCCAGTATTAATCCCCCTATGCAGTGCCCCCAGTATTCATCCCCCCTATGCAGTGCCCCTAGTATTAATCCCCCCTATGCAGTGCCCCCAGTATTAATCCCCCCTATGCAGTGCCCCTAGTATTAATCCCCCCTATGCAGTGCCCCCAGTATTAATCCCCCCTATGCAGTGCCACCAGTATTAATTCCCCCTATGCAGTGCCCCCAAGTATTAATCCCCCCTATGCAGTGCCCCCAGTATTTGACCCCCTATGCATTGCCCCCAGTGGTGGCCCAACTATTTGCCCTTTAGTGACCTGGGCCTAATAGCCAGGTCACTCACACCTATTTGTGGGGCAGATACCTTCAGTTCGGCCTAATGTCCCCTATGTAGCCCGGGCCTTGTGCCCGCCTATATACCCACAGGCCTATTGCCTGAATTTATCCCACGGGCCTAGTTCCCGACAACCCTGGTGGTCTAGGGAGGGGTTATATACCGGTGGCCCACGGCCGACTACCGGTACGGTGGAAGAGGCTGCGGGAGGAGCTTTGTTAGCTCCTTTTCTTTCAACACCCACAGTCCTCTCTGGTCCTCAGCTTCATTCTTCTGCCGCTGGCCCGTCCTGGCCAGTGGCGCCACCTCTTCCTTTCTTCCTCCTTGATCACGCTGTCTTCTGGCCTCTCACGTGGCCGCTGGAACTGTTGCCGCAACGCTCTTCTCTTCGGCCATGGATGTGTCCCGCAGGGGACACATTTCCTCTGCCTGCCCCTGCAGACACTTGATCCCAGCATGGCTTTCCACAGCAGGAGCCAATGAGAGTCTATCTGACTCTCATTGGCTGCTATAACAGACAGCGTTGTGTCTTTCTCTGCAGGGGGACACGCTGTGCTGCAGTCAGCTTTCAGGGATTGGCCACAGCACAGCGCGTCCCCTGGGACCCGGCTAATTTGTAAAAGTGAGTCCTAAATACTCAATCCCGGGTAAAATACGCGCTATAGAGTGTATTTGCGAACACTGCTATATAAGTATTTATAAGTAGAATTAAAGTAGAATAAATAAATATTATATAAAGTGACAATGTAAAAGGATAAATACAGGTGTATAATATTAGTGAGTGTCAGCTACCAGATGACAATTGGCTAAAGTGGGTGTGTTTAATCACTGAAATGCTGTCCCAAGTCTTTTATTTTTACTTCCTGGATTGAGTGGCAATCCTCTCATTTGGTTTCTTGTCCTTGCAGTGGGTGAGGCTCGTTTCTGATTGTTGCAGGGTTTAACAAAGGTGGGGGATCATGTGAGGGGAGTACAGAGGGATAACAAACGGGTTGCAATATGTGGTGTGTAATGTAAGCCTAAAGTGAAATCTATGCAGTTGCATAAATACAAAGCGTGAGATGGCATATATTTGTCTTGTAGTAATGCTTGTCTACGTTGTACTGGCTTGGCAGAGGATATGCTCTTGATTATTCTGGGCTTTTTTTTTGTTAATGTTAATTTGAGCTGTGTCAAGTACTTAACATATGTATGAGGGCTATTGTAGGCATGGTGTGTTAATGCTAATTTGATTTTGATAATGAGCCACGAGTAATAGATTGCTAATCATAAGCCTGAACAATGTCTAGTGTATATTGATGGTGATTGCTTCAGAGAGAGTGCCAGCTTCCAGACAGAATTAATGAGAGAATGTTTTAACTACATATGCACAGTGGAGTTATGTGACCCGCCCCTGATGGCCATCTTTGTTTCCATCATTTATTGAATTTATCTTTCAGGACTTTGGATCATGATCATTGATGCGGACTTTGATTACTGCGGATGCCTACTTAATTTTTCATGTCTCTGGTTATGCTTTTATGCATGTTTCTGTTTATGCTTTTATATATTTGTATTTTTATATTTCCCTGTATGTATTTTATTCTTCGTGTTCCCCATTATGTCTGCTCCCTTTCCCCTAGCCATTATTACCACTCATTTAGACTGTTGGGTGCATTTGTGCAATCTAATTTTTATATACAGTACATTTAGGTTCACCTAGAGAGGATGTATAGAGGGAGTATAGGAGGGGTCCAATAACAGAAGCTTGGGGAACACTTACTGTAAGTGGAAGTGTGGGGGAAGAGGAGTCAAGAGAGGAGACATAGAAAGAATGGTCAGAGAGGTAGGAGAACATCCAGGAGAGGGCAGTGTCACGTAGACCAAGGGAGTGAAGGATTGCAGGAGGAGAGGGTGGTCCACAATCTCAAAAGCAGCAGAGATGTTGAGGGTAATTAGCAGAGAGTAGTGGCCCTTGGATTTGGCAGCAAGGAGGTAATTTCTTACTCTCGTGAGGGCAGTTTCAATGGAGTGGAGAGAACGGAAGCTAGATTGAAAAGGGAGGACTCTTTGTGGGGGCACACAACAGGTATAGAGATTGGCCTGTACCGCCTAATAAAAATTTACTTTTATTCTGTAAATATATTAAAAAGATGAGCAACTAAGAGACAATGGACAAAACATACAAACGTATAACATATATTTATCCCATCTGGGTTGTAGAAGCCAGGCGAAATGAAAATAGATAAATTAACAAAATATATCAAGTGCTATAAGCCATGGGCCAAGTGCTATAAGGCCCGTGGCTTATATATATTTACAGAATAAAAGTTAATTTTTATTAGGCGGTACAGGCCAATCTCTATACCTATTGTGTGCCCCCACAAAGAGTCCTTCTTTTTCTCTCTCTTTTGTTGCAAACAGACTCTGGGGAGCACCATGGACTAACCAAGTAACAGGTCTGCTAGACTAAGGTCTCACGATCAGTATTGGGAACATTGTTGATACATGTGTATGTTTAATCATATAGTCCTAAAAGGTTTATTTAAGAGATACATTATTACTTCTTGATATATAGTAGAACACTTTCAGTGCGTTATCCATTAGATTTCCTTTGTGTAGATTGAAAAGGGTCAAGGAGGCAGTGGGAGGAAAGAAAGGAGGTAAGGATGTTGTAAACAATACGCTCAAGGAGTTTGGAGGAGATGGGTCGGTAGTTGGAGAGAGCGTAAGGATCAAGGGTAGGTTTTTTAAGAATGGGGAAGACAAGGACATGTTTGAATGCAGAAGAAACAGTGGCAGATGAGAGAGAGAGGTAGGCAAGATGGGAACAGGCAGAAGGAGAGAGGTAAGGGAGAGGCGGGAAGGAATAGGGTCAAGCGGGGAGGTGGAAGGGGGGAGGAGGACCAGATGAGGGCCATGACTTTCTCTCCAGGTACAGGGGAGAAGGATATATATAACACCATTATAGACACTAAAACCCTACCACTACATTTTAACTCTGCGACTTTGGACGTTTTTGCGAAGACTGGGAGAGCTCTAGAACTTCCGGGTTCATATAGACCTATTTCCCTATTTAACCTTGATTATAAGATTTTGACAAAAATTATAGCTGGTCGCCTTAAACATATGACTCCATCAGTAATACATTCGGACCAAATGGGGTTCATATAGGGCCGACATTCAGTAGTCAATCTTCATAAAGTATTCACCATAGAGCAATGGTTGAAGGAACTCTGGCGGAGCTACTCTATTACTTCAAGATGCAGAAAAAGCATTTGACTTAGTTATTTGGGACCATCTTTATGAAACGCTTAGTCGCTTTGGCTTCCTGGAACGAGTTCACACGTATGTTTGCTACTTTCTATTCTATCCCCATGTCGCAAGTGGCATGTATAGATATCTCTCTACTCCATGTTGAATACAGCGTGGAACTAGACAGGGATGTCCCCTTTCCCCGCTTCTCTTTGCGCTGGCATTGGAGCCTCTAGCCATCACATTAATTAACAGGGTCTCTATCACGGGGATCCAAGTGGGCGTGAAGGAATCTATTATTTATAATTAATTGGCTTTATTTGGCGATGATATGTTACTATTTCTTACCAACCCTGCACAGTTGGTTCTCTTGTGGTTGAGGCTCTCACAGATTTTGGTTCATTCTCGGGTTAAAAATTTCAATATGTCAAAATTCCTTTGGCGGGGCAAAAATCACATATATCACTTAGAAAACTTTGACTACCACAAAGTCACGGAGGGCTGGGTATTAGCAGTCTTTTCGAAGGCAGTGGTTTTTTTAGGTATATTATTGACTAGTTTCAAGGCAAGTTTGTGTACTAATATTAATTTGGAATATGAATTGTTTGCGCCATATTCCCAGAGTGCCTGTTACAAGCTACACACTCCCAAATTCCTTCCAATTTGTGAAATAATATGGTTTTTAGAGACAGTTATTTTGCATAGCTCTCAATAAATATCTTAGACTCAACTCTCTTAGATCACAATATACAAATTTTGAGGGCAACAGTTCCTTGCCAGCTGGCCTGGATAATGCTAGGTTTACAATCTGGAAATCTAAACGGATTGGAGCCATAAAGGATGTATTTGATCCTGGTGGACATATACTTTCTTTTCCGACTTTAAAATAAAGAATGAATTTGCCTAATTCACAATGTTATATGTATCTTCAAACTCTTCATTTTGTTATATCTCTACCCCCATCAATGCCCTCTAGATCTTCAGATTTAGAGGAGGATATTTTAGCTACTTTATTACATTTTGTACTTTTTGTTACTTATAAAACCACAATGCTCACGATTGAGTTGAATAAACCTGGACCCCCTTTGTGGGCGGGTTGTGTAGAAAATTGGGAGAGGGTTAAAACCATGAGCCTATTGCTTAATATTTGACTACACTTAAATGTCTATCATCAGCTCTCCTCCAAGAAGTACATGTCAAAGTTATTCATCGTGCACTGCATACATTGCACAGGACCAAAGGCGGTACATGACGGAGGAGGAATCAGGACACTGTCTCAAATGTCACAGGTCCAATGCTACACTTATTCACAAATTGTGGGAATGTAGAAAGATTTGTAAGTTTTGGGAAAAAGTCCCCCAATATGTCAACGCTATGTTTTCATTGCGGCTAACTTTGACAATTGTATACTGGGTCCACATAAGTGTGACATATTACCACTTGTAACAACCATAGAGTTGCCAGTGTGATGTTTATAACACCCGGTTATCGGTGAAGAAATAATATGTAATTGAGTAAAGGTAACATAACCAGATTTATAACGTTATATAAACAAACAGCAGTTTATTATCAAAGAACAAAACAGAGGTAGAAATACAGTCTATTTGTGCAGCAATACTCAACTTATATGTGGTCAAATATGTCCTTCAGATCTTCATTCATGTGAGGTTTGCTTCATATCAATAATGGATGGTCATACTGGCACAGGTGCATGTTGTTCCACTGCCTTACAGGAATACCCCATTCTTCTTTCTGATGGATTCTCTTTCTCTGACCTCCCTTCAGACAACTTCCCCCTTCATCACAGGGCACCACTACTCATATACTCACTTTATTGCTGACCACGCTATTCTGTGTCTATCTAACACTGACCACATGTGGTTTGTTCACTCCATATAAGGTACTTCTATTACTGACTGTTTCTTATGAGCTCACTGTACCTAGGTCCCTTAATGTCCTGTTTGTCCTTCTTTTCTTTCTTCTTTTTATTTATAATAGTGATCATATTTTTGTATTCACTCTTATATACTATATATTTGAGAACTTTCTTTTGTGTACCAAGTATCTATGGCTAGCCTGACTCACCTGTTCACTCTTATCCCTTTCTTTCCCTTTTTCCCCCTTCTTTTCTTTTATTTTGGATGTTGACTAAGTGACATTCTTTATGTATGTATTATGTATGATATATGCGGATTAATTTTCCATCTTTATTTTTCATCTCGTCAGCAATGTAAAGTTACTCTGTGGACAATATTTTTGTTCTATTGATGGAAATTTTCAATGTCACTCCATTATATCCTCTGTTTGAAACAAAAAAAATACAGATTTAAAAAAAAGAAAAAAAAAACACTGTGAATGTGCCAAGTCTGATTGTACAGTATGAAATATGCGTCTGTGTTGCTATTGCAGTGGAGGAAGCTGTGGTCACACTTCTGTAGGAGTAGTTGTAGAATGGAAAGGTGATCATGGCCACTCTGCTGGCATGAGAAGGAAGTCAAAGTTGAGGGTGGGTGTAAGTGTGAAGGGTGACCACAGCCAAACTATGCTGGGGACTGGTGACTGGGGCAATCAAGTAGAGTCCTACAGATCAAATTCTTGGCAGAGCATATCTGAATTGGAGGGGAGGGGTGCCAGGATCACGCCGCAACCTCCCCTGTACAGCAATCTACAGACACTACACTAGAGACAGTCTGACTCTGCCAGTGAAAGTGGGACAGCACCGTGGAAGCTGTGCAGACGCCGTGGATGTCAGATAAAGATCTGCTGCTAATGTTCACGCATTTTATCCGGTGCTGCATCTTCTGACACAGCAGCAGATCAAAGAAGCCAGCAATGTGCGTCTTTTTACTTAAGACGCCTTCTGTGGATTTTGCATAATGTTATACAGCTGCTGTGTACAAAGACACAGTGGCAGCAAAATTAGCGTCTGAATCAGGCCCTGTGTCTTATGAAGGGATGACATCCTGATCCCAGATAGGATTACTTTAGACACTTGGGGTACTGTAGATGTACTAAGCATTGGAGAGAGATAAAGTGGACCAATATAAAGTACCGACCAACCAGCTCCTAACTGTAATTTTTTAAACACAGCCTGTAAAATGACAGTTAAACCCCTTTCACTTTGCAAACCCTGGTTGCACCCGGGATTTTTTTCACGGGTCCATCTCGGGTGAGACACCTTTCAGACTGGCGGTTTGACTCTGCTTATTGCCGGGTTGATTACATCACTACCATCACGTGCCGAGCCGGCGCTCTAGATGAGATCATCTCCAGGCGCTGGCTCTTCCTATGCTGTGAACGGGTCCTGGGTCACATCGACCTGGGGTACCTGTTCACACTGCACGGCGAGCCAAGTTGAACCCATGTTCAACCCTTCTCGTTACTTATGTTATGGGTCGCTCGTCCTGGGTTATTTAAATGGGTGTAGTAGGTATCCCGACAGCGGTAGCCCGGCAAGGGTGAAAATCCTGATCGTCCCTAAGGTAAGTATCGCTAACCTAATTCCCCCCCTAACCCTAACCCTCCCTTAGGGGTGCCTATCCCTAATCCCCCATCTAAGTGCCTAAACCTAACCCCCCCCTTCCCCGCCACCTAAACCTAAGTCCCCCGGGGGGGTGCCTAACCCTAACCTCCCCCCGGGGGTGCCTAACCCTAACTCCCCCTTCCCCAAGCCTAACCCTAAATCCCCCCCGGGAGCCCTAAACATAAACCCCCCCGCCGCTGTCCGCGCCCGGCGCTCAGCATCACTTCGACCGGGATGCCGGGCGTATGTCTTCCGGCGTCTGGTTATTGACAGGCGTCTAGATTTAGACGCCTGTCATTAGTACCACGCCAGGATTAGAACGACTGGAAGCCGGCTTTCAGGATTTAGACCGTCTGCTTCCAAACTACATCCCATTTCAACTCGGCCCTTTCACACTGCACAATAACCCGGATTGCTGCGCGTTCACATAAACTAGGCAATTGCTGGCAGTGTGAAAGGGGTAATAGGAGCTGGTTGGTTGGTACTTTATCTCCATCCATGTTATCTCACTCCAAGGCTTAGTACATAGACCCCTCTATCTTATATTGTTATCAGATTATTAAAGCCAAAATATTGTGTGTGACTTATGCGCTTGCAAACAATCTTCAATCAATCAAGTTTTTTTATATGCTTTGCTTTTAAACATGTATTTTAATGTGTCTTCCTAGAAGTAGTATTATGTTATGCTCTTCATACAGCCTGTATTTAAAGTTAAATGACATTTTTTTCTATGAATTATTTGCGGAATCTAACAACCTTTTTTTTTTAATCTATGCTATCTCAGTAGTGTGCTGGTTTCTGTTGCCTGTTATATCAACCTAACATTCTTGGTACCTTGACATGGATCAATACATCACCTTGGTAAATAGTGGGTGAAGGACTCATCTTTTTATCTTTCAGAAAACATGCAACACATACAATAGCACAAATTACAATTTCAAGGAGGCTCAGTACACTATACTCCCAGGAGCTGAGGGCCTGATTCAGAGCCGGACGCTGTTTGCGCTCACTCGTTCAGAAAAAGGGGCCGGCTATTTAAATTGAGCGCTCGCTCTTTGCGGTCTGTTGACGCCTCTATGTCTGAGCGAGCGAACGAAACATGCGTTCGCTATTTTGCAAAGATGCCCCCTGGCCGCTCGCATCCTACGTCATCTCCGCTATTTATTTGATTAATAGGGTACATCGAAAGGCATCTGAACTGCTCGAAGTGCTTGTGGTAGGATTTTCCTACCGCAAACATGCGAACAGTTCAGGCTAAGAAACAACCAAGTGACTTGGTCGATGACGCTGCTTTGTTAATTATGCACCCCCTTAAAACGCCCGTTTTGACCTTTGGCACGCCTGCGTTCGGATCACCACTCCCCGTTTTGAAGCACCTTCCCCTGTTACCACCCACAAACGCCTCATCCTGTCACTCAAATTAGCAGGCACTCGCTATTTTGCGAGCGCTCAATTTCCGACCGCAATGACTGGTTGGCGCATGCACATTACGACCCATACGCATGCGCAGATGTGCGAACATCGCTCGGAGCGAACGAGTGGCCGCTTACGAGGGGATCTGAATCAGGCCCTGAGTCACATTCTGGTCTCCTATACCTACAAGGTAGGCACTGAGAGCAGTGTCTTCCCACTTGTGGTGGATGCATAAAGAAGCAGTCTACAGAGGTTTCTCCATCCACTTGTGGTCAATCTTCTCCATCCTCCATCTAATCCAACCAGAGCAATTAACCCATGCCGGAACTGCCCAGTCCAAGTACAACACCAATACCACACCCCACTTGCATTGTGTCTGATTTCACAGAGGTTTACTGCCCTGAGCTGTCTCTGGAGAGAACTTCTAATAGAAAGAATTGTTGCAAAAATTATAATACTAAACATTGCTAAATTCCACGTCCACATCCAGTATTGTTTAAAAACTGTATGTCTATTAGAATATTAATATGCTTGTTATGAGCCGTTGCAACAGCTCATATCTGCTGCAGGTTCCGGCCAGAGCTGAGAGGGTTAACAGGCAAATACAGCCACAGTGAGGTTTGGTCCAGGCTGATTGCTTCCAGATGGGAAGCCTCTGTGAATATGCAGCACTCAGCTGCTCATAGTGGTAATTACCAGAGGCTGGTCTTATATGGTCACATGGGATTGGTTCTGACTTCTGTTATAGGACAGCCCATTCCTACCTTGCTGGAGATAGTTTCTGGTGGAAGTCGTGCTATCTGGTCCCTGTTCCTGTATCTGCTGTTTGGTATTCCTGGTTCCTGTCCTGGCTCTGCCTTGCTTTACCTGTACTTGTACCTGGAACATTAATTGTACTGCAAATTCATTCTGCAAGCCATTGGTGTTGTGTACTTTTCCTATTCCATCCTGCAATATATGCACATATGTCTTGCTGCTGGTTAATATATTGCTATTCCATTCTGCATTATATGTTATGCTGCAATTCCATACCGCCAGCTGCATTTGTATCTGAGTTTATTGCTATACCATCTTGCAATCTTGTTCGTGATTGCCACTATTTTATGTAGTTATGTTTATATGCAATTGTATTCTGTTATTGTCTGCAGTGCACGCTGCTCTGTGATAATTACCCTGTGATATTATTACTTAGTAGTGCTGATATTCACACTACCTGTTATTAGCGTGCATTTTATCTTGCTTGTGTCCACGGCTGCAGGATGCTCCCTGGTTAATATTACCTTTGTACTACTACTCCAGGTTTACCATACGAACTCCCGCTGTTTGTATAAGCTCCTACTGTCCGGACGTTAAGACATGGCGGCATCCTAAGTACCGGCGAGTGCGTCATACTCTATTGGAAAAATTGGCAGTTGTTATAGGCAGAAGCCCTCACTAGAGTGACTTTATGGGACTTATACAACTACAGGGCAGATTCATTGCAATGCTTTTTTATAATGGCAAAATTTTAAAATATTCCATTGAAAATCACAACAAATGTGGGTTTATAGCACTGAAGGTTCTCAGAATACAATTACTTTATATATGCTTATTTTTGAGAATGTTTATTTTTGTATCTTACACATTTTTGAAGTAGTAAGGAGAAATTACGGCAACAAGGTTCAATATTTTCACTTGAACAAACCATTCTGTGTTTCTTGATGAGTCCATTTAAAATGTAAAACACTGTGACTTCTTCCCCAAGTCATTTAGCTACAGTAATATAAAGAAAAACACATTTCTATTTGTTTTTCCATATGCCTAAAGTGTTCATTACCACATCCCACACAGTCTGCGGTAACCTATTGTAATGTGAAATAAGAGATTACTTTTGAAGATTGAAATGTTAGATAACATTGTTTTTTGTAGCAAAATCAGCAGAGAGGTTGAATGTTTCCACATGAACAAATAATTCTGCACTTTTGTGTGATAAAATGTAAAATGTCAACAATCTAAAGTCGCACATATACAATAATTCAGATTGTGTAACTTTTGGCTTTAAATGTATATATTGTCAGGCATGCAATACGCAATAGATTATGTAATATAGAATATTTAAATTGTTGGGGTTTGTGACTGGATCCACCTTCCCCCACATGAAAATGGGAAGAAATAACTTATTGTATAAATGTAATAATATGTAAATATAGACAGTTGTGCCAGGTGCTATATTTACGCATTATTGCATTTGTTTTTAAAGGTTCATGGTGGCAGCAGTGAAAAGGGAACATTGTGAAAGTGTGATTTAGTTTGTTGTTTAATGTATAAATTTATTTCTACTCGTGTATATTATTGTAATTATAAAGAGTATTAATTTCTAAGCTAGCATGCCAACAATATATTATGTAAACCTAAAGCTGCATACACACACACAACGATTTTTTTAATGATTATCGTTAAACGATATCGTTTAACGATAATCGTTTGCAAAAATCGTTCACTTTCTGAGTCAAACGATGAACGATTATCGTTCATGCGCGTTCACGTTTGTCGTTTGTAGTTTGTAGTTCAGTCAGACTTGTCAACTCAACGATTTTCATTAAGGGAATATGCAAAAATCGTTTGTAGTACATAAAAATCGTTCATGATATTTAGTAAATGAACAACTTTAGTAAACGATTTTAGTTAATTTTTTCAAGGGAAAAAATCGTTTACTAAAATCGTTCATTAAAAAAATCGTTGTGTGTGTATGCAGCTTTAGACAGGAAATCACATTAAATAACGTCTGCTCTAAGGCCAGGTAGGAGATGGTGTTAGCATGACCTTCATAATCCTTAGTAAAAATGTATTGCTTTAAATGTTATGGGCAGCCGCATCCCCATCTAAGGATTCCTTGGATGTATTGCCGATATCTGCCGTGGTACCTCTATTTTCAGCCGCAAAAGCAGCCCACATAGGTTTTCATGGGGGCTGCTAATCTGTCAGATTTAAAAAGCTCCAATATGCAAAGCTGGCTTTAGCACATAATAGCCTATGGGCTGCTCTTTCTTGCATTTTACCAAAGCGGGATCCTCACCATCAGCTTCCACTGACGCATGTGCAGGCTAACGGCCTTGCATGCTCAGTTCATGTGTGTGTGCACCAAATCTGGAAGCAAAGTGCTGGGGAGCTCTGTCCGGACAGCCCAACTTTAATATATGCAAGCAGTAATTTTCATAACCGAATTGCGAATTGGTGCAAAATTTTTATATGCAGTTGTTGGTAAATATGCCCTTTAGTACTAAATTGCCAAAATCATAGCACATATCTCGCGCTCTAATACATTTGGGCCCAATGGATCTCTTTGTCTCTGTAATAGAAATAATAGGGAACTAGTTCCAATGATGCAACATGCAGTGTCACAGACATGGTTCCTAGATACTCCAATCTATCTCTGCTGTCTGTCAAGATCAGCACTCACTTAAGCCTGCGTGACATGGGACTGACAGAGTTAATAAAATAAACGAACTGGTCTGTCTACAGAAATGATTATACTTCCCAGTATCTCTTCCACTCACTATTAATTTGCCACTGATAATTACCACCACAGAAGTTATTTCAGGTGCAACACACCAAGGGGCATATTCAATAGACTGCAAGAATAGCAAAAAACCCACACCTGCGAGGTTTTTGCTGCAGGTGTGGGTTTTTTGCTATTCTATTAGGTGCGTGTTTTGTTTTAAAACACGCGCCGGGAGGTATTTTTTTACGCACCTCCTGAGCAAGCGTGATTTTTCCTAAAATCGTTGATTTTAGGAGAAATCACCGGGACTTGCTCTGACACTCCGGCGACACACCCCCTGAGGACTAATTAAGCGAATGGAAGTTTCCAATTAGCTTAATTAGTCCTTAATTACCTACCTTCTGCAACGCTGTCTTCTGCATCTTCTTCTTCATCCAGCGTCGGAAGCCGAGTCTTCTGCAGCAGGGTGTCGTATGTCAGCAGTGGGGTAACTAGGGTATTTGGAGCCCATGGCAAATTTGAAAATGGAGCCCCCCCCCATGTGCGCACGCGGCAAAAAAAATCGGCGTGGCCACTGAAAAATGGGGCGTGTCAACATGAGACACACCCCTTTCTTGTCACTGGGAACATTTCTTTCCATTTGCACCTTAATGCAGTGCCCCTTATACAGTCCCCCCCGCCTATGCAGTCCCCCTTATGCAGGCCCCAATTAGTTCCCCTTATACAGGCCCCCCTGAGTGGTCCCCCATATGCAGTGCCCCTTACACAGTGCCCCCTGTAGTGGTCACCCTTATGCAGTGCCCCCAGTAGTGATCCCCCATATACAGTGCCCCCAGTAGTGATCCCCCATATACAGTGCCCCCAGTAGTTGTCCCCCTTATGAAGTGCCCCCTGTAGTGGTTCTCCCTTTTCAGTGCCCCCTGTAGTGGACCCCCCTGTGCAGTGCCCCCAGTAGTGAGCCCCTTATATAGTGCCCCCAGTAGTAGTCCCTCCTGTACAGTGCCCTTTATATAGTTCCCCCAGTAGGAGTCCCCCTTGATGCAGTGCCCCTTGTAGTAGTCCCCAGTAGTGGTCCCCCACAATGCAGTGCGCACAGTAGTATCCCCCCCAGTGGTAGTCGCCAGTAGTGGTCCCCCATGATGCAGTGCCCACAGTAGTATCCCCCCAGTGGTAGTCCCCAGTAGTGGTCCCCCATGATGCAGTGCCCTTAGTAGTATCCCCCCCAGTAGTATCCCCTCTGTAGTGGTCCCCCCCGAGGCAATGCACCAGTAGTATCCCCCCACAGTAGTTGTCCCCAGTAGTGGTCCCCCCCCAAAGCAGTGCCCCCAGTAGTATCCCCCACCCAGTAGTAGTCCCCAGTACTGGTCCCCCCCACCTGAAGCAGTGCCCACAGTGATATCCCCCCCAGTAGTGCCCCCAGTAGTAGTCCCCTTCTTTGTAATAGAGCGCCCCCCGAAATACACACTAAAATGAAACAAAAGAAAAATACTTATCTGTATCCACGCTCCTGCGTCCGCACGTCCATCCTACCGGGCCGGGCCGCTCTGCATTCTGGGAGAGACGTTATGACATCATGACGTTTCTCCCATTACCACTGCAGGAGCCGGATGGAAGCCTGGCTCTTGCAGTGGGTGCGCAGCAGTCCATGAGAGTCTATCTGACTCTCATTGGCTGCTGATTCACACACACATCGCTGCCGCTCGGCAGTGATGTGTGTGCAGCAGCAGCCATTGAGAGTCTGTCTGACTCTCATTGGCTGCTGTTTAGCACACACATCACCGCCAGTGCTGGCGGCGATGTGTGTGTTATGCACAGTCTGAGCCCGCCTGCCACCCTCCTCCTGGCACTATTGGGCAAGCGCTCAGGGGGAGGGAAGGGGTTCAGCTGTGCAGCATAGGACCGGCGCTGTAAGCCTAGCACCGGTCCTGTGTAAATGTGTAGCGCTGACCGCACTCACTGCAGTCTGCGCTACACTGGCTAACTAGGGCGGGAGGGCCGGTACCGTGGCCGACGGCGCCCCGCCGGTCCCATGGTGCCCAGGGCACGCACCCCACTCGCCCTGCCCTAGTTACGCCACTGTATGTGTGTGTGTGTGTGTATGAGTCCTGGTGTCAGTGTGCCCCTCCCCCCCAGTCTCACTGTGTTTCCCCCGGGAATGGGCGCTGGGAAAACTACATCTCCCAGCAGCCCTTGCCCCTCCCACCATCCCCCAGGACTCCCAGCAGCCCCCTCTCCAGTAAGAAGAGAGGGGAAGCTACCAGGAGCCGTGGAGAACCCCGCGCAGATAAGTGTTTTTTTATGTTTATTAAATTTATGTGACGCGTGGTTTTCAAGTTTGACAATCCTGCATCCACAATTTTTTTATTTGAATCCCGCGGGTATCGGGAGCGCGCATACCCACGGAATTCCGAAATTGGGCGCGAGGATTTAGCCTCGCTAAACCTTGCACCCAATTGAATATACCCCCAAGTAGGAAGTTTCTGTTATCCCTTCACAATTACAGTTAAATCCCAGTTATCATTACCCAAATAATAACCTGTAGTTCAGATATGTAGCATGGATAAACTGAATCCACACGCAAAATTAATCTAATAAGAATCACAGAGACAAATCTTATTAAATTAAGTTTAATATTAGAAAAATACAATGCTTAAAGTATATACAAACACAATTAATAAGAGTGACATACAAAGATAGCCTTAGGCAAATCATTTTCTCTAAAGAAAAAGGAAAAATTAATAAAACAAAGTCTTACTTACATGAATCTGCTTGCGAGGAAGATGGAGCAATTCCCAATATCAGATTAACTCACAAAAATTTTACAAAATTCTGCATGTAGTACTGTATATGGTATTTAGCCTGTACTGGGTATCAGGTTGACCCCCTGGCTGCGTCATACCAATTAGCTAAAATCCTGTCTGTTGACACAACATTCTGTCAGTGGTGGTGGGTCACTCGCCAGGCCAAACTCATGTTGGTGCAAAGGACAAACCCAGAATGTATAAGATCTCATAATTTTTCCGTAATCTATCTGTTGGATGCTTTGCTGGTAGTGCTAATGAACAATACATAAATCTGCCAGCCTCACCCTCACCTGGCATCTTTTTAAGCAAATACTTAGCCAAGTAGCTGGACATTATACATTATGCGGTATATCCAATTAGTCGCAGGATTTCACCCGCGGCTAATTGTCAGGCAAAAGTCCCGCGACGTGGGGATTAGCTATTCAATTAAATAGCTATTTCCCCACGTCATTAGAACGGGACTCATGTGCAAGAACACACTGATTCTGCGAGAACTGCCGAATCAGTGTGTTTTACCCACTCGCGCGAGGCCAAATAGGGTGGCGGAGGTAAAGTCCGACAGCGGGGACTCGCGTGCGGGGTCTCAGGGACACCCGCGCGTGATATCCCCGCTAATTGAATCCCCACCAGCGCGGCAATTACCTGTGGGGTTTATATGTCCCTAAGGGTCATTTGCAGGTCATCATGCTGGTAAGTCAAATAAATAGACTTAATAACATAAATGGTTACATGTTGCCTAATATCTTGTGATCCATAATAATCACTACATTTCCTCCTTAAGAAGGTGGCAAGGGGAACAGTGACCCGTGTCACAATTTATTCTGCTCACCAGTCATCCCACTTCCTTTTATTTATTGCAAATGTCCAATACACAATAAATGGGGATAGTGAGAGGGAACAGAAAGAAATATGACGGGGGAGAGGGAGAGCAAAGTGGTGAACGATGTGGTCATTAAAACAATTGTCAAAATTATACAGTAATCGTAAAGTGGGGATGGGCCCAAACTCCAAACAATGTATGGCAAACAGCTGAAACAGCTCAAAGATCATGGAAAAATGAAGAAAAAACTCCATAATAATCCAGTCAAGGTGTCCAGGTAGCAGAAAACATATGTTATATGTTCGAAACAATACTGGAAATATACTCCATTCTATAAACAAGCCACACCCTCTCCATAACTGAGCCAACGGAGGCAGAGATTGATTTTTTCCAAAAGGAGTAAATACTACAGCGGTGGCATTAAGAATGTGCCAAATTAAGCATTCAGTATACTTAGAGATATCATGAATAGGTTGAGGTAGGAGAGAATAAAAAGGACCGTGGGGCATGCAAGTCTGTGTTCTGCATGAGATTAGGTGAACATTCTTCTAAATGTGCTATTTTTGGACAGTCCCATAAATATGGATTAGGGTGCCTTCCTGGCCACAATCCCATGAGCATAAAGGTGAAACTTCTGGGTAAATTTTGTGAAGTTGATTTGGGACTAGATGCCTCAGAGAAATATCTTAGTTGTATTTTCATGAATGTGCACACAAGAAAAACTGGCCACATTGGCTCCAGGTCTCAGGTTCAAAGGCCTCCCTCATGTCTTTTTCAGTCTAGCTCATGAGGATCTTTTTCCGAAGCATGAGCTGACAACAAGAGTCAGTAGATGGAGGATTACAGGGCTGTAGGTTGAGGGCAATCTTGACTCTTATATAAGGTGCTAAACCATGTTGAATCTGGAGATACTGAAAAAATCCTGCAGTAGGGATCTCATACTTCTGCAGTTCTGCAAAATAGGAAAAGCATTGGAAAGGGGCAATATTAGTGAGGAAGGGAAGACCACTGCAAATCCAGAAGACAAACAGAGTGTGGCTAAAGCCTGGCAGAAATGCAGGGTTGTCCTGTATCGGTACTAGAGCTGGAGGGTCAGAGATGATTATTAATTATTATTATTATCATTTATTTATATGGCGCCACAAGAGTTCCGCAGCGCCTTCCAAAGTACATAAACAAATAGGTGACCAGTGACTTACAGTACAATACAAAACAATGCAGGACAAGGACATGGATAATATACAGTGCATCGGGAAAGTGTTCACAGCGCTTCACTTTTTCCACATTTTGTTATGTTACAGCATTATTCCAAAATGGAATAAATTCATTTTTGTCCTCAAAATTCTACATACAATACCCCATAAAGTTTGAGATTTTTGCTAATTTAATAAAAAAAATGAACTAAGAAATCACATGTACATTTCCACAGCCTTGTGGAAATGTGGAAGTGAAGCACTGTGAATACTTTCCGGATGCAGAGAGTGTGTGTATATACACACACACATCGGGTTACCTGCCTGATGTCCAATGCCCCCTGTAGTTGTGCCCCTTCTGCAATGCCCCCTGTAGTTGTGCCCCTTCTCCAATGCCCCCAGTAGTTGTGCCCCTTCTGCAATGCCCCCTGTAGTTGTGCCCCTTCTCCAATGCCCCCAGTAGTTGTGCCCCTTCTGCAAAGCCTCCAGTTGTTGTGCCTCATCTCCAATGCCCCTGTAGTTGTGTCCCTTCTCCGATGCTCCCTGCAGTTGTGCCCCCTGCAATGCCACCAGTTGTGCCTCTTCTCCAATGCCCCCTGCAGTTGTGCCCCCTAAAGTAGTGCCCCCAGTACTAGCTACCCCTCCCCCGCTCACAAAAAAAATAAAACTTACCTGTCTTTGCTCCACGCCGTCAGGGCTCCAAAGTCCAACTGTCACTGCTGCTGCCTGTTAGATCTAACTGAATCCAGTAGAGGCGCATAGGCTCCTCTCATCGCGGGTGATGTCATGACGTCACCTGCGCACTGCATCACTGGGAACGCTGGCCTCTGAAACGATCAGAGGATTCAGAGGCCAGCGTTCCCAGTTACCTTAAGTTGGTCATGATCTACCGGCGAGAGCTCTGATCTGGGGCATGTGGCCAGGGACAGTGTGGGGGCCCCTGGGACCACCTGACTATAATCCAGCCCTGGCTGCAAGTCTCAGGGCTACTGTAGCTTTCAGCTCACGGATCTCCACAAGCACTCCTCTTGCTTCGGGGCAACTGTCTGCCAACGTCCACACAAATCTGCCCAACAACAGCCCTTGACCACAGGGGCATGTGGCCCAGCAATGACAAGGACTCATTTTATTTCTCCGGGTCCACAAGTCTTCAAAGTCATCACACACGTACCCTCCTTCTATCACTGGGCCTTGTTTCATATACTGTATTTTAGACTCATTGATTTAAAAAAAAAAAAATTCAACTTTATTCTTTCACTATTATCCCTTTCTGTGGCCATTGTTCTGCCAATTCATTCTGCATGTTCAGCAACTGTGTTCAGTTTTAACAAACAGTATAAAAAGTAAATAAAAAAACAAACAAACCAATAAAAGAATATCGTGCACAATTAATATCTTATGTGCAACATGATCAATTACAGAGCATTTATATTTCTCCAGTAAAACCATGATATATTTATATGTGTAGAATATTTAGAAACCACCAGCCTGCTTGTGGGTGGTATGATCAATACACTCAGCCTAATAGTAGTGATTCACTTTCATAGCCCAATACTAAATTTAAAGGTCCTTGTCCTGTTTATTGACCCAAATCACACTAATTAATGAAATGTATGGGAACCATCATTCTTCAGTGTATGAAGTTTGGTTCAAATCTACACCCATCATCTGTGAGATTAACTGCCCCCATTAATCTTCGACAGCACAGGGTGATCTTTAGCCTCCTCCCTTTATCTTAGTGTCCCTCCTGCTTTTGGCAAATTGAATTACATTTAATCAGAGTGGACCAGTTACTGAAACAATTGGCTAGTGTGGTGGTTTTTCTGTCCCAAGAGGCTCTTATTAGTGACGGGTTATTAATTTCAGTGCCAGTGGCAGGTGCTAGCTTATACTTAATTAGCCAAGAAGATAGATCTGAAAGCAAACAGCATGACGATATGTGTATGAGACCCTACTCTATCCTTTGTCAGTAGCCATTTCTATTCTCATCCCCCACTGAGTAATCAAAGCTTTGTATATCAGTCCAACAAACTGGCTCATCCATGCTACTAACTGTGCTATGAGAGTAGTGACACAAAGTAAACATGTTCTTAAAATGTGAAGTAAAAGTGTTCTGTGTATGATATATGTCATAGAGGATGTCTGAGACTGAACATGTTTTATCACATAAAGTCACATTAAAGAAACACAAACTAGAAATGAGTTAATAGTTGTATAATGTGTTCCAATGTTTAGTGTAATATTTAATACAAGTAAAATTACAAAACTGCAGTGGTGACTTGTTTTTCACATTATCTAATGATTAGCATTTCCTAGTAATAGCCCATATCACTAAAGTAGTAGAAAGTAACCATAAAGATCAATCAGAATCAGCAGAAAAGAGAGAACAAATGTAAACTTAACGTCAGCTATATAGGTAATACAGAAAAGCTACTGTGTGCACCCCTTCTATTCTCAATATACAGATCAAAAAAACTTCTAAATCATAATTATTTAAGGTTAAGAACATTTGGTTACTTCTATGGTTTCAACACCTGTTTAGCCTGCATTGTATTCAGCTATATGGTGAGTACAGCATAAACATTATTACGATTAAGAATCTTTGATTACTATAAGGAATTCATCCACAGTACATGGTGTTTACAGTGAAGATCTGAATGGACTGTACAGATAAGAAAATATGGCACTCTATGAATATAATTTGTACTACAGTCCTTTATCATTAGTGGCAGAGAAAAATTAGAAATCTATGAGGCGTCCCTCAAGATAATGGGAATGATATCCAGAAATATAAAAAAATTCCTCAGGATTCTGTTTTTTTCGGCCTTTGTTGAATGTTGCTTAAGTGTGTGCCCAGCTCAAGAATCTTTTTACAAAAAAATAAAAAATCGACTGTTCCTCTTAAGGTAATTAAATCTTAGTGAAATCTTATAACCATTTTTTTAATGTCTGATATAGAATGGAGATATGCATTACAACCAAAATTCTTGAAATTAATATAGATATTCAACATGTGTATAGGACGCTCTTCTGAGATCTAAAAAACAAACAAACTTGATCCTGAGTGGCAGTACCTGATTGAGCAAATGTAAAATGATATATGAAGTTGTAAGACAATGTATCCACATAGTGAAGTTACTTCTAACACATTGCAGAGCTGTACACACACTTAATATTGCTTAATATAAACGAATTCAATTCAATATTTATGCAATATTAAGTGTGTACAGCGCTGCAATGTGTTAGAAGTGACTTCACTATGTCTTCAACTTATATAGGATTAGTTTGTGGGGTTGGACATTTCCCCTTTAATTTGCATGCTGCAGGCACACTTTTATTCAGAATTATTCCAGTGCAGATCCATTTATTCTCTCTTTTGCCAAATGTAAAATGAGTTAATGTTTTGTTATTTAAATATGATTGAAAAGCTTATTAATCACTTTGACTACCAGTCCAAATAAAAATTTGATAATTTCAATAGCGTCTCCAAAATTCAGAAAAGAGGCAGGTTTATTGGTCCCTCCAAAATAAACTCCCCCCATAATCCAGTGGGTGTGGTATGAAAAGTCGATATTCAAAATATCAAGTTAGATTGTCGACATGGACTATAGGTCAACAAGCAATGTCGACATTCAAAAATGTCAGTATGGGTAAAATGTCAACATATCCATGTTGGCATTTAATCTGTAGACACCAGAATGTTGACAGTTATTTGCTTATTTTAGCAAAACCCTAGAATCATTTTTCTGTTGTCGTTTTAACTAGGTCTACATTTTGGAATGTCAACACATTGCCTGTCAATTTAAAGTCTATGTCAACATTCTGACTGGATACCCCCCTTCCCTGTAAGCTGGCCACCGCACAAATACCCACTGTGACACCCAGGGGCTGTAAGTAAAACTAACCATATTTATAATGCAGTCTCTTAGAAGGTGAATCTTAAAAATATATTTTCTCAACCAGAAGGTCATTGTAATCACATTCGATTTTATACATTATATTTCGTGATCAATCATAATCAGATTGTTTTATCATAAGGATCAAGAGGCTGCCATTGTATTTTTTTAAGGATTCAAATAATAGAAGGCAAAATCTTTGGTGAATGAGGGCAAATTGTACTTCAGTGGTTGCAGAAAGGAAATTACAGAGCTAAATTGCAAATATTGGAGAGATTAGAAATTGGATATTCCAGAGACAGTGGGGAAGATGTATGAAGCTCTGGAAAGTGATAAAGTGGAAAGTGATAACCTACCAGCCACTCAGCTCCCAACTGTCGTGTTACAGGCTGTGTTTGAAAAATGACAGTTGTGAGCTGATTGGTTGGTCCAGTGGCGGAACTCCCGGAGACAATGGAGTAATTTGCCGACGGGCGCCAGCCCTGAAGGAGGCACCTGGCTTCATTGTCACCTGGCCGTTCTGGGCACTGCTGAGGAGGAGCTGCATGGAGGAGGAGCGCCGCTGATCGGCGACATCCGGACTTGCCCTGTCTGGCTTTGACGGCGTGGCTCTTGAATCTTCCATCCTAAAAGCGAAGGGTTTTTCCAGTTCTGTAATTCAAACGATGCTTAGAGCACGGAAGCTTGCTTCTGCTCGCATCTATTACAGAGTTTGGCATTATTTTGGTCAATGGTGTTCTCATAAGGAATATGATCCTAAGGTGTTTAGGATTTCCAGGATACTGCCTTTTCTGCAGGCAGGGTTAGAGCAGGGTCTCTACCTGCATGGTCAGTCTGGTTCCAGAAGAAGATTGCTTCATTACCAGATGTTAGAATTTTTTTTCCAAGGAGTCCTGCGAGATCAACCTCCTTTTGTTCCACCAGTAGCACCATGGGATTTGTCTTCGATTCTTAAGGGGTTACAAGCTTCCCCATTTGAACCTTTTAGACTCTGTAGATTTTAAGTGGTTGACAGCAAAGACACTTTTTCTTCTTGCTATTTCTTCTGCTCGCAGAGTCCCTGATTTGGCTGCACTCTCTTGTCGCTACCCTTTTTTGATTTTTCACCAGGATAAAGCTGTTCTTCGGACAAGGGAGGGTTACTTTCCTAAGGTAGTGTCCCATTTTCATGTAAATGAAGAAATTGTTGTTCCAGCTTTTCAGGCTCCAGACCTTTCTGTAGGTGAAGCCTACCTGGATGTAGTTCGTGCTCTCTGTATTTATGTGGAGCATACAAACTGTGTTAAGAAAATCAGATGCTCTTTTTGTATTATATGGTTTTCACAAACGAGAATTGCCAGCTAATAAGCAGACTCTGGAGCGAGGGTGATCCTGCCACAGAGGAAGAGGATACGGACTGTCTACTGACTGCTTCTGAATGTCGGTGAACCAGTGATGTCTGGGCCAAGCTGGAGCCACCAGTATTCCTGTTCTGCCTTCCTGCTTGAATTTCATGAGAACTCTTGGGAGCAGGGAAATTGGAGGAAAGAGATACGCCAACTTGAAGTCCCATCTTACTGCCAGTGTATATGAAGAATCCTCAAAGTCTCCCGGGTTTATCCATATGATACATGTAAAACAATAAATACAGGAAAGAGACTGTCTTACAGATCTAATATAATGTTCCTGGTAATGTCTATATAAAATAGAGATGAAAAAGATGGTGTAATTCTGTCAATTGATCGGGTGAAATAAGTGCGTACCCCGACTCACGTTCAAATGAGTGGTTATTTTCCCATAAAGGTTTCTTTATCCCCTCAGCCCACTCAGTATTCCAAGATTAATCTCTTTGTGAATACACACCAATCGCGATGGAGGGTAAAATGATGCGTACCCTATCCGCTACCGTGAGATGACCGCAGAACCAGGCGGCGCCCGTCTGGGGGAGGATATAGGTAAGAACACCTTGGGGGATGATTGAAAGAAATCTTTATATGCAGATTACAGCATCTATGTCACGTGAGTAGGGTACGCATCATTTTACCCTCCTCGCGATTGGTGTGTATTCACAAAGAGATTAATCTTGGAATACTGAGTGGGCTGAGGGGATAAAGAAACCTTTATGGGAAAATAACCACTCATTTGAACGTGAGTCGGGGTACGCACTTATTTCACCCGATCAATTGACAGAATTACACCATCTTTTTCATCTCTATTATATAGACATTACCAGGAACATTATATTAGATCTGTAAGACAGTCTCTTTCCTGTATTTATTGTTTTATATGTATCATATAAAGTGACATACGTCAGAATCTCCCATTCAAGAAAAGAATTAAGTATTACCTCTATATTTGTATATCCAGCGCCACCTGACAGCACAATATTTTCTCTTTGTCACGTTGTATTTATTGGGGGTGAGTGAGCCTCCATCTTTTTGTGTCAGGTCGGGGGCAGCAGGTTTTGCGCACCATACTTTATAGTTATTTTTTCAAATATTTACTGCCAGTGTGTCCACGAAGGCTGACGTTGGGTCTCTGGACCTGGCCCTGTACCTGGAGAGACCTTGTGGTTGTGGCGTGATGCCATGAGATCTATCTCTAGTAGACCCCATTTGTTTACCAGGAGCTGAAACACTCCCGGATGGAGAGACCACTCTCCGGCGCGTATGTCCTGGTGACTAAGAAAGTCTGCTTCCCAATTGAGTACTCCCGGAATGAATATTGCCGAGATGGCTGGAATATGATGTTCTGTCTAAATGAGAACCTTTGTCACTTCCTTCATGGCCGCATAACTCCTTGTGCCTCCCTGATGATTGAGGTAGGCCACTGTAGTCACGTTGTCGGACTGGACCTGGACAGGCTTGCCCTGGAGGCAGGTCCTGTGCCCTGACAAGTGCTTTGTATACTGCTCGCAGTTTCAGAATATTTATTTGCAGATGACTTTCTCGATTTGTCCATCTCCCCTGGAAGGTGTGATGACCTGTCACTGCCTCCAATCCACGAAGAATGGCATCCGTGGTGAGAAGTACCCACTTTGGAATCCAGAAAGGGTGCCCTTTGTTTAGATGCTCCTTTTTTTAATCCACCACAGGAGGGAGCGACGAACCCCTGGAGTAAGAAAGATCATCTGGGACCGTATTAAATGATGCTGTCCATTCCACCTGGAGATAATCAACCTTTGCAGGGACCTGGAATGGAACTGAGCATACCCCACCATATTGAAGGTCGATACCATTGATCCTAGCACCTGCATTGCTCACTTGCTTAGCAGTATGTGTATCTGCTTTGATAAGGCCCCAATCTTGTCCTCTGACAGAAACACCCTTTTTGTGCCCGAGAATCTAGAAATGCTCCCAGATGTACCGTATGCTGTGTTGGAGAAAGTGATTTCTTCCAATTGATGATCCAGCAGTGCCTCTGTAGGCAGGCTATGGTCAGTTGAAGATGGTGTTGCAAAATCACCGGAGTCCGTGCCAATATCAGAAGGTCGTCCAGATATGGCAGAATTCTGACTCCCTGACACCAGAAATAAGCTGTCATTACTGACAGTATTTTGGTAAATACCCGGGGAGCCGTAGAAAGGCCTGAAATTGGTAATGTTGCTGAAGGACAGCAATCGTAAAAATTGCTGGTGGGATGGGATAATTGGAATATGCAGATATGGTTTCTCTGGATATTCAGGATGCATGTAATCTCCCGGCTCCATAGCCAAAATAATTGACCGGAGAGTTTCCATGTGGAATTTGGGAACATGGATAAACCTGTTGAGGGTTTTTAGATTCAGTATAAGGTGATATGCGCCATTCGGCTTCTGAACCAGAAATAGATTTGAGTAATAACCCCTGCCTTTTTGGGACACAGGAACTGGAACTATTACCCCTGCCTGTAGCAGGGAGTGAATGGCTTCCTGGAAAGCCAAGGCCTTGTCCATATCTGATGGAGGCTGTGTGGCAAAAACACTTCTGGCAGGGATGTCTCTTGAAAATAAGTGAGGGCATACCCCTGAGAGACCACTGCTCGGACCCAGGCATCTGTAGTTGTTTGATGCCAATAATCCACAAACTGAAGAAGTTGGCCCCCCACCCTGGGATCCCCCAGGAGGAGGCCCACTCCATCAGGCCGAGGGCTTGTTGTCCGGCTTAGAAGCTAAACGGCTTACCTTAGTTTGTCGCTTTGACTTACGAAAAGTAGTCGGCCTAGAAGAAGTCTGTATTTTATCTTTTCCCTGAGGATGGAAGGACTATTAAAAAAAAAAAAAGAAACCTGCCTAGCTCTACTATTTGACTTAGATGGCAGACCTGCTAACTTTGAAGACGCCAGAGTAGAAATTATGTTATCCAACTCTGCTCCAAAAAGTACCTTACCATGAAAAGGTAAAACTTCCAGCACTCTTTGATCCTGTATCAGCTTTCCAAGATCTTAACCAAAAAGGGCCCTGCATGCTACTATGGATGCTGCTGATGCTTTAGAAGCTAAAATTCCAACATCCACTGCAGCTCCTCCCAGATAGGAAGCAGCTTTCCGTATGTGGGAGATATTCAACATCTGTTCTCTGGTAGCATTTGGTAGAGAATTTTCCAATACCTCAAACCATTCCTCAACAGCCTTAGCTACCCAGGCTCCAGCCATAGCTGGATGGGTAACAGCTCCAGATGATGAGAATATTGCCTTAAGACAGGCTTCAATCTTTTTATCTGTGGAATCCCTCAGAGAAGATGCTAATGGAATAGGCAATGTAGCATTTCTGATAAAATGCGTTACATGAGCATCTACAGTAGGAGGTACTTCCCACTTAACACATACAGAAGGTGGGAATGGATACAATGAATTTTTCCTCTTCTCTACTTAATACCACTTATCAGGGTTACCCCATGCATCCTCAATAAGCTCAGTGAGCTGTTCAGAAACAGGGAACTCCATTTTGACCACCTTTCGGCGGTGATTAAACACTGGAGTCTTCTTACTATGAGCTGGTTCGTCATCCTGAATATCTAGGACTGATTTAACTGCCCTCACCAAAGTAGTGACATCCACAGTAGATGATCCTCCTCCCCAGAAGTAGATACTGGAGGGGAATCCTGTGCATCATCAGATTCCTCTTGTGATGAGTCTGAATCCATATGTTGGGCAGACTGAGATAAAGACAACTTATGTTTAAGCACTTTAGTCACTATTGGTCTGTTAGCAACATTAGATGGTGCCACATTCTCACTAGAATGGCCATCAACATCCCTTATTGCGGAAAGCATATGTGGTGAAAACTTATGTGGACACCCCATCCAAATAGGCATCGTTGGAGTAGCCAAATGATCCACCACCTGCATCATAACCTGGGACAAAGAGGATACCCAAGATGGCTCTTGTCCAACAACAGGTAAACCGGACTGGTAAGGTGGCACTTTATAACAGTCAACACACAAACCCTCCTTTATGTCCTGTGAATACACACAAGCCTTACATGATTTACATGGAACCAGCACAGGTGGCTCCCCCTCATGTTTCCCTTTATCTTCTGACATATTCAATGTAAAGGCAAAATCAGTTATGTGACAACCTTCACAAAATCTCAATGAATGAAGTACTTCAGAAAGAAATAACAGTGATAGTTATAATTGACAGATAGAAATAAAAAAAAACCCAGTATCAGTCAGCAGCTAGCAAACAGTCACATACAATGCACATGTAATATAATTACAATTGGCTTTAAATCAACTACAGCAATGCAAAGGAATGGTAAGACATAAAGCACCTTATACCTTAACCAAGGGAGAGGTATACAGGGAGACTGACCCAGACCCTCCTGAGACCAACAGCTACCAGGTGCCCTGCGTGGACCGTGAGCGTCTCAGACACGGAGGGTAGACGAAGCAACCGAAACACATGAAACGCTTCGTAGGGACTGCATATGGGTCGGGGGAGGAGCTGCCGGGGGAGTGTTTACCTCCCACTAAGCTGCATTAACCAGCCGGGTACGCTGGTCTCGTGGCAGCAGATTGTGTCTGCTGCCGATAACTGGCGTCAGACAATAGGGCCCCAGCTAGTGTAGTAAGGATACGAACAATCCCTGGTCCTTACAGCAGCGGCTTCTGGCGAGTCTCTGACACCAGGACTGCCACATGAGATTCCCTGTAAGCGAGGAATCACCTTACCTGATATCTCCGAGCATCCGGTGCAGTCCAGGTCGCAGCCTCGCTGCTATACTCTGCCACGACCCGCTGAAATCACCAGTACAATTACTGATGTTGCAGCCCGGCGGAGTTAGATGGACTCGCTGTACATGAGTCTTAATACAGACGCATAGTACTGCTAACTCAAGAAAAAAAACACCTTAAAATAAAAAGCTTAGGACTGCCTGAGCAGTCCCCTGTTACAACAGTGCGTCTGAATCCTGCCGCACCAAACTGAAGTCCTATGGCTAGGGGCGGGGTATATATGGGAGGACCACACAGGGCACTCTGGGAACCAAAGCTTTAACTGTTTGGTGCCTGGTCTTCCAACCATAATATCCCCATGGTATTCCTGTGGATCCCTATAGACCCGGAAGAAGAAAACCAGTGGTATCATGTCATGAAACCAAGGAAATTGCATTGTAAATCTGTAATGCTAAATATGTCCAAATTTTTTTTTTTTTCAAGTTAAATAATCCTTGTGTAACATTTATAGCATTAAAGCCATTCCACTGGAATGTAAAATAGTGTTTAGAGTAGGGGTGGGCAATAAGCGGCCCACCAGCTGTTGTAGAACTACTCATCCCAGCATGCCCTGTAACAGTTTTGCTACTTGGCCATGCTAAAACTGTTGCAAAGCATACTGGGATTTGTAGTTCAACATCTGGAGGGATGCTTATTGCCCACCCCTGGTTTAGAGCAATGTGTGTGGCCTTTAACATTAGGGAACAGATGGAATACATATTAGCACACATGAAAAATAGGATATCTGCTGGAAAAGCTGTAGCATATATTTTGAATTAATACTCTTCGCACCAGCATAAACAAGGACTGGGGATTATTTAAAAAACAAAACAAAAAAACAACAACATTATATAAATAAATACATATAAAAATTGACCTGTCAAGTGACTATGTTTCAACCATCAAATGTATAAGATTATCAACCTTTAAAGTGACAGTAGTAAACAACCAATGTGCTAACAGGATAAATGAAACAAATTGCTTATGTAAATAAAGTGCTGTTGTATATTTGTTGTTTAAAGATAATTAATATATATTATTTAAAGAGAAAGTGCTAATTTCCATTTTTATTTTCATAGTGCACTACCAGCACTTTACTACTATTGACCAAGCGAGCTGACTCCCATATTAGTGGGTTCTGATATAGTTATCTATTTATTATTATATAAATACCAGCTGGCGCCGTATCCACCTATATTTTATATATATATATATATATATATATATATATATATTTTATTTAACCTCCCCCACACACACACATATATATATATATATATATATATATATATTAAACATTGGATTTCCCTTTATGAAATCTGTCTCACTGTTGCTTAATCAATACCCTTTATTGTCCAATTTACTTATTTGGGAGTTTGATCCCATGGGTGCCCTAATCTGCCTCATCAATGCTAGTTCAAATACTAATTTGGCAGCTTTTCATATGTCACTGCTAATTAAGTCTTCGTCCAGTTCCCCCTCTCTAAGTGTAGACCCGCCTCATACCCATCTGTCTTTTTACCTCTCCTGGGATAGTCTATGGCTTTAATGGAGTAAGAGCAAGTTTGAAAGCAAACTTGCATTCGGAAATATTTACAGCGCCAACAATGGTCATAAGTATGCTTAAAAGAAAATCCCCAATGGTACACACTTATAAATGGGGCTTTGCCATAAGGGTTTTACTTTTGGCTTCATTTGCACAACAAATACACTGTTTCCTATTCACGGACCTGTCATGTTGCAATAATTATGCGCACACAGAAGTTTAGGTCTTAATACTCAAGGGGCTTCTGATTTAATTTAAACTAATGTTGATGTAGTGTTATAGTTAAATAGGTCTCATTATAAAGAAAAAAAAAAAAAATGTAAAAACATTTTGTTCTATTTTTTCACTTTTTATACAATTTTCCCTATTGTCTACATCAGGGGTTCTCAAACTTTTTTGCTCTGGGACCCCGTCTAACAATAACAATTATTACAGGACCCCAGCATGTTACTGCAGAATGACTGCCACACGTGTGATCAGCAGACCGCTCATGCACAGTAACACTAGGGAGACACAAAACTGTAAGGTGTCCGATAATGCGATCATTTCATTTTTTACACATTGCAGGGACGAGCTCTTTACGAAGCCCCTGTCCATGCATGACTGAGGAGACAGTGGGTTACTGGTGAGGCAAAGGGTGACGTAGGAGGAGAAGCTGTGGGTGACAGGGAGAAACAGGGTGACGGGTGAGGAAGATGGTGGCAGAGGGTGAGGCAGAGGGTGACTGGGGAGGCAATAGGTGACGTAGGAGGCAGTGGGTAATAGGGAGAAGCTGTGGGTAATGGTGAGGCAGAGGGTGCCGGAAGGTGATGGAGAGGCAGGGAGTGGCTGTGGCTGGCAAGGAGCAGCATAGGGTGGCAGGGGAGACAATGGGTGACTGGGGAGGCAGTGAGAGGCAAAGGGTGACATAAGAAGCAGTGGGTAGCAGGGAGAACCAGAGGGTGACGAGGGAGGCAGATAGTGGCAGAGGGTGAAGCAGAGGGTGGCATGAAAAGGCAGAGGGTAACTGGGGAGGCAATAGGTGATGTAGGAGGCAGAGGGTAATAGGGAAGAACGGGGAGGCAGAGGGTGTCTGTGGGTGATGGAGAGGTAGTGGATGACAGGAAAAGGGAGTGGATTGCAGGAGGAGGCAGTGGAAGGCAGCAAGAAGCAGTGGGTGACAGGGGAGGAAGTGGTGACAGAGAGAGGCAGTGGCTAGCAAGAAGCAGCAAAGGGTGGCAGAGAGAGCCAGAGGGTGGCAGGAAAGACAGTGGATGACTGGGGAGGCAAAGAGTGACATAGGAGGCAGTGGGTAAGAGGGAGAACCAGTGGGTGACAGGGGGAGGCAGGGGATGAAAGGGAGAGAGGGTGGCAGTGGGTGACGGGAGAGGCAGAGAGTGACAGGGGGAGGCAGTAAGTGAGAAAGACAGAGGGGGCAGTGCATTTCAGGGGGGAGCAGTGGATGACGGGGAGGCAGTGGGTTTTTAATAAATTCATTTATTTTCTGTTTCCCCCCTCCAGTTCCCACACTATGTGCTCCCCTGTTCCCCCATGGGGTCTTGTGCTCAGCACTCCCCTCATTCTTCATGCTCCCCTGCTGATGTTTCTTCCCCCTCCACAGCAATCATCACACATTCTGTGTCCCCCCACCCTGGCAGCAATGGTCCACCAGGCTGCACTTACTTAAGAACATCTGCACAGACTGCAGAGAGAGTCCGGCAGCTGGCTTCTCTGAGTCTGTCTGCTACTGATGCTTGATTCCTGTGTGTCAGTTTCTGCTGCTGGGCAGGAGGACAGGAGACGCTGAGCACTGAGGTGGGGGCGGGGCTGCCTGATGACTCCTCGGATCTCTCAACCAGTGATCCGAGGAGTCTGAAATAACAGACAGTTCAACTGGTTTCACTCTCCTCAGATCACTGGCTGAGAGATCAGGGGAGTCATCAACCTGACCCCATGTGAGTCGCGACTAAAAATGCTCTAATGGTGCATACACATGGTCAGATTTTTCATCAGATTTGAATGATAATGATTTTAAAAATCGTTCAAATCTGATGAAAAAAAATCGTTCATGTATACATGCATGAACGATGGACGATGCGCGTTCACGTTTGTCAGAGAACGATATCTGACATCTGACATGTTTGCAGTCATTTGAACTATGTGGATGATTTTTTCATTGGTGGCCACTCCCCGAGGTTCCATTTTGTGATCAGCGCGACGCAGAGCCAGCAGTGCAAGCAGGTGGTGCAGCTGAAGACGCCCAAGACACTCTAAATAAGGTAAGTGTATTTTTTTTTTTTTGACCAGCATTTCAAAGCAGTGGGGGCCGGCAGCATGGGGGTTAATAACGATACCAGTGGGGCATCAGCAGCGGGAGCAGGGCAGGGGTGTGGAAATGGAGGACACACCAGCGGGGACATTTTGTATATGATCAGTGGGGCATCAGCAGCGGGAACAGTGCGGGGGGGAGGGGGTGGAAATGGAGGACACACCAGCGGGGACATTGTTTTGTATATGAGCTGCGAGCCATCAGCAGTGGGGGCAGTGCGGGGGGGAATGTTGGACACACCAGCAGGGACATTGTTTTTTATATGAGCAGCAGGCCATCAGCAGCGGGGGCTGGGCGGGATGATGGGGGAAACGGAGGAGACACCAGTTGTGGACAATGTATTCAGCGGGGCATCAGCGTCGCGACTGCTGCAAAACCTGGCATGTTGTTATCTTTTCATCTGCGATGTTATGGGATAACCTGGCATGTCATATAGGACCTGACATGCTGCTGCAAAACCTGGCATGTTGTTATTTTTTCATCTGCGATGTTATGGGAAGACCTGGCATGTCATATAGGACCTGCCATGCTGCTGCAAAACCTGGCATGTTGTTATTTTTTCATCTGCGATGTTATGGGAAAACCTGGCATGTCATATAGGACCTGCTATGCTGCTGCAAAACCTAGCATGTTGTTATTTTTTCAACTGCGATGTTATGGGAAAACCTGGCATGTCATATAGGACCTGCCATGCTGCTGCAAAACCTGGCATGTTATTTTTTCATCTGCGATGTTATGGGAAAACCTGGCATGTCATATAGGACCTGCCATGCTGCTGCAAAACCTTGCATGTTGGTTATGTGACAGAAGCCCTCACAGGTATCACGGGTAGAGGCACAGCACGTGCTAGCGCATAAATGGATCTCAGCGACATAGGATATAGTATTTTTGATGGGACAGTTTTTTTTTATATTAAAGGCTTTTTATTTTAATGTTAAGAGAATTGATATACCTGTTTTTTTGAATGTCTCTTTGAATCTTTGTATTTCAGACATGCCTGGTAACAAGGAATACTGGACAGGAGTTCTTGAAATCTACCAAGCCAATGAGTGTCTGTGGAATATGCAATTGAAAGAATACTCAGATTGGGGCTTGAAACACAAGGCCTATGTCAAACTGCAGGAGTATTGCAAGGCCCTGAACAAAAATGTAAAGCAGAAGATCAGTAATTTCCGAACAACCTTTATGCGGGAGCACACAAAATATGAGCGTGCCAAACGTTCGGGAGCAGGGGCAGATGAGGTGAAGAAACCAACATTATGGTATTACGACATCCTGTCCTTCGTCCTGACGAAAGAGGTGGAGACACAGTCAGTTAGCTCACTGGAGATGGCCGTGGAGGTGAATCCTCCTATTGAAGTAGCGGAGACTCAGGATTCTGTAAGTTCATGGACTAGTTTTTTAAAAAAATTCTAGAACCTGTTAAATATAGTTTTCAGATGGTATGTAGTGATGTAGGTCCTATTTTTTTTTGTTTTTGTGTATTTTTAATAATAGCTTCGTCCTACGGAGGAAGTGGATCCTGAGCCTCCAACCAGTGAGCTAACGGAACTTGAGGCAAGCAGTGTGGAGGCGCCACCAACAACACCGCAGCCTCAGCCAGCAGCGAAGAGGCGGAGTTTGGCAGCCAAGGGGGCGCAAGCCTCAAGTTCCAGACCTGATGAAAGATTTTTAACACGTGCTGAGGAGGTTCTTCAGACAAATTCGGATGACTTAACAGCTTTCGGTATCAACATGGGCAATGAGTTGAGGAAAATGAAGCCCTGAACCCAATTTCTTTGCCGGCGGCTTATAGATGGGATTATTTATTGTGGTATGACAGATGAGGTGGATGAAACCACGACGATAAGCCCATACATACCCCAGCAAAGTCTTCCCACGGAAAGAAGTGCCAGTCACCTCCATGCGCCGATTCCCCCAATTCCTCCTCCACAAATGTCTCCCCGTTCTGCGTCGGGATCCCCTCCGTCACCGTCAAACCTTCCTGGGCCGTCCTCAATTGTCCTTCACTCTGCTGTTGGGAGTGCATTGGCCACTCTTGCCCATGACAATTTTTTGGATACCTAATTTCTGTAGACACGTTTTTTGATGGCATGTTTGTTAATTTTTTTTTGCCCGATTTCTCCTTCTCTTTCGTCTGGATGTTGGACACTTGCTCATAATACCATAATGTTGGACTCTTCACCTTATCGTTGCCCTTCCGTTGGAATGTTTGGCATTCCATATTTTGTGTTGACTTCCACTGACATTGTTCGGAATATTTTTTGATCTTCTGCTTTACCCAGTTTGGGTTGCATTTGTTTTTTTGCCCATGCAATACTTCTGCAGCAGCTGATGAAGCCTTGTAGCCACAATCTGAGTATTCTTTATTTTCAAGGCACTCATTGGCTTGGCACTACACAGAATATCCTGTCCAGTATTCCTGGGCGATTTATTTTTTTGTATTTTAAAAATGTTAAATTATATTTAATTTAAAATTCAAAATTCGTCTGTCTTTATTTAAAAACTTATTTTAATTAAATATTATTAAGCAAAACAATTAATGTATTTAGTATTTGTAATTTATAACTATTGTTTTAAATCTGTGACCAGACAGTGGGCCCGATTTAGACCCCCTTGCACGCGCACAACGCCTACAAGTGGGTCGATGTACCATCATCCACAAGTTAATGAGCGGCCAGGAGGATGGTTTTAATAAACAAATTTTCCACCCTAATTCCGACCATTTGTAGATTATTAAAAACAATATTTTTGGACATATTTGGCAAAAAAGGGCCCTAGATATTTTAATAATTGCATATTTGCAGTAGGGGGGAAATCCACACTTATTTAACCATTTATTTTACAGTGAACTCACAGGTGCCACATAGCTGCTAGCACTTGTAGTTCCACAAGAGCATAATGACAGGCATGCTGCACTTGTAGTTCAACTGTAAGATTAAAAAAATTAAGATCATTTGCCCAACACATTACACCCATACACAACACTGAAAGGGATAGGGAGAAGAGTGCCAGGCTTCAGCGTAAGCCGAGGGTGCTGGGGAGGGGGGGTAAACTTCTTTGAGGGGTTCCCCACTCCCCCAAAATCCCTGGCTTACCCTAAGTGATTTAGGGTGGTAATGCTTTGGACCTAGAGGCCAGGAGTTTGGGTCTCTGAAGCTTTGGCTTTACTCCCAGGTCTGTTTACTTATTTTGTTCTTGTACATTACAAAATTAAAGAGACAACTTAAAAAGGCCAACACAGGAAAACATAACAAAGAAGGGTTCAATTTATTTTTCCTTGTAAGTACAAATTGTATGTCAGGTAATTTTTTAAAAACTTTTAGGCACGGTCTGCCTGCCAGGGAACGGCACCTTCACCATTAAAATAAGAGACGCATCGGTCACTGATTTGCTTTGCCCCTGCTGTGACACCTTGGGGAAGCAAGGGAGGATTGACAGAGGACCAGTTTGGAAGTGCCGGTTCAGTGGAAACTCATGTTGTCAAACTGGGTTGTCCTTGGGTTTTACGCAGCAAAAGGTTATGCAAGACACATGCTGACAGAACCACCCAATTTATCTTATCCACACGCAGATTTATAGCCGTGTGGAAAACTCTAAAACGATTACTCAAAATCCCAAAGGCGTTCTCCACTGTTCTTCTGGCTCTGGAGAGACGATAGTTGAAAATTTGCCTTTCTGGTGTCAATGTTCTTTGGGCAAATGGCTTAAGGACATGTTTGTGCAAGGCAAATGCCTCATCACACACAAATACAAATGATAACCCATGTGAACAATCATTAGCAGTAGGAAGTTGTAACATGTTCTTCTCCATCCTTTCATAAAAGGTTGTGTTTTTAAATGATCCACCATCGGAGGCTCGACCATTCTTTCCTACATCAATGAAGATAAATTCATATTTGGCAGAAACTATTGCCATTAGGACGATACTGAAGTAGCCCTTGTAATTAAAGTACAAGGAGCCAGTATTGCTGGGTTGGGTAATCCGGATGTGCTTCCCATCAATGGCACCACCGCAATTTGGAAAATCACATCTCCTTCAAATTCCGCAGCAATGTTCTGAAAATCGACAACTGTAGCAGGGAACTGAAATTAAAAACATAAAATATGTTTCAGCACATTTAATTCTTAAATTGATGATCAAAAAATAACAGTATTTACAAGGGTCAATTTACTACGCAGTGTTTTCAGAGACAGAGTGAAACAACAATAAAGGTTACAGGCAATTGGGGTGTTTGTGAAAAGACAATGTGAAACTGTTGAAATGCCTTACTTACACAAAATCAAACTTGGTGTCCAAAATAATACATCCTAAAAAAACAACTTAGCAAGGCCGGTTTAATGGGGAGGGAGGGTTAAAAGGAGTGTTTGTACAATGGCCCACAATCACATGGGTTTACCAAAACTACTGGCCCATGTCTCAACCTGCCGCTGGTGTGCCCTCTGCTTGCGTCGTGTAGACTACAGGGAGCGCAGGATGAAAAAAAAAAAAAATTACATACATCCAGCCACCAGCTGCCCCACAATCCATTTTCTCAAGGGAACGGCAAATGAAGAAAGACGTCATAACTTATACTGTAGTGCAATATAAGAGTTGAGTCTCGGCGAAGGGTAAATTACGTTTGTGTCAGGTGGGTGAATTAAGGTGTTTTTCTTACCAGTATTTTTGATGTGTGTGATAGGGGCACTGTCAATGCATTAGAGTGGTGCAAAAACAGGCATTACAGTATACTGTGGCCATTATAGGGAGAACCATATAGGGGGGCCACTTCATGGGGACACAGCATAGGGTGTACTAATAAAGACGACAGAACTTATTAGTTTTCAACCATGCAGGGCCGGTGCTTCCACTAGGCAAGCTTAGTCATCTTCCTAGGGGCGGCCCCCAGTAGAGGGCAGCCAGCCCTCGGATAACCCACTCCCCCAAATTGACGGGTGCTCACTGACATTGTGTTACCATCGGGCACCAGGCTCCTCCTCTACCCCCCCCCGTGCCCTCCGCGTCGCCGCCGCCGCCGCCAGCAAAAGCCAGAGAAGGGAGCTCACTCCTGAGCTGTTTTCTAGGTTGCACAGTGCACTATGGGAGTGACATCACCCATCATGTCACTTCCATATTGCCGAGGAACGGATGCCGTAGATGGACGGCAGCAGGTCTGGAGTGTGTTTTAAATTTTTTTTTTTACTTTTTGGATGTGTGCGCGCGCCCGGCTGGGGAGGGGTGGTTACTACAGGGGGCATTACTTTTGGGGGCACAACAGGGGGCCAAAGTACTAAGGGCACTTCAAGGGGCATTACTACTGGGTAACTGCAGGGAGCATTATTACATAGGGCACTAATAGGGCATTAGAACTGGGATCATTACAGGGGCCTTTACTACTGGGGCCACTATTACAACTGGGTGCACTGTATAATGACCACCATTACAGTGGGCATTGCATATTGACATTGTCATATTGCAAATTGACATTTCCCACATGACAGTGCCCATCTGACATTACCCATGTGGGAAATGTCTTATGCGGTAGACAGTGTGCTGATTCAGAGCCAGACGCTCTGACAAGAGCACTCGCTCTGAATCAGGGCCATCCTATTATTCGAGCGGCCTCCTGGCCGCTCGCAGAGCTGTGGGTGACAACCCACAGCTTATGCGAGCGGCCAAAAAGATGGTCGCGATGGTCTCCATCGCGACCATCGGGCTTGCGACGAGACCCTTGCAGTAGGGTCTCGTCTGCCGCAAGGCCGGAGTGCTTTTGGCTCTATCAGCCAAAAGCACTCCCACTGACATCACTAGTGATGTCAGTGGGGCCGGCCCCAGGAGTTCCCATGGGAACGCCTGTCTGGGCAGCCACGCCCCCAGCACACCCACCAAAGGGGGCGTACTGTCAATCACCATCGACAGCACGCCCCCTTTGGTGCGAGACCCATAGCGACGGCTTGGCCGTCGCTATTCGGGTCTCGCGCATGTGCACTAGGGCAACATCGACCAGCTTGCGAGCGGATCTGAATCAGGCCCAGTGTCCGCTCTACAGTCAGTGCGGACGCTAATTGGCTGGCAGAACGTGCCAGCTACGTGCTTGGCCCATCAGCTGGCATTCGCAAGCTATCGGTATATGTGGCAACACACATACAGATAGTGAGTCTGTCTGGACGGCATTCCTTTTTTTGGTTGTCAAAATTCCTGGGGATGGTGCGCAGACCAGCGCCAGGATATAGGGGAGTATGTTTTCTTTCACTTGCAGGGGCAATCATTAAGGATTCTACTGGAGAAGAGAACAGACCGGCTGGTATAGGTATGTGTGAGTGGGTAGGGGTATGAAATAAAGTTATACTTGTCACGGTGTGTATGTTTTGTCTTTGTTTAACTATTTATTTTACAGTGGGGGTACAGGTGCCGCATGTATGCTGGCACTTGTAGTTCCACAAATGCCAAAGGGCAAACATTCTGGCACCTGTAGTCCCACTGTAAAGTACAAAAGTTTTACATTCTATGGCCCCCCTATTACCCCCATAGCCTATTAGTCCCTGCAGCCTTGGGTTGATTTCTAAAATACGGTTGAACCCTACACATTGTTCCTTATTTTTAGAAACCACCCCTGGCTGTACCCCTAAACCTGCAATTTTTTTAACCTGCTAAAGGCAGGCAAAAATGTATCCCCCTATTTTACACTGACTTTTCACCGGCAAAAAAAAGTTTAATTAAATGTAATTAAATTAAATTGAATACGGGGATAATGAAAATCGGCAAACTTATAACGTCATCGCCGATATTTTTGAGCAGATTCCAACCTTTTCCCTACAAATTTATTACCCCAGTCAGTTGGTTAAAAAAACAAAAAACACACAGTATGTCATTACATGCAAATAAAAATAATAATTTAAAATACCTTTAAAGTACTGGTGCTGGAGGGCTTGGTATATGGCCTTGCACGTCTCCGGTATGATGACGCCCAACGCCTGAGGTGAAATGAGGGAACCAAATTTCGGGTCAGCCAAGGATCTTCTGGTAGCCAAATATCGTAAGGTAACCACCAGCCTCTCCTCAGCCGATATGGCCCTCCTCATATTTGTATCCTGTCGCTGAACAACAGGAGTCACAAGCCGCAGCAACTCCTGAAAGACGACGTCGTCCATCCGCAAGAAATTCCGGTAGTCATCCGGATTATTCTCACGGATTTCCATGAGCAAAGGCATATGGGACATGGTATCCCTCCGCAAAAGCCACTCCTTTGTCCAGCAAGAGCGAGGCCTCCTCCTCCTCCACTCAGCCCTCTCCCTCTCAGACAAAATTGCGACTCCTGCGTAGGCCATCATCATTCGCTGACGAATGGGATCCATGTCACAATAAACACACTTTGTAAAAGGCAAGCCAAAAACAAAGTGGAGCAAATTAGCAATGCAACGACGTTTAGCTGGTATAAACCGAACCAAACTAGCCAGAGAGCAAGAAATGCAAAGCTTTAAAATGGCCCCCAGCTTTTTATTCCCTCAGGGTAGCCACACCCACCATTTCCCTATCAATCATTAACTTTGGACCAATCTTTCTCATTTGAATTTCCACCCTTTTTTTTCTGTCTGATTTGTCCAATATCGTTTAAATCGTTACAAAAATCGTTCAGACGATATCGTTCAAAAAAAAAAAATCTGACCGTGTGTATGCACCATTATACTTTACAGTTATAATTAGAACTTGTTATATTCAACATAATTAGACACATTGGCTACTGTAAAATAAAAAAACTTTTTGAAGCAGCATTGTGTTAAATCTAGTTCTAAAACCTGTGTAAGTGTGTGGCTTTAGCCTGCTAACTGGAGATGGCAGAGTGAAAGTCATTGTGTATTCATCATGTGTCCATTTACTGTCCTTGCTCAGCCAAATGGAATAGAGAAACAGAACACTCCACTTTCCGCACACAACACATGCTGTAATTAATGCTGTAAAATAATCCACCGTACATATGGACACAAAGCGTAAAAAGCAGGTGGGGGTTAATCTACATTAGGATTAGAACAGCATTATGAATGAATGGTACCAGACTGCTGTCTAGAGGAAAACAAATGGTACCACTTTCACTAAGAAACCCATCAGCCTCAGCCTATTGTATCACTGTATGTGCAGTGCAGAAATCATAGGGGCTGATTCGGAAGTTGGGAGCAAATAAAAAAAATAAAAAAAACCCATTAACTTTGCAACATGGTTTGTTCCAGATACTTTTATTTTTTTGCATGCGGGGTACATACTGGCTGCTTTTGCATGTAGCCCACAAATGCTGGATAGCTTTAGTTTTACACTGCAGTTTAGATCTGAGTTAAGGGGCACATCAACTAGCAGACATAGAAACGACTGCACGATTACGACATTGTAATCGCGCAGTCACTTCACAGTCTGGTGCTGTGCCTACACTGAACGATCAGTCATTCAGTGTAGGCACATCAATCATCCCCTAACATGCTCAACCTGACGTTATCGTCAGGTTGACCAGCATGTTTGGGCGATGATTGATGTCGGAAACGACCAGCGGGAGTGCACATCGCTGGTCGTTTCCGACACTACATCGCTCTATGTAATAAAGTAGTGGATACACGGCATTAGGACACCCATCTCTTATAGCTCTCTGCACACTTTATATCTGCCCTACTTGCAGGGCAACATGGTTTTAGCAAGATCTTTTTTTTTTGCTTTGCTCCAAACTCAGAAGCAGCACCATAATCTACACAACAATCACTAATAAAGAGACAGGTGTTGTAAGCAAGTTTCTTTATTTTTTCCGGTTTTCCCATCATTAAAAATAACAGCAATAATAAACGATTCTTCCTACTGTTCAAGTAATTTATATGACCAAGTGTTATTTGAACATTCTAAAATGGCAGAAAATAGACAAATGTATCCTGTGATTACTGTTCTACGTAACACATTACAAGTAATAAGAGAATTGTTTCCTCCTGTGGGCAATTGGGGAAAAGCCAGGGAAGACATAGGGGAGGCCAGGAGATGCTAGGGATAAAAGATGAAGTTAAAAGAGAGAAAAATAAACAGGAAAATTGACAGACCCAAACAGCACCCTCTGCCCTGCACCATGGCACTGGTTGCACCACCCTAGTTACGGCCCTGGTAACAACATGGTATTTCCCAACAAACTGGTGGCTGCTGCTGAATGATAGGTTTCATGCTGCTCAGACTGTTAATAAAGAACCTATTCACCAAAAAAAATGTGTGATATTCCCCCAGAACACACACCTGTTTTTTGATGGGGGAGGGGGTGGGGGGGGGGCGTAAGATGTATCTAACCTTTGAGAGGGATAAATAGCCCAAAGCAACCATTCAGCTTGTGTAATTTACAGATTGCGCTAGATAAATTATAGCTGCTGCATGTATAAACTAGAGAAGTCATGGTACTGGGTGGCTCTTAACCAGCCCTGGCTTAGGTACAATCAGGGCCGGCAACAGAAATCACGGGTGCCCGGTACACATGAGGGGAGAGAGGTACTGTTAGTAAGGAACTCGCCTTTCACCCAGTACTTGTGCAGGAGACGCTGTCTACATCAGGTAACTTCTCCTGGCTGCAGCAGGGCAAGGCCAGAGCCCAAGAGTACACAGGCCACCTTTCAACTAGTGTTTGCGCCGGGGTCAGTCACTAGAGTGTGACGTCAGGCCCCCGGGCAACTGCAGTCTATGAGAGGAGAAGGTAGTAAGAGGAGAAGACTAGAGGGGAGGAGGGTCGGATCACCTCCTCCTCCTTTGCTACGGCCTGCGGCACTGTACTGCATTAGTCAGTCTGACTCATTACAATTAGGATTGTCTGTGGGCCCCTCTGGGGTCCCTAGAATCTCGGGGCCCGCTACAGCCGTGCCCCTAGTTCCCCCGTCGCCAGGCCTGGGTACAATTTCTGTAATGAATGGAGAAAGATCAGCACAGGTAATACCAGTCATCAAGTATTTGGGTCTGTACCTACCTATGCAGCATACGTGTCTTTTAATGACCAGTAAATACAGAAAAACAAAACTCAAACCAAACTAATCTGTTAATTACTCTAGGTGTCACTATATGAAACCTGTTCAAAATGTATTGTTAAACTGCCTCTTCCAGTATAGGGAAGTAGCTATAACCAGATCCGGGTTTGGAACAATTAGTTGCCAGAAACTGTTTGGGGTTTTCAAAGACAAGGTTTGGTACATCTCCCCTGCAATAGGCATTTGGCAGGGTGAACAGCAAAGCAATCTGTACTGTGGGCCTGATTCAGAGCGTCACCAATAGGCAGTGCTGCTGGTAATTGCCAACTCTAATGATAATCTAAATGCCAGATATAATACATAACATTTGGCAACTTGATAGATTTCCGTTTTTCGAAATAGTTTATTTTTAGTCTGAATGTGCTCCATTAGGATCATAAGTTCTGCATGTATGTTCTGGAAAACAAAAAGACAACTAAACCCACAAGTGTGATGTGAAGCAAGAAAAAGCATGTCCTCTTTTATTCCTAAAATGTTTTACTGCAATTATTAAGGTGTCTCACATGTAAAAGTACATTAAATGAAAGATTTGCCGTGCTTTAAGTAAGCTGAATAGTAAAAGTGAACCAACTATGTTACGGCTCATCCACATCAGGGTTTTCCTCCATGATTTACCCATCAGTGCATAGTGTAGACAACGTGGTGGTTCATCCCTAAGCAGCAATGCACAAAGGAACATGTTCTCAGTAATTAGATGTACTATAAAGTGCAGCATTTGGTTTTTGTTCTGCATATACCTGTATATTACTTTTTATGCTATACAATCATTTGGAATGCAACAGTGCAAATGTCTAATGCATAAATCCAGGTCACTTAATCCTGTAACACAATATATCATTTTTCTTTGTTATATACACAACTTTACGGGGGGTATTAGTCAAAATAATGAGCATTTTTTATGTGGCTGAGTGACAGGAATATCATTGCCACAAGAGAGGAGACAAATATATGGGACTGTCATACAGCATAGGCTCATCTACAAGGCGAGTGTGTGAAAGTCTCCTACTTTAAAAAGGACATTCTAAATGTAAAGCACTGTGGTGTGATTTATTAATTGCATTAGAAGATAAGAAACAAATGAAATGCAGAACTAAGAAATTTTACTAAAAAAAAAAAAAAAAAAAAAATTTTCAACAAATTGATAGAATACAGAACCACAGGACAGGTTAGCAATTTAGGCTCACTGTGCGATGAAGTAAAATAAATAATAAAAACAAAAAAACATTGCAGTTTCAAATGTATACAATACCATCTGACTTTAGTTTTTGGTGTGGCTTTTATTTAAGCCATTTTCTGAATGTCTTTTAGGCCAATGGGGATCCTTCATAAAAAGCACAGTCCCCCCCAAAAATCTCAAACTTAAAACTTAGCCGTTAGAACATTCACTATAATTATTACTCCAGTCAGTGGGTGATGTTCCCCTGTGCTCCAAAGTCTCCTTCTTGGCAGGTCCTGACCTTTCTAGGTCTGTTAATGTGTTAAAGTCCTCTTTTGTATGTTGTTGAGGCATCGCTTGTGTAATGCCCACTGGTTTGGTCTTTATTTGCTTGTTAGTTGCATGATAATCATAGTTTGTATCCACCCCCCTCTGCTCCTCCATTGGTAGGACACGAGCCAATTTCTTTGTAGGGTTTTCTGTAGAGTATGGGCAGGAGCTGGATCCCTCTTGGGGCTGCCTAGTGTTACACGGCAAAAGCTCTGTAGTGGTCTTTGCCATCTGTCTAGTATCCACTGGCAGCTGGCTACATGAACTAGAACCCTGAGGCTCTCTGCTATAGCCCTGTTTAGAAGACAGAACTGGTGTATAGGTTTCACATTGCCCATTAGTCTGAACAATGTGTTCCAAATTATTACAACTATTAAAACCGGTTTCATCTCCAGGATCACAGGTATCTTCATACTGCCAAGTATTCTTTCCATGTTCCCAAGGATTGAGAAGATCATACGATTTCAAGACACTCTTAGACATATTTAATCCACCAAGTTCAAACTCCAAGCTTTCTGTGTCAAGAGATTTGCTTCTCCTGTTAAGGGAAAGTGGAACTGGCCTGCAAGGGCTTAGCTTATACCAGTCTAGGTGACGAGGAAGACTAGTCACTCCCAAGTTATAGCTGTGGAAAGAATGCTGAGAGTCCATCTGCAATAAATGTTCATCACACTCAGCTAAAGACTCTTGTACATAGCTGTGGTCAAACTCCTCAAAAGAAGAAACAACCTTATCGTCCGATCTATGCTCCATTTGCTGCTCACATTCACCTTCATTTTCAACATCAACAATATCAAAAGTCACCATAGTAGGAAGCGAATTGAGATTTTGATGGAACGATGTGTTAGAACCAGCACTGCCAAGTCTTTCAGAGATACTTGAAAATAACATACCATTATTGGCAAACTCTCCCAGGGTTTGAGAAAAGTTCACTGCCTGTTCACATTCATTTTCCTGACTGTAGCGAGACGAGGAGCAAAAGTCTGATCCAAATACATTCTGAACGTGGTGCATAGGAGAAATATTGGGGTTGGTAACCTTTGTAACACTTGCCATTCTAGTGTCACTCTGGTCTTGAGTTTCAAGGCTTACAACATTCAACTCAAAATCTGGCTTCTCTACAAGGCTGTTTTTCTCAACGTGCTGCATGAAATGTACTTGGTAAATAGAATCCATTAAAGAGGTGTCCTTAAAGTCTTTCCAGCTTTGTTTTTCAGACAGTTGTATACCTTTGTTGCCTTCATCTTTATTTACATTTGTTAACACTTGTTCCCTAAAAAGGCATTCCTTGTTCCTGCCCAATAAATTGGCAGTTCTAATTTCACATTCAATAGTCTGCTTTTCTTTGGGAAAAATATCTTTATTTAGACGATCCAATCCTTGCAATGCTGCCTCTCTTTGCCTTTCCCACAAGAGCAGCTGTTTTTGGATCACCGCCAACCTTTCCTCTTCAGTTTCAGTTGCACCCTTTTTGCGTTCTATATTGTGCATTGAGCCACTGTTGATGGGAAGATGGAAGTCAAAAAATTGATCAAATATTTCTGAGCATAGTGTTTTACCATCATACAGAGACTCTCCTCCTGGTGCAGGGCTCATGAGACTGTCATCAGGTTCATAGAACTCATAAAGTGCATCTCCACTGTAGCTGTCTCTTGGAAGACGTTCTTTATGAGAAACGCTTTCTCCAGCATCTTCATCAGGACCAGGAGTAGTGGAGTCATAGTAACCTTCATCACTATTTGGAGCAGACTCTTGTTGATCACTTTGAGGAGTTAACAACTCTGTGTTAGTTAAACCGTTCCCATCAGCAAAGGCATCTTCAGCAACCATCGAATCAGCATTAGCCTCCAATTCATTGAAGCCTTTGGACATCTCTTCCCGCTCCTTTTCATTTTCTAGATCAAAACTAGCATCTGGTCCATTGCCATCTTCCAATAGCTGTTGAAGATATTCCTCCTCCATGTCATCTGGTGTTGCCATCTCCTCGCCTCCCCCTTGATAAGTAACAAGGCAAGAGCTTCTCTTTGTTGCCCCTCTACTCCTTTCTAAGGAAATAGAAGTATCGCTGATGTTGTCAATGTCCTGTTCAGCGATGATATCACCACAGCCTGTAAGTGAATCAAAACTCTTTAGAGAAGAAACGTCCTCGAACATAAGGCTTAGCTGGTCACCAGCAGAATGAGGAGGGCTGTGTCGATCTATGTAATCAGCATTTCCAGTTTCAGACAGTACTTCTTCGGGATTTAGACAATCAGTAGAGCAGTCAAGTTCTGAATTAACGGCATGGTGTTGGTGGACAGAAAGATCATCATTAGGTTCCACAAGTGATTCATCAATTGTGTGTATAGCCCCTTCTGCCAAACATGATGGCACCACTTTCAGCTCACACACAATGGTTACATTCAATGAACATGCAGGTGACACTTCATATTCCTGATTGTTCATCTTTGGTTGCTCACGTTTGCCTTGCAATTCTCCATCCTCTGCTCGATATTTATTATTCATTTTTTCTAAAACCATATTCTGCTCTAACTTCTCTGGATCTGGAGTTTTATTTTTTTTGTGGCGACGGATACTACTAAATAATCCCTTCAATCCTTTCTTTGGTCTGGGAAATGAAAAGGATTTCTCTGCATTTACTTTTTTGTCAAAGCATTCTGTGCTGCCCATGGGGGATACATCGTGGAAGTTGAAATCAAGTTTAACTGGTGAAGTGATACCAGAGTCCACACTATGAGAGCTGGGAAGAGTATTTCCTGTCTTTGTGACATTTTGCCCCTGATGTCTGGCAATCTCATTATCAGAGTAATCATTCTTTCTATCCTCACCAGGTACATTGCTGATGCAGTCATGGGTCTTGCTTTTGCTCAGTGATTTTTTGGAGTTTCTTTTCACCAAACCTTTATGCTTTCCACCAAAGAAGCTAGGCAGCGTACAGATACTTTTCCTCCCTCCAAAGAATTTAAAAGAAGACTTTTTCTGTTTCCCTGGAGTGGGTTGGTCCACACATGGTCCTGTATGTAGTGGGCGCATTTCCATTTTGGAAGAGTCACCATCGTGATGACCATCCAGAATTTCACAGATGGATGAAGAGGCCTTTATTCCAAAACTCTCTTGAAGACAGCCGTGGCCAGCTTCCATGACAACTATTATATTCTTCAAATCAGCACACCGCTTGTACCATGGCTGCAGAAGCACAGGAATTTGGCTAGGCTATACGGAGAACAATTCTTTATAGACCTAAGGAGAGGGAAAGAACACAGACCTTTTGTTAGAAGAATACTCTTTCTGCAGGTTCCAATGTTTCAGAGTTGCTCCATATAAGCAGAATCTAGCTCATGTGAATTTAATCATAATAGCACATGTAATAGCAGTATTCCAGCTCATTTTAGAGGGGCACCGCGCTCTGCCAGATTTTAAAAGGGCAAAACGCGCCCTGTCCCTTCAGCAGCACCCCACTAAAACAGCATGTCCTGAGCATGCCCCACCTGCGGGCTGCAGTGTCCCGCAGGTAGGAAAAGCTGCGGTGAATTATCACTGCCGGGTGAATAGACTCCGTGCGCATGTGTACGGCATCTATTCACCGTGATGGGAGAGCTTGGAGGAAGCCCAGCACCTCCGGCATGCCTCCCAAGTGTGACAAATTGGAGGAGTGTCCCAAAGACACTGCCCCTTTTTGGGAGCGCACAGACTCCCTGCCGGCCCCCCTAGTGCCTGCCCTTCTCGCAGCCTAGAGGGAACACTATAGTAGGACTTGAGGTATCTAAAACTATTTCATGAAATGTAGAACAACTTTCTAAAGATTCAATAGGTTCCTGATTTAAAGTACAATAAAATAAAACACACATTGTCCTTTGTGTATATACATTCTCATAGTAAAATAATAAAGTATACAGGCATATTTATATTTTCATTTTATAGTCTTAATATTAAAACAATCCCGTGTTTCACAGCACCATAACTTGACATTTCTAACTATAATAAGACCATTTTCATTCACACAACTATTCTTAGAATACAGGGCCTGATTCAGACCCGCTCGCAAGCGGGTCGATGGTGGGGCATTGCGCACGCGCGGCATGTGCAAGCCCTGGAGCGAGTGAGAAATTCACTCGCTCTGGGGCTCGCTACAAACGGGGCGGCTATCGATGTTGATCGACAGCTCGCCCCGTTTTGTAGGCGGGGAGGGGGGGGTGACTGGTCAAACGGAGGCGTTCCTGAAGGAATGCCAGCCAGTTGTGGGTGGCCCTACTGACATCACCAGTGAGGTCAGTGGTGAGCTTCCGGCTCTATTAGAGCTGGAATCTCACTGGGGCTTGCGGCAGACGAAACCCTACCACAAGGGTCTCGTCGCAAGCAGCTTAGCGAGTGGCCGGCTTTTTAAAAAAAAATAAAAAAATAAACCAGCCGTCCTGATTCAGAGCGGGCGGCTCTGAATCAGGCCCACAGGTTGATCTCTATTTCACCCAGGGATATACAATGGTGGTGCTGGGGCTTGATCAAGATACTTACCCTTTCATTTTGGGCAAAGGCCAGGAATAGCCTATTATTTTCCCCAAATCTTTGTTAGTTACATATGCAACACAAGGAGTCAAACAAAATATATTGATACTCTACTCTTATCCCTGAACTACCAAGAAAGCAGAATCTATGTTATATTTATCCGAAGTGAATTACTAGTTTAAGATCCTCAGTGAGTTGTCTGAATACCAAATCTCTAACCAAATATTCAGAAAGTAAGTGATATCATTGGGGTAACCTCTTGAGGTAAAACTGTAGGAAACAACCTCAAGAGTGAGGAGATTTAAAAAAAAAAAAGTAGAACAAGATCCATTAAAAAATAAATAAATAATGTACTGTGGAATCATTTAACAGTATTCAAATCTAATACCACTGTGTGGTCTGAAAACAAGTCTTAATTTGGGACTAAGTCGGGATGGGAAAGGAATCAATATAACCGTTCACAGTACGTTAAAAAAAAAATAAAAAAAAAATCTTCATCTGGGCCTCACTATGGAGAGATGCTTCAATCCAGGCCGTCATAAGCACAAAAGTTCAAAGAGAATTGGAGAGGGTAGTTAAAATTACAGAGCACTGGAGGTGAGAGACCTGCTCCTACCAGTCTGTAATACCTGTTTGATGGTCTAGGCGAGGGGAGGCGTGAAAATTGAGGGAATGAAAGAAAAATTGTTTTAGGTGCACTTTGTCTGGTGAGAAACTCTGTCGCCCCAGCGATCACTACTCACACTCGCAGATCTACTCCTCAACCGTGGCATTCCAAATGCACCAGATACCTGCAAAAGTGTTCTCGAACTGCCAAGCGACAGTGGAGAAGATCACGCTCTAAGGCAGATTTTCTCCATTTCAAATTTATGCTCTCATCCTATAGTGCTGCGCTCTCCCTCTCTAAACAGTCATACTTTAAGAACCTCATCTCCTCTCAGTCCTCTAATCCCCAGCGTCTCTTCACTACTTTCAACTCCCTCCTCCGCCCACCCCCTCCTCGTCTCCCCTCCTTGCTCACTGCCCTTGACTTTGCTACCTACTTTACATCTAAAATTGATTCCATACGTCAGGACATCATATCCAACCAGTCCCCCAGCTCTCCACCTCCTCCTTTCCCAAATCACCCCTCCCCATCAACTTTGCCAACTCTAACATCCTTCTCCCCTGTATCTGGAGAGGAAGTCATGGCCCTCATCCAGGCCTCCCCCCCTTCTACCTTCCCCCTTGATCCCATCCCCTCCCGCCTCCTCAGCTTCCTCTCTCTCTCTGCCTGCTCCCATCTTGCCCACCTCATTAACCTCTCCCTCTCATCAGGCACTGTTCCTTCTGCATTCAAACATGCCCTTGTCTCCCCCATTCTTAAAAAACCTACCCTTGATCCTAACCTTCTTTCTAACTACCGACCCATCTGTCTCCTCCCCTTTGCCTCCAAACTCCTTGAGCGGATTGTCTACAACCGCCTTACCACTTTTCTTTCCTCCCACTCCCTCCTTGACCCTTTTCAGTCTGGCTTCCGTTCTCTCCACTCCACTGAAACTGCCCTCACGAAAGTCAGCAATGACCTCCTTGCTGCCAAATCCCAAGGCCACTACTCTTCTCATTCTCCTTGATCTCTCTGCTGCTTTTGACACTGTGAACCACCCTCTCATGCTGAATATTCTTCAATCCCTTGGTCTACGTGAAACTGCCCTCTCCTGGCTGTCGTCCTACCTCTGACCGATCTTTCTCAGTTTCCTCTCACGACTCCTCTTCCCCCCCCCCCCCACAGCCTCTTACAGTAGGTGTTCCCCAAGGTTCTGTTCTTGGCCCTCTCCTATTCTCCATCTATACTTCCTCTCTAGGTGAACTCATCAGCTCTTTTGACCTCCATTATCATCTCTATGCTGATTATACTCAGATCTACCTTTCCTCCCCTGATCTCTCCCCCTCTCTTCTGACTCGTATCTCCAACTGTCTCTCTGCTGTCTCTTCCAGGATGTCGCAGCGATTTCTTAAACTTAATATGTCTAAGACAGAGCTGATGATCTTCCAAACCTCCCACATCACCTCACTTCCCACTATTTCATTATCAATTGATGGAATAACTATCTCATCTAGTCCCAAGGTGCGCTGTCTTGGAGTTATCCTGGACTCATCCCTCTCCTTCAAACCACATATCCAGAACCTTTCACAGTCCTGTCGTTTCCCTCAAAAATGTTTCTAAGATCAGACCCTATCTCACCCAGGATGCTACTAAAGCCCTTATATACTCAGTGGTCATCTCCAGTTGGACTACTGTAACCTCCTCCTATCTGGCCTCCCCAAATCCCATCTCTCTCCTCTCCAATCTATCCTTAATGCTGCTGCACGGCTTATCTTCCTCTCCAAGCGCTCTACATCTGCCTCCCCTCTCCTACAAGCTCTCCACTGGCTCCCCTTCCCTTTTAGAACCCAATTTAAGGTTCTCACGCTCGCTCACAAAGCCCTCACCCAATCTTCTCCCATATACATCTCTGATTTCATCTCCCTTCACGCTTCCGCCCTCTTCGCTCAACTAATGCACTCCGCCTTTCATGCCAGCTGATTACTTTCTCCCACTCCCGCCTCCAAGATTTTGCCCGCACTGCTCCCCACCTCTGGAACTCTCTCTCACTCCCCATCAGACTCGCCACCTGTTTGCAATCCTTCAAACGGGCTCTCAAGACCCACTACTTCATCAAAGCCTTCCAGCTATGATTCTAACTCCATGCTACATGCTCCTTTGTCCCCCATCTACCCCATCTGTGTCTACCCAGTTTGTCTTCCCCCACCTTTTTAGAATGTAAGCTCTCACGAGCAAGGCCATCTACCCTCTTGTGCTTCTCCTTACTATACTGTAATTTACTTCTTACTCACCACTAGGGCACCTAACACTTGGTCGCTTATGCTCTGTTGCTTATCTGGGTGATATGATCGCTAATGTAGCAATATATATTATCCATGTCCTGTATTGTATTGTTCTGTAAGTCACTTGTCTACAATTTGTTTTTGTACTTTGTAAGGCACTGCGGAACACTTGTGGCGCCATATAAACAAATGATAATAATACTAATAATAAAGTGCATCACTTCAAACAACGAAAGCTTACCAAGAACTATATAAACATAACGCTACGACTCACTGGCCTGGCAAATGTTAAGGGTTTACAGGGCGTATGGTCTACCTGTACCCTAATTGAAGATAGGCCCTTGGCAGCCCTATCTTAACCTCTTTGAAAACCAAGATTACACAAAACTGGTAGGGAAAAATGAAGAGGGGTGGTTAAAAGAGTAATAAAAACTAAAGACAATTTTGGGTACGAGGAGTTTATTATCTCGGTTTAAATGACTGAATCAACTAGTTCACAGTCCTTATTGGTTTCAGAAACAAGTTTATGTAAGCCGCACTAAAGGCAGGGTAGGAAGCATCTTCCTTAAATAATTATTGGTACAATTTAGTAAGAGTGGGAACTAGCTCATACTTCTCAAGCTTATAGTATCCCCACTGATACAATTGGTAAAGTGAATCTTCCTCCGAGTATCCTGTAAAAAGAAGCTTCATTAAGCAGTTTGTTAGTTACATACGTGGTTTTATGAAATTTTACAGTGTCATTAAGGCAAATATGATAGGCATCATTCAGCCTACCATGTAAAGCAAGCAATTGCTCCCTACATTCTATATTCTTCCTAGACTGATTTGCAGTTACATGGTCCTACATACTGCCTTTGACATTCTTCAAAAGAAGACAGGGTGATGCATATTATTATTTACAAAATCAATACACGTTTAAAAATCCCTAAAGTCATCCCTCCGATACAGGACAGAAGGGAAGAGTCAAACGTATAAACATTTTCAACTTAGCAAAATTTAAAGAGTGTGCATTTGATGAACTCCAACTTCAGAAGAAATTACAAGTAACTTACCATGTCAAGTCAAACAAAGTTTGCGGTTGAAGACTTGGGGAATCCCTGTTGTTGTTCATACTTAATGCAAATAAAGTCAGCTTCACCAAATCATTGTCAATTGCTTTGGACATATATTAGGATCTGTTGGAAACATTGAGACATGCTTAATTAAAAAGTATATGCATAGAATGCAACAAGATAAAAAAAAAATTACACTGGTTGAGGTTTATATCCATTTATACCTAGATGCAATAATGTCATGAATACAACGATATTCATCAAGCGTATTGAGAGAGTCCTCTACGACAGCGGGTAACCCAGATGAGGATCCTCCTCTTTACAGAGCAATAGTTTGGACCCATCCACAGCCTTATTGTGCTCTTTTAGGGTGCTGACATAAGTACATTTCAAAGTTTCAGTGCCAATATTTATTATGCTGGGATTAAGAGTAATCTGGTGCTGCAACAATTCCAATAGTGAGCATTTAGTAATTGTGAAAATATACATATACCGATCTGCAATAACATTAAAACCACCTGCCCAATACTATGTAGGTCCCCTTCGTGCCAGTAAAAAAAAAAAAAAAGCACTGATATGTAGAGACCTCAGAAGGGGTCATGTGATTTCTGGCACCAAGACATTAGCAGCAGATCCTTTAGGTCCTGTAATTGTGAATTGTGGTCTCCATGGCTCGGACTCGTTTTTTCAGCACATCCTACAGATACTCGATTACATTGAGGTCTGGGGAATTTGGAGGCAAAGTCAACACCTTGAACTATTTACATGGTCTGCAACAATGTTTATATAGGTAGTATGTGTCAATGTAACATCCACATGAATGTCAGAACCCAAGCTTTCCCAGCAAAACATTGCCCAGAGCATTACACTGTCTCCGTCGACTAGCCTTTTTCCCATACCGCATCCTGGTGCCATCTCTTCCTCAGGTAACTGACGTACACTCACACCCGGCCATCCACATGATGTAAAAGAAAACGTGATTCCTCAGACCAGGCCACCTTCTTCCATTGCTCCATGGTCCTGTTCTGATGCTCATGTGCCCATTGTAGGCACTTTTGGTGGTGGACAGGGGTCAGCATGGGCACTCTGACCAATCTGTGGCTATGCAGCCCCATACGCAGCAACCGGCAATGCACTGTGTCATGACACCTTTCGATCATAGCCAGCATTAACTTTTTCAGCAATCTGTGCTACAGTAGCTCTTCTGTGGGATAGAACCAGACAGACTAGCCTTCGCTCCCCACATCATCAATGAGCCTTGCCTTTCCTTAGACCACTTTTGGTAGGTACAAACCACTGTAGACCGGGTCCACTACACAAGACTTGCCATTTTGGAGATGCTCTGACCCAGTCATATTGCCATCAGAATTTGGCCTTTGTTAAAGTCACTCAGATCCTTACGCTTGCCCATTTTTCCTTCTCCCAACATATCAACTTCAAGAATTGACCATTCAGTTGCGGCCTAATAAATCCCACCCTTTGACAGGTGTCATTGTAACAAGATTCACCATGTTAAGGATGATCTGTATAAATATATATTCGACACTTCAAACATTAGCTTTTATTATCAACCCTTGAATAAACTTGATCACATCCAGTTGTTTGCTATGGGGATACTGCCAATTTATATTTTGTTAGTTATACTGGGCATACACTGTTCAGCCGATTGAGCAGATAACTGAACAGTGTATTGCTGCGACAAAGTAATAATGATCGATCTGTCGGACATGCAAAATCATCCAGCATGTCCGACAGATACGAACATTGGTGTTCAGATTTCAATTATGTGACATGCTAACAGGCTGAAATCATTCCCATATTATTGGATATTGTCTGCATGTCAGATAATTGGTCTGTCGGTCTAACAGACATTTAAATCTGAAGGCGTATGTCCAGCATAAGTAAGTTTTTAATTCCCCAGCAAGAATGAACAACATAGCAAAAACAAGAGATATGGTAAGAACTTACCTTTGTTATCTCTGTTTCTACAAAGTCCATAGGGTCGACCTTGGGGTATAGGTTGGGAACCAAATCCGGGCACCACGCAGTTCAAGCTTTTAGCTCCCAGGATGCACTGGGTCCACTCTCCCTATAACCCCACCCCCAAGCCAGAGGCACCTCAGTTTGTAAGTAGCCAAAGGCCGGAGGAGGAGAGAAAGAGAGAAAACTGGAACACTCAACCATACTCACAGAAATGGGAGACGGAAACCGGTGACCAGCCACACAGCCCATATGAAGCCAGGTGCGTCAGGGCGGGCGCCCTGTGGGCCCTATGGACTTCGTAGAAACAGAGATAACAAAAGGTAAGTTCTTACCATATCTCTTGTTTTCTACTTCAGTGTCCATAGGGGGTCCACAGGGTTGACCTTGGGGATGTCCCAAAGCAGTTCAACCAAGGGTGGGGACGCTCCTGTGCTGAGAGGAGAATCCGCCGCCAAAAAGGAAGCATCCTGAGAGGCAAAGGAAACCAATGCCTAGAACCTTAAAAAGGTGTGGACAGAAGACCACATGGCCACCTAGTAAGGCAAAACAGCCGAGGCGCCACAGCGAGCCGCCCACGAGGGTTACATGGACCGAGAAAAAAGAAGCATCAACAGAAAGGCCTACCCATGGGTAGGCCCTGAGGAATACATACGAGGCCATCCAGCCAACATTTGGCTATAGGTCGGCCATCCTTTCCTGTTAAAACCAGAAATCTCAGACCACCAATAAGGAGTCCGATTTCCGTAAGGAACTTGTACGGATCACATAAATCCAAAAAGAGGCCGGAGCACAGTCAATGAGGCCACACCAGCCGAGAGGACTGGGGACTGAATGGCCGTACTATAAGTTCCAGAATAATATGGAACCTAAAAATCACTAAGAAACACAGGGCGAGAGCAACTCACACCCTGACATGATGCCCTCCAGAAGAGGGAGCCACACGAGAACGCTCCCAATTCAGATAGACACTCTCCTGGTTGATATAAACACCCTGAGAGAAAGAGAGAGCCTAAGGAATAGACCATGTAATTGCTATCACAACCAGCGGTTCCATTGACTGTCCCCGGGGGGAACGAAGAACCACTACTAACAAGCAGTCCCTAGGGAGGTCAAATGGAGGCATAATCCAGAAAACACTCCAAAGGATGAACTGGATACCAGAGTGGAGCAAATCCATATCTTAACCATACTGACGGTGTAGAGATCTGCACTGTCAGGAAGGCCAGGCCGAGGGTGAAATCCAAGCCAGCCGGAAGGAATGCCAGAATATCTGGAAATCCTGGACACCCGAGGATTGTATCGACAGGTACAATACCATAAGAATTATGGCTGCCGCAGTTTGTGGTAGGTCCCAGCAAAAGCTGATCTATGTGCTCTAATCATTCCAACGATGACAAAGCCCGGGAAGCCGTAAGACCACTGTAGGGACGCAGTCAAAGACAAACGACCCAGGTCCAAGGCAAAACGAAGGACCCTGAGACAACAGGTCCGGGCACTGAAGCATCAGGAATGGAGTATCGATGGAGAGACTCCGAAAATCCAACTACCCCTGACATCTGGGGCAATCAGGAGCCACCAGCAGGAAAGCATCTCCGTCTCGATTGAAAACACTTCCAAAGACCTCGAGGAAGAAGGGAGACTGGAGAACACAGGTACACAAAGTGGAAGGACCACTTCACCGACAAAGAGTCGCTGAAGGTTGCTTCAGAATCCCCAGAGCTGGACTGTAACACCATAGTGTGATAAAGTCAGAAGGCCATGAGGGTCACCTCAGGGGGGCCACCCCTGCTCACCAGGAGATGTAACCTCTCTTGGGGAAGAGACTAGTCCCGGGATGCAGGTCGTGACGGCTGAGGACTCCCGCTTCCCAATGGAGAGTTCCTGAAATGAACGCTGCCGAGATGGTCGGGAGGAGACCCTCGGACTATGTCCGAATGTGTGACATACCTGTCATTGCCACCCAACGAACAGTGGTGCTAAAAAGGAAGCCACTGTCCTGACCCTGTCGGACTGAACCTTTTCAGGTTCACCGGGAAACAAGAGTTATGCCAGAGTAAGTTAATTGACAGGGTGGAATCGACAGACGTCCAACTGCACTGAAATGGATGTAAACCAGACACTGTCCATAGCAAATAATACCCTGGACGAGATGGCCATAGCCACCCGGACAGGGACCGACTTGCCCTCGGAGAGAGCATTATCGTTTGAACAGTGATTCAACAGAAAAAACTTGTTCCACCTGGAGATGAGCCAATTATGGAAAGGCCTGGAATGGAACTGAGCCCATTCCACCCTTCCAAAGGCAGACACTGAATATTTGACCATGCATCCCAGAGTGTAAAGACATATGTCGACGGCGTAGATCACCATGTACTCCTAATGGAAGAGTGGAGATTCCGTCTTACACCAGAAGAATTCTCAGATTCCGAGAATCCAGCAGGGCTCCTAGATGAAGAATACCCAGAGAGGGATGCAGGGAGGACTTTTTCCCCGTTGATTAAACGTCTGCACCCTGAAGAAGCCACGGTCATCCTGACCTTGCTGTACAGTACCCCGGTGATCCAGCTAAGAGCAGGAGGCCGTCCAGGTACATGAGCATTGGGATATACTGAACAGAACAACTGTCAGAAAATCCAAAACGCTGGTAAACCCCTGTGGGGCTGAGAACAGTCCCCACAGGCAGAGCCCGAAAAATTGTAAGTGATGCTGTGATACAGCAAACCTCAGCCCACGCTGATGAAAGGTTTCTGTAAGTACCCGTAGGCACGCGTCCTGTATATCCAGTGATACCATAAAGTCCCCAGGTTCCAAACATCGTATGATGGAGCATAGGGATTTCCTCCTGAGCCCATGTAGCTTTAGGAACTGGTTCAGGGAATTGAGACAGGGAATAGGCCAAAGAGGACCATTCAGCCACCGCACCAGAAAGCAGAACAACCAGTGCCTCGCTGAGATAGCGGGGATGGCCTAATTAGCTCTGCTTACCGCAGCAACTGTATAGCTTTCTGGATTTGTAAGGCCCTGTTCAGGTCTGAATAAGAGAGGGCGTACCCTCCTACCCACATAGCCGCGGCAACTTGACACTAGTACCGGGCGAACTGAGAAAATCGGTATCTCCCATCCACCCCAGGAGGGGCTCGTGATGACCCTCAGGGAATATGGGACAGGAGGCCAAACGCTGTTGTAATACCTCGTATCTGGCAACAGCCAGAGTCCCGCCATGCAATCCACCAGCTAGTCAGCAACAGGGAACCCGAAGGCATGTAAGACTGAGGGTGTATGATACAGGTGCAGGTCAACATTCACTCTAACCAGAATGGACCGGCTACCAGCCCTAAAGCAGGGATAATAATACTCGGGAGGAAGCCTATTTCAGCTAAGAGGGAAAGAGCCCAAAACATTATCCAGTTCACGGCAGAGCCAACTGGGAAGTAACCACAGGGCGTCAACCACGCCAATTTGCGTTTCGTAGAAAACGACATCCACCCAGGATGGCTGTTGTGGTAATCCCTGCAAGGGGAACGACAGACTATTGTGGGGAATTCATATACTGCGAAAAACCCCTGCAGGGAGCGGTAGTCTGTCACAAGGGAAGAGTGCAAGAAACTGCAAGATACCCTGAGATGAAAAGGGCAGTATGGTGAAGTAACCCCAAGTGAGGTACAACAATTGGGCCCGCCCGGCGATCCGCAATTGAGAGGATCCCGAGAAAACAAACCGCCCAAGGGGGTCGTGAAAGGGGCCGGCACCAGATGACGCCACATACAGAACCCTTTATGAGTCAAATCCTCCGCACTAACACCTGCAGCACATGACTTGCAGGATAGTAAAAATGGGTGCAGTATAACGCTCTATCTCCTGGTCAGATATATCTGACCAACCCTCTTGGCGGAAATACCAAGCAGCGCTATACTGGTCCTGACTGATGCCAAAAATTAGCTGCAGGGACCCATTTTCAGCATATGCAACACAGTTCCATTTAAAATATGGCAACGTGCAGAACGCAACAGTATGTGATAAACCTCGGAAATATTAACAAGTATATAAATGTGAGGTCTCAGAACCACCCTAAGTACAGCTGTATCAGGGCAGATAAAGAAAAGGGATAGATATGCACTGACAGGTGAGAATAAAGTACAGACAGTCAGCACTAGCATAAGTCACATACAATGCAGATATATACATAAACATGTCATAATATACTGCACTATTTCACTGCATTCAACTGCCCAGATTCAGTGTCTGGGAAGGCTACAGCGCTGTGTACACTGACCTAATGGTGAGGTACGCAGTGGGACTGGACCAACTGCCATCTCCGGAGATTTCTGCTGCACCACAGAGAAAATGTCCGCTGGAGACCTCAGAAGAAGCAGCTCAGCGACGCCAGACTTTTGACACTGAAAGGCGCGCTGAGCTGAGGGGAGGAGCAGCTGTAACAGGGAAGGCTTGCTCCCCTGGCCGGCTATTAACCCCCGGGACACCGGCTCCCTGCGCCGATCGTTAAGTCCCTGGAGGTCTAGTGGACACACGGGGTATGGGGGGCCCGCCGCCACTGCCGGCGCCTCCGGTCTGTCCCCAGAGACCGGAGGCACAGGACTGCATTTGAAATGCGCGGATCACCGCAAGCGGTGATCTGCGACCTTACCTGCTCCCCGTGGATCCGGCAGCAGTCCTGGGCGCCCACAGAGTCCGGCTAGTACAGACTCTGGGGTCCCGCTGAGATCCCCAGATCTGTACTGGCGTCTCAGCGCCAGCGGGGTGACGGAGCAGCAGCTTAGACGTCCTATGGACAGTCTGACGCTGCCGCTCTGAAGAGTCCAAAGTCCATAGAAAAAAAACTTTGTTCCCAAAAAAATAAGCTTAGGGGCTGCTAATCAGCTCCCCCTGCGCTAACGGTGACCCGACTCCGGCCGGGCACCAACTGAAACTGAGGTGCCTCTGGCTTGGGGGTGGGGTTATAGGGAGAGTGGACCCAGTGCATCCTGGGAGCTAAATGCTTTAACTGCGTGGTGCCCGGATTTGGTTCCCAACCTATACCCCAAGGTCAACCCTGTGGACCCCCTATGGACCCTGAAGTAGAAAAATTAATAATGGCTTTAGCAGAGGACAACTCATAAGTATGGTCTAAAAACTGCTGTTTGGACTGAATGAATAGGCCACTAGCAAAAATGGAATATAGAGATGGTTTATGGAACTGAAGAGGGACATGTGAAAGTCTAGGTTTATTTTGGAAGACGTTAAGCCAGTCATAAAAACACATTCAGCAGCTGTTGGAAGACCTGGGAATTTCTGTAGTCATAGGAAAACTAATCTGATAAAGCAATTTGCAAAGGCAAAAACAGAATGAGACAGAAGATATTCAAATCTGCACATCCACTACACGATATAAATGAACGATTACGACATCGTTCCTCGTCCACAATATCGTGCAGTGGATATGCCGACAACCACCAACGATGTGTGCTCCCACTGGTCATTGACGCAGTCGTTCATCGCCCAAAAATGCTGTCCAACCAGACGATATCATCAGATTGTGCAGGATCGGGGATGAGGGAGGGTGCCCACACTGAGCTATATATCGTTCAGTGTGGGCTCAATATCCATTGCACAATATAATGAACGATAACGTTATTCATTAGTTGTGTAGTGGATATGCGGCTTAAGTTTTCTAAGCTTTGATGAAAATGCATGATGTTTTAGCTCAGGATGATTCACGCTTGTTGAAAATAAAAAAGTTTCAGTATAAAACAGCACTTTGTTTCTTGAACCAAAATGGAAAAAAACTTACAGTACGGGGCAAAAAATGAATCTACAAAAAAAAAAATAAAGTGAATCAAAATATTTCAGCAATATCTAGAAATTAGACTGAATTATCACCCTACTCACAGGTATATAGGAAACATAAGGACATTAATGAAATATCGACTTTGCAAAAAAAATGTTTTGCAAATATGGCAGCCCTTGCAGATCTTTTTGTAAAGTATAAGCTTGAAAAATAAAATAACATACTTCCTACTCAATGTCCGACAAAAAGTTGTTAGGGATTTACAGATTTTTTGAGAAAATATTATTTTTAAATAAGTGTATCCAGTTGTTTTCCCCACAAGGATGTGAATTTGGTGGTTACTTGCATATCAATCACTGATTAAACTTCCCTAGACTGTAAACCTCACACAGACCATCAACTTGGGATGGTCTCACCCTGCCTACACTCTCCTGGTCTCCACTGTGCTCCCACTCACTCATCATTTATCCTGTCTGTCGCCAGAGACACCGGGGATAAGCAAAAGTCTATGGACTTCAAGCATCGGCGAGTCCTGTGAGACTGCCCGATGCTTAAAAGTAGCAGTCATTTAAAAGGCAAAACTCAATCTGGTTTTGACTTTTAAATGACTGCTACTTTAAATCATTGGGCAGTCTCACACGGGACTCGCCAATGCTTGAAGTCCAGAGGCCAAGTACATATGTCACTGGGTCTGCTATTATTATCTGTCACTCACTAGTATACGGCTCTCATTGTGATTGTCTTTCTCCCCCCCCCCATGTATTGACGGTTTGGACTTATTGTATTATTTGTGTGTTTTATTAAAGTTCCCTAAATGGCATGGAGGACACTTAGTGCAATGAAGGAGGCTTATAATAATAATAAGAAAACACATTCACCTCCTCTATGTAATTAGGTATACTTAGAAACTTGTAAACTTGTAAGTAAAAGCATAATGTACTTTGTAATTGTGTTGTATGTTTCATCCCCTTATGTGAGGTGCTACAAAAGTCTGGCAGCACTACAGTATATAAAAGATAATGACAAATTTGTAATGCCTCATTTTGCTTAATATACATAAATCGATTACTGAAAAAAAGTTAAACAAAAGGAACATTTTTCGCCTGCCAGAAGATCTGAGAGCCTGCGCCATGTGAGCTACAGCAGACTATGGCACCAGCATAGAAAACTGTAAATAAGAAAAATAAAAATCTCATTCCATTTTGGTTGCAATGCACCTCTTCATGTAACTACAGGGCACCACTCGGTCACCCCAATAACTGGTCTGAAAGTTACAAAGAGGGATTTTCCAATGTGTTGATAACATTTAATACACTCACCATCCACAATGCAGCGTGCGCGCTGCCATCTGCAACATAACCAGGCTGCCCAAGAAATGCACCAAAAGCATCACTTCTCATATCACAGTGCAGGGCACTACACTCACAGCAGAGTATGTTGGCGCTATATCATAGTAATAATACTATAGGGTGCGCTCATTGGTTTTAGAGGAGGCTCCAGGTCTCCTTTATTTTAGTGCAGACGATAAAGGAGGATAGCCCTCATTACACAGTATAAGCAGCTGATCACGTCCTGTAACCGGGGAAAGAGTAGGCTAGCCCCGTTACCGGGGAGGAAAACGGCACCGTGATGTGAATTGATGCCCTGATCGTCTCCCATCTGTATGCAGCTGTAACCGGCACGGATGAGTGAATGCCCCCCCCCCCCCCGCCACCGGATACACAGGTGCAGTGTAGGTGCGCGCTGTGCATTGTCCCCCCAGTCCTTACCAGCTCTGCACTGCGCTAGGCCTCGCGCCTCCGCTGTGTCCAGCCGCGCTCTGCCCCTGGGTCCTGTGTCCCCGACCTGCAGACAGTTGATGCTTCAGCCCTGTATCGGAGGCGGCGCGGCCTCTACCTGATCCCCTCCTCTCCCCCCCCCAGCTAGTGATGACGGACAGCTACATCCCCCAATCAGCTCGCTTGCCAGCATAAGCGTACACTTCACGGGTGAGCCAGTCACACACCAGGGCTAAAAACCATAAACAGTCCTGTGATTGGTGATTGTGTAAACTGACGACTCAGTCAGCCAATCACAGAGGAGCCGCACTGAGCTGTGTGTAGTGGATGATTGTATTATTTATTTTATAGATTTATTAACAGTTTCATATATAACACAACATATTCCGTTGCACTTTACAATTGGAAATATTATTACAACGAAATTGGGTTATAGACAGATTTATAGGTAGGAAGGCCCTGCTCGCAAGATTACAATTTATAGGATTATGGGTCTGATTCAGAGATGTACGCTAACCCGATGGTTAGCGCACATCTCTGATGTTTGGAGGACTGCGCATACGCAGCAGGTGCACTGCACATGTGCAGCCCTCCGACTGCGAGCCCGCTCGCAGTGTGTCCCAGCCGCAGCATGATTGACAGGCTGTGGCGTTTGGGAGGCGGAGCGGGGGCGTTCCCTGGCAGTGTTCCTGGAAACGGGGGCGTGTTGCCCCCATTTACCGGGAGGGACGAAGCCAATGTCTGCGTGGGTGCAGACAGACTTCCGGGCCTCGCAAGCTACCAGAACCAAGCCTGGCTGCGGGAAGCTTTAGCTCCCACAGCCTGACCAATGGAACATCGACAATGGTCGCAATTGTTTCAATGGTGACCCCAGGCTGCGACCTGGGCCACAGCGCTGGGACCACGCAAATGCAGCAAGGAGGTGTGTGACACCTCCTTCTGCATTTGCATTTTAAACGGACGGAATTGCACAGCCGCTTGTGTGCAGCTGTGCAATACCGTCCACCTCTGAATCAGGGCCTATGTGAATTAGTAGGTCATATTCATTATAGTACACTACTAACTAGGGATGGCCATCGGTGGTGTAACCATTGATGGTTACAATCGATGGCAAAATAGTAAGTAGCCATCGATGGTTAAAAACTATATAATGGAGACCATTGATGGTTTCTCCAACTGATGGTCATCCCTATCTTTTGAAAGCCTGGCCCATGGGACACTCAGAATGTGGGGACGGGGCTTCGTGATTGTCGGGGGGGCTGAGCTATTCTCCATGTCCCTGCACTTGGTAAGAAAACAACAACATTCGGTTATGCTTAGATATCGATGGAGGGAAAGCATCTGGTTCTCCCTCATCGATGGCAAAAGCATTCAACATCGGCCATAAACAATCGATAATTATGAATCATTGATGGTTGATGGCCATCCCTACTACTAACGGGATGTAGTTATGATCCGGGAGTTCGGGATGCTGGTGCTGTGAGTGCCAGCGCCGATATCCCAACACCTGTCAGAATCCCGGCACCAGCATCCCGACCGCTGACATCCAGACGGCAAGTATTGGGGGAAGGGGTAGGGTTAGGCACTAGGGGGAGAGTTAGCTTAAGGCTGCGGGTGTGGGGGGGTTAGGTTTAGGGGTAGGACTAGCAGGGCCGGTGCCCCTAGGAAGCTGCCTAAGCTTTCTTAGTGGAAGCGCCGCCCCAACCCGCTAGAGGGCGCCCAGCCTTCCGATCCCCCCCCCCCATTTACCTGGTGCCCGGCTCCTTCTCTCCCCTCCCCCCTTCGTTCTCCGGGTCCTGCAGTGCACTATGGGAGTGACGTCATGACGTCACTCCCATAGTTCAGAGGAGCGGGCGCCGGGGGACAGAGCTCACTCCTGAGCTCCGTCTTCTGGGTCCCGCAGTGCACTATGGGAGTGACGTCATGACGTCACTCCCATAGTTCCAAGGATTGGGCAACACGGACGGCAGCAGGCACTGGAGCGGAGTTTAAGGTGTTGTTTTTTTTTATGTGTGCGCGGGGGGGCTTACTACTGGGGGCATTACAGGGGCTGCATTTACTGGGGGCACTACAGGGACGCCCTACTGGGGACACTACAAGGGCCTTACTACTGGGGGCACTACAGGGGCCTTACTACTGGGGGCACTACAGGGGCCTTACTACTGGGGGCATCATATGGGGGCACTACAGGGGCCTTACTATTGGGGACACCACAGGGGTCTTACCACTGGGGCCTTACTACTGGGGGCACTACAGGGGCCTTACTACTGGGGGCACTACAGGGGCATTACAACTGGGGGACTGCAGGGAGCATTACTACTGAAGGCACTACAAGGGCATTAAAACTGGGGGCACCACAGGGGCCTTTACTACAGGGGGCACTGCAGGAGGCATGACTACTGGGGGCACTACTACAGGGGACATTACTTTTAGGAGCATTACTACAGGGGGCATTATTACTGCTGGGGGCACTGCGTAGATAAAGTTCAAAGAGGTGCGGCACTCTTGGGCAATAATTCCAAAAACTGCTAGTGAAAGTCGATCCATTGGGTCCGGAGATATGACACCAGAGACAGACAAATTAGCAATACGGTAAACAAGCTTTGGCCTATGATACAGCAGGATAAGGATCTCAGAAGTCTTGAAGCATTCCAAAATTTTGACATGCTATAAGAGGGGCAAGAACATCAGAGATTGGGTAGTACACACTGATATTTCACGCCTGGGCACCCAGAAAATTAGAACCAAACCGGTGGATGGTTTAGATTATTATTATCCTTTATTTATATGGCGCCACAAGTGTTCCGCAGCGCCTTACATAGAACTAATAAGTGAACAAGAAACAAGTAACTTACAGTACATTACAGTGTAGGACAAGGACACGATTTATATACATTGCTGCAATAGCGATTAAAGCACTCACAATTAGCAGCCAGGAGTTGGCAGTCACGTGTTAGCTGCCTTTATGGGGAGTAAAGAGTAGAAGAAAATGTAAAGAGAAGCACATGAGGGAAGAGGTCCCTGCTCGTTAGAGCTTACATTCTAAAGGGGAGGGGCAGACAGGCGTGACACAGAAGGGGAAGATAGGGGGGAAAGAGCATGAGGTGGGTTAAGATGAGTGCTGGAAGGCCTTGATGAAGTAGTGGGTCTTGAGAGCCTGTTTGAAGATTTGTAGAGAGGTGGAGAATCTGATAGGGAGAGGGAGAGCATTCCAAAGGTAGGGAGCAGCACGGGCAAAATCTTGGATGCGGGAGTGGGAGGAAGTAATCAGTTGGCAAGAGAGGCGGCATGAATTTGTTGAGTGAAGTGGACGGGTGGGAGTATGAAGGGAGAGAAGGTCGGAAATGTATGTGGGAGAGGATTTGGTGAGGGCTTTGTAGGCGAGTGTAAGAACCTTGAATTGGCATCTGAAGGGGAAGGGGAGCCAGTGTAGGGCTTGAAGGAGAGGGGAAGCAGATGTAGAACGTCTGGAGAGGAAGATGAGCCAAGCAGCAGCACCGATTGTAGTGGAGAGATGTGAGAGACTGGGAGGCCAGCTAGGAGAAGGTTCAGTAGTCCAATCTGGAGATGACCAGTGAGTGGATGAGGGTTTTAGTGGCATCCTGGATGAGGAAGGGTCTAATCCTGGAGATATTTTTTAGGTGAAAACAGCAGGACTGAGAGAGGTGCTGAATGTGTGGTTTAAAGGAGAGGGAGGAGTCTAAGATAACTCCAAGACAGCGCACTTTGGGGCTAGAGGAGATAGTTGTGCCATCAATAGATAGTGAAATTGTGGGATGTGATGCAGTGGAAGAGGGTGGGAAGATGATCAGTTCAGTCTTAGACATGTTAAGTTTAAGAAAGCGCTGGGACATCCATGAAGAGAAAGCAGAGAGTCAGTTGGAGATACGGGTAAGGAGCGAGGGGGAGAGCTCAGGGGTGGAAAGGTAAATTTGAGTATCATCAGCATAGAGATGATATTGGAGGTCATATGAGTTTATGAGTTCACCTAAAGAGGACATATATATAGGGAGAAAAGGAGGGATCCAAGAACAGAACCTTGGGGAACTCCTACTGTTAGTGGAAGTGGGGGGGAAGAGGAGTCATGAGAGGACACAGAGAAGGAACGATCAGAGAGGTAGGAGGAAAGCCAGGAGAGGGCAGTGCCACGTAAACCAAGAGAGTAAAGGATTTGCAGGAGGAGAGGGTGGTCTACAGTGTCAAATGCAGCAGAGAGGTCAAGGAGAATGAGCAGAGAGTAGTGGCCCTTGGATTTGGCAGCAAGGAAGTCATTGCTGACTTTCGTGAGGGCAGTTTCAGTGGAGTGGAGAGAACGGAAGCCAGATTGAAATGAGTCAAGGAGGGAGTGGGAGGAAAGAAAGGTGGTAAGGCGGTTGTAGACAATACGCTCAAGGAGTTTGGAAGCAAAAGGGAGAAGAGAGATGGGTCGATAGTTGGAAAGTATGTTAGGATGAAGGGTAGGTTTTTTAAGAATGGGGGAGACAAGGGCATGTTTGAATTCAGAAGGGACAGTGCCAGATGATAGGGAGAGATTAAGGAGGTGAGCAAGATGGGAACAGGCAGAAGGAGAGAATTAACAGAGGAGACGGGAAGGGATAGGGTCAAGAGGGGAGGTGAGGACCGGATGAGGGCCATGACTTCCTCTCCAGAAACAGGGGAGAAGGATGTCATAGTTGGTGAGACAGAAGGGGAGGGGTGGTCAAGTAAAGGTGGATGAGGAGTGCTGAGGGTTTGATGGGATATGATGTCCTCACGTATGGAGTCAATTTTAGATGTAAAGTAGGTGGCTAAGTCAAGGGCAGAGAGCGAGGAGGAGAGGCGAGGAGGGGAAGGGCAGAGGAGGGAGTTGAAAGTGGCAAAGAGACGCCGGGGGTTTGAGGACTGGGAGGAGATGATGTTCTTGAAATATGTTTGTTTGGAGAGAGATAGGGCAGCACTGCAGGAATAGAGAATAAATTTGAAATGGAGGAAGTCAGCATTAGAGCGTGATTTTCTCCACTGACGCTCGGCAATTCTTGAACACTTTTGCAGGTATCTGGTGTCATTATGCCTGGGATGCACAACCTGCAGTTACTTAATCAGTGCTAAATATTTTTTTCATCCCAATTCGGGGCGGAAGTATGAGATTAGGATTCCAGTTTCTTGTACGAGTACCTATGTAGTGTATATGATCAAATGCCCCTGTGGGTTGTATTACATAGGTAAGACCATCAGACCCTTCAAGGAGAGGATGGCTCTGTACCGCTCGGCAATTAGGGGAGCCCTGAGTGGTAAAAACATAGACCAGCCTGTTGCAAAACATTTTATAGATGCCAAGCATAACCTGGCGAAATTGCGATACATTATCATTGATCAAGTGCCAGAGGATCCAAGATGTGGAGATCGTGGTAGGAGATTATTGCAGAGGGAGACGCAATGGATACACCGCTTGGATACTGTGAGGCCCAGAGGGTTAAATGAACAAATCTCCTATGTGGTGTTCTTATAGTGAAGCATTTCCATATGTATTGATTTTGACCCAGATGCATCCCTTATGGACTATCTTTGTGCACGGGGGTATTCCATCTTTGTGTCCCTGCAGTAACTTCGATTTATGTTTGTCTCTGGGCCTGATTCAGAGCCGGACGCTATTTGCGCTCGCTCGTCCAGAAAAAGGGGCTGGCTATTTAAATTAACCGTTCGCTCTTTGCGGTCTGTTCACGCGTCTATGTCTGAACGAGCGAACGAAACATGCGAACGTAATTTTGAAAAAAACGCCCCCTGGCCACTCGCATCATACATCATGTCCGCTATTTATTAGATTAATCGAGTACATCGGACGGCGTATGAACTGCTCGCTATTCTTCTGGTTGGTTTTTCCTACCACAATCATGCGAGCAGTTCTAACTATAAAACAACCAAGTGACGTGGGCAATGACGCTGCTTTGTTAATTATGCACACCCTTAAAACGCCCGTTTTGACCTTTTGGCACGCCTGCGTTCGGATCTCCACTCCCCGTTTTCAAGCACCTTCCCCTGTTACCACCCACAAACGCCTCATTCTGTCACTCAAAATAGCAGGCATTCACTATTTAGCGAGCACACGATTTTCGGCCGCACTGACTGGTTCGCGCATGCGTATTAAAATCCGTACGCATGCGCAGTTGTGCGAACATCGGTCGGAACGAACGAGCGTCCGCTTACGAGCGGCTCTGAATCAGGTCCTCTGTCTTTGTCGTTGTGTGTCTATGTATTCTTTTTGAGATCCTCTATTTGATGCTGTTATGTTTTACAAACATTTTTGACTGGTTCACAGCAGAGTAGCTTCTGGTGTCTACACCAACATGTATAGATTTGTGGTATAATATACACTTCTGCATGAGCTATGATTGCACTTGCATCACATAATGCGCAGATTGTTTACGTATATATGTTCGTGTTTAATATTTCAGACATAGTAGGTGGTTTATACATGTTAGTATATGCATCCTCCTTATATCAGTCTTAATTTATCATAATATAGAATTGTACTTGTTACAGATGTCTACTTTAATATGTATTATGCAATGGCTTTTTGTAAATGTGCATTTGGTGCGCATTCATTTTAAGGTTTAATGTTTGTATATGTATCTTGTTGTCTTTGTCATAGCAACGAGCGGTGAGTGGGTCCTCCCATAGTGCAGTCTCCATGGTTACCGAGTCAGTATACCCGCTGACGCGCTTCCAGTTTTGGAAACCGGAAGTGACTGAGAACCGGAAGTTCGGCGGATGCGGACATCGGACCGGATGAACGGCACGAGGAGGGACCCTTCCTGTGAAGGCTATTTACGTAAGAGAGTGATTATATGTATGTCTTGCATTTGATATTTTGGTCCTTGATAAAGGAGTAACATCCGAAATGTCGGAACCAATTTACATGGAGTTGTGCATTTATTAGTCCAGACGAGTGCCGCGGATTTGGGGATATATATATGTATATATGAATCAAAACCCCATTATTTATGTATTATTGTGAGTGATTTAACAATGGTGAGTGCTGAGTTTTCTGTTTTTATCTATTTAAGCAATGTGGTCACAGGCCACTTGCACGCCAGTCCTGGGAATGGCGAGTGCAGGTTTGCACCCCAAATCTGGGAGTGGCGAGTGCAGTGGATTTCTGACTTTGTTTATTTGGTTAACTTTTAATTAGCCTTTTTGTGATCACAGCTTTCTCATGCACCCCTGTGCAATCTCATTTATATTAACCTGTATCAGCTGCCATTTTGGTAGTATGATAGAAGCTATATTTGGTGACTGTCCTACCTTTAAAAGCCATAAGTTAGTTGGCAGGTAAGCTTTAAACCTGTTAACATTTTTTCAGTTTAAACTCTGTGATAGCAGCTACCAGGTTTCCAAGTATGACAGATAGTGTAGGACCTGCAAAGAAATGGGGTCCCGTGATGTGGGCTGCAGGCTTAAATGCATTAATCAATCCATGAACCAAAACCCCATTATTTATGTATTATTTTGAGTGATTTAACAATTGTGATTGCTGAGTTTTCTGTTTTTATTTATTTAAGCAATGTGGTCACAGGCCACTTGCACCCCAGTCCTGGGAATGGCGAGTGCAGGTTTGCACCCCAAATCTGGGAGTGGCGAGTGCAGTGGATTTCTGACTTATATATATATTTATTAATTTTTAACACAAAACTTATCCGCCACTCCACCTGTGCAAAGTTATTTTCTCCTGAGGGGCTAAATGAGTTCGGGAGGGGGGCGGATGCAGAAGTTTTGCCTAGGGTGCCTAGAAGTCTAACAGCGGCCCTGAGGACTAGGGTTACTTACCGGTAGGTGTCGGCATTGTAACCTAGTCAGGATGCCTGTGTCTGTGTTCTGAGCTCTGGGATCCTGAGAGCCGCCACCCCTTACCCAACCCCAACTAACGCTTGTGCATGTAATCTCTCTGGCCGCAGTGAATGAATGGAGCAACATGTTATTTGTGTTTTGTATAATGTAAATGGGCACACAATCTGGTGAAGAAAATAAGTGCTTGGGATCCAGAATCTATGGTGTACACATCAGAATGACGTACAAAAGACACGATGGTCGTTCCAATTTTCCTTCATCCCAGAACACATGATATATAGCAGCGTTTTTCAACCAATGTGCTGCGGCACACTAGTGTGCCACTAGTGGTTGTCTAGTACAGTACTAGTGTGCTGCGGCGGTCAGCTCAGGGCACTTGTACTGTAGTGTGTTTTATTCCTGAGGAGGCCAATGTGTGTGTATTTTTTTTATGTAGAAGCCAATGTGTATGTTATTTTATTGGCCACGCACGTTGCAACGCCGGTTAGTGGGCCTTGGCAAGTTTAAAATCCTCGAGTTAACAAAGGTTGAAAATCCATGATATAGAGCATACACACTATGCAATCTTCGGGACGACAGTACACTATATTATGTCGGAGCATTGTATCCAGTGTTTAAAGTAACCCTAGAGACATGGTGGAACTCCCCCCTCCCCCCCCCCGTCCTCAGTGCTTTTTCAATAAAGGGACATCGTATGCAGTAGGTGCGCACTGCAAAAAAGGGGCATGGTCTCAAAAGAAAGGGGCATGGTCACACAATAGTATCCCCAATTCAAATGATGCCACACAGTAGCACAATCTTATTAACATTACACTGCACATAGGGCCTGATTCAGCAAGGAACGCAGTTGGTTATACGCATGCAATCGGTCGATTAATTTGCACTGCACATGCGTATGCATCGCAGTGCGCATGCGCAAGCCAGGTGCTGCGTTCAGAAATGCGATCGCAGAGGTTACGCAGACCCATGGCAGAGTGATTGACAGGAAGTGCCATTTGTGAGTGGTGACGGGGGTGTGGTCAGGTGAACGCAGGCATGCCAGTGTCGTTGCAGGGGCGTGCATAAATTATCCATTGCAATACCAGATGCCGCCTAAGGTGTCATAGCATGCGCAAAAGTAAGCAATTCCTGAGTAAGGTCTGGGCTTCCTTAACTGTCCGATGTTACCGATTGTTTCACTATGTTGGTCAAGTAGACAAATGTGAGTAAGGGGAAGTGGGCGTCTTTATATCAGGCTGCGATCGCAATCCGAATGCACACATTTACATGTCACCGCTGATATTAGCAACTGCATTGCAGGCGTATAAGCAGAATAGCGATCCATAGTGAATCAGGCCCATAGTGCCCCTGATTCACATTACACCACAAAGTAGTGTCATAGTTACCGACATTCTGGCAGCCCTCTCTGGTAGGAGGTGTGGAGTTAGCTGAAGTGGGCAGTGCGGGGGGGTGTCGGCATGATCGCGTCATTGCGGCCCCGCCCCCTGCTTTTTAATGACAATATTACCAGCATTAGAAAGCAGGGAGCGGGGCTATGATGACGTGATTCAGCGCAAATCGCATCATCGCCTCCCCCCGCTGCATAATACAGTGAGTAAGTGACCCCAGCCGCGCCGCCCTGCTGCTGTGCCTCCCGCATTGGCCGGCGTGCCCACAACCTTGCCCCCAATAAAGTTTCTTATTTGACACAGAAGCAGGCGCAGTGTGACATCATGACGTCACGCCGCGCTGCTGAATAAGAGAGAGGAGCATAGGGCGGGCGTGCGGGTAGTGTGAAGAGCAGGCATTCGGAGCATAGAGGCTGAGACATAAGAAGGAGCGAGATAGGTAAGTGAAGTGTATGTATGTGTGTGTGTCTTTGCCTGTGTGCGTGTCTGTATCCTTTCTCCCAGATCCGGGCCAGGCCATTTTGATGGATGTGTAGTCAATTTCAGACAGTGGATACAGTTGATGGGACTGAGGGAGAAGGGATAAGAGCCCTTGTCAGTCTCGGGCCCCATAAATTCTGATGGCAGCCCTGCCCACAATAGTATTGCCCCTAATGCCCACAGTAGTACTGCTCCTTTTACCCCAATGGTAGTGCCCCCAGTGTTAATGCCCCCATTAGTAGTGCCCCCAGTGTTAATGCCCCCATCAGTAGTGCCCCCAGTAGTAATGCCCACATTAGTAGTGCCCCCAGTGTTAATGCCCCCATCAGTAGTGCCCCCAGTGGTAATGCCCCCATTAGTAGTACCCCCAGTGGTAGTGCCCCCATTATTAGTGCCCCCATTAGTAGTGCTCCCAGTGGTAAAGTCCCCATTGGTAGTGCCCCATTAGAAGTGCCCCCAATGGTAGTGCCCCTTACACAAAAAAAACCAAACACAATACTTACCTTAAGCCTTGCTCCTGTGTTCGCTGCCGTCTGGTCAAACCGCTCCACTGAACTATGGGAGAGATGTCATGATGTCTCTCCCATAGTACCCGTTTGTGGAGCCGGAGCTCAGGAGTGAGCTCCAGCCTGTGGCTGCCGATGAGGGGAAGGAGCCGGGCGCCTGCTGGTAACAAAATCTCAGCGGGTGCCCGGCAAATGGAGCCTCCCTGTGGCACCGGGCTGTGTGCCGGGTAAGGTGAGCCGGAGGAGGCAGAACTGGTTCCGCCTCCAAATGGAGTTCCGGCTTACTTTAACCCCTGATTGTATCCAATTAATCTTTTCTCATGTAAATTATATGCAATCATCATGTAGAACACTCACAGTTCAGGTGATGTCTTCAGAGGAAAATGTGGACCAATATATATTGTGGACTTCCGGTTGCACATACACACACTGATCAGTGGCAAACGCAGGATTTCCAGAGGGGGGTTTCCAAATGCTTTATTTTAGAGCGAGTGTGGCCAGTCAATGAAGAGGGCAGAATTAGTACTTAACCAGCTTTAATATGTGTCATACAAAGTGCTATGTGTGTAATAATTCTAGCATATACAGGACCAGTGGGCCTGATTCATACCCAGTCGCAAGCACTAAGCGCTCGCAACCGGGTCGATGGTGGCCCACAGCGCATGCGCTCGACGGAGTCGGCTCCGTCGTGCGCATGTGCGAGACCCGGCTAGCGATGCTCACTCCGTCGCTCTAGGTCTCGCACCAAAGGGGGCAAGCTGTCGATGTTGAGTGACAGCTCGCCCCGTTTGGTGGGCGGGCCGGGGGGTTGGCTGCCCAAACGGAGGCGTTCCCATGAGAACGCCTGCCATTTGGGGGCGGCCCCACTGACATCACAAGTGATGTTAGTGGAGAGCTCCCAGCTCTGTTGAAGCCAAAAGCTCTCTGGGGCTTGCGATGGGCGAGACCCTACCACAAGGGTCTCGTCGCAAGCCCGATGGTCGCGATGGTCTTAACCATCGTGACCATCATCCTGGCCGCTCGCAATAGCTGTGGGTGGCCACCCACAGCTATGCGAGCGGCCAAGAGGCCGCTCCAAAAAAAAGCCCGGCCCTGATTCAGAGCTAGCGCTCTGTCACAGCAAGCGGCTCTGAATCAGGCCCTGTGATCACAGTATGCCATTAGATGCGTCAGTAGTACTGCCTGAGCTGAATGTATTTATTTTAGATGTGGGCACCGTTCCAGACTATTGGAGCAAGTCCGGGAGCCTGGAGGAGCAGCAGAAGAACCTAGCACTGTCATGGACATATATGTACTGTACATATTGGGCTCTATAGCAGTGCATCTCTAACAGTGCATGTTTTCCATATCTCCTTGTTGGTGCACAGATTATTTATTACTGGCTGATACATCTTAAAAGATCTACAGGTGGTGCTAATTATTTCATTTGTGATACTGAGAAGAACATGCAGAACTAGTAAAAATTCTATTATATTACTATTTCTATTGTGGTCATGGTGTGGGCTGGGGAGGGTGGTTTCCAGGCAGAAGGAAACCCCCCCTGCGTTTGCCTATGCTGATGTGCACCACATCATTCATAACATCTTCCCATCTGACGAGCAGCACATCTGGGCCTGATTCAGAGCCAGACGCTCTGACAGAGCGCTAGCTCTGAATCAGGGCCGGCCCTCTGTTTTTTTAGAGCGGCCTCCTGGCCGCTCGCATAGCTGTGGGTTGCCACCCACAGCTATAGCGAGCGGCCAGGAAGATGGTCGCGATGGTCAAGATCATCGCGACCATCGGGCTTGCGACGAGACCCTTGTGGTAGAGTCTCGTTGTCGCAAACCCAAGAGTGCTTTCGGCTCAAACAGCATGCGCACTGGGCCACCATCGACCCGCTTGTGAGCGCTCGCGATCGGGTCTGAATCAGGCCCACTATGCGATATGAAAGATAACTTGTTCCAACTTGCTTCAAAATGACAAATTGTCCAATATATTGCCTAATGTGTAACGGTCTTAGGTGCTAGTTCCCTCACGGCTCGAGTAAGTGCGGCTGTATATCGCACTTACGGTACCGCCGGACTCGCAGATTTTTGTTCGCAGCCCCATAGGTCTGAGGTTGGGTTGCAAGGGGAGGAAATTGTGGTGCCGTTGCCGGCGTTTCTACACAGTCGCCCCCTTCACGGCTAATTGGATTGAGCCCTATGGAGTCAATTAAATTAGGAGCGAGTTTGCGACAGCAACTAGTTTGTTTCATGAAACTTGCATACTTTGCGTGCATGTGCGCACCTACGAAAAGCGAGATTCACTTAGAAATACCAGTTAACGGGACACGTGGCTAGGTTGCAATATTTTAAAAAAAAAAGTGACCTGGGAGAAGTGCATGAAAAAGTGGGGAAACCATCTTGAACCCCAAAAAATTGGCAACTGAGGGCCTGATTCAGCAAGGATCGCTATTCTGCTTATACGCACGTGACGCAGTTGCTAATATCAGCGGTGATATGCATATGTCTGCATTTGCATTGCGATCGCAGCCTAACATAAGTACACCCACTTTCCCTTACTCACATCTGTATACTTTGGCAACATTGCAAAATAATAGGTAACATTGCCGCATGCTCTGCAACGGCAATGGTGGTAATCCATTGACGGTTGTTAACCGTCGATGGTTAATGGCCATCCCTAGTAAATATCATCTTACTGCCTGGTTGGTCATTCTAGGTTCCCTCTAGTTATGATTGATCTGGCTCTGTTGAGTAACACATACACACGATATTGAAAGCCCGGAGAGATTCACAAAAAATAGAAAAAAATATATTTTTTAAATAAAATTTACAAAAGAAAAAGTGCTTTTAGAAAAAAAAATAATAATAATAATACAGCAATTGTCGTGTCCAGTACCACTCTAAGGTGGCCAATTCAACTACATGTGAGGGGGTAATGCTGTCAGGGTATCCCGACACCCACATCCCGACATGGGACTAAAGATAGGCGTCAAAATCCCGACGCCTATCATTAGCCCCACTGCTAAATCCCGACACCCGGCATACCGAATGAAGGTTAGCCGGATGTCTTAGCATGTAGCCGTGGGGGGGAGCATTAGCTTTAGGGACCCCCGGGAGGACTTAGGGTTAGGCACCCCCCCCCCCGAGAGGATTAGAGTAGGGAAAGGGGGGGTTAGGCACCACTAGGGGGGTTTAGGGTTAGGCACCCCCTGAAAGGGTTAGGTTTAGGTTGCGGGGAGGGGGAGTTAGGTTTAGGCACTAACGAGGGAGGTTAGGGTTAGGCACTGGGGGGAGGATAGGGTAAGGCACCACTAAGGGAGGCTTAGGGTAGGGGGAGGGGAGGGTTAGAGTACTTACCTGCTGCAGTCGGGATTCCGACCCGTCGGCCTGCCGCTTTCGGTATTTGATCTGGCAGGTAAATAGCCGCCGGCATTACATACCGATTCTGTGAGGGGGGCATGTTGCCTTTGCAATGACGTAGAAACACTGTAGAAACAGCCATACTTGCTTCCCTTGCGGCCTGATCTCACCATGGACTCGCTGATTTTTGTACGCAGCCCTATGAGTCTGAAGTACTGAAAATGTGGCGTATAGCCGCACTTACTCACCCCGGACTTGTGAGAGTTATTTGAATCAACCTTTTAAATTAAAAATGTACTATTCCCTTGCTTCAGTTGCACAATAAAAACTATTAAGATCATAAGATTATACTTACCTGACAAATTCAGTGTAATGTTGGACACAATTTTTGCTCTGTTTATCCACTGTGCTTTTGATCGACCACTAAAAAATGTATAAGGAGAGCGCTGGACAATCGTATAAATTTTATTAGTCACTAAAGATGAATAATATCAATAAATATTGAATGATAAAATAAAATACATAAAACAGACAATTAGAATATATAAAACATCAATCCAGGATCAGATCAGGTTGGTTGGTTGCATTAACCTCAAAGGCACTAATAATAATATATCATGTCCAAGCAGCCAGTTGGTTAGTAAGCAGTCAAAATAGCATGGGTGAGTCGCTGGTGTTAGTAACTAAAGCGTCTCTGTTACTTTAGAATCCACATGCAGCCAAGTGTGTGAGTTGTTGTATGACTGCGTGTCACCACAATGAAAAGCACCATGCACACTCCCTACAATCTAGCCAGTCAATTGGTAAGTAAAAGCAGTTGAATAATAGGCAGACTTGGCCTGTGCATATAATATGAAAACCAGATGCAGCAATGATCCTAATGAGGAACCGCTAGCAGGGCCGGATTAACGGGGGGGCGACAGGGGCGATCGTCCCTGGGCCCCAACACCTAACGGGCCCCCACACCTGAAGGGGTTAAAGTGAACCGGAGGAGACGGAACCAGTTCCGCCTCCTCCGGCCAACCTAACCCCGGCACCGCAGGGAGGCACCATTTGCCAGACGCCCGCTGAGAATGTAACCAGCAGGTGCCAGACTCCCTCCCCGCAGCGGCAGCCGGAGACTGAGGGCTCCGGCTCACACAGTGCACTATGGGAGAGACGTCATGACTTCTCTCCCATGATGCAGAGGAGCAGCCGAGCGGCCTGGACGTGGACGGCAGCGGGAGCGGGGCTTAAGGTAAGTAATAGCTCTTTTTTTTTTTGTGTGCAAGCGGCTATTGTACTGGGGGCATTTACTCAGGGGAGGCTTTACTGCTGGGGCATTACCTGGGGGAGGCATTACTACTGGGGGCATTACTATTGGGGGCACCACTTCTGGGGACATTACTATTGGGGGCTCTACTACTTGAAGGCAGGGCATTACTACTGGGGCACTACTACAGAGGGAGCATTACTATTAGGGGCACTAATACAGGGGCATTACTACTGGGGGCATTTATACACAGAGTACTACTACAGGGGGCATGACTACTGGGGCCGCTACCACAGGGGCCATGACTACTGGGGGAAAAACTACAGTGGTATTACAACTGAGGGCATTAAGTCAGGGGGCATTACTATTGGGCACCTACAAGGGGCATAACTACTGGGGGGCATTACTATTGGGGGCAAAACTACTCTTGTATTACTACTGGGGGTATTTATACAGGGGGCATTACTATTGTGGACACTACCACAGGGGCCATTACTACTTGGGGCATGGCTACTCGGGGCACTAAGGGGAAAATTGCATAGGGGGCACCACTCCTGGGGGCACTACTACTGGGTGCACTGCATAAAGGGCACCACTCCTGGGGGCACTAACACTACTACTACTGCGCATACCCCCAGTTCGTCACATTTAATAAGGGCCCTCACATGTTTGTTGCCCAGGGGCCCCCACAGACCTTAATCCGGCCCTGACCGCTTGTCACCTGAAGGTAGTTGCGCTGTCTGCCGGTGTCCCAGTCAGATGCAGCAGTTGTTCATCTGCCTCACTGCCTCCAATGCTGGATGTTGTGGCGAATCTCTGTCTCAAGCCAGAGTGGGAGAGAAGGAGCCGCGTGGTTGCTGTAGGGATCCTGCGGCTAGAGAAACATGCTGTGGCCCTGATTCAGAGCCGCTCATAAGCGGCCGTTCGTTCTGACCGATGTTCGCACATCTGCGCATGTGTACGGATTTTAATACGCATGCGCGAACCAGTCAGTGCGGCCGAAAATCGTTTGTTCACTATATAGCGAATGCCTGCTATTTTGAGTGACAGAAGGAGGCGTATGTGGGTGGTAACAGGGGAAGGTGCTTGAAAACGGGGGTGTGGAATTCGAACGCAGGCTGACTTAAAGGTCAAAACGGGCATTTTAAGGGAGTGCATAATTAATACAGCAGCGTCATTGACCACGTCACTTGGTTTTTTTTTACTCAGAACTGCTCGCAAAATAGCGGTTGAAAAAACCAGCCACAAGAATAGCGAGCAGTTCATACGCTGTTCGATGTACTCGATTAATCTAATAAATAGCGGACATGACGTATGCTGCGAGCGGCAAGGGGACGTATTTTTCAAAATTACAAACGCAAGTTTTGCTCGCTCGTTCAGACTTAGAGGCGTGAACAGACCGCAATTAGCGAACGGTTCATTTGAATAGCCACCCCTTGTTTTAGAACGAACGACCGCAAATAGCGAGCGGCTCTGAATGAGGGCCTGTGTTTCCTGTATGGAGCCTCCGACTGAGGGGATGTGATGTGTGGTGCTACGACTTTGGCTGGACGGGTACTTCCTTCTCTGAGGTCCTGGAGACAAATACCTGACGCCTTTCTTGGCCAATGAGAAAGGCTGTTTCTTCAGAGGTAATTTACACAGCAAATTAGGAAATATTTAAAGGGATTAGTAATTATTAATTAGTGACACATGAAAACCATCCACTCAGTAATCAATCATCGTAAAAAGGAATTGATGGCAGAATACTATTGCATTTAAAATAATACATACAGAAATAAAATAATAAGGTAGTTGGACACTAGTACAGACAGCAGACAGGATGCAAGAATATATATATATAAACCCCGACAGCAGTGCGGCACTCAGGCTTCATTTGGACAACTCAGACATGGTGAGAATATCAATGTTTCAATTCATAGGATAAATTGTCTTCAGTATACAATAAGATACAAATATACTCAGCTTATATAGACCCACCACCATCACCAAGTGACTGAACCACATACCACGTTGTTCGGTCGGGGCTCACACCAATGACGTCATCAGAGCTTGCCAGTGACGAATCTGCATGTCCCCAGATGGCGCACACCACGTGTTCAAACAAAACAAACTATCACCTAGCAACAAATTATAAGCATATTAATATTACAATTACTCTGTCTTTGCTTAATTAAGAACGTCCGATCACAGATATGTTACAATAGGCATACTAATAAATGTAATTTACGATCAGGAATTATTATTCATTGCCACATAGAATAATTTAATTTAAGCAAATCATGTATAATAAACTATATTACTGTATTAACAATTTATAGGATTCGTATATTGTTTAATTAATAAAGCACTTTGTGTCACCAATTTAGACACGATGCCATAAGATCTAGTATACCACATTTATTTGATTGTATCCTAGATGTCCAGGCACATATAGGAACCTAAGCTATGCTTGATGTTTAAATGGGGGGTGCACCCTAGTCTATCTAAAGGGACCTCTAGTCTAAACCACTGGGTGTCATTCCCCAAACTTCCATATCAGCAATTACACTAGAAATCCTATAATTACCTTGTAATGAGTAGACATCCTACAAAAAACATGATAATGGTAAATTCTCATTAAGTCCTTCTGGACCTATAACATCTAATCTAGATATCCTCTCTGCCTCACGTTTAAGTAATGTTATATCCCTGTCCCCACCACGAATTAGTGGGGGAACATGGTCAATCATCCTATATCGCAAAGTTGTTAAAGGATGATTACATTCCAAAAAGTGGCGAGCTACAGGTTGCTCACTACTTTTCTTCATTAGGGCTGTTTTAATAGAGGAGCAGTGGACCGCCATTCTCTCCTTAAAATTCCTTTGGGTCTTTCCCACATAAGATAAGCCACAAGGGCAAATAATTTGATAAATAACATAACTGCAATTGCAAGTTAAATGGTGTCGGATTGTGAATTCTTATCCAGGATGTGGGTGACTAATTGTGTTCCCCGGGATCAGAAATTTACATGTTACGCAGAGGCATCTAACAATCCTGTTTGTTTTGATGCTAAGGGATGCTGCTTGGTTGGCATAGCTCTCTTGGAATTATAGTTCGTTTTCACCAATATGTCCCTTAAAATTTTCCCCCTGGAGTAACAGGGCATGATCAGTGGCGGGCTGGGCCAGGGGGGGCAGGGTGCCATGTGTCCCCTGGGCCGCGGGCAGTCTGTGTCACAGCTGCTCTGCGAGTGTAGCGCTGACCGGATGGAGTTCGGCCAGCGCTACACAGTAGTGACAAACACCCAGCCGCCGGCTCCGGCAGCTGTGTGTTTGTTTCAGCAGCTGAAGAGAGTCTGTCAGACTCTCATCGGCTGCTGCTGCTCCCACTGCATTTCTCCCACTAATGGGAGAGATGACGTGACGTCATGACGTCTCTCCCATAATGCAAAGCGGCCCGGGAGGACGGACGGAGGAGCTGATAGCAGCGGCGGGACCAGGAGCGGGATTTCAGGTGTTTTTTTTTTTAATTACGTGTCTCTACTGGGGGGGGGGGGGGTTACTACTGGGGGCACTACAAGGGGGATTACTACTGGGGGCACTACAAGGGGGATTACTACTGGGGGCATTACAAGGGGGATTACTACTGGGGGCACAACAAGGGGGGATTACTACTGGGGGCATTACAAGGGGGGGACTACTACTGGGGGCACTACAAGGAGGGGCTACTACTGGGGGCACTACAAGGGGGGACTACTACTGGGGGCATTACAAAGGGGGGGACTACTACTGGGGGCACTACAAGGGGGGACTACTACTGGGGGCACTACAAGGGGGAGAGCACTACTGGGGGGCACTACAAGGGGGAGCACTACTGGGGGCACTACAAGGGGGATTACTACTGGGGGCACTGCATAGGGGGACCACTACTGGGGGCACTATATAAGGGGTTTACTACTGGGGGCACAAGGGGCACTGCACAAGGGGGACCACTACTGGGGGCACTATATAATGGGTTTACTACTGGGGGCACAAGGGGCACTGCACAGGGGGGACCACTACTGGGGGCACTATATAAGGGTCACTGCATAGGAGGATCACTACTGGGGGCACTACTGGAGGCCTGCATAAGGGGGTCCTCTCCTGGGGCACAGGGGGCACTGCATATGGGCACCACTACAGGGGGCTGCCCCATATCTTTATTTTTCATTAATTCCATATGGACCCGCCTCCTCCCTTTAACACTTGAGGGGGGGGGCGCCATAGCACGCATGTGCTCCGGGCACCCTGGCTACACGCTACTCCCCTGCCAGGGTCACCTGCATGCATTTGCCCCCCAGGCTAAAAGTTGCCAGCCAGCCCCTGGGCATGATCTTTGTATTACTCAGACCCAGATATTGATCTGAAGTGATCATGGGCCATAATTTCTTAGAAATGTTATTAATCTCAGGTGATAGATCATTATACCGTGTTACCCATGGGAATTTACTGCTATTGTCAACCTTCGTTTCCTTACACAAAAGCTCCATCCTATTTATTTTGAGTACTTTGTTTTTAGTTTGTTCTAAGAAATGTTATTATATCCCTGTTCAACAAATTTTTCTATCATTTCATCAATTTGAGAAATAGTTTTCCCAATATCATTATTGATCCTGTGGACACGGATCATTTGTGAATAGGGTAAACCCTGTTTAAGGCTTCTGGGGTGCGTACTTTGGAAATGTAGTAAATAATTACGGTCCGTTAATTTGCTAAACTGTGGTATTGATCTTTCTACCTTCCCTACTAATTCTCACATCGAGGAAGTCAATAGAGTCCTCACTCATTATATACGTAAATTTTACTGGATACGATATGTTGTCATGTGTATCCAGTGCTCGAAGTGGGAATTTAGAGGTGGAGGTATGGAAATTTGAATACCTCCCCAGCAGCACACTACACACCCCTTCCTCCCCACTGAGCTGTGGAGTTATCTCCAGGGTTTCCTTAATGGGGAGCTTGTCTAGGCTGTATTATGGCTGATGCTCCTGAATAGGAGAGTCACAGCAGCTGAGCAGCATCTTCTTGTTTCTGCATCCAAGAGCACCGACAGCAGAGCAGCAGTTGTCCCACCCCTGAACCAACTCATCAGGTGAACAACTGCCTGTCAAGGATCTGCGACGCTGGTAACTTTGGATAACATGGGTACAGGGGCGGATACAGGAAAAAATTAGAGGGGGGGGGGCACCATGATTGACATGTGCGGAGTGGGGGGGGTGCCAACTGTGTGAGGGAGTGTGGCCCATGTGCTCACTGTGAATATAGGGTCCGTATATATAGATAATTGTATCATATACAACAATATATATGGTATATAGTTCTACTTTTACTTTGAGCAGCTCAGTGGATTAAGGGGCATATTCAATTAGCGGTGAAAAGTCAGTTTCTGCGGAAAAGTATTGCGAGTGACGTAATTTCGCCATGTGAAAAGTTTCCTCCGTATTCAGGGCCTGATTCAGAGCCGGACGCTCTTTGAGAGCATTCGCTCTGAATCAGGGCGTCCCTTTTTTTCTTAAAGAAGGCCTCCTGGCCGCTTGCATAGCTGTGGATGACCACCCACAACTTATGCGAGCGGCCAGGTGATGGTCGCGATGGTCAAGACCATCGTGCTTGCGACGAGACCCTTGTGGACTTCCTGCTCTAATAGAGCAGGAAGTCCACCTACTGACATCACAAGTGATGTCAGTAGGGCCGCCCACAAACAGCAGGCGTTCCTGCAGGAACGCCTCCGTTTGCCCAGCCACCCCCCCTGCCCGCCTCCAAAACGGGGCAAGCTGTCAATCACCATCGACAGCTGTCCCGCTTTGGTTCGAGACCCGTAGCGAAGGAGCGCCCGTCGCTGGCCGGGTCTCGCACATGGGGGTCCATCGACCCGCTTGCGAGCGCTGTGTGCTCACGAGCAGGTCTGAATCAGGCCCAGAATTCCATAGACTTTTTGCCGCTGCGGAAAGTCAATGTATTGGAATAGGCGAAAAAGTTCTGCCTATTAATAGGTGTCGAAAAAAAGTGCAGAATTGGGGTTTTGGGGTGCAAAGTTGCGAGAACCCCCCTACAAGCTTGAGACAGATCCCCAAAGGTAAACTGCATCAAAAAAAGTTTAAAAAAATACTTTAGATCACCCCAAAAAGGTACTTTAATTTTGGGGGCAAAAAAGTCCAAATTTGGGGGACAAACTTAAAAACTAGCGAAATAGACTCCAGGGGGGTCCCCAAGTATGTCCCAGGTGTTTTTAATATTGCGGCAGGTGGATTTTTTTTTACGTTTTTTAAAACTTCACTTTAGCAACTTTAAAATATGCTAGCACCCATTTTCATGTACCCCAAATTTGATGGGACCACTTATTTTCACCAAAAAACCCTACTAATTTGTACCCGCTCCACCCCCCTATTGGTGCCCCTGTGTACGTGATGTATTGTTACATCGCTTGACACATTGTTTGGTCACACCGTCGTATGGTGTGTACCCAGCTTTAGAGGCCATTTTCTGCTCCTGTTTAAATATATAATTGATTACAATCTGTCACATGACCTCAATACTGAACAGCACTAATATGGATATGTTTTATTAATACACAATACTAACAATTTATTAATATATTATTTTAAGAAATAAGTGGCCGTGTGCAATACCCGCTAGTACCCTCCCCCTTTTTGTTGTGTCTCCATTTCCCCTCGCCCCCCCCAAAAAAACAATCAGTAGTTTATAATAAAATAAAAATCTGAATTTACTTAAAAGTTCACGTTAGCAGCACAAACCTTTATCATGGAGGGTCCGAGGGACAGGAGCCAGGAGATGCAAGAATAAACTATATTAATAAGTAGGCTATGAGCTGTCAATCACTGACAGTCAATGCACATAATTTCTGCACTGACTGTCAACAAGTGACAGCTCTGCATCAGTATATGTATACAGTAGTTTCTTCTTGCTGAAGTGGCTGTCATCTCTGTCAGGCTGAGCTTGGACCCCAGCCATGCTGTGCTGTATTGTGTGAGGGGGCGGAGCCGTGGTGCTGTGTGTGGGGGCGGAGCCGTGGTGCTGTTGTGCCGAGTAGCTGCAGGGACAACTGCAGCACACAATGGATGGAAATCGTGGGTGCAAGGTTGGTGACATGAACCCCCCCCCTTGGGAGCTCCTGTGCACCCATTATTATTACCCTCCCCCGTTTTTCTACAACAGAAGCAGCACTTGCCGGGGCTTCTCCTGAGTGTTTGCTGCTCTCTGTGCCTGTCGCAGCCAGCAGTTCAGTGGCTACTCATGACAGGCCGGCTACTCATCTCATCAAGGGTGCGCGGCATAATGTCAGATAAAAGTCTGGAAGGCAGCTGCTGCCAAGCCGACAGACTCAGTACTATCAGTAGCGGAGGCGTGAGGCAGCTGCCCGGCATCTGCTGTAGTCCTGTAAAGTAATTTAAAAAAAGTGCCCAAGAATGACAGGGGAGGTACGTGCCTCAGTGCCACCCCCCTGAATCCGCCACTGCAGGGGTATGACTCACTCAAATCCGGCGCCGGACGTGAGCCAATGAGAAGCTGATACTTGGCAGCTTCTCATTGGCTGGAAAGCAGTGTCTGGCTCGCAGCCGAGCCAGTGTTAAGAAGCTTCCCATTTCTTGATTGGCAGCTGGCCCACGAGCCAGGATTGGCTGGCGGCCAGTGCCAACTTTGAACTGCAGTGCGGAACCCGATGCTAGTCCCAGCTCAGTCCCAGCACTGACTGCAGCTTGTTGAGATGTGTCCCCAGCGGGATACATCTTACACAGTGCTGCTGCTGTTCCTGCGCTGGGATCCCATACTCGATCCCAGCGCTGGTACAAAAAAATTAAGTGGCAGCAGGAAGTGGCGGTATATCATACCACCGTATACTGCCTCACTTCGAGCACTGTGTGTATCCATAAGAACTTTGAATTCTTGTTTCGAACACTTCCACAGGATCAGTAAGTCGTCAATAAAACATAAATATAATAGTAAGTTTGCTTTGACTTCTAAATTCTGAAAAAATAAAACATCTTCAATGCAGAACATATAAGAATTGGCGTACGCCAAGGCTACAGAAGAGCCCATGGCGCAGCCAGTTACTTGTTGGTTCAAGGTATCATCAAACATAAAATAATTGTTAGCTAAAATATATTCCAACAACTGTATATATATGGAAATGTGTGATTGATCTAAATTACTACATTCCACCAAAAAGTTTTGTACTGCCGCTAAACCCTCAAGATGGGGAATAACCGTATAAAGAATTATGACGTCTGCTGTAATAAACCATATTTTCTCTGTGCCCAAACTGATTTTTTCCAATTTATTCAAAAGTGATGTAGTGTCCAATAAAAATTGGGGTTTATCTTGTATCAGAGGTTGTAAAATCGAGTACAGTAATATAGCCGTAGGTTGAAAAAGTGATCCTCTCGCCGAGATATTCGGCCATCCAGGGGGAGGGGTGATCCCCTTATGTACTTTTGGCAACATGTACATGATAGGTGAAATTGGATTTGTTGGTATCAAAATAGAGTACAATTCATCATCCACCAGAGCTGCATCTCTGGCAATACTTAGAATGTTAAATAGTTATTTTTTAAACAGATTCGTTGGATCATTCAATAGTCTTTTGTATACTTTAGTATCACTTAATTGTTTTTCAATTCCTGAACGTAATCTGTAGTATCCTGCAATACAATCCCACCGCCGTTATCCGCAGGGCGGATAGTGATGTTATTATTATTAGATAATGACTGTAATGCTTGAAATTCCAAGGCCGATAGATTAGGGTATTTCCTAGTATTGTTTTTCGCTTTATCAGTTACTTGGTGGTCCAGAGATCTGATAAATGTTTTTATTGATGTATTCATCGATATTGTATCGAACGTTGATTTCACCTTAAGTTTTTTAAAATTCTCTGGTATTTCTTTGCTACACCATGCTGGTTTTGGGTTTTCCTTATAATATTCTTTGAGTTTCAGGTTTCTTTGTAGCCGAAATTTTTCTTTCTGCCTTTCAAAATTATTGAACGTACCAGATGGTACAAACGAAAGTCCCTTATTAAGAAGGCTCATTTCACTCCTAGTTAGAGAATGAGATGATAGGTTAAAGATCACCTCCTTTGTGGAAGTGGGGGTTTTCCTCCACGTTTTGCCCCTTTTATTTTGCCCACCTCGTCTAGTGCGGCTTCTTGTGTTATAGGGTTTCGAGTACGTGTGGTGACACCTAAAGGGCCTGAGGGTAACCTTCTGGACATAGTTTTAGGAATATCAGTATCACTGGTCGTACTATACTGTTCTTGTGATGAATCTGACTCATTTCTGGAGTGGTATTGTCTCCTAAAATATGGCTTTTTCCTTCTATATTCAGGCTGGAAACCTGATAACCACTGATAAACTTGGTGACGTTCATAGACCATTTCCACTTTTTGCAATTTTTCTTTTTACATTTTATCAGATCTCTCTTATAAATACTAATCTGATTGTTTCATTTCTCAATCCAATCAGTCTCTGTATGCGCCTGTAAGAGTGGTAGGTTAATGGTCTCAAATTCTGTGATCTTGTTATTAATTTTACTGAGCTCTTTCTTTGATTGATCGATAAAAAGTAAGAGCAGATCATAGGAACATCTATTAAGAATGCCTATCCACTTTTTACAGAATGCCGGATCATGACGGCCATTAGTCGGACAGTTTTTAATTCTGAACCCCCAGGGAATATTTTTGGATTTAAAATAATCGCTTAGGGAAATACTGTGGAATTTAAAATCAATTGCTTTCTTTTTAAACGCAATAGATCCCGAAACAATGTCTCTGTTGCTGCAGCTTCTGCTTGGTCATTTAATACTTCTTTATAGAGGATATCATCAGTCTCTGATTCAGAAAAAGTGAAAGCATCTCCTATTGGATAATTAGCTGGATTAAAACCTAAGTCCAGCTCATCCCCCAGCGATTCTGCCATTGCTAATAAAAATCAATACAGTGATCAATCCATGGGTCCTAAAACTGACAGCACAATATTTCACTTCAAAAGTCACATTGAGATTGTAGTCCGTAAGGAAAAAATCAAGCTGCTGAAGTATATGCAAACATACCAATAGTACACCATAAACTGATAAAATGTGGTATACTAGATCTTATGGCATCGTGTCTAAATTGGTGACACAAAGTGTTTTATTAAGTAAACAAGTCTCCTTATGGGATTGATTCAAGATACGAATCCTATAAATTGTTAATACAGTAATATAGTTTATTATACATGATTTGCTTAAATTCAGTTATTCTATGTGGCAATTTAATAATAATTCCTGATCGTAAATTACATTTATTAGTATGCCTATTGTAACATATCTGTGATCGATGTTCTTAATTAAGCAAAGACAGAGTAATTGTAATATTAATTATCTTATAATTTGTTGTTAAGTGATAGTTTGTTTTGTTTGAACACGTGGTGTGCGCCGTCTGGGGACATGCAGATGCGTCACTGGCAAGCTCTGATGACGTCATTGGTGTGAGCCCCGACCGATCAACGTGGTATGTGGTTCAGTCACTTGGTGATGGTGGTGGGTCTATATAAGGTGATTATATTTGTATCTTATTGTATACTGAAGACAATTTATCCTATAAATTGAAACGTTGATATTCTCACCATGTCTGAGTTGTTCATATGAAGCCTGAGTGCCGCACTGCTGTCGGGGTTTGTGAGTACTTATCATTATGTGGTGGCACCTGGCCAAGCAAATATCGTTTTATTGAGAGTGCCGGATGACTGGATTATATATATATATATCATCATGTTCAATCCCAAAGGACCAAAAAACGAGACCAGCACACCGTTAACTCGAATGCATGAAAACGGAATGTATTAAAACACAGCCATGCTTAATCGGGTGTACATAAATGCATGTCAAATCTGCTATGCAGTGGATAACTGTAAATACTTATCAGTGCCTGGTGACCATATGCATGTATTCAATCAATCTGCCCGACAGCCGTTTCGATGGCGTACCACCTTCATCGCATATTTTATGTATTTTCAACACAATGAAATATATGTGTTTAATGTTAAGTGGGTTATTATAACTATAGATATTGATACATCTTTATTTATATTGATACAATTCCCCCTTTTGGAAGAGTAATTATGACAACCCATCAAGATAATTTTTGAAAGTGCCTAATAAGTTTGAGAAATTTGTGATATAAAAAATATCCTTTAATTTCAATCCTCTGCTAATGAAATGAATTAGAATATTGTATATATATTCTTGCATCCTGTCTGTACTAGTGTCCAGCTACCTTAATATTACTTTATTTCTTTATGTATTATTTTAAGTGCAATAGTATTCAGCCATCAAATCCTTTTTGTGATGATTGATTACTGAGTAGATGGCTTTCATGTGTCACTAATGAATAATTACTGATCCCTTTAAATATTCCCTACTTTGCTGTGTAAGTTACCCCTGAAGAAACGGCCTTTCTACATGGAGAAGAGGACGTGTGCAGGGATTGTAGGTGAGTAAATGTGAGTGTAAAAAAGTTGTTCTTTTATGGTGTGTGAGTCTTGTCTTTATTTTAATATTTTTTTTGCAGATGAACTAGAGGATCCTCCCCAGGGATTCTGGGCCTGGGCTGACTAGCGTTCAGGTGTTAACGCTTTGGCGGGGGACCCGGTGAAAGGGTACCCCGGCTATGGCATTATACCCCCGCTAGAAAGAGTCCACTGCTGGTTTTAGAAAATCAGGGGGACCCCTACTCATTTAAAAAAACTAGGACTGGCTCACTGAGCCTGGTGCTGGTTGTTGAAAATGCGGGGGACCCCACGTCTATTTTTCCCCATATTTTCACAACCAGGACCGGCTCAGAAAAGCCCAGTGCCTGTTGTGCATTTAGGGCGGGACACCACGTATTTTTTTTTTTAACTTTACACTTTTAATAGTTTTTTTTCACACAGAAGCATGCACGGATCTCACTGATCTGTGCATGTTTCTGTGTAAATGGCACCTACTCATGCTAAAATTGCCAGCATGAAGCAGGTCTATTATTTTGGGGATTTTATGTTTGAGTTTATGTTCGATTTGGAAATGGGCATCCAAAATCGAACAAGAAATCACTAGTCAAAATCGAACCATATCAAATTCCATTTAAAAAAGGCTTACAAAATCAAATTTTTGTAAATGTGAGACCTTGACAGTGATATCTACATTCGATTTGTTTTCATGTGAGCTAAATGAAACATAAAATCGAATGCAAAATCGAACTTTGATAAATATACCCCAAAGTCTCAAAGATAAGCTTTATTCACTTATTCAAGCACTAGTAGGCGCTCCTCTCCCGTCATAGGTAGTTTACTGGGAGTAAGGTGATGCCCTTTTACTATTTTTAAGGGAGTGCTATATTGTTTTTTACACCTAACTACATACCTTCCAACATCTTCAATCATGAAATTGGGATCCAGAAAAGGCAGCGTGGCCTTGTGGCACACCCCTGTTTTAATCACTCTAGGGATGCTGGGCTGCCCCCAGGACTCTCCCCACACTGTGAACAGATGCTGTGCACATGTGCTCAGCATCTATTCACCCGCTGCTCTGAGCATTGGTGACAGTGCTCCCAATGAACTTCCCTTCACCACAGCACACTGTGCCTGTGTGTGGGATGGCGGGACTGTCCCTGAAAAATTTGATTGTCCCGCCCAAAGCAAGACAGTTGGGAGATATCTCATTTTATAATGTTGTCTTCACATTGCATGGTTTTAAATGTACTGTTCTAATTAAACCTAAACATTCCTTGGAGCGAGGTAACATGGGGCTAGTTAGGCAGATGTGGTCATGTCTTGGGTGTGTTGTTGACAGCAACCGTGTCTAATGACCAGTGGCGGGCTGGTACAATTCAGGGCCGTCAATGCATTTTTTTTTTTACTGACTATAGCAGCACAGCGCCATCTAGTGGCTGCTGGCAGTACTGCAGGTGATCGGGAGCACTTGCAGCAGCTGTAGCAGCAGGAACACTTTCAGCCCTGGGGAGGACAAAGGTGCAGTGGCGCACAGTGCAAAGCCGCTTGCTGAAGTGCATGTAGCTGCTGCCAGTGCCTGGTAGCCCTCTCCCTGCGCCGAATACTAGCGTCTTGGCTGTGACACCTCCTCATGACGTCATATAGGTGCTGACCCCACTCGGAGCTCAGCTCCGTGTAGGCTGTCCGGGGCCGGCTGGTGACTGATGTTGTCTTTCGGGTACGTGGATGTCACCTCCTGCGGGCTGTTGGCTATTGCTTACCACTGAGCCTCAGGCAGTGCTACTCTAAACTACAAAAGGTAAGCAAGCATCGACAGAAATATTTTTGAAAGCAGTTATATATATATATATATATATATTGTGAATACTGTGGTCTGTGTATATATATATATATGTATATATATATATATATATATATATATATATATATATATATGAGATGTATATCTGTGTATATCTCTGTATATATTGGTGTGCAAAATGTGGAGGGAGAGAGAGAGAGAGAAATACACAATCTGCGGGCATTCATACACAGGGGGCAAATTTTCTCAGGTGGCCATCTAAAATCATAGATACCTGTAGATCCCACACATATATACATATATATATATATATATTATATATACATATTAGGGGTGTGCACCGGCCACTTTTCGTGTTTTGTGTTTTGGTTTTGGATCTGGATCTTTCTTCGTGTTTTGGATCTGGATTGGTTTTGCCAAAACCACCCTTCCGTGTTTTGGGTTCTGGGTTTTGTGTTTTGGATCTGTATTTTTTTTAAAAAAAGCATAAAAACAGCTAAAATCACAGAATTTGTAGGTTTTTCTGCTCCTATGCTATTATTAACCTCAATAACCTTAATTTCCACTCATTTCCAGTCTATTCTGAACACCTCACACCTCACAATAGTGTTTTTATGTCCAAAAGGTTGCACCGAGGTAGCTGGATGACTATGCTAAGCGACACGAGTGGGCGGCACAAACACGTGACCCATCTAGGAGTGACACTGCAGTGGCAGACAGGATGGCAGTTTGAAAAACTAGGCCCCAAACTGTACATAATGCAAAGAAAAAAAAGAGGTGCAAGATGGAATTGTCCTTGGGCCCTCCCACCCACCCTTATGTTGTATAAACAGGACATGCACACTTTAACAAATCAATCATTTCAGCGCCAGGGTCTGCCACACAACTGTGGCTGAAATGATTGGTTCGTTTGGGCCCCCACAAAACAAGCTGGCAATTAATGTGTCCCTGCACAAACTGGCTCTACGGAGGCAAGATGTCATCCTCATCCTCCTCATCCACCGATTCCTCACCCTCTTCAGTGTGTACATCCTCATCCTCACAAAGTATTAACTCGTCCCCACTTGAATCCACCACCACAGGTCCCTCTGTACCTTCTGGAGGCTGGTCTCCCTGGAAGAGCTGATAATTCATTTTGATGAACATCATCTTCTCCACATTCTGTGGAAGCAACCTCCTACGCCTTTCGCTGACAAGGTTCCCGGCTGCACTAAACACTCTTTCGGAGTACACACTGGAGGGGGGGCAACTCAGGTAAAATAGAGCCAGCTTGTACAGGGGCCTCCAAATTGCCTCTTTTTCCTGCCAGTACAGGTATGGACTGTCTGACATGCCTACTTGGATGCTGTCACCGATGTAATCCTCCACCATTCTGTCAATGGTGACAGTATCATATGCAGTGACAGTAGACATGTCAGAAATTGTTGCCAGGTCCTTCAGTCCGGACCAGATGTCCAAACTTGGTCCTGCCTGCCCTGCATCACCGCCAGCGGGTTGCTTAGGATACCTAAGTTTTTTCCTGGCAGCCCCAGTTGCGGGAGAAAATGAAGAAGGAGCCGTTGACGTGTCACGTTCCGCTTCAGCTGACAGTGTGTTCACCAGCAGGTCTTTGCACCTCTGCAGGCTTGTGTCGGCCGGAAAGAGAGACACCACATAGGCTTTAAACCTAGGATCGAGCACGGTGGCCAAAATGTAGTGGTCTGATTTCAACAGATTGACCACCCTGGAATCCTGGCAAAGCGAATGAAGGGCTTCATCCACAAGTCCCACATGCCGAGCGGAATCGCTCCGTCTTAGCTCCTCCTTCACTTTCTCCAGCTGCTTCTGCAAAAGCCTGATGAGGGGAATGACCTGACTCAAGCTGGCTGTGTCTGAACTGACTTCACGTGTGGCAAGTTCGAAGGGCTGGAGAACCTTGCACAACACGGAAATCATTCTCCACTGCGCTTGAGTCAGGTGCATACCCCCTCCTTTGCCTATGTCATAGGTGGATGTATAGGCTTGTATGGCCTTTTGCTGCTCCTCCATCCTCTGAAGCATATAGAGGGTTGAGTTCCACCGCGTCACAACCTCTTGCTTCAGGTGATGGCGGGGCAGGTTCAAGAGTGTTTGCTGGCGCTCCAGTCTTCGGCACGCAGTCGCTGAATGGCGAAAGTGGCCAGAAATTTTTCGGGCCACCCAAAGCGTCTCCTGCACGCCCCTGTCGCTTTTCAGAAAATTCTGCACCACCAAGTTTATTGTGTGAGCAAAACATGGGACGTGCTGGAATTTGCCCAGATGTAATGCCCGCACAATATTGGTGGCGTTGTCAGATATCACAAATCCCCAGGAGAGTCTAAGTGGGGTAAGCCACTGGGCGATGATTTCCCTCAGTTTCTCTAAGAGGTTGTCGGCGGTGTGCCTCTTACTGAAACCGGTGATACACAGCGTAGCCTGCCTTGTAACGAGCTGGCGTTTCTGAGATGCTGCTACTGGTGACGCTGCTGCTGTTGCTGCGTAAGGTGATACATCTACCCAGTGGGCTGTCACAGTCATATAGTCCTTAGTCTGCCCTGTTCCACTTGTCCACATGTCCGTGGTTAAGTGGACATTGTGTACAACGGCATTTTTCAGGACACTGAGGACACTTTTTCTGACGTTTCTGTACAGTCTCGGTATCGCCTGCCTAGTGAAGTGGAATCTAGACGGGATTTGGAACCGGGGACACACTACCTCCATCAATTGTCTAAATCCCACTGCACTAATGGCGGATACCGGACGCACGTCTAACACCAACATAGCAGTCAAGGCCTCAGTTATACGTTTTGCTTCAGGATGACTGCTGTCGTACTTCATCCTCCTCGCTAAGGACTGTTGGAGGGTCAATTGTTTAGTAAAAGTAGTGGTGTTCCTACTTCCTCTCTGGGATGATGAACGACTCCCAGCAGCAGCAACAGCAGCAGCGGCAGCAGTAGGCGTAGCAATGCAGGATCCTCCAGAGGAATCCCGGATAGGAGAGTCAGTCATGCCAGTGACATGGCCTGCAGGACTACTTCCGATCCTGACTAAGGAGGAAATTGACGAGGAGGGAGTTGACGGTGTGGTTTGCAGGCGCTTGGATACAACAGGACAACGGGATTTAGGTGTCCCTGGACTGCTTACGGTCTTAGCCAAAGTTTCTGAACTTGACAGTAACTTTTTATGAACGCGCTGCAGGTGCCGTATAAGGGAGGATGTTCCTAGGTGGTTGACGTCCCTACCCCTACTTATTTCACCTTTACATATGGTACATATGGCAAGACAGTTGTTGTCCGGATTTGGATAGAAATATTGCCAGACCAAAGAGGTGGAATGTTTGGTCTTCTGCCCAGGCATGACCGTGATGGGCTTTTTCATCCCACGGACAACAACTGTCTCCCCCGGAGCCTGATTTAAACAAACCACATCACCATCAGAATCCTCCTCGCCAACTTCCTCCTCAGCGCCAGCTACACCAGTATCCTCATCCTGTTGTACTTCAACAGTGACATCTTCAATTTGCATATCAGCAAGTGGACTGTGGGTGCTCCTTTCAGCACTTGCAGGGGGCGTGCAAATGGTGGAAAGAGCCACCTCTTCCCGTCCAGTGCTGGGAAGGTCAGGCATCGCAACCACCACCACACTTGGACTCTCCTTGGGGATTTGTGATATCTTCTTAGAAAGCACAGTTCTTCGCTGTGCTTTTGCCAGCTTAACTCTTTTGATTTTTTTAATGGGAGGAGGGCTTCCATCGTCATGTGAAGCTGAACCACTAGTCATGAACATACTAGGGATCGACCTTAGCCGTTCCTTGCCACTCCGTGTCGTAAATGGCATATTGGCAAGTTTACGTTTCTCTTCAGCTGATTTAAATGTCTTTTTCAAGGTCATTTTCCTGAACTTTGCCATTTGGGATTGTATGTGCCCTCTACTATGACATTGGGCATCGGCCTTGGCAGACGACGTTGATGGCATGTTATCGTCTATGTCATGACTAGTGGCAGCAGCTTCAGCACTAGGAGGAAGTGGTTCTTGATCTTTCTCTATTTTATTTTTATCGGAGAAAGTTTGGTCCTCCATTTATGTTATATCGATTTGATATATACGTGCGGCTAAACACAGAAAATAATTTTTTTTTTGGTTTGGACTGGAGTGTACTTTGGGGGTTACAGCACCCTTTAACGGTCAAGCCAGCCGGCCCTTATGACACAGGCGCACTCTTGGCACTACTTTGTTGATGCACGTGCGGCTACTGCGCACACAATTCACAAACACAGAAAATAATTTTTTTTTTGGTTTGGACTGGAGTGTACTTTGGGGGTTACAGCACCCTTTAATTGTCAAGCCAGCCGGCCCTTTACTTATGACACAGGCGCACGCTTGGCACTACTTTGTTGATGCACGTGCGGCTACTGCGCACACAATTCACAAACACAGAAAATAATTTTTTTTTTGGTTTGGACTGGAGTGTACTTTGGGGGTTACAGCACCCTTTAACGGTCAAGCCAGCCGGCCCTTTACTTATGACACAGGCGCACGCTTGGCACTACTTTGTTGATGCACGTGCGGCTACTGCGCACACAATTCACAAACACAGAAAATAATTTTTTTTTGGTTTGGACTGGAGTGTACTTTCGGGGGTTACAGCACCCTTTAACGGTCAAGCCAGCCGGCCCTTTACTTATGACACAGGCGCACGCTTGGCACTACTTTGTTGATGCACGTGCGGCTACTGCGCACACAATTCACAAACACAGAAAATAATTTTCTTTTTGGTTTGGACTGGAGTGTACTTTGGGGGTTACAGCACCCTTTAACGGTCAAGCCAGCCGGCCCTTTACTTATGACACAGGCGCACGCTTGGCACTACTTTGTTGATGCACGTGCGGCTACTGCGCACACAATTCACAAACACAGAAAATAATTTTTTTTTTGGTTTGGACTGGAGTGTACTTTCGGGGGTTACAGCACCCTTAACGGTCAAGCCAGCCGGCCCTTTACTTATGACACAGGTGCACGCTTGGCACTACTTTGTTGATGCACGTGCGGCTACTGCGCACACAATTCACAAACACAGAAAATAATTTTTTTTTTGGTTTGGACTGGAGTGTACTTTCGGGGGTTACAGCACCCTTAACGGTCAAGCCAGCCGGCCCTTTACTTATGACACAGGCGCACGCTTGGCACTACTTTGTTGATGCACGTGCGGCTACTGCGCACACAATTCACAAACACAGAAAATAATTTTTTTTTTGGTTTGGACTGGAGTGTACTCTCTGGGGTTACAGCACCCTTAACGGTCAAGCCAGCCGGCCCTTTACTTATGACACAGGCGCACGCTTGGCACTACTTTGTTGATGCACGTGCGGCTACTGCGCACACAATTCACAAACACAGAAAATAATTTTTTTTTGGTTTGGACTGGAGTGTACTTTCGGGGGTTACAGCACCCTTTAACGGTCAAGCCAGCCGGCCCTTTACTTATGACACAGGCGCACGCTTGGCACTACTTTGTTGATGCACGTGCGGCTACTGCGCACACAATTCACAAACACAGAAAATAATTTTTTTTTTGGTTTGGACTGGAGTGTACTTTGGGGGTTACAGCACCCTTTAACGGTCAAGCCAGCCGGCCCTTTACTTATGACACAGGCGCACGCTTGGCACTACTTTGTTGATGCACGTGCGGCTACTGCGCACACAATTCACAAACACAGAAAATAATTTTTTTTTTGGTTTGGACTGGAGTGTACTTTCGGGGGTTACAGCACCCTTAACGGTCAAGCCAGCCGGCCCTTTACTTATGACACAGGTGCACGCTTGGCACTACTTTGTTGATGCACGTGCGGCTACTGCGCACACAATTCACAAACACAGAAAATAATTTTTTTTTTGGTTTGGACTGGAGTGTACTTTCGGGGGTTACAGCACCCTTAACGGTCAAGCCAGCCGGCCCTTTACTTATGACACAGGCGCACGCTTGGCACTACTTTGTTGATGCACGTGCGGCTACTGCGCACACAATTCACAAACACAGAAAATATTTTTTTTTTTGGTTTGGACTGGAGTGTACTCTCTGGGGTTACAGCACCCTTAACGGTCAAGCCAGCCGGCCCTTTACTTATGACACAGGCGCACGCTTGGCACTACTTTGTTGATGCACGTGCGGCTACTGCGCACACAATTCACAAACACAGAAAATTATTTTTTTTTTGGTTTGGACTGGAGTGTACTCTCGGGGGTTACAGCACCCTTAACGGTCAAGCCAGCCGGCCCTTTACTTATGACACAGGCGCACGCTTGGCACTACTTTGTTGATGCACGTGCGGCTACTGCGCACACAATTCACAAACACAGAAAATAATTTTTTTTTGGTTTGGACTGGAGTGTACTTTCGGGGGTTACAGCACCCTTTAACGGTCAAGCCAGCCGGCCCTTTACTTATGACACAGGCGCACGCTTGGCACTACTTTGTTGATGCACGTGCGGCTACTGCGCACACAATTCACAAACACAGAAAATAATTTTTTTTTTGGTTTGGACTGGAGTGTACTTTGGGGGTTACAGCACCCTTTAACGGTCAAGCCAGCCGGCCCTTTACTTATGACACAGGCGCACGCTTGGCACTACTTTGTTGATGCACGTGCGGCTACTGCGCACACAATTCACAAACACAGAAAATAATTTTTTTTTTGGTTTGGACTGGAGTGTACTTTCGGGGGTTACAGCACCCTTAACGGTCAAGCCAGCCGGCCCTTTACTTATGACACAGGTGCACGCTTGGCACTACTTTGTTGATGCACGTGCGGCTACTGCGCACACAATTCACAAACACAGAAAATATTTTTTTTTTTGGTTTGGACTGGAGTGTACTTTCGGGGGTTACAGCACCCTTAACGGTCAAGCCAGCCGGCCCTTTACTTATGACACAGGCGCACGCTTGGCACTACTTTGTTGATGCACGTGCGGCTACTGCGCACACAATTCACAAACACAGAAAATAATTTTTTTTTTGGTTTGGACTGGAGTGTACTTTCGGGGGTTACAGCACCCTTAACGGTCAAGCCAGCCGGCCCTTTACTTATGACACAGGCGCACGCTTGGCACTACTTTGTTGATGCACGTGCGGCTACTGCGCACACAATTCACAAACACAGAAAATAATTTTTTTTTGGTTTGGACTGGAGTGTACTTTCGGGGGTTACAGCACCCTTTAACGGTCAAGCCAGCCGGCCCTTTACTTATGACACAGGCGCACGCTTGGCACTACTTTGTTGATGCACGTGCGGCTACTGCGCACACAATTCACAAACACAGAAAATAATTTTTTTTTTGGTTTGGACTGGAGTGTACTTTCGGGGGTTACAGCACCCTTAACGGTCAAGCCAGCCGGCCCTTTACTTATGACACAGGTGCACGCTTGGCACTACTTTGTTGATGCACGTGCGGCTACTGCGCACACAATTCACAAACACAGAAAATAATTTTTTTTTTGGTTTGGACTGGAGTGTACTTTCGGGGGTTACAGCACCCTTAACGGTCAAGCCAGCCGGCCCTTTACTTATGACACAGGCGCACGCTTGGCACTACTTTGTTGATGCACGTGCGGCTACTGCGCACACAATTCACAAACACAGAAAATAATTTTTTTTTTGGTTTGGACTGGAGTGTACTTTCGGGGGTTACAGCACCCTTAACGGTCAAGCCAGCCGGCCCTTTACTTATGACACAGGCGCACGCTTGGCACTACTTTGTTGATGCACGTGCGGCTACTGCGCACACAATTCACAAACACAGAAAATAATTTTTTTTTGGTTTGGACTGGAGTGTACTTTCGGGGGTTACAGCACCCTTTAACGGTCAAGCCAGCCGGCCCTTTACTTATGACACAGGCGCACGCTTGGCACTACTTTGTTGATGCACGTGCGGCTACTGCGCACACAATTCACAAACACAGAAAATATATTATTTTTTTAGCACTTGGGGGGAGCACCCCTGATGGACAGAGCACCCCCTGGACAACACTACAGCACTCCTTTAGGACTGGGACACTGCACAGGACTTTGGAGTGGACACAGCCCCTATGGAGAACTGACTGCACAACACAGTCCAGCCAGCCCCTATGGACTTTGAAGTAGTGGACACAGCCCCTATTAACAACAGCAGCACAGCACAACACAGCCAGCCCCTATGGACTTTGAAGTAGTGGACAACAGCAGCACTACACTACACTACACAGCCCTAACTCCCACCCTCCCTCTTCACTGTCCACAGCCGAGTGAGAAAATGGCGCCGACGCGGGTACCTTATATAGGATCCAAAACCCGCGAGACTCGGAAGGCGGGATGATGACGTTTTGCCTCGATTTCAGATCCGAGTCAGGCGGGAAAAGTCGAGCCTGACTCGGATCGGACTCGGATCGGGGGGGCTCGGGGGGGTTCGGATTTCAGAAATCCGAACCCGCTCACCCCTAATACATATATATATATATACACAGTATACACACCAATTGTTTTGTTTAGGGGTGTGTGGGGCCCAAAACATCGACTATTATATATATATTTCAATACAGTTTGGGCCTAGGGTGAGTGTGTGTTGCTTAATCTTAGGGCCAGAGTGACTGTGTGTTGCTCAGTGATAAGGCCAGGGTGAGTGTGTGTGCCAGGGTGAGTGTTTTCAGAGAAGCGAGTGGCTGTAACTTACCTTTATTGTCCCTGCCCTCAGCCCCTCTGTAACACACACTCAATATTCCTACCACTTATACTGTCTGTCACTCTCATTGCTTCTCATTTCCCTGTCACTCAGTCACATTCACCCTTGTATAACTGTCACCGATCCTCATATTGCCTACACTCATCATTTACTGTATTCCTGCCAGGCACACTATCACTCAAGCTAAGCAACACCCACTCACCCTGGCCCTAACGCTAAGCACCACACAGTCACCCTGGCCCTAACGCTAAGCACCACACAGTCACCCTGGCCCTAACACTAAGCACCACACAGTCACCCTAGCCCTAATGCTAAGCACCATACACTCACCCTGGCCCTAACACTAAGCACCATACACTCACCATGGCCCTAACGCTAAGCAACACACACTCTCCCTGGCCCTAGCGCTAAGCACCACACTCTCACCCTGGCCCTAACGCTAAGCACCACACACTCACCCTGGCCCTAACGCTAAATAACACACAGTCACTCTGGCCCTAACACTAATGCTGGGCATACACTCTACAATTATCTGTCAGATATCTGTCAAATCTGTCTGGTGGGAAGGAAAATCTGGTCCATTTTCTAGTGTTTGGGAGCAAATTTCTAATGTTATTTGCTCCCATACATTACCAGATTTTCATTCCAACCAGCCAGATTGGACAGATATCTGACAGATAATTGCACAGTGTATGCCCAGCATTAGCAACACACACTCACCCTGGCCCTAACGCTAAGCACCACACAGTCACCCTGGCCCTAACGCTAAGCACCACACACTCACCCTGGCCCTAACGCTAAGCACCACACACTCACCCTGGCCCTAACGCTAAGCACCACACACTCACCCTGGTCCTAACGCTAAGCACAACACACTCACCCTGGCCCTAACGCTAAGCACCACAAACTCACCCTGAACCTAACGCTAAGCACCACACACTCACCCTGGCTCTAACACTAAGCACCACACAGTCACCCTGGCCCTAACGCTAAGCACCACAAACTCACCCTGGCCCTAACGCTAAGCACCACACACTTACCCTGGCCCTAACGCTAAGCACCACACACTCACCCTGGCTCTAACACTAAGCACCACACAGTCACCCTGGCCCTAACGCTAAGCACCACACACTTTCCCTGGCCCTAACGCTAAGCACCACACACTCACCCTGGCCCTAACGCTAAGCTCCACACACTCACCCTGAACCTAATGCTAAGCTTCACACACTCACCCTGAACCTAACGCTAAGTGCCACACACTCACCCTGAACCTAACGCTAAGCACCACACACTCACCCTGAACCTAACGCTAAGCACCACACACCCTGGCCCTAATGCTAAGCACCACACACTCACCCTGGCCCTAATGCTAAGCACCATAAACTCACACTGGCCCTAACGCTAAGAACCACACACACACCCTGAACCTAAAGCTAAGCACCACACACTCACCCTGCCCCTAACGCTAAGCACCATACACTCACCCTGAACCTAAAGCTAAGCACCACACACTCACCCTGCCCCTAACGCTAAGCACCACACAGTCACCCTGGCCCTAACGCTAAGCACCATACACTCACCCTGAACCTAAAGCTAAGCACCACACACTCACCCTGGCCCTAATGCTAAGCACCACACAATTACCTAAAATGTTACTGTCACACACTAACACTGGTGCTAATGCTGGGCATACACTATACATTTATCGGGGCAATCCACTTGATTTCAGCGGATCACCCTAATAATTGTACTGTGTGTGCGGGCGACTGAGAGTAAAATATTTATCGGTCGGGCATGCCGGATCGTCCATCAATGTGATATTTTGTAGGATAAATGTCGGCTGCATTAGACAGTGTATGCCCAGCCATGGCTGACTGACAGACATTTCCCCTGATCCTTCCCAGTGAAGGAACAAGGAAATGTCGCCTCTCCAGGGGCAGAGCGCAGATCTCGGGCCAATACCCTGTGAGATGTCTACATTGTATGCCTGCGATATCTGCTGGGTGTCAGGTTGCCAGATACACTGTCTATCGGTCTGACAGACATTTTACCTGGCAGTGCATGCCCAGCAAAAGTAACACACTGTAAAATCACTCTCGATGTTCTCCATCACACAAAACGAGCAGGAAAGAGGGGCAGAAAGGAAACAAAGACAGAGAGGGGCAGGAGAGCAAAAGGGGAAAAAACCAAGATGGGATTGAAGAGAGAGAGACAAAGTAGTGGGATCAGAGAAAAAGAAATAGTGGAGGGAGAAGGGAGATATGGAGAAGAGACAGAGGGCTTAATTCAGACCCGCTCGCGAGCGCCGAGCGCTCGCAAGCTGGTCGATGTTGGCCAAGTGCGCATGCGCACGACGGAGGCGGCTCCGTCGTGCGCATGCGCGAGACCCGAATAATGACGGCCAAGCCGTCGCTATGGGTCTCGCACCAAAGGGGGCGTGCTGTCGATGGTGCATGACAGCACGCCCCCTTTGGTGGGCGTGCCGGGGGCGTTGCTGCCCAGACGGAGGCATTCATTGGAACGCCTACCGTCTGGGGCCAGCCCCACTGACATCACTTGCTTTTGGCTCTGATAGGCCCAAAAGCACTCCAGGGCTTGCAGCAACGACACCCTACCGCAAGGGTCTCGTCGCAAGCCCGATTGTCGCGATGGTCAAGACCATCGCGACCATCTTTTTGGCCACTCGCTATAGCTGTGGGTGGCCACCCACAGCTATGCGAGCGGCCAGGAGGCCGCTCTGAAAACTAATAGGGACGGCCCTGATTCAGAGCGAGCGCTCTGTCAGAGCGTCCGGGGCCAGAGCGGGAAGTGAAAGATGGAATAAGAAGGGGAAAGTGGGGAGGAGAAACGGGGGTGGAAGAGAAAGAAGAAAGAGAGTTTATAAGAATTAAAAAGAAAGCCAGGCAATGCCGGACATTATATCTAGTGTGTGTAAATACAGTGTATATATTATGTGCAGTATGTTTTTAAATGTCAGTGCTTTTGTGGATAATGTTTTTGCTGTAATGTTGTGTTTTTGGAAGAGTATAATAGCCAAATCCATTCTAACTTAGTATACTGAAAGCGGACACACATACATACACACACACACACGCGCATGCAAGATCAACACTAAGGGGTCTATGTACTAAGGCCGGGATGTACTAAAGGGAAAATGCTGTAAAAACCCCGAAAACTGGATTTTTACCGCATTTTCTTATGTACTAAGGCCCGGACGCACTTTTATCGGTGCATAGGGTAACGCCAGAAAAACCTGACATTACCCTATAGAAGCCTATGGGCTTCTTACCGCACCCTGCTCCTGCCGGTTCGCCGCTGCCTCGCCACCCCGCCGTCGCCCAGCGCTAGCCCCCACTCACCTGCTGTCCAGGGTTGCCAGCCTACGCTCCTCCTGGGTCCTCCATCTCTTCCTCCTCCTAAGCTTCTTCCGGGTGCAGGGAGGAGGAGGAGGAGCCCGGGGCTTCATGCACAGGTGACCAGCAGGAAGCCCCGAGGCTCAGAGGGGGCGGGGTCCCACGGAGACCCTGTCACCCGGCGTCGGGTACTTCGCAAAGGGCAGCTCTTATCGCAAGAGCTGTCCTTTGCGATACTAATCGCATATGTTAGTAGATATGTGATTAGTAAGGTTGCGGCGACTGGCCGAATGGTCACCGCAACCTTAGTACACCCCGCCCTAAGCCTTAAAGAGAGATAAAGTGGATGGAGATAAAGTACCAGCCAATCCACTCCTGTCATTTTACAGGCTGTGTTTGAAAATGACAGGAGCTGATTCGTTGGTACAGGTTGAGTCTCCCATATCCAAAATGCTTGGGACTAGGGGTATTTTGGATAAAGGAATATTCCGTATTTTGGAATATTTGCATACTATAATGAAATATCTTGGGAATGGGACCCCAATATACACACAGAATACATTTATGTGTTATATACACCTTATATACACAGCCTGCAGGTAATTTTATTCTATATTTTCAATAATTTTGTGGCTCAAGAAAAGTTTGTGTACAGAAATGAAATTCATTTATGTTTCATATACACCTTATACACACAGCCTGAAGGTAACTTTATACAATATTTTTAATAATTTGTGCCTTAAGTTTGTATAGATTGAACCATCAAAAATCAAAGGTTTCATTATCTCAGTCATGCCAAAATTATTCCGTATTTCGGAATATTCCATATTTCGGAATATTTGGATATGGGAGACTCAACCTGTACTTTATCTTCATTCACTTTAACTCTCTCCAGTGCTTAGTACTGTGCATTGTGATTTGCAGTGACTGATAGTCACTAATGCTGCTGTGTGCTGGTGCATCCCGTGGCTGAGGGCATGGGGGAGACTGGGAGCTCTTCCCTCTATTCCGCTCCAGTGCCTGCAAGTTGAAGTGGCAGCAACCGGTAGTTCCGCTGTGTGAGTCTGACAGGTCAGGTCAAACTTTTGTAAGGCGGCATGGGCAATGCATATGTGTTTTATTATTTTCCTGTGAGGGCTATTGTGTTTTAAGTGCAACCTCTAGTCAGGGTTAACAACACCAGGGCCACTTGCTTGTGTTGCCCCCCAGGCTGAAAGTTGCCAGCCAGCCCCTGCTAATGACACACTAGCGCAGACACTAGACACCATGTTCAGGTGGAGAAATTGCATCTGCCATAGATCTGGTGAGCTTTGATGGTGCAGCAATAATGCGTATAAAGTAGGGGTGAGCGGGTTCGGATTTCTGAAATCCGTACCCCCCCGAGCCCCCCCGATCCGAGGCCGATCCGTGTCAGGCTCGACTTTTCCCGCCTGACTCGGATCTGAAATCGAGGCAAAAGGTCATCATTCCGCCTTCCGGGTCTCGCGAGTTTTGGATTCTATAAAAGGTACCCACGTCCGCGCCATTTTCTCACGCGGCTGTGGACAGTGAAGAGGGAGGATGTGAGTTAGGGCTAGCTGGGCTGTGTAGTGTAGTGCAGTGTAGTGTTGTGCTGTGCTGCACTGTGCTGCTGTTGTCCATAGGGGCTGTGTCCACTCCTCCAAAGTCCACAGGGGCTGGCTGTGTTGTGCTGTGCTGCTGTTGTCCATAGGGGCTGTGTCCACTCCTCCAAAGTCCATAGGGGCTGGCTGTGTTGTGCTGTGCTGAAGTTGTCCATAAGGGCTGTGTCCACTCCTCCAAAGTCCATAGGGGCTGGCTGGACTGTGTTGTGCAGTCAGTTGTCCATAGGGGCTGTGGGCCTGATTCAGAGCCGGACGCTTTCAGAGCCGGACGCTCTGACCAGAGCGCTTGCTCTGAATCAGGGCCCTCCTACCTGAAAATGACCACCCACAGCTACAGCGAGCGTCCATGATGATGGTCGCGATGGCCAAGACCATCACGACCATCGGACTTGCGACAGAGACCCTGCGGTAGGGTATCGCTGACGCAAGCCCTGGAGTGATTTTGGCTCTATCAGAGCCAAAATCACTCCCACTGACATCACTACTGATGTCAGTGGGGCCGGCTTCAGACGGTAGGCGTTCCCATGGGAACGCCTCCGTCTGGCAGCAACGTCCCCGGCACGCCCACCAAAGGGGGCGTGCTGTCAATCAACATCGACAGCACGCCCCCTTTGGTGCGAGACCCGGAGCGACGGCTAAGGGCCGGCTGGCTTTACCGTTAAAAGGTGCTGTAACCCCCAAAGTGCACTCCAAACAAAATAAAAAAATATTTTCTGTGTTTGTGAATTGTGTGCACTGTGGCTGCACGTGCATCAACAAAGGAGCAGCGCCAAGCGTGCGCCTGTGTCCCATAAGTAAAGGGCCGGCTGGCTTGTCCGTTAAAGGGTGCTGTAACCCCCAAAGTGCACTCCAAAAAAAAAATATATATATTTTTTTGTGTTTGTGAATTGTGTGCGCAGTAGCCGCATGTGCATCAACAAAGTAGCGCCAAGCGTGCGCCTCTGTCATAAGTAAAGGGCCGGCTGGCTTTACCGTTAAAAGGTGCTGTAACCCCCAAAGTGTACTCCAAACAAAATAAAAAAATATTTTCTGTGTTTGTGAATTGTGTGCACTGTGGCCGCATGGTTATCAACAAAGTAGCGCCAAGCTTGCGCCTGTGTCATACATAAAGGGCCGGCTGGCTTGACCGTTAAAGGGTGCTGTAACCCCCAAAGTGCACTCCAAACAAAATAAAAAATTATTTTCTGTGTTTGTGAATTGTGTGCACTGTGGCTGCACGTGCATCAACAAAGGAGCAGCGCCAAGCGTGCGCCTGTGTCCCATAAGTAAAGGGCCGGCTGGCTTGTCCGTTAAAGGGTGCTGTAACCCCCAAAGTGCACTCCAAAAAAAAAAAATATATATTTTTTTGTGTTTGTGAATTGTGTGCGCAGTAGCCGCATGTGCATCAACAAAGTAGCGCCAAGCGTGCGCCTCTGTCATAAGTAAAGGGCCGGCTGGCTTTACCGTTAATAGGTGCTGTAACCCCCAAAGTGTACTCCAAACAAAATAAAAAAATATTTTCTGTGTTTGTGAATTGTGTGCACTGTGGCCGCATGGTTATCAACAAAGTAGCGCCAAGCTTGCGCCTGTGTCATACATAAAGGGCCGGCTGGCTTGACCGTTAAAGGGTGCTGTAACCCCCAAAGTGCACTCCAAACAAAATAAAAAATTATTTTCTGTGTTTGTGAATTGTGTGCACTGTGGCTGCACGTGCATCAACAAAGGAGCAGCGCCAAGCGTGCGCCTGTGTCCCATAAGTAAAGGGCCGGCTGGCTTGTCCATTAAAGGGTGCTGTAAACCCCAAAGTGCACTCCAAAAAAAATAAAAATATATATTTTTTTGTGTTTGTGAATTGTGTGCGCAGCAGCCGCACGTGCATCTACAAAGTAGCGCCAAGCGTGCGCCTGTGTCATAAGTAAAGGGCCGGCTGGCTTGACCGTTAAAGGGTGCTGTAACCCCCAAAGTGCACTCCAAACAAAATGACAAATTATTTTCTGTGTTTGTGAATTGTGTGCACTGTGGCCGTACGGTTATCAACAAAGTATCGTCAAGCATGCGTCTGTCTGTTAAAGGGTGGTGTAACCCCCAAAGTGCACTCCAACAAAAATAAAATATTTTCTTCTGTGTTTGTGAATTGTCTGCACTGTACATGCATCCTCAAAGCAGCAGCGCCAAGTGTTCGTCTGTTAAAGGGTGGTGTAACCCTCAAAGTGCACACCACAAAAAATAACAAATTCTTCTTTTTTTTCTGTCTTTGTGAATTGTGTGCACTGTAGCTGCACGTGCATCAACAAAGGAGCAGCGCCAAGCGTGCGCCTGTGTCCCATAAGTAAAGAGCTGGCTGGCTCATTTCTTAAAGGGTGGTGTAACCCACAAAGTGCACTAGTCTCCAACAATAATAAAAAATAATTTTCTGTGTTTGTGTGCGCCTTAGCCGGACGTATATATCAATATAACATAAATGGAGGACCAAACTTTCTCAGATAAAAATAAAATAGGGAAAGATCAAGAACCACTTCCTCCTAGTGCTGAAGCTGCTGCCACTAGTCATGACATAGACGATAACATGCCATCAACATCAAACGACAAAGGCAGATGCCCAAAGTCATAGTAGAGTGCATATACAATCCCAAATGACAAAGTTCAGGAAAATGACCTTAAAAAAACATTTAAATCATCTGAGAAACGTAAACTTGCTAATATGCCATTTACGACACGGAGTGGCAAGGAACGGCTAAGGTCTTTCCCTATGTTCATGACTAGTGGTTCAGCTTCACCTGACGATGGAAGCCCTCATCCCGCTAAAAAAATCAAATGAGTTAAGCTGGCAAAAGCACAGCGAAGAACTGTGCGTTCTACGAAGATATCACAAATCCCCAAGGAGAGTCCAAGTGTGGTGGCGGTTGCGATGCCTGACCTTCCCAGCACTGGACGGGAAGAGGCGGCTCTTTCCACCATTTGCACACCCTCTGCAAGTGCTGAAAGGAGCACCCACAGTCTACTTGCTGATATGCAAATTGAAGATGTCACTGTTGAAGTACAACAGGGATGAGGATACTGGTGTAGCTGGCGCTGAGGAGGAAGTTGGCGAGGAGGATTCTGATGGTGATGTGGTTTGTTTAAATTAGGCTCCGGGGGAGACAGTTCTTGTCCGTGGGATGAAAAAGCCCATCACGGTCATGCCTGGGCAGAAGACCAAACATTCCACCTCTTGGGTCTGGCAATATTTCTATCCACATCCGGACAACTGTCTTGCCATATGTACCATATGTAAAGGTGAAATAAGTAGGGGTAGGGACGTTAACTACCCCGGAACTTCCTCCCTTATACGTCACCTGCAGCGCGTTCATAAAAAGTTACTGTCAAGTTCAGAAACTTTGGCTAAGACCGTAAGCAGTCCAGGGACACCTAAATTCGTTTGTCCTGTTGTATCCAAGCGCCTGCAAACCACACCGTCAACTCCCTCCTCGTCAATTTCCTCCTTAGTCAGGATCGGAAGTAGTCCTGCAGGCCATGTCACTGGCATGACTGACTCTCCTATCCGGGATTCATTCCGGAGGATCCTGCATTGCTACGCCTACTGCTGCCGCTGCTGCTGTTGCTGCTGGGAGTCGTTCATCATCCCAGAGAGGAAGTAGGAACACCACTACTTTTACTAAACAATTGACCCTCCAACAGTCCTTAGCGAGGAGGATGAAGTACGACAGCAGTCATCCTGAAGCAAAAAGTATAACTGAGGCCTTGACTGCTATGTTGGTGTTAGACGTGCGTCCGGTACCCGCCATTAGTGCAGTGGGATTTAGACAATTGATGGAGGTAGTGTGTCCCCGGTTCCAAATCCCATCTAGATTCCACTTCACTAGGCAGGCGAGACTGTACAGAAATGTCAGAAAAAGTGTCATCATTGTCCTGAAAGATGCGGTTGTACCCAATGTCCACTTAACCACAGACATCTGGACAAGTGGAACAGGGCAGACTAAGGACTATATGACTGTGCTCCCACTGGGTAGATGTATCACCTTACGCAGCAACAACAGCAGCGTCACCAGTAGCAGCATCGCAGAAACGCCAGCTCGTTCCAAGGCAGGCTACGCTGTGTATCACCGGTTTCAGTAAGTGGCACACCGCCGACAACCTCTTAGAGAAACTGAGGGAAATCATCGCCCAGTGGCTTACCCCACTTAGACTCTCCTGGAGATTTGTGATATCTGACAACGCCACCAATATTGTGCGTGCATTACATTTGGGCAAATTCCAGCACATCCCATGTTTTTCTCACACAATAAACTTGGTGGTGCAGAATTTTCTGAAAAGCGACAGGGGCATGCAGGAGACGCTTTGGGTGGCCCGAAAAATTTCGGGCCACTTTCACCATTCAGCGACTGTGTGCCGAAGACTGGAGCGCCAGCAAACACTCTTGAACCTGCCCCACCATCACTTGAAGTAAGAGGTTGTGACGCGGTGGAACTCAACCCTCTATATGCTTCAGAGGATGGAGGAGCAGCAAAAGGCCATTCAAGCCTATACATCCACCTATGACATAGGCAAAGGAGGGGGTATGCACCTGACTCAAGCGCAGTGGAGAATGATTTCCATGTTGTGCAAGGTTCTCCAGCCCTTCGAACTTGCCACACGTGAAGTCAGTTCAGACACTGCCAGCTTGAGTCAGGTCATTCCCCTCATCAGGCTTTTGCAGAAGCAGCTGGAGAAAGTGAAGGAGGAGCTAAGACGGAGCGATTACGCTCGGCATGTGGGACTTGTGGATGAAGCCCTTCATTCGCTTTGCCAGGATTCCAGGGTGGTCAATCTGTTGAAATCAGACCACTACATTTTGGCCACCGTGCTCGATCCTAGGTTTAAAGCCTATGTGGTGTCTCTCTTTCCGGCCGACACAAGCCTGCAGAGGTGCAAAGACCTGCTGGTGAAAACACTGTCAGCTGAAGCGGAACGTGACACGTCAACCGCTCCTTCTTCATTTTCTCCCGCAACTGGGGCTGCCAGGAAAAAACTTAGGTATCCTAAGCAACCCGCTGGCAGTGATGCAGGGCAGGCAGGACCAAGTTTGGACATCTGGTCTGGACTGAAGGACCTGGCAACAATTTCTGACATGTCTACTGTCACTGCATATGATACTGTCACCATTGACAGAATGGTGGAGGATTACATCGGTGACAGCATCCAAGTAGGCATGTCAGACAGTCCGTACCTGTACTGGCAGGAAAAAGAGGCAATTTGGAGGCCCCTGTACAAACTGGCTCTATTTTACCTGAGTTGCCCCCCCCTCCAGTGTGTACTCCGAAAGAGTTTTTAGTGCAGCCGGGAACCTTGTCAGCGAAAGGCGTAGGAGGTTGCTTCTACAAAATGTGGAGAAGATGATGTTCATAAAAATGAATTATCAACTCTTCCAGGGAGACCAGCCTCCAGAACGTACAGGGGGACCTGTGGTGGTGGATTCCAGCGGGGACGAATTAATACTCTGTGAGGATGAGGATGTACACAACACTGAGGAATCTGTTGATGAGGAGGATGAGGATGACATCTTGCCTCCGTAGAGCCAGTTTGTGCAGGGACAGATTAATTGCCAGCTTGTTTTGTGGGGGCCCAAACGAACCAATCATTTCAGCCACAGTTGTGTGGCAGACCCTGGCGCTGAAATGATTGGTTTGTTAAAGTGTGCATGTCCTGTTTATATAAAATAAGGGTGGGTGGGAGGGCCCAAGGACAATTCCATCTTGCACCTCTTTTTTTTCTTTGCATTATGTACTGTTTGGGGCCTAGTTTTTCAAACTGCTATCCTGTCTGCCACTGCAGTGTCACTCCTAGATGGGTCACGTGTTTGTGCCGCCCACTCGTATCGCTTAGCATAGTCATCCAGCTACCTCGGTGCAACCTTTTGGACATAAAAACACTATTGTGAGGTTTGAGGTGTTCAGAATAGACTGGAAATGAGTGGAAATTAAGGTTATTGAGGTTAATAATAGCATAGGAGCAGAAAAACCCACAAATTCTGTGATTTGTGCTGTTTTTAGGCTTTTTTAAAAAAAAATACAGATCCAAAACACAAAACCCAGAACACAAAACACGGAAGGGTGGTTTTGGCAAAACCAATCCAGATCCAAAACACGAAGAAAGATCCAGATCCAAAACCAAAACACAAAACACGAAAAGTGGCCGGTGCACACCCCTAGTATAAAGATGCACCGGCATGGAGTAACGCAGCTGCCAGTGAGACAATCTGTCGCGACATTAGAATAATGATGTAGACGTGGCTGCGGCAGAAGATTCGGCCTCATCTGCGTGCACCCCTGAATCAGGCCCTGTGTGTTTGCCAGCAACTGAGATCCAGCCCTGATATTGCATCATTGCAGTCTCTGCGCTGTAGTTCACATGACAAAATAATCAGGCCCACAAAATGAATTCAGCTGGAGCTGATGTTTCATCAGAAGGGTGCTAGCAAAAATGTGCGATAAACCCATGGTTAGGGAGCCTAAACAGCAGTTTGGGCACCCTAACCAGGACTTTAGACAGGTTTAGCTAAACCCGGTCTAATAGGGTGTGAAGACCGATATAATTAATGGGTGCCCAGAATAATTGAATTGCAACACTGGGTGCCCATTAATTAGCGCCACCCACAAAACAATTGAATCGCCCACTCTGATTCTCATGACTAAGATCCCCAGGGCATCGAAATGTTGAGAGGGGATCACTACGCTTGAAGTATAATATGTCTTCACTGATAATGGATTAAAGGTATATTCTTATGAAGTCTGGTGAGTGCCTCTTTAAGGCTTTTTTGCTCTGTTGTATACAGTGTGTGTATGTCTATATATGTAAAAGAAGTCTGTTTAAGTGTGATCCATGTGGCTTGAATCTGAAAAAAAAAATACCACTAAGACACGGATGCATGGACGGATCAGTGAGATCCGTCCATGCATCTGTGTTAAAAAAAAGTCAATAAAAGTATATATATATATATATATATATATATATATATACACAAAATTAATAATGAAAACCGGAAGGCACTCAGAGAGACTGGAAAAATTAAAACACTCTACAGCAGCTCAATGGTCAACGTTTTGGAGTGACCTCCTTTATCAGGTCTTGATAAAGGAGGTCACTCTGAAACGCTGACCATTGAGCTGCTGTAGAGTGTTTTCATTTTTCCAGTCTCTCTGAGTGCCTTCCGGTTTTCATTATTCATTATACAGTATTTTTGGATATGGCACCGGAGCAAGTTGATCTATAACAGTATCAGAGTGCCGGACTATTCTCTCCACATATACTTATATCATGATCATTAAGGGTGTATATGTCTGTGTGTTTATGTATGTATTTTGTGTACTGCTGTCCCAGAGGAAGGGGGCTTACCCCGAAACATCGGATTATTAAAGGACCGCTTTAATCTTTAAAGAAGTCTACTGAGTGCCGTCCATTTTGGTGTATATGTGGGAGTGTGACCAACGCTCTGGAAAGGCACCTTAGCAATTACTCTCTACCCCGTTGGTGAGTGCCGGGTCTTTTTTGCTATATATATATATATATATATATATATATACACACATATATAATAAACGCATGCCGCCCAATGGAACAATCGGCCCCAGGAGACCCAGTACTGGTTGTGCTAACTACAAGGAACAAACGACACGGGTCCCCCGTAGGCTTTTCAGAATCAGTAGTGGTCACCAAAATACAGGGGACAAACGACGTAGGGGGTCCCCTGTATTAAGCGCAACCAGCACTGGGCTCTGAGCCGGACCTGGTTCTGGAAATACAGGGGAAAAAATGCGTGGGGTTCCCCTGTAAATTCCAGAGCCAGCACCAAACTTTTTCTAGCAGGGCGGGGGGTAATGCCACAGCCAGGGGAGCACATTCTACGGGTACCCCAGCCAAAGCAGCCCAGGCCGGGGATCCCTGGGGAGTTGGGAACCCACCATAAAGGAGTCCCCCTCTCCAGGGCACCCCAGGCCTGGACTGATAGCCCGGGGATATCCCCAGCATCCCTGACCGGTGGGTGCCAGGTTGATAGTGTAGTGTGATGTATATGAAAGTTAAAATATTGTCTTTTGCAGTAGGACTAAGGTCCCAGCAAGCCCCCCCCGCATGCTGGTACTTGGAGAACCACAAGTACTAGCAAGCAGGGATTAAGGGCCCACTGATTCCTATTGTACCCCTTTAAAAGAAATATTAAAATAAAACAAGAACAACTATTTTAATAATTAATTTTTCTGCACCTTAACCTGGGGGGGCGGCAGCCTTTAAGCTCTTTTACATGGCAGCCGAGGGGGGCTGGGTTGATGATGGTCATCTTTGAATTTCAAAAATGGTGCTGAGGCGCCATTTTTTAAATGGGCACAGAAGTAAGCTTAAGTTACTTTTTGCGGTTCTCACCATTGAAGTCAATGGAGAGAACCGCTCATTGGCTGAGAGGCGGACGGCTCGTCTCTCTCATCCAATGAGCGCTCCGCACCAGGATTTCTGTAGTGAAATCCCACTGCAGAGCCGTAATTTGGGTAGTACTGTCCTTAGAGGACAGTACTAATGTCCATGGCTTGCGAAATGCGTTTTTTTGTTTTGCCAAGACCCTGGATTGCCTACTTTGGAACGAAGAGGACGTGAACCACACATAGGAGGAGGTGAGTATGGATTTTTTTTTTACAGGTAACCTATGGATTCTACTGGCGAAGAGGACCGATGGGCTACAGGGAGGATACATAGGTCAGTATGTGAGATAGTGTGTGTGCATGTGTGTGTCAATAAAATTCAATGGCGGGCGTGTCCTGTCTTTTTTTAAATATTTATTTTGCAGTGGAACTACATGTACCAGCGAGCCCGTAATGCCCCACATGCTGGTACTTGTGGTTCTCCAAGTACCAGCATGCAGGGGAGGCTTGCTGGGTCACGCAGTTCCATTGCAAAAGACAATATTTTTACGATCAACAAATGCACCACACTACATAATCAACCCAGCACCCACCGCCCAGGGATGCCTGGGGTAGCCCTGGGCTATCAACCTGGGCCTGGGGTGCCCTGGAGAGGGGGACCCATTTATTGGGGGGGTCTCCAGCTCCTCAGGGATCCCCAGCCTGGGCTGACTAGCGTTCAGGGGTGCTGCTTCGGCTGGGGGAGCCGGTGAAAGGGCTCCCCTGGCTGTGGTATTACTCCCCCGTTAGAAAAAGTCTGGTGCTGGTTCTGGATAATACAGGGGGACCCTACACATTCTTTTCTCCTGTATTTCCAGAGCCAGGACTGGCTCAGAGCCCAGTGCTGGTTGCACTTAATACAGTTGACCCCTAAGTCTTTTGTCACCTGTATTTTGGCAACCAGGACTGGTTCTGAAAAGCCTTGTGCTGGTTGAGCTTCATATGGGGGACCCCTACATCATTGGTCCCCTGTATATAGCACAACCAGTACTGGGTCTCCAAAGCCCGGGGCTGGTTGTTCTTTTGGGAGGGACGGGGGGGGGGGGCACCCTTTTTTTTTTACACTGGTTTTAATTTTTTTAAACACAGAAGTACAGACGGATCTCCCTGATCCTGTCCATGCTTCTTATACACAGATGCAGGCATCATGGATCTTCCTGATTCAAGCCTGTGTCTCCCTCCTGCTAATGCCCGCACCACCGCCGCCTGCACCGCCACTAACGCCTGCACTGCCTCCACTACGCCAGCTACCTGCCCCGGGTCCTGTAGCCCGCACTGCCACAACTAACGCCAGCTACTTTCCCCGGGTCATGGCCACTCTAAGGTCTGCTTCCTTCCCCCGACTCCCACTGCCCGCAAAGGACAGCCATTTTGGTGCACCCAAGTGAAGCCACTTTGAATACAGCCCCTGCTGGAGGCACCTACTGAGGCTACGCAACAAGTTAAAGCTTCCTAGCCGTATAATGGTGCAATTGTGAGGTAATAGTTTAAAAACTGTAACTTTCTCAATTACCTGAACCTCAAAAGCACCTACCCTGGAACAATAGATACCTAATAAAACAACCACCAAGTCTAAATTTGCCCTGTACCCTGACTTATGCCTTCCCAAAAATCTCCCATAGAGAACAGCAAAAAAGTTTTGCCCTGAAATTTGGCATGCAGCACCGAGCGACAGTTCTATCCGTCCATGCCAAATTTCAGCTCGGTAACTCCAATAGCTTTTGAGGTGTAGCCCCTTAAACACCATGACCGCCCCTCGGTAGTTCTCTATGGGAGAATGCCATATTTTTAGATTCAGCCTTAATATAAGGGCACGTCTGTGCCCTTATAATATATAATATGGCAAAAATCTGGCACTCTCTACAACACATATTAACTTACCCCTTTGCCCTCCGTAATGATGTTAAAAACACTGAGAACAGGTGACTAATTGCGGAGGCACTCAGGGATTAAATAGCTTCTGCATTGAAACGTCAACCTAAGTGATGGTTGTGTCGTCTATTTATTTAATCCCTGAGTGCCTCCGCAATTAGTCACCTGTTCTCAGTGTTTTTAACATCATAATTAGTATAATATATATATGATTCAGAGGTGCAAGCTGACTGCACGCAGACTCCGGATATTCAGTTGGCCGATGTTGGAAGTATGACGAATGCATTGTGAGTTGCATTGCACATGCATCCTGATGGTTACTGCTGGAAGACGCAGAATGAATTTGGACGCAAGAGCCATGGTTTTCAGTGGGCATTTCTGGGAGGTAACGGGGGTGATTGAGCTGTCGCTGTCATGTTGTGGGCATGTTGCTGATAGTGACTGCATCTAAAGACACAATAGCACAGACAGGACGCCATGTGCAGCAGGAGAAATTATGGCTGGTGCAAACATTGATAGTGCAGCAATGGTACATCTTACCGAGACGGATTACAAGACGCATCTGCATGCACATCTGAATCAGATCCTATGTGTTTGACAGCAACTGATATCAAACCATGAAATTGCATCACTGCACCCTCCAAGCTGTACTTCAGGCCTACAAAATTGATTCTGCTGGAGCTGATGTTTCATCTACTGAGACTTAATTCATGGATTCTGTAATTATGCAGCTCGTGCAACAAATCCAAGAAGTGGTCTGGTAAAATACTGTACATGAGTGTTTCTTATAAAAGACCATCTGAATGCTTTGGCCATCCCTGTTCATCCTGTATTATATACTACAGTAGCTGACAAAGAAATTGGGAGGCCGTTCTGGAGAAATCTGTAAAAGAGTGTCATGCTTTTGGGCTTTTCTTGCTCAATGAAATACCCTGAATTTATGCCACAGACACTATGAAGGTGAGTTTTATCCTGTCCTGAAATATAAAGCTGTGACCTGGGCTATGCCCTCTTTAAAAAAAAAATGATCCACTAACGTCGTCCAGGACTGCGTTTCTGACCAACATGTCTGAATTTAGTGAACAAAACCGCATTTCTGCAGCTGAAGCCCATATACATATAGGTTGCATATGCCGAGGCAAGCCAGCAGTTTTGTAATTTACTTCAGAGTCCCCTAACTGGATGAAGAAACGAACTGGAATGAGGCTGCTCATCTTCATTGGTATCATTGAGACTTATCGGACAAGATTAAAGTAGAGTCTTAGGGCATAAGAGAGGGATCATGTTTCCATTCTAATTCCATCTATGACTGCTGGTACATCTGAGCACCTGGTTCTAGATGTGTAGTCAGAAGAGAAATCTATACAGGAAGACATACTGCATCACCTGATGGAAAAGGACACCACTGGAGATGGACATTTGACCTTTGCTTTTAATGCATTTGATTAGTATTGCCAGCTGAGACACGCCCTGAAAACGGTCATGCGCAGTGCGACATAGACATATGCGCAGGTTATAGATAATCGCTCAAATTGCGCAAACATTGGCATTGCGTACATCTCTGAATCAGGGGCCTAACTCAGCACAGATCGCAAGTCTGCAATCGCATGCACCCACTTGCTGCGAAAATATGCGAATGAATGCGATTGCAGTGCCATCGCATCACTATACCAAGACGCCCACCACTGTATAAAGCCACCCACTTCCCATTACATACATCCGTAAGTCAGCGAAAACATCAGTAACATCGGACCCATATGCACAGTTGTGGTTGAGCTGACACTGATTCACAAACTGCGAAACTTCCTGTCGCCATCTAGACCTTTTGCTGCGTATGCCATTGCAGGGGCTTAATTATGCATGCCCCTGTAATGGCGTTCAAATGCATGGGCACGCCTGCTTTCCTCCGACCACCCCCCTCTCCACCCCTAAACGGTGTTTCCTGTCAATAATTTCTTTGTGCAGCTGCATTTGCATGCCCGAATGCAGTGCCCAGCTTGCGCATGCGCACTGCGATGCATATGCATGCGCTGAACGCGAACATCGACCGGTTGCGTGCGCCCGCAACCTTGCAATCCAACCTGAATCAAGGCCCAGTTCCACAGTTATAAATGAAAAAGCTTAAAGAATAGTGGGGATTTCTGGAATATCTTTCCCACTTGAAAGGCTCCTTAACAGTGGCGTAACTAGGGTATTTGGAGCCCAGGGCAAATGTAAAAATGGAGCCCCCTCCCTATGTGCGCGCACCAAAGGCGCGCGTGGCAAAAAATGGGCGTGACACAACATGACGCACCCCTTTATCATCACCTTTCCATATGCACCTTAACTCCAGTAGTGTCCCTTATACAGTACCCCCAGTATGCAATGTCCCCAGTAGTGGTCCCTCTTATGCAGGCCCATAATAGTGCCCCTTATACAGTACCTCCAGTAGTGGTCCCCCTTATGCAGCCCCCAATTAGTTCCCCTTATGCAGTACCCCCAGTATGCAATGCCCCCAGTAGTGGTCCCCCTTATGCAGCCCCTCATTAGTTCCCCTTATTCAGTACCCCAGTAGTGGTCTCCCTTATGCAGTGCCCCCCCCTATGAAGCGCCCCCAGTAGTGGTCCCCCTTATGCAGTGCTCCTTTATATAGTGCCCCCAGCTGTAGTCCCCCCCTTATGCAGTGCCCCCAGTAGTGGTCCCCCTTATGAAGGCCCCCAGCAGTGATCCCACCTATCCAGTGCCCCTTATACAGTGCCCCCTAGTGGTCCCCCCAATGCAGTGCCCCTAGTAGTAAGCCCCTTATATAGTGCCCCCAGCAGTAGTCCCCCCAGTAGTGGTCCCCTTTATGCAGGCCCTCAGTAGTGATCCCCCCTATCCAGTGCCCTTATACAGTGCCCCCTGCAGTTTTCCTCCCTATTTAGTGCCCTCAGTAGTGGTCCCCTAGTAGTAAGCCCCTTATATAGTGCCCCCAGTAGTAGTTCCCCCCCAATGCAGTGCCCCCAATAGTATCCCCCCCAGTTGTAGTCCCCAGTAGTGCCCCACCCCCAGTAGTGATCCCCCCAGTAATGGTGCCCCCAGTAGTTCTCACCCCTGTAATGGTGCCCCAGTAGTGCTCCCCCCTGTAATGGTGCCCCCAGTAGTGCCCCCCCCCGTAATGGTGCCCCCAGTAGTGCTCCCCCCTGTAATGGTGCCCCCCCGATGTGCAGACACATAACACAAGTAAAAAAGAAATAAAAAAAAATACACTTACCTGAATCCACGCTCCGGCTCCAGCCACTGCTCCCGGCACCTCACGTCAGTCCTCCCGGGCTGGCGTGCTTTGCATTATGGGAGAGACATCATGACGTCTCTCCCATTACCCACTGCAGGAACCGAAAGGGAGCCGGCTCTTGCAGTGGGAGCTCAGCAGTCTGTCTGACTCTCATTGGCTGCTGGTTAACACACACATTGCCGCCGCGCGGCGGTGATGTGTGTGCAGCAGCAGCAGCCAATGAGAGTCTGTCTGACTCTCATTGGCTGCTGGTTAACACACACATCGCTGCCGCACTGGCACACGCCCTGCTCGACCTCCTTGAGTTACGCCACTGCTCCTAAAACGTCCATTTTGGATTCACAGATGAAGTGAAATTCTGCACAGGAAAGATCTCATTGCACAGCACAAGTATTTTCCTTTCAATGGTGAGGTCTCTTAGGTTCCATAGTCCGATTTTTGTTTTATCTCACTGTTGCCAGTCACTCCTCCCAACCGAACCAGACTCCCAGACTCTTAATGAAGTGGATTGGATGATGAGAGAGGACACTGCTAAAGTTCTCACAGGTCTGGATGAGTGCAGCCACTGAATGCTGGTCTGCACAGAACAGAGCAACATCATCCATGTAGAGTTAAAACTTTTCCTCTTGTTGGTCTGGATCTGGTGCTCTGATCTCTCTAGTGTTACAAGTCACATATGGATAATATATGCGACCCAGTACCATGGAATTGGTGGAGATCCTGAACTGAGCCTCGGAGCATAAAGTGCTGGTGGTTTTTACCAGGGCCCCCCGCAAGGAAGTTTGGACTTAGTTGTGCCTGACACGCAGGTCACAGCCCTCAGTTTAGGTTTCCAGGTACAAGACCGGTATGCACTGGAGGAGACAGTGGAATATCTAAATGACGTGCAGACCCTGGAGTGGCAACTGCCAGAAGCCGGTCGCCAGGGACACAGATGGAAGAGGAACTATATGACGGAACCCTAGGCATACCTTCTGCCTACTCCCCCCCACCCCCGGACCCAGTTTCCACCAGTACATAGGCAGGATACAGTATATATAAATATATAGATATATATATATATACATATATATATATACTGTATGTTATATATAAACATGTATGTTAAGTGCCTCAACATACATGGTGTTAATATATATATAATATAGAATATATATATATATATATATATATATATATATATATATATATATATATATGTGTATATGAAAGAGTCAATGTTCCACACTCTCACCTTAACACTACTACCTTGCTGGGGTGCACCCCAAAAGGGTTAATCCTTGTATATTCATGAATAGCATTACTATATAGTGATACTAGGGGCACTCACCAGTCTTCTTTTTAAAAAAGGCAAAGACAAAATATCCAATAATCGGTTGCGTAATAAAGTCGACGTTTCAGTCTATATAAAGACCATCTTCAAGACATGCAATCCAATATTAAATCCAACAGCAAACAGCATATAACACCATTATTACTCGGGACAACAGCGCATAGCATATACCCCCCGGGCCCCTGCATTTATTCACATCAGCCACTCCGCTATGTATGACCAAACTACCGGTCTGTCATTTAGCAACAGGATCAGTATGTTGCTACAATGTTGTACAGTTTATTAGGTATCAAGACCCATGGTAGTGTACTCACTGCATTTTCCATGCCTAGCGCCGTTGAGCTCGCACTGTATTCACTATCCTCAGCTGTGTTAAGGCATACCAGAATGACATCATAGGCACCGGCTCTATTACTTTGCGTTACACTAAGTGGAACGCTTGGCACAGCGCATGCGTGCTACTGCAGGACCCTCACCACTGATCACAGCGCATCCTTAATAGTCAGAGAGACCATCCCATATAGTATTTAAGCTCATTGGCATCTATAACCATGCCAATAAAGGACCCTCGGGATGCAATTGGGAAGCCGGCTGACATTATACCGACAGCAGGCTTCCCGACTGTCATATCCCGGTGAGGGTGAAATGCCCGGCATCTAGATGTAGATGCCGCTCATTTCCCCGACGCCGGGAGACCGGCGCCCAGCATCCCGATCGAAGGGATACCGGGCGCCACGAGCCGGACAGCCGCGGGGGTGGGTGGTTGGGTTTAGGGCACCCCTGGGGGGGACTTAGGGTTAGGCACCCCCCGGGGGGTTTAGGCAGCGGGGAAGAGGGGGGTTAGGCAGTTACAGGGGGGATTAGGGTTAGGCACTTGGGGGGAGGTTAGGGTTAGGCACACCTAAGGAGGGTTAGGGGGTTAGGTTAGTCTATACTTACCTTACAACGATCGGGATTTCCTGCGCTGTCGGGTTCACGCTGTCGGGATCTGTTTGAGTGTCGGACTGCCGCTGCCAGGAATCGAACCGATTCCGGACCCTCACCGCTGATCACAGCACGTACTGAGTAATCAGAGAGACCTCCTCATATAGTAATTGAGCTCACTGGCATCAGTACCCTCCAGGGATCGATCATCATTAAAAACAATACCTAATACCTCAGTGTGTCACAACACTTTCACGCTATATATACTGAGGCAACTAACACTCACCTAGAATATATTCAACCTTAACAAATAAAGTATAGTCCACAGGCTGTACTCCATTATAGCAATAAATGGGAAACCCCGAATTAGTGTAACTAACAGTTACATTTTATTTAGTGGAAAGACTGATGGTGCAAAGTCCGGGACCCGTTAATATTGACATATTTATCCATATTTACATGGCTGTATACCAATATTATATCAAAGACACAAAATTTATATTTTGATGTGCAAATGGGACAAATAAAAAAAAACAAAAATAAAAAATAGGAACAAATGAAAAAAAGGAGACAAAGGAAGAAAAAAAAAAAACATTTTCAATACAAACTATAAGTCAAAGATTACAGGTAATGCCATCTCAAACAGGATTTACCGTATTCGGCACTTGCTGATAGCAAAAATAAAGGTGCTACAGTAAATACAACCGATACAGCACATGAGACACCAGATCTTGTTGAGTTAAAAGAAAAAAAGAAGAAAAAAGTAAACTTCAATGTACTCAACATTAACCCATACCGTAGTGAAGGCAATTAATGCCAAATGTAACACCCGGCTAGTGTAAAAACACTGATAGAGGGTTATGTTCGTTGAGTCCTCTAGGAGAAACCGCGTCTAATTGGCTGATCCATCAACTTTCTCTTTGAAGTAATTTCTTAATTTGGTCTCCACCACGTGGTAGTGGCAGTTCCCAATCGATAATCCTGCACTTTAATGATGATACTTGATGATCTTTATCAAGGAAGTGTCGGGCAACAGGCTTATCAGACTTACGAGTCTACAATGCTAATCTGATAAAAGCTCTATGGTTTGCCATTCGCTCACAAAACAGGCTACAAGGGCATATCAGGACATAAATAACATGGGGGGTCATTCAGACCCGCTCGCGAGTGCAGGGAGCTCCGTCGTGCGCATGCGCGAGACCCGTATAGCGACGGTCTCTCCGTCGCTCCGGGTCTCGCACCAAAGGGGGCGTGCTGTCGATGTTGATTGACAGCACGCCCCCTTTGGTGAGCGTGCCGGGGGCGTGGCTGCCAGACGGAGCCGTTCCCATGGGAACGCCTACCGTCTGAAGCCGGCCCCACTGACATCACTAGTGATGTCAGTGGGAGTGATTTTGGCTCTGATAGAGCCAAAATCACTCCAGGACTTGCGGCAGGGAGACCCTACCGCAGGGTCTCCGTCGCAAGCCCGATGGTCGCGATGGTCTTCACCATCGCGACCATCATCATGGACGCTTGCATAAGCTGTGGGTGGTCACCCACAGCTATGCGAGCGTCCAGGAGGACGCTCCATTTTCATGGAGGAGGGCCCTGATTCAGAGCGAGCGCTCTGGTCAGAGCGTTCGGCTCTGAATCAGGCCCATGGTCCATTAGACAATGCAATCAGTATTTAATTTTGATTTGCTTCCCTGAATATGGATGGGGAAAAGTTGTTCCTTGAAACAGACTCCTACATCTAACGCAATTTGAACAGCTGACACATACTGTTGCAGTAGCCAATTGGTGCTCTTAAGGAGTCATCATCGGTCTAAGTAAAAGTTGTTTCAAACTTGGACCCCTCCTAAATGCCATCATAGGGGGGGAGGTATCCCTGAGCGTCAAAGCATTGTCAGAAGTGAGTAAAGGCCATCGGTCATATAATGACCGTCTTGTCACATTGGCCATATTGTTATATCCTGTCAAAAAGATCATATGAGATTTTGTAGCACTAGGGGCCCTCGCTGTTGGAGAGGAAAAAGTAGTCTTAGCCTCCAGTAGACTCTTTTGGATTTGCCATATCCACATGCAGTGAATCTATCACTCATCTCCTGCAGTTGTTTCAGCCACTTTAGGATCGGTATTATTACGTAAGATGCGCAAGAATTGGGATTTGGGGAGACTGTTCTTTAAAGCTGGAGGGTGGTAACTATGGGCATGCAAGATCGTATTTCTATTGGTTTCTTTTTGAAATAGGGTGGAATGTAGTTTACCATCAGCCTACAAAACTGTGATGCCCAAAAACTTAACTTTACCTGGGTCTATATTGCAAGTAAATTTCACTGGGTGAGGATGATGGTTATGGGAATCGACCAATAGCCGGAATGACTACCCTTCCATAGCAAGAACACATCATCAGTGAAGCGCTTGAAAAAATAATTCTAGATCTTTAGGTAAGATGTACTTTGCGTCATACGCCGTCATGTAGAGGTTCGCTAATGCTGCCAGCAACGGGCCCCTATGAAATGCGCATGCGTGACAGTCCGTCTGCACATTTGCATGACACAAGTGTTGGTGTTTAATATTTCACAAAAATTGTTTAGATGGGTAGAATCTCCTTTCCAAATAAAAAGTACATCATCAATAAAACGCCACCAGGCCACCAGGTTTGGACCATAAGCCACCTTTGCCTGAGGAAGGATCCTTAACGATCCAAAGAGCATTGCAGGAGGTGATTTGTGGACCAGGAGGAACTTTTGTTTGGGAATCCAGCCATCCTTCAACTGTTAAGCTTTCTGCTGTGGTGCCGAGCTACTGAGGCCCGGGACCCATTGCTACTATTCAGCACTAGCCCACCGCAGCACCCTACCTTGGTGAGAGGCTGTTTTTGGAACTCCACTCCTATGTCCTTCATTGTATTATTCTGTATATGTTTTATATATTTTTTAACTTGTTTTATTTGAGTGTGGAATAAATGTCATCATTTTTTGCATATCATTGGGTAATTTATGAATAATCCCAATATTAAAAGTTTTTTTCAACAATAAGCGCTACCCAATACACTCATGTTCTTGTAAGACACCTGTGAATTAAGGTCAAAGGAGCAGGAGGGTGGATCAGAGAAGATCTGACTGGCTTTGGGAATAGAAAAAGTAGCAGGAAGTGGTAGCTGACCAGAGACCAGACTTGAATTTATCCCTTTAAGATTGTGCTGGGCCTCAGGAATCTGACAACCATGTAGGACAGTCAGACAGACCCCAGGTGACACAAGATGGCAGCAGGACTCATAGTAGCAGGCCACTAGAGGGCAGATGATCCACATCTACAACTGAACCGGAGCTCCACTTCCACTGAGGGCCAGTGCAAGCTGCTGGTGCAATAGCCATGTGGAAACAGCTGGCTGACTCAGACTGTGATGTGCAGACTGACTATTGTACTAAACAGCTTGGAGCTCAAGGATGCAACAAAGTGAGTAAGCTGGAGCTGCAGCATTGACTGTCGTCAGTAGACCAGATCGAATGGACGCAGGCAGCACCATGTGCTTGCTTGGAAGGTCCTGGGATGAGCAACACTGGTGGAGCAGGTAGGTAATGTAGCAGGGCCCAGGCATCTCCAGCCCCATAGCTTGGTTGAAACTGAGCCCCAAAGGAAAGCCCATTAGGACATGTCTCCCCTGGTCAGGAGCCAGAAGTGTAAATAGGTTTTCAGAGAGACTGTGTCTCAGGTCCCTGAACTTTTTTCGATGTGATTCAGGGGCTGATTTTAAAACAACACAGTAGGGTTCTCTAGATAGCTTCTCCTGTTCAGAGAGAATATATTCAGAAGCTTACATGACTAACTTTCTGCCCAGGGGGTAAGAACCACACAGACTGACTGCAGAGCAGCTGGTGCTGTCTGCAAGTTTTTTCTAACCTCACAGAAAATTGTCCAGATTCCCATGTTTTATCAGAGTTGATCTTTCCATTGGACAACCACTCTCTGGAGCAGGGCTGTGTCCTCTACCCTGACTACCATCCTAAGGCAAGTGGGCTTCTATCAGTTGAGCTTTGTGTTTGCCAATAATTGTAATTCTTCTCTCCACACATTGCACAGCAAGTAAATCCTTTGCTGGGATTTATTTACTGTGGCTGCCATCTGTTAAAACTTTGGTTCAGAGATTATGCAATGCCAATATTTATGCAGTTGAGCGATTATTAGTAAACTGTGCATGCATTTAAATCATACTGTGCGTGCGTCAAGGTACATCACCATAGTACTCACAGTGCAATTGTCAGGAAATAAACATTTCGGTGAGGTAATGAGGAGTGGTGGCAAAAAAGGCAGGCGGGTCACAACTGCTTTCAGGCCGTGTCACAGGCTGTGTCTGTCATCTCATATGCAGTAAAAGTGGTTCTTTGTACGCAGGTGCTTGTATTTTCAAAGTTACAGGTGGGCGTCTCAATTCAATCCTTCACGTCTGCGACATTTGCATATTTTTGCACAGAAGCGTATGGTTTCGCAGCTGCAATGGCATTAGCATAGGGTCACACACAGGGCCTCATTGTACGATTATGCACACAGCAGCTGTGAGGGCATTAGCAAAGGGTCGCACACAGGGCCTCATTGTACGATTAGGCACACAGCAGCTGCGATGGCATTAGCAAAGGGTAGGGTCGCACACAGGGCCTCATTGTACGATTAGGCACACAGCAGCTGCGATGGCATTAGCATAGGGTCGCACACAGGGCCTCATTGTACGATTAGGCACACAGCAGCTGCGATGGCATTAGCATAGGGTCGCACACAGGGCCTCATTGTACGATTAGGCACACAGCAGCTGCGATGGCATTAGCATAGGGTCGCACACAGGGCCTCATTGTACGATTAGGCACCCAGCAGCTGCGATGGCATTAGCATAGGGTCGCACACAGGGCCTGATTGTCCGATTATGCACACACACAGCAGCTGCGATGGCATTAGCATAGGGTCGCACACAGGGCCTCATTGTACGATTAGGCACACAGCAGCTGCGATGGCATTAGCATAGGGTCGCACACAGGGCCTAATTGTACGATTAGGCACACAGCAGCTGCGCTGGCATTAGCATAGGGTCGCACACAGGGCCTCATTGTACGATTAGGCACACAGCAGCTGCGATGGCATTAGCATAGGGTCGCACACAGGGCCTAATTGTACGATTAGGCACACAGCAGCTGCGATGGCATTAGCAAAGGGTCGCACACAGGGCCTCATTGTACGATTAGGCACAGAGCAGCTGCGATGGCATTAGCATAGGGTCGCACACAGGGCCTCATTGTACGATTATGCATGCAGCAGCTGCGATGGCATTAGCATAGGGTCGCACACAGGGCCTCATTGTACGATTAGGCACCCAGCAGCTGCGATGGCATTAGCATAGGGTCGTACACAGGGCCTCATTGTACGATTATGCACACAGCAGCTGTGATGGCATTAGCATAGGGTCGCACACAGGGTCTCATTGTACGATTAGGCACCCAGCATCTGCGATGGCATTAGCATAGGGTCGCACACAGGGCCTCATTGTACGATTAGGCACACAGCAGCTGCGATGGCATTAGCATAGGGTCGCACACAGGGCCTCATTGTACGATTAGGCACCCAGCAGCTGCGATGGCATTAGCATAGGGTCGTACACAGGGCCTCATTGTACGATTATGCACACAGCAGCTGTGATGGCATTAGCATAGGGTCGCACACAGGGTCTCATTGTACGATTAGGCACCCAGCATCTGCGATGGCATTAGCATAGGGTCGCACACAGCGCCTCGTACGATTATGCACACAGCAGCTGCGATGGCATTAGCATAGGGTCACACACAGGGCCTCATTGTACGATTAGGCACCCAGCAGCTGCGATGGCATTAGCATAGGGTCACACACAAGGCCTCATTGTACGATTAGGCACCCAGCAGCTGCGATGGCATTAGCATAGGGTCGCACACAGGGCCTCACTGTACGATTATGCACACAGCAGCTGCGATGGCATTAGCATAGGGCACACAGTGTCTCATTGTACGATTAATCACACAGCAGCTGCGATGGCATTAGCATAGGGTCTCACACGGCCTCATTGTACAATTAGGCACACAGCAGCTGCGATGGCATTAGCATAGGGTCGCACACAGGGCCTGATTCAGAGTTGTACACTATGCACACAGCAGCTGCATCTTTGGACACAGCATATATGCTAATGCTGCAGGAGGTGTCTGAAAGATAAAAGATGCCTCCAGACAGCATCTCCGATCCGATGTCTGTATCCGAAGACTCAGGATTGGATCAACATGATTGACAGGAAGCAAACGGTTTATGAGAGGTAATGGGGAGTGACAGCTAAAGCGGAGGCATGTTTGAGCCATATTTCGGGGAGTGTTACCAGCTCTATCTGTGATTCAGTATGCAGATAACATGGCTCTGGAGTCTCAGTTACGGCTCCAATTCTGAGTAACCATAGACTCGGGAGTCATTGTTTGCATGATCCGCATCCGATGCTATGTATGTGTATGCAATTGCGGACAGCTGCGATGGCTCTGGTGGGTGTCTCAGTACAAGTCGCAGCTGCTTCTAACCATTTTTGTGTCAACCTTTTGACCCTGCCGACCATTTGTCCGTCAACCTTCTTACATGTCGACATTTTCTCTCTGTCGTCCTATTGACTGTGTAACATCTGGTCTGGTGTCTATCTAGAAGATATTGTCTACCTTTTTACTGTAGATCTTTCAATCCATCCACACCCACTGGGACTATTGTGAACCACTGAAATATCCTCTGCAAAATGCTGCAGAATATATGTGCACTATATAAATATCTGTTATTAATGCTGGCGTTTATGGAGTTTGTTGCGACTTACAAATAAAAAATTTAGTAAAAAAATTTATATTATTTTTCTATTTCTCTTCTAATCAGATCGATACTACACAACACTGCTTCTCTATGCTTATGATAAATCCTTATATATTAGTATGATACATTTTAAAATGATCAGTTTTAATAAGCAAAAAAAATTGTCTGGGACAAGTCCTCAGAACTAGGGATTGTCCTTGTAAACTATGCCAGCTATTTAAAAACAACGTATACTCCAATTTGGACGGTTCTAGTGAGGTTTACTTTATTCAGACAAACCTGATATGTTGTTAGAAAACCATGCCATCTGGTGGCTATATCTGATAATGTATGTTTATTAAGGTTTAAAAATAAATACATAAATCACGTATGTTTTTAATGTGCTCATTGAGTATAAATATACTATATATAAGATATCAACAGTGTAATTTATAGTATTTATGAACACCATTTTAATTTCTCTAGCTAATAATTAAACTGTAGGTCAGTCTTGCATCGTGATTAGTCAGTGCAGCTGTCATTCGTACGAAGTATGTCTTTGGTTGGTTTATAACACTTGTTCAGGGACGCTCCCTTTCTAAATGCTGATTGGTTGCTGTTGCTGTCTATCACAGGACCAGGAAGTGCTATGAGAGGCTGGGAGCAGGAAAATCACTGTATGTAATGTATATGTTTCCCTTTAGCAAAGCAGAACACTCAGTACTGCATGGAATCTCATTGTGAGTAGAATTGTTATATTTCCTCCCAGAGTAGCTGCAGTTTAAAGAACTATATGAATCTTGTAATTTAAGCAGCTCATAGTTATTTTCCTGCCATTAACCTTGTGATCAGACAAGTGATAATACAAGGGCACTGTTTATTCCCATTAGCAGCGTATGTTTGTGTGTTCTGGAAGATCCCTAAGGATTCCTTATGCTAAAGCATCGGGGGCATGAGAATGACCATGCAGAGAGCTGTGAGCTCCACCTTGCTGTTTCAATGAACAACCCACAACGCCTGTCTGAACTGCTATGTAAAGAGAGATACAAGGAATTTGTTGACAGCAGAAGTGGATGGGGCGTTCCGGTGACGCCTTTGCGTCTTGCTGCTTCTCGTGGGGCTTTGGAGTGTTTGAAGATCCTTCTGACCAATGGTGCCGAGGTGGACAGCCTTGATGTAAAGGCGCAGACTCCACTTTTTGCTGCTGTGAGTGGTGGTCATTTTGATTGCGTTAGGGAATTGTTAAAGGCTGGAGCCAATCCTTGTGGAAGTGTCTACAATAACTGCTCCCCTGTGCTAACAGCATCTCGGGATGGCAATAGCAAAATTCTCAAGGAACTCCTGGATTATGGGGCAGATTCCAATGTGAGGTCAAGGATGACTAACAGAACTACTTCTAGCACAAGCTGTACCGGTCCCTTATATCTTGCGGCTGCCTATGGTCACCTTAAGTGTTTCAAAACTATTCTTCTTTATGGAGCGGAACCAAATTACAACTGTACAGACCAAGAGCTTTTGAAGACCATTAAGCATCCTGTAACTGTGCTTGAGATGTGTCTGAAACATCGCTGTGATTCACAGTTTGTGAAACTCCTAATTGATTTTGGTGCTAACGTGTACTTACCCAACATACATGGAAACAAATCATTACCAAACAACTATTCATTGGAACTTCTGGCAAGAGAAAGAGGTAAAATCATTTAGCATCTTAGGGGCTGATGCAAAGTAAAGTCATACTTGCTGACTTCTATTATCGAAGACATTCAGCTGACAGCTCGGAGACCGGGCTGGGCTCTCCACATAATCAGGCCCCGCCCCCAACACAGTAAAATCTGCAATTCGCGGGTCTGTGGGGAGGGACCAAATTACGCTATTCGCGTAATTTTTGTCACGCCCCCTCCCTACAGACCAGAGATTCTAAATATTATCTTCCCATCCTGCCCACTTCACTAGGAAGTGGGTGGGATACGAGAGATCTGCCTACTCTTCTGGAGAATACCCAAAAATGTGGGTTTCTCCCTCAACTTCCTGGAGAGTTGGCAAGTATGAGTAAAGTGTAAGGAAAATGAGTGTATTTGGTCACATATATATGTACGCCTCTCCCTAGGCAACAGGTTTACTACATGTCGTCATCATCAGTATGTGCTTGTACCTACTCAAAAGAAATGCCTCCCAACTGACGGGTGTATAGACCACATTTGCATAAACCTGCCCCTACTGAACTGTGCCTATGTGGGAATGCCCCTTACAGTGAGAATTTGACTCTGGAGGCACGTACTTGCATGGACAGAGCAAATTCACATACAATGTGCTATATAAACGGACATGTGATTGACTCTGTGTTAGCCCCAAATGGGATCTGTATGAATGACCCGAGGCCGGCAGACCAACAGCAGTGAAAATCCCGACGGGATTTAGGGAAGTATAACTAACCCTATTCCCCCCCCCCTCTAACCCTGAGCCTCCTTTAGAGGTGCCTAACCCTAACCTCCCCCATCCCCGCAGCCTAAACCTAAGTCTCTCTGCCGGGATTTGCCAGTCAGGAAATGCCGAAACGCCGACCGCCCGCTTCCTGACTGCATCCCGCCCCAAATAGTGTCCTAAATGAGTTGTGAGCAACAGGTGACCTCTTTTTCACTTGGTCCTCATTTTAGTGACTATGATAACCCTCTGTCCAACTGAAATACATATGGCTTTGTGTCTATTTTGTTAGGTAGAGAAAAGCCCTACCCCCAGTAAAAGCAGACTTTTCACCCTAGATTGGTCTTCTCCCTATCTATCAAGGTCCATACTTGGCAGCAACCCCTGGTGGCAAAGAGATTTGCTGAACTCTTCACTTACATGCCACCCGCAATCCTATTACGATCCTCTTCTCAGGACGACGATTGCAGAGGATATTGACAGAAAAATATGCTTTATTTAAATAAAAAAATGTAAATAAGCTTTGTGATATTGAGAAGTTTTAAATTTTGGTTTTGATTGTATTAAAGAGGTAACTTATAAGGCAATTTACCTTTAATATATTTAGTTATTTGCATAGCTAATCACGAAAATTTCCCCTCTACTCAATTCACTCCATAGTCACTGTGATCTCTAACTGGCAATTGGCGTTGCCAGCACACTATTACACCCATGTAAATATATGACCTAAATGTATGCATTTGTTTTTCTTTGCAGAACGTCCCAGGTCCTTGATTTCTCAGTGTCGTGTAACCATAAGGAGAAATCTGAGACAAGTGGGAAGATTACATCTCATTGACCAGTTGGAGATCCCACTGAGGATAGTGAGATATTTACAGCACCACAATGATTAGTCTCCAAGGGAAGACCCTGTACAGCCAAACGTAAAAGGACCTTGAATGATCTTTTAACAGTTTAAGTTAATTGGAATTTGGTCCAATGACAACACTGAGATTAATCTGTTTATTTAATGATGGATGTTGTATATTAAATTAGTATAATACAAGTCAACTAGAATGAACATTATATTTTGATGAAAATAAATTCATGTTTCTTTTAGTGATCCACCACAAATATAAATAGATTAATCCTTACTCAGTGGCATCACAAGGGGGGTGCGGGCCGCACCCAGATGTCACCCGCCGAGGGGTGACACCAAAGTGCCGACTCCTTCTCAGTGACAGGAGCCGTGTGCTGCACTGTAGCACTCGGCTCCTGACACAGTGAGGGAGCCGGCACTGTACATAGAGTGATCCCTGGAGGCAGTCAGTACCTCAGTGACTAAAACGGGGGTTTGGGCCATGCCCCTACCTTTGAGGCCATGCCCCTTTTTGCCAGTCTTCGCCACGTGCCCTACTATACCAGGATTCCACACCGGATATCACCTAGGCGAGTGACGCCACTGTCCTTACTAAATGTTTTTCGCAAAACATATCTTTCTGAAGGGGAGTTGAGGTACTGTGAATGAATTGACAAGAGCCCAGATAAACAGCCCATGGCTCACCAGCTCTTGTGGAACTATCGTCACCACTCCGCCAGGCAAAGCTTGTTGAAGCATGTCGCTCTGCCTATTGTCTTCAGACATGTTGAACCATATCAACATTATGAATGTTGACATAACAGCTGTCAAACATTGACCGGGTACAATGTTTACAATATTTCAACCAAGAAGCAGCAATTACTAAACTCCTACCCTCCAACATGACCCCTTCCACCAGGTACAAAATGTTCTGTTCCTGGACTTCCCACATAATTTATGATTGCAGTCACCTGTGATGAACTAGGTAATTGATGAGACAGGTGTTTGAACACAGGTGGCTGCAATCATAAAGTTAAGCGGGAAGTCCAGGAGCAGAGTATTTTGTACCTAATAGAATGGATGATGTTGGATGGTTTACTGAACTGCCCTTTTTTTGTTCTGGGTCAAAGGTTTTCAAATAACAAATCCCATTGCTTTATTATATAGTTGAATGTTATTATATAGTTGACTATGTCTTTGTCTGAAGACTGATAATTAAGAACCTCTAATAGGACCTGCACAGGACCTGTATCCACCTAATGTGGATGCCACATTTTAGAACGTTTTACATTTATCTAATCTAAATTTACTTCACAAATTAAGTGAATAACATTGGTTATCTTATTACAATGACACCTGTCAAGGGGTTGGTTATATTAGGCAGCAAGTGAACAGTCAGTTTCTGAAGTTAGTGTTGAATGAGCATAATTGTGATGCTAGATGACTGGGTCACAGCATCTCCAAAATGACAGGTCCCATTCCCCTCTCCCCATGTCTGTACCCCTTCTGCTCTCCTGTGTACTCTCCCACTTGTGCTCGCTGTTCCCTTCTCCTCATATCATTCTCGCTATAGTGCGTTTTTACACGCTACAGGCAGTCTGTTGTTTTTTAAAAAATGAGTGGGTCCTACAGGACACACTGTCTGTGCAGCTAATCACGATCCCCAACCAATCACCATTGGCAGTGTCTCCGCATCCAAATGCCGCCTGATACCTCTGTCCTTCCCTGCCTGCCAGTGCGCTCTCTAGGTTTTGCATCGGGCATCCTCCTTGGCTGCAGCAGCTGCGTTGTTGGTGGTGGCGGGCCCCTCCAGCCGCCTGCACTCAAAACTTGTCTCCTGGGACAGACGGGAGCTGGAGGTCTATACGTGGCTGCTGTGGGACAAGCTGGGACTGTAGCTAAAGCTAGAGGCGGACAACAGTGACCCGGCAGAGGGCTCCCAGCAGGTGTAAGAAGGTAATCACTGCCCCAACTGCTATTTACCCTTACCCCCTTAATACCCCAAAGTACTGACCCAGCTGCTATCCTGAATCCCTCCTTACCCCCAGCACTGCCTGCACTAGCCCCCTCCTTGCCCCCCAGCACTGCCCCAACTTTTTTTTTTTTTTGAGTAATTTTTATTGAAAAGTTTAAAACATTCACCCAAACAAAACAAAAAAAAAAAAGTTTACAACAAATTGTTCATGGCAGACAAAAATTACTTGAAGCCAATATACACATTACATTGACTTTAAAATCAAAACATATGTGTTACCTGAAAACATACAACCAGTTCCAAAATAATACTGATATCTTAGTGCACACCCAAAGGCACCATCTGGGTCCGCACAACATAAATCTAATGGAGAACTGGACGCACACTATATATCCATCAAAAAATTATCACAAAGCAGGATATAAAAACTAAAATATACAAATAAAATCATATCCACCAGAAACTCAAATAGAATTGCAATTAAAATACTAAACCCCTCCCCTAACCTAAAACAAACCACCCCATAGCCCCCCACCCTATATAACCTAACCAGGCATACTTGGATCCATTAACCCCCAACCCACCGCTAACTATTCTAATGAAACTGACCCCCCCAGACCCTAATAAAGGAGAATGGTTATATAAATGACAGGGGCAATATACCAATGGCCTTAAGCTAGGCCAGACTAGCCCCAGCCCTCCCGCAACATTTGACATTTTTATACATTCCATCAGAGAAATAACAAGCTATTAATATAACCATATAGCAAAGGAGAAAAGTTGAATTAAGCACTCAACAACAGGATATATAGGATTACCAGCAACTAAACTTAATAACATGCTTCAAGATATTAGAATTAGTCTGACCACATCTCCTAAGCTAAACTAGATTTAGCTCTCCCGCGTTATACAAAACTGGAGCTCCTCCCATATGAATCAGCAAATATCTTACAGATATACATATAACACAGCAGACATGAAATAAAATAAAAATAAAATAAAACAGGATATACAGAATACACATTAAAAGTAGCAATAAGTAGGGTCTCATATTGGGCTGCAAAACATTAGACATTAGCCTGGCCAGGCGTCGGTCCCTTGAGAGGATAAAAATAAAGGAACAGTCCCACGCCAGCTCGCTTGAGGAAAAATATGAAAACTCTCAATAAAGTTAAAGACATACATAATGGATAAAAGAAAAACCTCTAGCGCATCCTATAGATACTAAATAAATGAAATAAGCAGTGATAATTATAATGCAGGTTTATTGATCATGCTAACTATTTTAAAAAACACTGACTTACAACACGTAACAAATAACATAGAACTGTAGGACATACTAACATATAGAGTAGAGAAATAAAATAAAATAGAATAAAAAAGGGGGATGCAGACACGCTAAATAGCGAATTATTCTGGTCCCTATTCAGGATCAATATCCAGGAAGTTTCCTTTGGTAGTGAAATGTCTTAAATTCAACACATGTAGTCCAAAAATTAAATCCAAGCAGGGGGCGATCAGTTGAAAAGTTTGCCGGCAAACTAAAGGGTACCTGATAAACTGCAGTATAACGTCCAGGTCCCCCTCCACTGTCATGAACGCGTTTCACCTGTCATTAGGCTTCCTCAGGATGGTGTGTGGGTCTCACTTCTGCCGCCTTATATACCTGCTTGATTGTCGCTCTCCGCCCAGCCGTACTACGTGTACTTCCGGTCGGCGGGCCGTCAAATCCGGTTACGTCATATCCGGTTATCTCTTTGTTTTTCGTCTGGCCATTCGTTCTGCACCTCTGATCCATGTGGTCCAGGCTTCACAGTCACTTCCTGTTCAGTCAGGATGCGCCGATCACCTGGTTCTCCCGCGTGGTCATCTGTGTACGTTCCCTCCGATATCATCACTTCCCGTTTGGGAGTTGCCAGGAACCAAGATGGCCACGTGCAGTTGTATGTTGTCCGTCTTTTAAGGGAGTCCCTTTGATAGTATTCATCACATTTGTTCCTACTCTCAATAGGATACAATGGACGTCCATATTTGATCAAAATGAAAACCGTGATAATTCAAAGTTATTTTCCAAATTCATGTTAGTCAAGAGTATAGGTGGATTGATAAAAATACTGAAAATAAAATTAAAATAAATATTTATTTTAATTTTATTTTCAGTATTTTTATCAAAACGAAAAACAAAGAGATAACCGGATATGACGTAACCGGATGTGACGGCCCGCCGACCGGAAGTGCACGTAGTACGGCTGGGCGGAGAGCGACAATCAAGCAGGTATATAAGGCGGCAGAAGTGAGACCCACACACCATCCTGAGGAAGCCTGACAGGTGAACCGCGTTGATGACAGTGGAGGGGGACCTGGACGTTAAACTGCAGTTTATCAGGTACCCTTTAGTTTGCCGGCAAACTTTTCAACTGATCGCCCCCTGCTTGGATTTAATTTTTGGACTACATGTGTTGAATTTAAGACATTTCACTACCAAAGGAAACTTCCTGGATATTGATCCTGAATAGGGACCAGAATAATTCGCTATTTAGCGTGTCTGCATCCCCCTTTTTTATTCTATTTTATTTTATTTCTCTACTCTATATGTTAGTATGTCCTACAGTTCTATGTTATTTGTTACGTGTTGTAAGTCAGTGTTTTTTAAAATAGTTAGCATGATCAATAAACCTGCATTATAATTATCACTGCTTATTTCATTTATTTAGTATCTATAGGATGCGCTAGAGGTTTTTCTTTTATCCACTATATCTATCAGGGAGGGTGAGACATTGTGTCAAACTTACTGAGGCATCTCTGTGGAGGCATTGATAGCGTGAAGGATTGATTGTAGGGAATTAGACATAGCCGACAAAACAACAGAGAAATCAATCCAGAGACTGTAAGACTGCGGCAAGATGGTGGCTGCTAGCACACCGCCAGAGCACTGCCAGGGACAAGATGGCAGCCGCCAATCCTCAGCACGTTTCAAACCAACAGGACTGACCACAGTGAAATCGGAGGAAAAGCGGATGCAAACAGCGCAACCGGACACCTGAGATCGCTGACAGGGAACAGGAGGGAGCCGCTCAGCACAGGAATTTAGCCGCCAGAGACATGAACGCCACGCCGCGGGACCCCAGCCAAGGGGATCAGCGGGCTACAGCAGGTAGGTATTGAATAAATATGCCACCTGTGCTTCTCAGGAGATGCATGAGGGTGTATCACACCACCACACCGAAGCTGGAGAGGATACGTCCAGACAAACAGGAGTTTTAAACAGGATATATCGTCCCAACTGCTGTTTGCGCTCACCCCCAGCATTGCCTACCCTTACCCCCTCTACCCCAACTTCTCCCTGTGACTTTCCATAGTGTACAGTATGTGTAGGGCATATGGGGAACTCAAAAGCATAAATTGTGATGGGACTCAGAAGCTGTGGAGTAGGATCACAATTTTTCTTAAAGGGAGGGGTCCCTGCGATCACTGTCTCTGACTGACCACGGCTTCGTATGCTTGCGCCTGTGTGTCTGTGAACGAAGCCGTTAGCATTGACAGAGCTGCCAATCTGATTCTACTTAACATTTATTTAACTCCTTCTTTGAGATAATAGCTAGCATCTGATTGGTTGCTATGGGCAACATCTCCACTTCTAAAAACCCACACTTTAGTACATATACCCCCATGAATCTGCTTTTATTTTACACACTACATATATTATTGCTAAAAATATAATAAATAGGAAATTGGGGACTATTGCAAATACATTAACTATAGATGCACCCAATTAAATGAGGTCAGTGCAGATTGTTTATAATAAGACTAGTAAAGGGACCTGCCATATGGTTAGAAAAACACCGGTGTGTTGGACTGTTAAACCCAGTTTCATTGGCGTGCATAAATTAGCCATTGCTATCTCCTAAGCAGCATGAGATCTCTCTGTGTGTCAGGAGAGCTGCAGTGTTTACGATTGGTCAGACGTGACTTACATGCTGTGTGACTGGCCGATGCGCGTCATTGGTACCATTGTTTACTCTGTTGTACGTCGTCGGACGGATATGAGTAGGCAGCAGTGAGCGTCCCTATGCTCGGATAAGCTTTGGAAACATTAGCATATTTTCGCAGCTGCGATTGCATTAGCATACATCTCTGAATCAGGCCCTTAAATGGCGCAGGGAAGTGCAACAAGAGAGTGAAGACTGAAAAGTTTGCACATTGTTGGGCAGTAAGATGTTCAAGCTGGTTTTACTGGAGCAAGTAGGGTGCCATTCCCATTTTATTCCTTGTATTTTTATATAAAAGCACCATCTATTTATTCAAACATGAACAATAAAAATATTGTTAAGCCAGTAATGGAGTCTCATTTAATATTGACAATTGCTTTCAGCCATGATCCATCTAACTTTTATTTGTGCCCTTTCAAAATGGTGCTTTGACACTGAAAATGATTGTGATAAAGCCCTATATTATATTAACATTCATTTTAATTTCACAAGGAGCCACAAGTAAATAGACATACAACGAAATAGGAAACAATAGGGAACAAATGACTTTGGTCATTCAGGCAGGCAGAATATTTGCCAATAATGGCACTTATACAGATGTGTCCACATACATCTATCCTCCGAGCACTACAAGCCACGTTACACATAGGGCCTGATTCAGGTTGAGCGCAAGGCTGGGGACGCATGCAACCAGTCGATGTTTGTGTAGTGCACATGCCTCACAGTGCGCAAGCCAGCCACATCGATCGGGCATGCGAACGCAGTGGATATGCAATGTAACACACATTATTAACAGCAAGTGCCGTTTGGGCGTGGAGAGGGGGGGTGGTCAAAGGAACGCAGGCGTGCCAGTGCGTTTGAACACCATTACAGGGGCGTGCATAATTAAGCCCTGCATGACTACTGGAAGCTTTGCAGGTAGTGAGGCATGTCAAGCTCAACCACAACTCTGCGTATGGGTCCGATGTTTTCGCTGACAAGCGGAAGTATGTAATGGGAAGTGGGCAGCTTTATAGGCTGGGGACGTCTTTGGTATAGTGCTGTGATCGCATTAATCTGCATATTTTCGCTACGTGCGGGCGATTGCAGACTTGCGATCCCGTGCTAAACCAGGCCCATAACACGGTAGCGCTGAACGTCTTTTCATGGGTCTTTTTCCCCATAAACTGTGTCTTATTCACAAAGTGATGCAAATAGGATGCACAAGCAGCTTCTGCTGATTAAAATGATATGCGGCTTGCCTATATCCTGTGTGCGATTGGCTGTGACATGCACATACAAAGGGCTGCCGACAGCTCTGCCAGGCCCAGGTACAGGGAGGGGGCGTGGTCATCCCGGGGAGGTGTGGCCAGATCCACTACTTACCAAAAAAAACAAAAACATAAGTTTGCGGCCGCGCAATCGCTCCCCCACCGCACAAAAAGTTTCACGAAAAAATGCTTGCCGCTACTGAGTCGCACCACGCCATGGCGTGACTAGAAGGGCTGTTTTACACACAAGGAGGCTAGATTTATGTGGACAAAATCCTATATGTGGCTGAAAGTACAAAAAGGAGAGAAAGCAGACTTTTTTTATGGGAAACTCTTATTGATTTGTAGGATTTGGCTAAAATATAACCTTTATTACTGTATAAGTTAAAATGAATGAGTCCAAAAATTATTTAAACAAACTATGTTAATAATTATGCTCGGGGTATACACTGCAAAATTTTTTGTTCAAAAAACATCAGATCTGCGAACATCACTTGAAGTGAGTTTAGTTTCTCTCAGAAATAATGTGGCTACCCAATTCTGTCACTATATATGTAGGACATGCAAGCAAAAGCGAATTTGAGTTCCACATAAGTGCACCGACATGTAATAAATTAAATTCAAAAGAAAAATCTTTAGTATACGCTTTAATACAATACCCTTCCGTCCGGCAATAAATCGTATAGGCCGATGGAGCAAGCCTGATTTATATCATATCACAAAACCATGTAATGGACACATAGGGGGTGATTCAGACCAGCTCGCGAGCGGCAGTACGCTCGCAAGCGGGTCCATGTTCCCCACTGCGCATGCGCACGACGGAGGGAGCTCCTTCGTGCGCATGTGCGAGACCTGGGGAGCGACGGGCTTTCCATCGCTCCGGGTCTCGCACCAAAGGGGGCATGCTGTCGATGTTGATTGACAGCACGCCCCCTTTGGTGGGCGTGCCTGCCAGACGGAACGCCTACCGTCTCAAGCCGGCCCCACTGACATCACTAGTGATGTCAGTGGGAGTGATTTTGGCTCTGATAGAGCCAAAATCACTCCAGGGCTTGCGGCAGCGAGACCCTACCGCAGGGTCTCCGTTGCAAGCCCGATGGTCAAGACCATCGCGACCATCATCATGGACGCTCGCTATAGCTGTGGGTGGTCACCCACAGCTATACGAGCGTCCAGTAGGCCGCTCCATTTTCATGGAGGAGGGCCCTGATTCAGAGCGAGCGCTCTGGTCAGAGCGTTCAGCTCTGAATCAGGCCCATAGTTCCAACCAGGTTTATCACATTCATTAAATATACCCTGTGACTTTTTATACCTGTGACATGTATCACTTTTGTTGATATCGGATCAGATACCATGAGAGCGGAGCTTGTTATTCATTGATTAATTTTAACTAATACATTAATAAAGATTATATTTTAGCTGAATCATACAAATCAATAAGAGTGCCCCATAAAAAAAGAGTCTGCTTTCTCTCCTTTTTGTACGAATCTTGTGTATTCTGACTCAGGGGGAGCACCACCAACATTTGTGATTTAATACAGGTTTTCTGTATACGGAATACTTTGAGTTGGTTTTTGTGTAACAAGTATTAAGCGCAACTGTATAGACCAAGACTTTACTTGAATATATTTTTTCTAGTGCGGATATAATTCCTTGTTGTTGTTGTGTGATGTGGCCAGGGCCGGATTAAAGGCAGGGCGACAGGGGCGGTCGTCCAGGGGCCCCCACACATAGGGGGCCCCTACACACTGTCACCGACCCCTGGCCACATGCCTCAGGTCAGGTCCGGCTAAGGTTGGTTGCGATCTACTAGAAGCTCGCGGAGCTCCTGCATGTAGATCGTGACCAACTAACTGGGAACGCTGGCCTCTGATCGCTTCAGAGGCCAGCGTTCCCAGTGATTCATTGCGCGGGTGACGTCATGACAGCACCCACGCGATGAGAGGAGCCTGCGCGCCTTTACTGGATCTAGTTAGATCCAGCAGACAGCCGCGACGGCGGGACCCGGGAGCCCTGACAGGTAAGTTTTTCACAGGTGTGTGGGCGCAGAGGGGGAGTTAATACTGGGGGCACTACTTTAGGGTGCACGACTACAGGGGGCATTGCAGGGGGCACAACTACTGGGAGCATCGGACAAGTGGCACAACTACAGGGAGCATTGAATAAGAGACAACTATTGGGGGCATCGCAGGGGGCACAACTACTGGGGGCATTAGAGAAGGGGCACAACTACAGGGAGCATTGAAGAAGAGGCACAACTACTGGGGGCATTGCAGGGGGCACAATTACTGTGGGTATCTGACAAGGGGCACAACTACAGGGTGCATTGAATAAGAGGCACAACTACTGGGGGCATTGCACGGGGCACAACTACTGGAGGCATTAGAGAAGGGGCACGACTATTGGGGGCATTAGAGAAGGGGTACTATATGTATGTACATATGTATATATATATATATATATATATATATATATATATATATAAAACCTTTATTGATAGGGGCCCCCACAGAGCTTAATCCGGCCCTGGATGTGGCTGAAAGTAGCCTATTGCATAAGTGCTTTTGTGGACAGGAATGGAATGAATTGTAAGAGCTGTCATTTCTGAAAAAGAAACCTATGAATTATTCTCCGGGAGACTGGTGTATTTATGATAATGTAAATATAAGTGTGACCAATGCCTCAAATTGTTAAGATTAGCTGAAGGCAGACCTTTATATATTGTATTATTGGGCATGGCCTCATCTAAACAGAAGTGGATAAAATAATGCAGCTTTAGGGGCACACACAAAAGTGGCTGTAGGTGCAGAAACCAGACTAAGGGCTCCATTTACTAACGAAACATAACCCCTTTAGCGCTCGCTAAAGGGGTTATGCCACCTTTCTGTATTTAATAAACAGTGGTAATCTTAGATTACCGCTGTTTTCACAGCTTCGCTCTAGCCTTGTTTTAGATGGCGAGAGCGATGCAGTCCCCATTGCCGGCAATGGAGACCCGGCGGTGCCTTTCCGGATTCAGCTAAGCCTTCCAGGCACTGCCGGGTCCCCGTGTCATGCATAGCCACAGACGGACCGTCGCGCATGCGCATAACACTGGAGCCCGTCGCTGGCAGCGTTAGGCTGCCAGCAGTCGAAGAGGACGACCTCGACGAGGACTTCACTGGACCTCACCGGAGCGGTAAGTGTTAATAAATACTAGTGGCATCTTCGTTTGCATCACAGTGATACTAAACGAAAATTACCGCTGGTATTTCCGTTCGTTTGTAAATGGGGCCCTTACTGCCTTATGTTAATATATAAAGAATACACTTGAAATTGTTTTATGTATCTATTCCCCTCAAAATATCAATTTATATAATTTCCTATATTGGGGATTCACATCTAAGAATAATAACACAATAGCAAATAGTACAAAAGTGTTATTTACTAATAAGTGAGTCAATTTTAAACACGATAGATAGGTAATTTTTCTGACACATTGCACATTACTTTTTTCTTTTTTTTTCTTAAATATATTGAATTTTTGTATATTTTGCCTTATATAGTAATATAATAAATGTTAAGTTTTAATATATCACATTATTACCCTGGTTTATATTATTACTTCTGTGAGTGCCCAATTTAAGAATACTTGAAACATCTCAGGTTCTTTTTGCACTATTTGTCTTATGCTAATGCCAGGTTGCGTTCAACTAATTCGGGGGATGGTGCGTGTGCAAGTGGAAACCTGTGCTGCCCATTGATTCTATACCAGCCGCCGAAAACCATAATCATTAAGTTGGGCATCCACTATACAATTTTCTGTCAGATATCTGTCCAATCTGGCTGGTTGGAATGAAAACCTGGTAATGTATGGGAGCAAATGACAGTCGATCATATGGTTTTAAACACTGAAAAAAGGACAAAAAATTGTGCAAATTGGTTAAATTCATGTTTCTTTTAACCAATTTGTTTGAATGACCATTTTTGTCTGTTTTCCAGTGTTTGTGAGCAAATGGACGATTGTCATTTCCCATACATTACCAGGTTTTCATTCCAACTAGACAGATGTCTGACAGAAAATTGTATAGTGGATGCCCAGCTTTAGTATCGGCACTTGCACCAGCCCCTTGCTAGATGCAGGAGATAGGCTTCCCTTCCCCAAACGCACAAATCACAGAGAGCTTATGATACACGCCCACAAATCAGGGTGGATACATGCGATCACATTATCACCATCCAGGTCACTCCCTAAAACGCCCTATTTTATAGAAAGACAAATCTGACCAAGTACTGTACGACTCAGAACAGGACGGACATATGTTAAGATGCGTAACTTCCCACCTGCACTTTATGCATACACTCGCCGTTTGTGTCTGTGAACAGAGATCAGCCCCTTAACCACTTGCCCGGCATGGTCGCATCTGATGCGACCAGTCAGAAACACCCTGTATTCCTATAGCCGCCAGTCTCAGAGGGACTTCCTGGCCCCTCTGCAGCTTTGAATTTCCCCCCCAGTGTCTGCTAATCACTGCTGGGCACAGTGATCAGCCAGCACAGCACCCTGCCCCCTACCCCCATCCAGTGGCTGCAGAGAGAAGCACCTTCAGCGCCAGCCCCGCCCCCCTCTGTGATCACCTGGCGGCTGCTTCTCCCTGCAGCCGCCGGGACCTTCATGCCGGCCTCCCCTCCCCTCTGATCACCTTCATGCCGGCCTCCCCTCTGTGATCACCTGGTGCCTGTTTCTCCCTGCAGCCACCGGGACCTTAATCGCCCCCCCCTCACATAGGGATGTCCATCAACCATCGATAGTTAAACATTAATTGTTTACTGTTGATGACCAATGGTTTTGCCATCGATGATTTTCTGCCATTGATTGCAAAGTGGAACCCAATGGGTTTTTTTCTGCTCCAGCCACAGAGCTTAGCCCTGGCGGTCCACTAAATTCTGCCTCCTCATTTTTATTGCCCCGCCATTCACCTGGCACCGGTGACCATCAAGTGCTTCACCACCGATGGCCATCCCTACCTCCATCTCTGTGATTACAGTATACTAGGGATGGCCATTGATAGCTAGCAATCGATGGTTAACTGTCGTTGGTTTATGGTTTTGCAATCGATGGCAGAGAGCCAATGGTTCTCTGCTATTGATGGATGAGTGGGAGCGATGGATTTTTTTTTCCTTGATGGGACGGAGCTTAGCCCCATCCCTTGGCACCCACTAAGGCCCCACCCTCGTTTTTCATGGTACACGCCCCAGGCATCAATGGTCAATGAGTGGTGCAAACCATCCATGGTTCACCACAGATGGACCCATCGATGGACACCCCACTGATGGCCATCCATCAACCATCGATAGTCTATGCCTAATGGCAAGCACTGATGCTGCTCCTTCAGTGGCAGCACCCAATGTTAACAAAACATTGCTGGTGCAAAACTGGTGGTCGCGCTCTGCACATGCGCTAAACCCAACCATCGATCGCAGCAACTTCGATGGTTTTTTAATGATGGTTCAAAACCTTCGGCCATCTATGGTACAGTCATCGATGGCCATCACTGCAGTATACCGTAAAAATTGCTATTTTTACGGTATACTGTGTTTAATTTTTTTTTTATAAAATAGTGTTGGATAAGTTTTAACTAGATCTTCGTGACCTTATTCAGTCATAAAAAAATCAGACAATTTCTGAGCGGATTTTGGAAAAAATATTAGCCAGTTAAGTGGTTAATCTCTCCAAGCAGCCTTCTCCTGTCCATAAAAGATTCCAGGAGATCCTCTAGTGGCTCAGAGCAAACATTTAAAGTAAGTTTGATTCAAGTAAAAATATAGAAAAGTTATTTTATTGCTCACTGACATCACATAATCATTAACCAAATGTTAAAGAAAGTGTTTGGTGCATAAAACGTTAGTAAACATGATCCATTCATTAAACAAGTTAAACATTTGGCCCAATGTACAATATAACCCCTTTGGCATTGTCTTGTATGTCCTGGTCATACTCCCATATTATTGTGTTTTGTTTTGCTTTCCGAGTTTCATAACTGTTGTGTATTAATATATTTCTACTTAGTGATTATTCTGTACTTTTTAATTTCAAGACATCCGAGCAGGAGTGAATGAGAGCACAGGAAACATGGGGCGAGTGCAGGAGTGAATGAGAGCACAGGAAACATGGGGCGAGTGCAGGAGTGAATGAGAGCGCAGGAAACATGGGGCGAGTGCAGGAGTGAATGAGAGCGCAGGAAACATGGGGCGAGTGCAGGAGTGAATGAGAGCGCAGGAAACATGGGGCGAGTGCAGGAGTGAATGAGAGCGCAGGAAACATGGGGCGAGTGCAGGAGTGAATGAGAGCGCAGGAAACATGGGGCGAGTGCAGGAGTGAATGAGAGCGCAGGAAACATGGGGCGAGTGCAGGAGTGAATGAGAGCGCAGGAAACATGGGGCGAGTGCAGGAGTGAATGAGAGCGCAGGAAACATGGGGCGAGTGCAGGAGTGAATGAGAGCGCAGGAAACATGGGGCGAGTGCAGGAGTGAATGAGAGCGCAGGAAACATGGGGCGAGTGCAGGAGTGAATGAGAGCGCAGGAAACATGGGGCGAGTGCAGGAGTGAATGAGAGCGCAGGAAACATGGGGCGAGTGCAGGAGTGAATGAGAGCGCAGGAAACATGGGGCGAGTGCAGGAGTGAATGAGAGCGCAGGAAACATGGGGCGAGTGCAGGAGTGAATGAGAGCGCAGGAAACATGGGGCGAGTGCAGGAGTGAATGAGAGCGCAGGAAACATGGGGCGAGTGCAGGAGTGAATGAGAGCGCAGGAAACATGGGGCGAGTGCAGGAGTGAATGAGAGCGCAGGAAACATGGGGCGAGTGCAGGAGTGAATGAGAGCGCAGGAAACATGGGGCGAGTGCAGGAGTGAATGAGAGCGCAGGAAACATGGGACGAGTGCAGGAGTGAATGAGAGCGCAGGAAACATGGGGCGAGTGCAGGAGTGAATGAGAGCGCAGGAAACATGGGGCGAGTGCAGGAGTGAATGAGAGCGCAGGAAACATGGGGCGAGTGCAGGAGTGAATGAGAGCGCAGGAAACATGGGGCGAGTGCAGGAGTGAATGAGAGCGCAGGAAACATGGGGCGAGTGCAGGAGTGAATGAGAGCGCAGGAAACATGGGGCGAGTGCAGGAGTGAATGAGAGCGCAGGAAACATGGGGCGAGTGCAGGAGTGAATGAGAGCGCAGGAAACATGGGGCGAGTGCAGGAGTGAATGAGAGCGCAGGAAACATGGGGCGAGTGCAGGAGTGAATGAGAGCACAGGAAACATGGGGCGAGTGCAGGAGTGAATGAGAGCACAGGAAACATGGGGCGAGTGCAGGAGTGAATGAGAGCACAGGAAACATGGGGCGAGTGCAGGAGTGAATGAGAGCACAGGAAACATGGGGCGAGTGCAGGAGTGAAGCAGCACAAGATATCAAAGAGGGAAGGTTATAAATGTATGTATGCATGGCTGTAACTGTACAGGGCTTATTATTTGCTGTATGTGAGTGTTGTGTTCTGCATTTGAATGGGTGTGTGTGTGTTCGAGGGAGAAGTTTGTATTATATTGTTTCAACTCTACAGGGGGTTCTGTGTATTCCAGGCCACCTGTTCCCTTTGCCTACGATGGAAGCCGGCTTCTTACCTACCAGACAGCAGCATTTTACATACACACACAATTCCAGCCTCTGCCAAGTATCGTCCTGTGCAGGAGGGCCCTATGGCTGTCTCTGGATGCTAGCAAAACATACTATACAGAGGTGTCATCATACATTATTGCCATAGTCACGCCAAACTCACGTGGCTCGCCTTGCACAGAGTGTCATTTTAGCTTTAATATGAGTCTTTGTTGCAATGCAGTTGCAAAACCACTTGACGAGACTGCGCTGATTAATATATGAAACACCTGTATATTTGTGTGCGAATGAGTCTGAATCTGTATTGCGAAGTGTTACGATGTAGAGGCCACAACTTTTTTTCACGGCAAGTTCCGCCGTGCTTCATCTGCCATTCTGTAAATATTTAAGACTATTTCCTGTGCGGTTAGTCACATCCCAGTTTCTCTGGTACAGACTGAGTGGTGTTTTGCTACATCTGATGTATGAATAAGATGCAAATGTAGGGGAAAGTCTGCATGGTGTATTGAGGCTAGGTGCATGAGGACACATCTGTACGTTATAACATGACAGCTTATAGCTAACCAGGTATTGCGCTTAGCTGAAGCATCATTGTCACAACCTGTGCAGAGCTTGCATTGGAGGTTTGAAAAAATAAAAATAAATATCAACTCTCCCAATTCATTGGAACACGGTATAGTCTATACACACACACACAAACATGATTTATGAACAAACATTCATATTTTCAAGTTCTACATAGTGGGGGCTGATGCAGAGTTACAATGAGCATTACATACAGTTGAAAAAGTCACATGCAAAAATAGCATACTTGTGCCCATATGCAGAGCTCAGGTTGGCAACAGTAAAGTATGTGCCTGGTTTATGCCATGCACACATCAGATCTTTCATCCCACTTATGCCAATGTTTTAAACCATTTATCTTATATGGAATTGCATTTACCATTAGGCATCAATAAAACTGCTAAATTCTCTGTAATACAGCAGAAACGACTCTCAATGTGATGTCGCCCGGGTGGTGAAGAAAGCACCAATCAGTGGATCTTTTGTAAACAGCCAATCACAAGCAATTCACTATTTTTGGTGAACTATCATCACCCACTTCTTGCTCTACTCCTGACTACACCCTTATAGCCCTTGATCAGCAATTGAATGCCCCTTTTCTGACTATCCAAGCAGACGTCAGTGGGTGAAATGTGCAAATCTGCACGGGCACACTGGTCTGAGCATGCGCTACGTAAACTGGCATACTCACTCTGCATCAGGCCCTGCATGTGCAACCCGCTTCTAAATGCACAATTTAAAATACAGAGCATTAAACAATGTCCTCTAAGCCCACATTCTGAATTTAGCTTTAATTATTGCAAAATTGCTGCCTGCTGCTTTCCGATGTCCTCTGTTGCTTCTGCCACATTCATCTTCCTATTAGGCTTGGTGCATGAGGTATCTGACCATTGTATGAGGGATCTCTAACTGGTCAAGAAGACGCATCTTTCCTGCTTTTCTCACCAGCTTCAGAATATTCAAGCGGCATTGGGACATCAGAGACTTTGGAAACACTGTAAAGTGACAATAGATACTGCATGAGCTGCCAGTTTTAGAACATCACTGTTACATTTGTATTTAGAACAGACATTAATAGACAATTCCGTGTTTTCAAACTGAAGGCCACAAGCACAGACTTTAGATTACAATACTATTCTTCCTTTCATGCATGATTATTTAGGCCAAGATCAGTTATATTTACTTTACTTTGAAGTTTTCCCTTTAACTAGCATTTAACAAATCACATCAGAAAAAGAGATGGTGAATCTTTACAGTAGGAGCAAGGATTATCCATAGCCGTCCTCCCTTCATCTACACAAACATCCAATGTGAGTGCCTCCCTCATCCCTCATATCAATTTATTATTCCCTCATTTTAAGGTGCCATAGGCTTTTTGCAGCGCCATACAAGGGGTAGACAGAAAAACATGAGAATTATTGAGAATAACAGATAACTGTACATAAGTACAGGAGTTATCCTGGACTCATCCCTCTCCTTCAAACCACATATCCAGAACCTTTCACAGTCCTGTCGTTTCCATCTCAAAAATATTTCTAAGATCAGACCCTATCTCACCCAGGATGCTACTAAAGCCCTTATATACTCAGTGGTCATCTCCAGTTGGACTACTGTAACCTCCTCCTATCTGGCCTCCCCAAATCCCATCTATCTCCTCTCCAGTCTATCCTTAATGCTGCTGCACGGCTTCTCCTCCTCACCAAACGCTCTACATCTGCCTCCCCTCTCCTACAAGCCCTCCACTTGGCTCCCCTTCCCTTTTAGAACCCAATTTAAGGTTCTCATGCTCGCTTACAAAGCCCTCACCCAATCTTCTCCCGTATACATCTCTGATCTCATCTCCCTTCACTCTCCTCTCCACTCTCTTCGTTCAACTAATGCACGCCGCCTTTCATGCCAGCTGATTACTCCCTCCCACTCCCACCTCCAAGATTTTGCCCGCACTGCTCCCCATCTCTTGAACTATCTCCCTCTCCCCTTCAGACTCTCCACCTCTTGGCAACGCTTCAAATGGGCTCTCAAGACCCAGTACTTCATCAAAGCCTTCCAGCTTTCATTCTAACTCCCTGCTACATGCCTCTTCCCCCCCATCTACCCCATCTGTGTCAAACATGTTTGTCTGCCCCTCCCTTTTAGAATGTAAGCTCTTGTGAGCAGGGCCCTCTACCCTCTTGTGCTTCTCCCTACTTTAGTTTCATCTACTTCTAAAGCTGCATACACACACAACGATTTTCTGAACGATTTTCTGTCAGATTTTTTAAAGTGTAATGAACGATTTTTTGAACTACAAACGATTTTTTGTATCTACCCTTAATGAAAATCATTCAGTTGGTCAGTCAGAATGAACTACAAACATGAACTCACATGAACAATAATAGTTAATCTTTATAACTCAGAAACTGAACGATTTTTTCAACGTTTGAACGATAACGATGTCGTTATAGTTAAATCGTTAAAAAAATCGTTACGTGTGTATACACCTTTACTCACCACTAGGGCACCTAACACTTGGTTGCTTATGCTCTGTTGCTTATGTGGGTGTTATGGTCGCTAATGTAGCAATATATATTATCCATGCCCTGGTCCTGTATTGTATTGTTCTGTAAGTCGCTTGTCTACAATTTGTTTATGTACTTTGTAAGGCGCTGCGGAACACTTGTGGCTCCATATAAATAAATAATAATAATAATTACTATAACATTGCACAGGGGCCAAATAACAGGGGTTTACAAGACAACAAATCACCTGGCAGACAGATTAATTTGCTTTGGGCCATGGATGACAGACAGACAGAGTCAGACAGACACAAAACAGTTATGCAGAATAAGATGAAAAATGCAGCTTGAGCAAAATGCAAATAGAGCTAATTCAGCATAAGACATGACAGACACAGGGGGAAGACAGGGAGCGACTGTCCTTGTAGTTCTTCCAAAAGCATTTCTCTATGTGTGGTATTAGTTACCAAAGGCAGAAATACTCATAGTAAGAAGTACAGCCTAATGGACAAGCACTAGTCCAAACTACAGTACAGGTTGAGTCTCCCATAACCAAAATGCTTGGGACCAGGGGTATTTTGGATAATGGAATATTCCGCATTTTGGAATATTTGCATATCATAATGAAATTTCTTGGGAATAGGACCCAAATATACACACAGAATGCATTTATGTGTTATATACATCTTATACACACAGCCTGCAAGTAATTTTATACAATATTTTCAATAATTTTGTGGCTCAAGAAAAGTTTGTGTATATACATGCAATTAATTTGTGTCATATACACCTTATACACACAGCCTGAAGGCAATTATATACAATATTTTTAATAATTTGTGCCTTAGACAAAGTTTGTGTACAATGAACCATCAAAAAACAAAGGTTTCATTATCTCAGTCATGCCAAAATTATTACGTATTTCGGAATATTTGGATATGGGAGACTCAACCTGTATATACATGCGGTACTTAATTACACAAGATGCCCGTATCCAATCCTATGATCATCCTTGGTTATCATTTCCTCTAAAACAAAGGAAGCCTGAGCCTTTGTGGCTTTGTTTGGGGTGCTTCAGAGCATCGCATTATAAACACAATTTTCCTTTTTTGCACTTTTAGCACCTTTATTGTTTGTTTAATATATATGTATTTTTCACCTTCTTATATATGCAGCAGTAGCTGCTCTTATCTATCTTACACTTTCTTACACTTCACCTTCTCTCATTATAGTGATGCCCTGGGGTGGCTCAGCTGGGCCTGTTTGTGGGTGTCCTGTGCTCTGGATTTCAACCTCAGTAGGTTAGGGACCTACCCTCAGAGGTTACATGGGCTTGGTGGGTAGGCCAATAACCATGGCCATGATTATGCTACAACCTCTATGTATTGCAAAATTCTATTGCATAACTTATTATATATAATTAGTAATGTTGGAGTTGTGCACTTGTACTTTCTTTTCTTGTGTTTGTAACTGCTAGTATGGGCTACTAATATGCAGTATAAATCTACAAAGCCACAAGGGGAATAAACACAGACAGGGCCGGATTAAGGTCTGTGGGGGCCCCTATATACCACCGTTTCTCGTCACCCTAGGATTTTTTTTCTTTCTATTCACCTTAATGCCCCTCTTGCAATGCCCACTGTAGAAGTGCCCCTTATGCAATGTCCCCAGTAATGGTCCCCCCTATGCAGTGCTCCTTATGCAGTGCCCCCTGTAGTAGTCCTCTCTAAGCAGTGCCCCCTGTAGTAGTGCCCCTTATGCAGAATCCCCAGTATTGGTCTTCCCTATGCAGTGCCCCTTATATAATTCCCACAGTAGTGTTCCCCCCTATACAGTGCCCCCAGTAGTTGCCCCCCCTATGCATTGCCCTCAGTAGTAGTTCCCCCCTATGCATTGCCCCCAGTAGTAATCTCCCCTATGCAGTGTCCTTTATATAGTGCCCCCAGTAGTATTCCCCCGAAAGCATTGCCCCCAGTAGTAGCCCCCCCCTTTACAGTGCCCCCAGTAGTAGCCCCCGCTTTACAGTGCCCTCAGTAGTAGTCCCCCCTATACAGTGCCCCCAGTAGTAGTCCCCCCATACTATGCCCCCAGTAGTAGTCCCCCCCCTATACAGTGCCCCCATTAGTAGTCCCCCGGTATACAGTACCCCCAGTAATAGCCCCCCCTATGCATTGCCCCTAGTAGCACACACCCCCTATACAGTGCCCTCATGAATTGGCCTCCCTATACAGGGACGCCTGTAGCACTCCCCCCTATGCAGTGACAGTGCTGCCCCACACGCACACAAAAAAAATACTTGCCTGAATCCCCGCTCCTGACGCGAGTCCCGGCTCTTCTGTTGCACAGATGGGAGAGACGTCAGCGTCATAACGTCTATCCCATCATCACCAGCTGCGGGGGGGGAGCCGGAAGGTGGAGCTCATGAGTGAGCTCCAGCCGGTTCCCTCAGCTGACGAAGCAGCCAATGAGAGTCTGTGTGACTCTCATCGGCTGCTGTAACATACGCACAGCTGCCGGTGGCGGCTGTGTGTATGTCACTGTGTAGTGTGGCCGTGCTCACTGCGCGGTCTACACTAGCGGAGAGGACACTAGCGGCGGGCGCAGACAGTGCACCGCTGCTAGTGGGGGGGCCCAGGGACGACTGCCCGTCGCCCCCCCCCCTTAATCCAGCCCTGAACACAGATATAAATTATTTTTAAATACATCAATATGAATAATCAGAATACAGATGATATAATAACTGGAAACTATAGCACGTTGTTTGGCAGCAGTAACCTTTATGAGGTTATGACCTCTCAGATTAGGAGCATTTCCCACTTGGGCCTGGTTCACCACGGATTGCTATTGCGATCGTAGCTGCACTTATGCATGTAGACCGCTGCAAAAATATGCTAATGTCTGCAATCACAAAGCCAGCATAGACACCTACTACTGCTTTCACACATCCGTAATACTGGTGCGCACCATCGGCTAATCTGCGCACGCTGTTGCAATTACGATCCGTGATTAAGGCCCATTATCCCTGCATGTGGTGATGTCCTAACTGCAATACAATATAGAGATTCTCCTCTATTATGGACTCAGGGTCCCATATTAGGCTCAGGAAAAGGATAATAACTATCCATAACACCAACAATAACTGCTATACAAAATTACTATGTGGAAAAGCCTCTTATAATTAGGTTGGTATATGCCTGCATTAGTTTGTAGTGCACACACTTATAGGCTTGTATTTCGACAGCCATGATGCATGTTCAGTATTTGTCCAGATAAATGAGACCGATTGATGTGTATAATGATCATTATGAAGCATGGCATAATATGTTGGCACTTTATAACTAAGGAGAATAATAGATGTCTGTAACAAATGAGAAATCATGTTGTTTTTGCAATTACAGTAAATACCTCGTTCTCTTGCCAGAACTTCAATGGCTTCGTGGTTAGGGAATGACTTCGCAATGCTGAGGTCAGGCAAATAGACATTAGCTCCAAAATCAACAAGTAATTTCACAAAGGACATCCGACACCCATGTTTCAGGCACACATCAAGTACAGTTTTAGCTTGCTTTATCCTTTTTAGAAGTCTCTCATCTATACAGTTGTAATCTGGGTCAGCCCCATAGAGGAGCAAAATCCTAAAACACTCCAAGTGCCCGTAGACAGCAGAGAGGTATAATGGGCCTGTAGAGGTTGTAATATTTGCAGCCCAGTCTGGTAATTTGCATTTGACGTTAGGTTCTGCACCATATTCCAATAGTTCCCTTAAGATGCTGACATTGCCTTCTCTAGAGGCCGTCAGCACCGGAGTGCTGTTATTGTAGATGCTGCCTGAAGGACTAGCCCCAGCCTTGAGTAATTCTCTGACACAGTCAAAATGGCCAGCACTGACTGCAGTGAAGAGAGGCGTTTGGGCCTTCACGTCCAGGATATCCACTTCAGCCCCATTAGCCAAGAGAATCTTTAGACATTCAAGAGATCCTTTGGATGCAGCCAGGCGGAGAGGAGTTACCGGAACACCCCAACCACTGTGAGTGTTGAGAAGCTTCTTATATTTGTTTTCAGAGAGTAGACAGTTGAGTAACTCTGGGTTATCCATTGCCACCGCCAAATGGAGCTCACGACCTTCTTCAAGCACTTCTTCGTCATCCTCTCTAGGCTTTAGCATGGAAAAGATTTTTGTGATATCCATAACATTCATCTTTAGACATCTGCAGAAAACCAATTTCATCATGAACTATTGTTAGATGTAAAAGCTGTAACAATATAACACAAACAGAAAAGTGAACTTGGAGTGTTAAATTTATTTGTTCAGCAAACTACTGAGTTAGCACAGCTAGATGTCCTATGGAGAATGTGTAACTGGAAATGTAATAAGCTAATTTAAATACACTTTTATGACATCCATAGTGATCAGAATCTTAGTTAAATCACATTTGTAAATGATCAAACTAAGGTAATAAAATTGGATATTACCACATAATGAACCTTTATATTGTTTTCAGGATTGCATATATTTTGTGACAGAAAACTCTAACCTTATAAACATATTTGGAGAGCATAAGGTGGCAGTTTAGATACTACCACTTACGGCAAAATAACAAATAAAATGTCACCATCTGTGTTTAGCAGACTGAAGAAAAAGGGGGACAACAAAACAAAAACTTGGAACTAGGGAGCTCATTCAGACCCGCTCGCTAAGATGCATACTCTCTGCTGCAGATGGTATGCAGTGTGTATGCATTGTGCGCATGTGCATACCTTAGCGAAAATTCACAATGCATTCGCTCACTGCACATAGACAGCCCAGCAGAGTGAGTGACAGGGGATCAGTTTGTAGGTGGTAATGGGCTGGCCATTAAAAATGGGGGAGTGGAGGAGCAAAAGCAGACGTGCCTCAGCATCTCAACGGCGTTTTAGAAGTGTGTATAATTATAAGACAGCATCATAGTACACGTCACCTGGCTTGTTTTTACACTGAAGTGCTCGCAGTGCTTAAGGCAGGGTATGGTCAACCTCAAGCGCTGCGATAGCATCTGATATTACCTGATGTACCGATGGTTGCATACACTTCCTGGACATGACGTGCACAAGTGGGCGTCTTAAAACTGGCTGGCGGGTGTCTGCATACACTATGTGATTGCTCTTTAAGAAATACTGGGTGTGCTAATGCATTGCTGTGCGATCGCATCTAGCGAGGAACTCTGAATCAGGCCCTAAATTCTCAACGGCAACTTCTAGTTTCCACAGCCCGGCAAAGGAAGATGTGGCTCCTGACTGTCAGATCTTTGTAGGACTATGATCTGCATAAATATGTCCATGTGACTATAGCTTTACTCACATGAAGCCAGATTCCAATGATGTAATCGTCCTGAATATAATGCAGACCTTCAAGTTTAGGAAGAATCAATTGGATGTATTCATTCACTAACACAATACCCTATATTTTTAATGAATGGCTTAACAATTGCACCTTATATAGTAACAATTCTTCAATAAGGGAATAAATATAGGTGATCATTGGGTATTTGTGAAACTGCTCATCACTATGTATCCAGAGTAATAGTATGCACATATATTATATATTGGCCGAACTTACTTTAGACGTAGTCCAAAACCATCCAACCCCCCCCCCCCCCTTTTTTTTTTTTTTTTTGGAGTGGAGCAACTTTCTTTTGTATTTTACAAAATAATAACAAAGCTTATATATATATTTTATACAAATACATAAGGCAACTGCAATCAGGAAATACCATTGCCATGAAAGGGTGTACATTGTCTGAAACAATGTTTAGGTAGGTGGAACATATCAAAGTATCATCCACATTAGAGCCAGGACCCAAGGTTTCCCACAGAACATTGCCCAGAGCATCACACTGCCTCTGCCGCTTTGACTTCTTCCCATAGCGTATCCTGGTGCCATCTCTTCCCCAGGTAAACGACAAACACACGCACCCAGCCATCCACATGGTGTAAAAGAAAAGATGATTTATCAGACCAGGATACGTTCTCCCATTGCTTCATGGTCCAGTTCTGACGCTCATGTGCTCATTGTAGGCGCTCTCAGCAATGAACAGGAGTCAGCATGAGCACTCTGCAGCTTACTGCATAGCCGCAGGCTGGTCAATGTACTGTGGATTCTGACATGTCTCTATCATAGCCAGCAGACAGTCTAGCATTCGCTCCCCACGCATATCAATGAGCCTTGGGCACCCATGACCCGGTCGTCAGTTCACCAGTTGGCCTTCCTTGGACCATTTTTGTTAGGTACTAACCACTGCATACCGGGAACATCCCACAAGAACCGCTGTTTTAGAGATGCTTAGTCAAAGTCGCTCAGATCCTTACGCTTGCCCATTTTTTTTGCTTCCAACACATCAACTTCAACAAGTGACTGTTCAATTGCTGCCTAATATATTCCAACTATTATATAATATATATATATATATATATATACACATATACATATATATACACACACACACATATTATATATATATATATATATATATATATATATATATATATATACACACACACACACACACACAGTATTTGGATCAATGCACTGTGGTGGGTAGAAATTTAATGTTTATTTTTTAGCTGTAATATTTAAATGGATCCATATTCCATGAGAAATTACTAAAAAGCACCAAGGCCTGAACATGTCATAAAAGAGAGGGGGAATTAAATAATTTTTGAAAAGGCAACACGAAGTTAAGTCTAGATTCATATTGGTTATAACATTCCTCCTGTCCAGAATGTTTCGTCACCTCACATAACCGTGGTGACATTGTTACAAAGCAATATTCAGAAACAAAATATTCAGCAACTCACTAAAGAATGATAGCAGAGCAATAAAACCAGAAACATGCAGGTTGGCTGATGGTAGTCTGATTGGGTGGGGTATAGTATATAATATTTTTTCACACATATTAAAACAGGACTCATGATTTTGATAATGGTCCTCTAGTAAGAACACAACATTTACCTAACCGTATACAAGTCTCACCAATAACAACATACCAAACGTTCTAAAGAGTGGGGACATTGCCCACAGGGAAAAATCAGTTCTACCAGTTTTATAGAATGTAGTTGATAAATGCTAGCTATATGCTGACTGGTTGCTTTGGGCAACTTCTCCACTCTTTAGAAGTTTTGATACATTTTCCCCTTAAGCCAGAGGTTCTTAAACTGGGTGCTGTGGCATCCCCATCAATTGCAGTGGTCCCAAGAGTTAATGGTCCAGGGCCAAATCAAATCATTTACGTTCCATACGATAGGCAAAATCAGTGCTGGAAGCTGCCAATCATTAAATACGTGGACAAACAGAAGCTCAACCCTGTCCCCCACCACATAACAGACTCTAAGGATGACACATAAGCATGATTTTCTTAATCTAGTATTTTTTTTTTTTTTTCTCCAGAATTTCTCAATAAGAAACTTATGGCCTAGGGGTGCCGTTAAAAAATGCTGATACTAAGGGCATTGTGATTCCAAAAAGTTTGGGGACCACTGACCCATAAACACATTTTCACAAGGGAAAGATGGACCTCGATTGAGTGTAACCTGGTCAGCTAACATTCCAATACAAATCTGACCACTACTTTAGAAGTGTTTTCAAAGTTTTATGACCCTTGAAACATGCTGCAGAAAAATAATTTACTTGCTTACTGAAAAAGTAATGTGACAAAATTTCATAGCACTTTAATAATGACCTCCTAGATGAAGAGCATAGAACATACTAGTTCCTTAAATTAAGCCACTATTTACTATTAATACTACTGTTAATAGTGTTATTTATATAGCATTTTCTCCCAATAGGACACACATTGGACAAAATACTCACAAGTTTTAGGTCCTGTTAGAAAAATCCCCTCCTGCCCCCTTGCTGGCACACATCATTTGTCTCTTACCTTTGGGAGTCCTATTGTGACTCAGCACAGTTGTCAGTGGTGGCACACAATCCTGATTGCCTTGTGCCAGCTTCACATCCTTTTCTCCTGCTCTGTGTTACAAATGAGAACCAGCATATACACGAGTGTAGGACTGTAACTGGCTGTGATTAAAACAAACTTAACAAATGGATAAGGGGCTGAGTGGCAGCTAATAATAGCACTGGAGCCCTCTGCTTGCCATGTCCATTCTTGGATTGTTGACCTGAGTAAATATAGAGATGCCTGGCAGGTGCTCTTGTCCCTTGCGGCCTATCAGCTACTCCGTATGATAGAGGACTGGTATAGTTATAAACAGCCTCTAATGCAGACAGTTACTACTAACCTAGACCAGCTACTGTACATACTAACAGATGTATGTATCAGATATGCTTTATAATACAAGTGACATTATCATTAGAATAAATCTTTAAAATTTGTATAAATATGCTTAATACATGTATTAATGATGTAATTGCTACAGTACAAATCAAGAACAGAAACATAATTGTATAGTCTGGTAGACAATATAAAGTTGGGCATTGATTTTATTTGTCAATTCCTAAAGTATTTAATTTTAACTTTTTGTATTAAACTAGAGATTCCATTTATCATTTTGTGTAATGTAAAACAATGATCATGCAAAATGTAATATAGCCTACATTCAAATAGTTTTGCACCATGCAAACAGCCTAGACAGAATACCATTATCTTCCCCTTCTATCCAGGACTTGTCTTCCCTTGCAGACATGTCATAGATAGAATAAAGAACGCATAAAGTTTAAAGATGCACAAAACACAGCAATTTAATAACACTCATATATAGCACCACTAAAATAGTTTATCACTTTATATGTGCCTGATTCAAGGCTCCTGAAATATACAAAGTTACTAATAATTGTGTAGAACAGATCTGGATTAGGGTTTGCTAGTGCCTGCTAAATGTAAGTTTACAAGCTGATCAGATAGTGGAGGAGGGACACAGCTGTTATCTTATATTGCTGGTCTGGTGACACATTGTGACAATTCTCACTGTAAGTTGAACTCCTCTGGTTTTTAAATAAATACAAGTCAGCCTATTAAAGTTGTTCTGGTTTTAAAAGGAGCAACAGATCTTCAGAAGAGAGGTTGAGCATTTGCTATAATATTTATTATATTTCAAGTAACTTATTTAATGTGAATTTAAGTGATGACAGCTCATTAGGAATAGATTCTAATCATTTGTTTTCCATGCCCCTTGTATAGTACTTACTATAAGGAAGTTCTCATTTGCCTATTAGACTTTGCATGTTGCCAACTGATCTGCAGTACACAAACACACATGCAGAGTGTATAGACAATTCTATATTTGTTGCAGCTGTGAATTCACCACATTATAGGAATACCTTGGATTGTTCATAATGGGGAGAGTGCTTGAATGTTTGACATAGCTGAATTATCCAAGAATGATGTACCATTTATATTTCATATCTTTATAACAGACCAACTATCATCAAAGATAAATATAGCTGGAGAGAGCACATTATGCAAAAGGTCATCGCACCACATAACTGGATATGTCAAAACAACCATAAATACAAAATATAAATTATTAAAATAAGACCAGCTAAATCCTTAAAAGTACACTTTGTAGTTGTGCCCATTGCTTATGAGGGTAGGCGACAGGTACTCTAACATAGGTGTGTGTGCACGCCAATAGACTGGGTGCGTGGTGGAGATCTTGATGTGGGACACTCGCTGGGAAGGCGTCATCCAAACCCCCCCCAGCTGGGTCTCCATATTATTTTTGAACGGTAATGTTGTCCTAAGCATTTTAACAATCAATTTCTAAATATGAACAATATTAAGAGTAATGTTTCCATTATGGACATGTAAAATCAACAGATATTTAAGAGTCTCCACACTAAGAAAACAACAATTTTTAAAGTGCCCAAAATGAATTTATTTATTTTTTTAAGAAAACCAAAGGCAATAGTAACAGTTCAACATAAATGCATTTTACAAAAGCAAAGAACAGTGCAACAACACTGTGTACAAAGGTACAGACCTACGGTACATACTGTAGCATTTACAACATTAGCAAAGTGGGGGGTGGGGTTCATAAAGCATTGTTCAAGCTCAATTTAATAAATAAAAGTAACAAACATATGAATTTAAACACAGGAGTTTATGCTAAAGTATAGTAAGAGGCTGCTGGGTGAGACTGGCACAGCGCTCACATTCTGGTCTACCAAGTCACGGGCATCGTTTCCTTGAAACTCTAGTTATCTATCAGTCCTGAAATAAACCCAGCACCTAAAACTTCAGTAAAAAGCTGCACTATTACTATGCATTATATTTTACCAACCTCCCCCCTACTACTCCAACCAGGGGCCCACGGGCTGCTCCATGCAGCAGTTCTTCAAAGGGCCCCAAATGATCCTGTGTTGCCACTAAAACAGCAGCAGTCGTGGGGGGATGCTGGACAGGACCATTCACAAGCTGCAATCTATTAAAACTTGCCACTGCCCCCCCTCCCCCCTCATTTCCTCTATGGATGAGAGAAGAAATGAAGGAGCACTGGGGCAGTGCAGATTTACCTCAAGGAGACAGTGTCGGGTTGCTTTATACATTGTGGATAAAGGACATTACATTTTCCTAAAATTATAATTGGACAATTTTTTGTTGTTGTTGTTGTTGTAGAACACCAGGCTGTAACTCTTATTGGCAAGTTTGCAGTTCTGTTTTTGTACAAAATAGATATTTTAAGCATCTCTTGAATCAATACTGTAGGTTATAAAATGACACTTGTATTTTGCATTTAATCAATCAATAGTCCTATTGTCAAATTAATTTGCAACAGCTACACAGATTGCGTAATTCTATAGAACAGGGCGTGACTACTAAATTGTAATAGACAAAGCCAGTGATATCAAATTACTCCAATAACTTTGCATTCTGCACATTTATTAGACAGCAGTAACAGCTTCCTCATCCTGGAGATACAGGGGCATATGTATCAAAGCTTGATGAGAGATAAAATTGTGAGAGAAAAAGTATTAACCAATCAGCTCCTGTAATTTTTTAAACACAGCCAATAAAATGAAAGTTAGAAGCTGATTGGTTGGTGATTTATATCTCACAATTTTCTCTCTCATCAAGCTTTGATACATATGCCCCACAGTCTGCTATGCCTCACATGAAATCCAAGTAACATATTCAGGGGCCTATGTATCAAAGCTGAGAGAGAGATAAAATTGTGAGAGATAAAGTAGTAACCAATCAGCTTCCAATTTACATTTTGCAGGCTGTATTTAAAAATGTTAGTTAGGAGCTGATTGGTTGGTGATTTATTTGTTACAATTTTCTCTCTCTCTCCCAGCTTTGATACATAGGCCCCTCAGAGCCTTACATAACATCAAACTGTAGGCCTTATTTATAAAGGAGTTTTATCACTCATTTTTCAAACAGATGGAAGTTGGGAGCTGACTGGCTGGAGCATCGTTATCACACGCAGCGAGTTATAAAAGTCGTTGATAAATAAGGCCCATATTTGTTAGCTCAACATGAGCAAACAATTAGCACTGCAAACAAAGAGGTAAATACATTTTCTACAGTGTGCAAAGCAGAGCTAAAAAGTAACACGACTTCTCTAGTAACATGCTATCTGACAGGAGTCAATGCAGGAACATTAGTAAGCAAAAATAACATGAAAAATATAAATTTTTTACCTAAATTTACAGACAGAGTCTGTCAGGATTTTCTATTCAGTCATGCTTTGTTATTGAGTACGGAATGTAAGAAGCCGATACTTTATTCCAAGTTTACCCTCAAATGTTATCAATGCCCCAATGTAAGGGGACTTTGCTGGCTACACCTATCTCAAGCAACTTCTATTATGGGACAATTCAAAGCTCTGCAATGTTTGGCTGTACACATCACCAGGAGTGGAATGGAATGAAATTCCGGCAGCTCAAATACTGACTGCGGATGCCCAACAGGATGAAGATCCCGACTGGGACAGGCAAGTACTAATCCCCTCCCCTGTTCCCCTCCCCTCTAACCCTCCATTAGGGGTGCCTAACCATAAAACTTCCGGGGTGGTGCCTAACCCTAAATCCCTCCTGGGGGTGCCTAATCCTAACCCCCCCTCTTTCCGCACCCTAAACCTAACTCTCCCGGGGGCAGTGCCTAACCCTAACCTCCCCCCAGTGGCGCCTAACCCCCCCCCTTCCCCTAGCCTAACCCTCCCCGGGGGGTGCCTAACCCTATGTCAGCCAAGGGATGTCTAAAGCTAGCCCTGCACCCCCGCGGCTAACAGTACGGATGCTCCGGACCGTATTCAGTCCGGTGTCGGGATTAAGATAGGCATTCCCCGTTAAATTCCCCGTCGAGATTTTGACCGACGACATCGCGGCCAACGGTCATTTAACCACATCCCCCAGGAATTATGGTACCCCAACATTGCACGTTTCCCTGTGCACCTCCTTTGGGTAAGAGGGAAAATGGACAATGTAAGTGGCTGCGAAGTGCCGGCATTCTTTGGTACTTTCATTGCTTCCAATTGAATTGGCTCATATGGGTCAGCATTAATTCAGTTCTGTGAGAAGGGGTAAAAAAGGGAGCTATTTACTTACACTGGCATGTATTAGAAGCTGAAAATCTGAGTACACAATACATGATGGTGTAAATAGCCGAAGGGATGGCAAGACATAATGATACACATACGTACATACTGCACAATGCGGTGTATGACGGCGCAATGTATCGCTCAATGTTGCATTTAGCAGCATGGCCTCGTTCATCTGCTGTGCAAGTGACGACCTGCGGGCATGTGTTATCGTCCATACACACTATGTGGTCTGCGAGATAAATTATTCCGATCCACGTTGGAACAAATTGTGCAATGGCTCACACAGTGCAGTGGTTCCCAAACTGGGGTGTCATGGCCCACTTACAGGGGTGCCACGAGTTGGTGGTAAAGGACCAAATCAAATTATTTATGGTCTGTGTGATTGGCAGCCACCAGCTCTGGTTTTGACTATCATAAAATATGTGGTCAAACAGAGTCGCACACCCAGTCCCCCACCACATAACTGACCCTAAAGAGGACAGGCATGCCCAATTTACTTCATTTAATCATTTTTCCAGAATTTTTCAATAAGAAACTTTTGGCCTAGGGGTGCCATGAAAAAAATTGCTGATCCTCTAGGGCACTGTGATTCAAAAACGTTTGGAACCACTGACATAGTGTGTACCCAGCTTAAGTCATTTGAAACTAGTTTCAAATATTGTGTCTAGGATTCCATGTGGGTGATTCAATAATATGGGACATGGGCGATGTGCCATCAGGATGGTGTAGGAACACTTGTGTCAGAAGCACATTGCTCATTGTACCTTGCACACCAAAGGAGTACGTAGTAAAATCACTGATGTTGGGCTACCATAAAAGTATCAGCATTGTGTCCCAAAATTGCAGTTAATAGAATCGCCCCACGCCCCATATCTCTCTGTACATGCAGACAATTCTGACCAACCTTCTGTTAAGAATAGAGCAAACTTGGATATCTCCACTGTAGTAGACAGCTCTGTGCAATGATAGCATATCATTTTCTAATAGCTGTAAATACATTCAAGAGAAGCCAAGAACAAATTTTAACATACATTGTTCAAGTGTATATGAACCTCATTTGATTTGTGTGTTCCATGCAAGACACAAACATTCATACAAGCTGTAATGGAGTTTTTGTTTAACACCTAGGATATAAAAAGCATAACAGATGTCACTTGTCATACAAAAATAAATAGATCCATAGACATACAATAGTATCCCATTTTATACATGGGACCATCTGTTTATAACTATGTGCCCATTTATTAGTTATACATTCCATTTTGGGTTTTTATAAAAAGTGCAAGGTTTTCTAACACCTTGCTTAATTATTGCCTGTTCTAATCAAAACACAGTGCCATATACAATCTATATATTTACACTAATCTGCAAGTACAACTGTATTGTCCTCAAATAGTAATTTACATCAGAATCACGTTTTATATCAAAGCTTAAAAATAAATTTGTATTCCAACAATAATGTAACAAAACTGCTATTACGCGTTTCCTTTAATGGATAACATACAATATTAGTACTAATTATTCCCTTTAATCATCAGTACATGGTAACATTGCTCACTGTATGCAGAGAATATGCCTTCTCTGTATAATTAAATTACACATATGTATGAAAGCAGTCGTGTTGCTTTCCTTCTTACAGGTGAGCAGGTCTATCAACATTGAGCAGCAATACAAATACGCATGACAAAAACACACACTTTTCATTAAGACATTTTCCTTGGAATCAAATTCTGAAAGACATTGCACTATATATATATATATATATATATATATATATATATATATAGTTATATACACACATACACACACACATGTGTACACACATACACAATTTCCCTTTAACAATCACATGGCATGTGTAAATTGAAGGAATTACAATTCACACCAAAGACACCATTTACTGGTGACACAATTTTGTCTTTGATAATAAAATATAAATCATAAATCTCAATGGTCTGCAAGGACCCTAACACTGTGTAGTCACAATTATAACAATTATGTGCAGGAATTTGGGAATGGCTTTAAAATGTTTATCTGAGCAACTTATATTGCAGAAAGATGTAGCACAGTTCATATTGAAGTTTACAACAACATCTGTTCTTTATTGCCAAAGTAATAAAGTAATTCTCTTAAGCATTCGACATTTTGGTAATTTTTATATATAACGAAAATAATTCAGCAACTTTAACCTTTGCGGGGAATTTTTTTTTGGTTTATAGTTAAAATAGGAAGATTGACAGCCAAGTTCTAGCGATGCCCGGTAAAAGTGCAGTCTGTTGAATTAATAAAGTATTACTAGAACAAAGGATGATGGTAGAGGTATTTATAACATGGATCTACATTCTTGGGTTTAGTACACAGTTTCCTTGACCATGTCAGGTGTGTGAATTTCTTCCCATTTGATCAGAGTCCTCATGTCTTTATAGAAATACTGCAATATATAAACAAATTAAAAAATAACCTCCAGCACCAAAAGTTCATGAAAAAACTGAAGGAACAAGGCTACTCATTAACCTCTTTGATGCCACAGATCAATAATTTATTGAGTAATATTTACCCATTAGGCAAAGTATAGAGTGAAGAATGCAGAGGTGATGAAATAGTAAGACCATCGATTCGTAAGCAATTAGCTGTGAAATGGGATATTGCTTCCTACTGCATTACAACAGCGGCTTAGATCCTATCTATCACACGACTTACCCATGATTCCAAAAGACATACTGCAATTAAATGATGGTACAAATGTGTTTGCACCTGTAGCTAAGTTACGATAGATAAATGTAGACCATGTTATGATGGTGCAGTTACAAGTAGCTTTGTGCTCCATGATCCTAATGTAGACCTTCGGTTCAGACAAAACACGGCAACTGCATGTTCACCAAAGCTCACTGCATTTGAACTTTAGACAGTTTTTCACTTTCGCAACAGGTGATTGGCTATAAATGTTGTTCTTTACATCCCTTAAGGAATTTGTTGTGGAACAATGGCATTGCTGGCTCTACTAATCTCAGTAGAAGGCATTACACTATTGTCAGAGCCAGTCAGGTAAGGGCTATTAGTCCCTGTCTGCACCACTTTGATTTCATTCCTTAGACATACAACATGGTCACCATTTGCCATGGAACCATTGGAGAGATGAGCTATAATGTTTCCTTCACCACCTTCCGGGATCAATTTGTCTGCTAGTTCTTCCACTGCTGGTATAGCTTCAAAATGCTTTGGCAATGTGCAAGTATCTTGAATGGGGCTGTTTTGCTCATGAAGTTTCTGTTTTAAAACAAGACAAAAGTAAGATAGTGGCTTTCATGTATTCCTCCAACAAGCAAAAAATAATAAAAATAATAACAAAAAACTCTTACATCCTCCATAGCAGTTTTACTCGTTTCCAAAGTAGCCTTCCTGTTCATGCATTCAAGCAGGTAATCCAGGACAGACTGCCTTGGGTGCATTCCCTGGTCAAAACGGTTGTACATTCCACACCAGAACCTTCACAAGCATAGAGAAATAGCGGATGCAATAATTTCTATACAGATATGCATTATAAAAGGACAGCCATACATAAGTAATAAATAGCATCTGCAAAGACACATAGTTTTTCAATGCCTGACAATATTTTACAAATGATACTCAAAATTCCATGTATTTTCTTTACGATTTAGCATAACAAACATAGAAATAAATAGCATATCTAGCAAGCAAAGCTACCCGTACATAAAGTGGTATTTTGGTCAATGCACTGTAGCATATGTAATACTTCCTACCAGACAAAAAAGCTAAAGCAAGGACCATGCCAATGCCATGTGTTATCTGACTTAGCACAGAGCCTGAATTGAGGGTTAGTGCAAATTGGCCAAACAAAGCCACCAAACAAGATTGCAATGTGTCTTCCTAATATTACTCAGCTACAAAGCATTGCTTCCTTTTAGGTCGTGCAAACAATCATTAATTGGGCTCGATTGGGACTACTTACTTGAAGCAGAATGGAAGCGTACTTGGCTGGAGAGTTTTATATGCATTCGGAATATACAAGGGGTTCACAAACTCATGCTTCCGTTGCAAAAGAAATGGCCACAATGAATGGGTATTTTCATATATTCTGTTGGAGATTAGATTGTCATTATTGAAGAAAAACAAATATTCTGTTAGGTAAAAATTAAGCTTCATATATTTATAGTGGAAGAGACCAATAACATTTTGCTCTTGTACAAAAAGTGGACGTCACATCAAAGCTTCTAACAAACACACTTTTGTCTTAAAACTATTATTAAAGTAGTGGTATGAACTTCAAGACAAGTGTACTGTAGAATTGGGATTGTCCTAAACAGTGCCTGCCACTTGAATAAAAATATCAAGTTCATGTTGTACATTCCTTATTTAGTAGACAAACTGATTTCAATAAATGGCACATGCAAAATATCCTAAATGTGTACTGTGGAGGAGTCTGATGGCTTATTAGGGGCATGTGGAGAGGTCTGATGGCTTATTAGGGGCATGTGGAGAAGTCTCATGGCTTCTTAGGAGAATGTAGAGGGGTCTGATGGCTTATTAGGTGCATGTGGTCTGGTTTTGCCATTAATAATATCGCTGCTTTAAAATACAGCAGCAAAATAGCCGGAAAATCTGCACATTACAAACTCGTTCCCTACATTCCCCTCCACTGTTTGTAATGCACTAGCACAAAGAGAGTAATCTTATAGGTGCGTAAAAATAACTGTATAATGCATATTAGACAAAGGTGCTTTGGCTTTAACAGATAAAGTCACTCACTTGAGGTCCTGGCGTTCCTTCTGGGAATTACCAATAAAGTTTCCAAACTGACAGGAGAAGACATGATCATGAATTTCTAATAGATACTTCTCACTGAATTCAAAGGCACACGGGAACTGCTCCATTAGATGCCACACACATTCCACAAACTGCGTGAACACAGGTGATACTTCTTTAGGATCAACATCTAAATGACCACATCTGCAGGAGAAATAAAACACTCAATATCAAAATAGAATTGGCACCACGGACCAACATCAATATAAAATAATGTTCACTATATTTATTTTAACCATTCCAACAATGTCTGTATATGTACTTTTTGCCCTCCAACAGCGGGCTCAGTTTAACAATCCAAATGTCACATTTCTGACAACTCCTCTGTAGCCCAGTTTTTGGCAGGCCAGAAGTATGGCACCAAAAACTCACTGCTTGAAGAGTTTCAACAACAGAGTTGGCATCAGCACCGAAGATCAAACACAGCTCGTGCCTAGGGCCTTAGAAGTTTAAACGCTCAATTTCATAAGTTACTGCCACTTAGGCAGAAACTCCTGTACAGCACACATTCTTGTGCTAACAGCAGCTACCAGACACTGCTCTATATGGACTTCTGGGGGAGAAGAGGGAGATCTGAGAGAGGCCAGAAGAAGAGCAGTTGGTGCCGGTTAGTGGAATCATCCTATGTCATCAGGTGGTACACTACTAAGCTGTAGCTACGTACTGCAGAGGAAATCTGTCGAGTAGCATCTGGAAGTCCATCCAACCAATATGTCTGCCGACCCTTTCAGTGTGAATGTCTATCCTGTTAATGGAGGTCATTTGCAAAAGTGTTGCTCCAGAAGCACAGAATCCATTTGTGACTATTTCAGGACAACTTGGTAAATTTTTGTGCTTTGAGCATGGAGATCTTTATGGCAAAATTGTGGCCTTTGCAGGGGTGACATATTTTGCCTGTTCTGAGAGGAGCTGAATGGATTTAGGCATTTGTAGCTAAATGCAGGCTAAACACACTTGTGATTGCCATGGAGGACTTGCAGTAAAACCACATCGGTTATCAGGCAGAAAAATCTTACTTGTGTTTGCCAGTGCCCCATACAGGTGCGTGCAAAAAACTAGCAAGGTTGTATTTTATTTATTCAGTTATATATATATATATAGCATGCACATATTCCGCAGCTCTTTACAGAATATTTAATCAGTCAAGTCAGTCCCTGCCCCAGTGGAGCTTATCACATAGTACACACAAACAGTAAATATAATGTTGGTTTTTGCCAGCATCCAATTAACTTATCGGTAGGTGTTCGAGTGCCCAGAGGAAACCCACGCAAACACAGAGAACATACAAACGCCGCACAGACAGGGCCTTGGTGGGATCGAAGCCAAGATCTCAGTGCTGTGAGGCAGTAATGCTAACCACTATGCCACCATGCTATCCTAATCATCCGATATATGTCTAGCCACATATCATGTTGAAACCTCATGACATTAAAATCACCCTTATGTATCCTACAAGGAAATCCTTTGAATAAACATATACTTATGATACATTAATTATTTGGAGAGGTACTGAAGAAAAAGTGAACAGGTTAACTCTGGAAATTCATACCAATAATTTGAATTTTAACTTTACCTCTAAAATGAATAAAGAAAAGACTGCATTTTTAGGCCTGGTTCTTAATAATGAGAGATATGGTAAGAACTTAACTTTGTTATCTCTCTTTCTTCGAAGTCCATAGGGTCCACAGGGTTGACCTTGGGGTATAGGTTGGGGAACCAAATCCGGGCACCACGCAGTTAAAGCTTTCAGCTCCCAGGATGCACTGGATCCACTCTCCCTATAACCCCGCCCCCGAGGCACCTCAGTTTGTAAGTAGCCAAAGGCCAGAGGAGGAAAGAGAGAGAGAACAAAAGACTGGAATACTCAAGAACCACACTCACATAGAAGGACACGGGAAACCGGTGACCAGTAACATAGCCAATATGAAGACAGGTGCGTCAGGGCGGGTGCCCTGCGGACCCTATGGACTTCGAGGAAAGAGATAACACAGGTAAGTTCTTACCATATCTCTCATTTTCTTCTTAAGGGTCCACAGGGTTGACCTTGGGGATGTCCCAAAGCAGTCCAATTAAGGGAGGGAACGCTCCTGTGCTGAGAGGAGAAACGTCACCCAAAGGAAGCATCCTTAGAGGCAAAGGTATCTAATGCATAGAACCTTAGAAAGGTCTGGAAGGAAGACCACGTGGCCGCCATGCAAGGCTGAACAGCCGAGGCGCCACGGCGAGCCACCCATCGAGGGGCCCAAAGACAGAGTAGAAAAAACATCAACAGAAGCCGGAACAGGAAGGCCCTCCTCTGTGTAGGCCCCTGAGATAGTCATACAAAGCCATGGAGCCAATATTTGGTAACTGGCAGGCCATTCTTTCTTGTGAAATCCAAAGGGCACGAATAAGGAGTCGGATTTCCCTAAGGAACTGGAACAGTACACGTGAACCCTGAGAGCCCGGACCACAGCCAAAGAGGTCTCAACTACCGACAGGCCAGGTGACTGAAAGGCCAGTACCATAAGTTCCTGAATAAAAAGGAATTCAGAAACTACCCTAGGAAGAAAAACAGGGCGAGAGCGACTCACTGCCCTGTCTAGGGGAAATATCCAGAAGAGGGAGCCACAGAAAAGCGCCCCCATTCTGACACTCTCCTGGCAGATGCAAACGCCATAAGAAAGAGAGTAAGTAATAAACCATGTAAGGTTTACCAAAACTAGTGGATTAAATGAAGGCCCCCGGAAGGCCCGAAGAACCACTGCCGAATCCCAATGAGCCTCTAGGTGGGACAAAGGGAGGTAGAATCCAGAGAACACCATGCAATTCTACACTGGAACCCTACTGACAATGCAGAGACCTGCACTTCCAGGGAAGCCAGGCGGAAGGCTAGACACAATCCATCTAGAAGGAATGCCAGGACTCTGGAAATCCTAAATACTTGAGGATCGAAGCTACTGGTACTATACCATTAGAAATATACATGCCACACTCTGTGGTAGATCCCAGCAGAAGCTGGTTATGCGCTCTAAGCATCCTGAAGATAACAGAGCCAGAGAATCAGTTGGACCTTAGTAGGGACGCAGTCAAAGACAGACTATCTAGGTCCTGTGAAAGGCAAAGACCCTGAGACAACACGTTGTGGCAATGGAGAGACTCCGAAAAACTAAGTACCAGATACGTCTGGGTCAAGCTGGAGCCACCAGCAGGATAGTACCTCAGTCTTGAACTTCCGAAAAACTTGAGGAAGAAGGGAGACCAGAGGGAACATGTATGCAAACTAAAATATGGAGAAATAACCAAGTGTCAAGAGGGGGTGTGAACCAACTAGCTACAAGACAAAATGTATATAAACTGATGTGTGCATAAACTGATAAAAAATGGACACAGCTGCCTGCCACCTAGGAGTATGCCACCACTCCCAATGAGCACAGGGTGCCCAGAAAATGTAAAGAACGAATAGGTGGGATGGCGCTAGTATCACTTAGAAAACATGGTATAAATGCATAAAATGTTTATTGTAAATTTAGCAGCACTGAGTATCAGCAAAAGTATCAACATATAAAAATACAAAAATACAATGAGCTAATATAAACACACTCTGCACCAGATAGTACGTGTTGCCAATCAATGAATGGTATAATAGCAATTATGTATCACATGAAAAATGATGCAACAATAGCCAGGAGGAATGAATGATGACATTGATGTTCCCAAAGGGCTGGTAATTGTGAAGCTCCAAAATAGTTGCCTGATTGGGATAGACCAAAAAATATGTGTAGATATAATATGTATCCGTATGTGGTAGATGATAAAAAATAATAAATGATGATAAATAAAAATATGAAAGTCAGTCAATGAGACAAATAAATCCGGATAGCATATGGATAATCCTGTTATATAACTCAGGTTTACCGTAAAGTATGTGTTGGCCAGTGTGAGGACCATTAGACAGCTCGAAGTTCCAATATGTGGATTGGCAGGGTAGAAACGATCAATGTCCCACGGCCCTGAACGGAGTGCAAATCGGTCACTGCGGCACAACCCCAGAGACTGGCGTCCGTTGTAAGGACTACCCAGTCCGGGATCCAAAAATGGGCGACCCTTGTGTAGATGAGATGGCCCTAGCCACCTAGATAGAGACAGACGCACCTCCTGAGAGAGCGTCAGTACCTGAACATTGATCCGATGGAGAAACCTGTTCCACCCAGAGAGGATCAGTTTTAGCGAAGGCCTGGAATGGAACCAAGCATATACCACTGTCAAAAGTGGACCCCACAGATTTCAGAACCTGCATTACTGAGTGGATGGACACTCGTCAACTGTGGAGACTTCTGCGCACTCGTAGTTGAAGAGTGAAGATCTTGTCTAAAGTCAGAAAGATTCTCTGATCTTGAGAATCCAGCAGGGCTCCCATATGAATCATTCTCTGTGAGGGATCAGGGAGGACTTTTACCAGTTGATTAACCATCCGTGCTTGTAAAGGAAAGCAATGGTTAGCTGTAAGTGGCGTTGAAGCACCTCTGGGAATCCTGATAAGCGTAGGAGGCAGTCCATATACGTAGCATTCGGATACCCTGTGCCGGTGGGCTGTCATGATAGCCTTAATTCCGGTGGAGTTGTGGACAGTACAAAGGGCAGAGCCCGAAAATTTAGAAGTGTTGCTGTAGCATAGCAAACTGGAGATAAAGCTGAGTAGTGGACGCTATAGGTACCTGTAGGTACATGTCCTAAATATCCAGCGTAACCATAAAGCCCCCAGGCTCCATAGTTTAGAAGATGGTGCAAAGGGTATCCCTCCTAAACGCTGGCACCCTTAGGAATTTGTTCAGGGATTTAAGCTTGAGGATAGGCCGATGAGACCCATTTGGCTTCTGAACCAGAAAGAGTAGAATGATATGCCAGCGGGGCAGGCATAATTACCCTTGCTTACAGCCAGGACTATATAGTTTTCTGGATTTGTAAGGCCTCGTTCGGGTCTGAAGGAGGGCCTGTGTAGAAGGACAGGTGGGGAGGCCATCTGAGAAATGAGAGGGTGTGCCTGTGAGAAACCCCCTTCTCTTACCCAAGTATCCATGGTGGTTTGACACTAGCACTGGGCGAACTGAAGAAGTCGGCCTCTCACTCTGAGATCCCTCAGATGAAGGCCTGTCCCGTCAGGCTGAGGATTTATCCTCAGGTGTAGAAGCAGGGTGTATGGTGGTCCAGGTCTGCTTGGTTCTGGGTATGACGGCCCTCGAGGAGGCCAACTGCCTAGGAAAGGACTGACCATTAGGCTTTCCTTGAGGACAAAAGGACTTAACAGATTTAGTCCGAGGTCTTGTAGTGGAAGTAGCTAATAATAGCAGAAAGCCCGTTTGTGATACTGCCAACGCTGCTAAAATCTCGTCAAGGTCAGGGCCAAACAAGATCTATTCCATTAGGGGGCAATCCTTTAAGGCCTATCTTGGAACCGACCTCTGCCTTCCATGAGCGCAGCCACAGGGTATGGCGGGCAGATATAGCGGCGGCCAAAACCCTTAGTGGTGGAGATCGACAACCAATGTTTCTCCAACATAGGAAACTCCCATCTTGAATGTGAGCAACAAAAGACATCTGATCCCCAGCAGCTTCTGAGGGAAAAAAAGTCTTCAAATGCATCAGCCCAGCTAACACGTCAGCCAATAGCCATGCAATAGCCATGGTCGGATGTGAAACAGCCACTGAAAGAGAGTACATTGATTTCAGGCAAGCTTCCACCTTCCTATCCCCAGAATCCTTCAGGGAAGGGATGGAAGGCGTAGTACCACTTTTTATCAAGCGAATAACATGAGAAATCACCGCAGGCGGTGATTCCCATTACTTGCAGTGACCCTCAGGGAATGGGTAACAGGAGGCCAAACGCTTTTGTGAGTGATACCTCTTATCTGGCGAATGCCAGACCCCCGCCCTGTGATCCACCATCTGGTCATAGAGGGGGAAAACAACCGAAGACCTTTTAACCTGCGTAAACTGAGGGTGTTTTGATTTAGATGCAGGTTCGTAATACTCTATGGCTAAGATGAACGTGACCGCCAGCACCAAAGCAGGGATATCAATACTTGATATAGGCTCCACCTCGTGATGAAGGGAATCGGAGTCAGAAACATCATCCATCTCTCCCTTGTCCATCTGTGTCAGATAGCAGTGCAGACTGGGAAGACACCACAGGGCGTTTAGACGACTTCTTAAGTTAGTCCTTCTCTAAAACGGTGTGAAAGGCCGTAGCTTTAGAGAAGACACTGACCCAGGGTGGCTGTTGTGGAAATCCCTGCAAGGGAAATGACAGACTGTAGTGGTACCTGAGGGGATTGCATGTACTGCGAAAAACCCTAGTAGGGAGTGACAGTCTGTGTCACAGGGGTAGACTGCAAGAACTGCGGGATACCCTGAGAGGAAGGGATGGCATGTTGAGGTAACCCCAAGTGGGCTACAACTGTGAGGGCCGCCAGGCGATCGGCAATAGACGCCAAGGTCTGAAAAAAAACCCGCCAAAATGGGGGTTCTTTAAGGGGCCCGGCACCTTCCTGAGTCAAATTCACACCTGCAGCACATGACTTGCAGGATAGCAAAATGGGTGCAGTATCATGCTCCATTTCCTGGTCAGACATATCTGACTAACAATTATTATGGAAATATCAAGCAGCGCTATACTGGTCCTGACTGGCGCTAGGATTAGCTGCAGGGACTCACTATCAGCATATGCAACACACAGTTCCACCTAAAATATGGCAACCTGCAGCACGCAACACTCCGGATAAAAAATGCTACGTACACATAGCTGGATTCAGCGACATTTCAGCGCCTTTTATCCAGCTTATAATACACACTACAAATTCAAATGACAAACTTAAAAAGCTCACCCCTAGCAGGCCAAACCTCCGGTGTTCCACACGTGCGCTGCCCGACAGCAGTCACACAGGAAATCACGTCATAGTCAGCCGCTAGTGTAGCCATGGTGATATGTGTACAAACTGATACAATGAATTGTTTACAATATGTAACAAGCAATAAGGTGATCACAGAGTGTATACATACTCTGTGCTCAATCCGCTAAGTGGCTAAAAACAGTGTTTGCACCATCAATGTGAAAATCGATAAGAAAATCGATATATAAATATAAACTGCGGCAAAAAGCGGTGATTATGACAAAAACACCATGAACATTATCTACATCTATACACGAACGACTGACAACATGAATAAGACATAATTTAACACACACAATGCTGGACATATGGAACAACATCAATTGAAATACACAGTAATACAGTAATATACGTAGTCTTAAGACATATGGCAATAATCTGTGCCCGCTCAAAGTCATCCCTCAAAACATATGCCTGCAACCAGGCCATGAATATCCTAAGCACATCTGTTTTATAAACCTAATATGAAGCGCTATCAAATAAGCCCCATAGAAATGTCAATCTACTGTCTAAAAATACACCACTGAGTATTGCATGAATAACTAACTAACTGCTTATACAAAAACACTGTAGTCCTAAAGTCTCATTTAAATCACGAGGTGAAAAAGTATCTAACCTCATGATCCAATTAGCTTCACATTGCAACAATTTCTTACCACGGTCCCCACCTCTGTTTAGGGGAGGCACGTGGTCAATAATGCGATAACGTAACATCGCAATGCTGTGTTTAGCCTCAGAAAAGTGTCTCGCTACTGGCTGGTCACTAGTGCCAGTAGCAATAGCAGCCCTAATAGCCGACCGATGTTGGGCCATACGAACTCTAAGGGTGCATTCTGTCTTCCCTATATACATTTTGGAACATGGGCAGATGATCGCATAGACAATGAACGAGCTAGTGCATGTAAGACGATAGCGTATATTGTATTTCACACCTGTGTATGGATGGAAAAATGAGGGACCTGTCTGTAAATAACTGCAAGTGGTACAGTTGGAACATTTGTAGCAACCCAATTTTGGATTACCCAAAAAGCTGTTTTTCTTGGATTTACCCAAATGTGTGATGTCATTACGCACTAATATGTCTCTAAGGTTTTTGCCCCTGCGATAACAAGACATCAGGGAAGAATTATTAAATGGTTGTAAATGATTGTCAGTACTTATAATCGGCCACAGAGATTTAGCTTGTCGGTTAATAGTAGAACTCATGTGATTAAAGGCATTAACCCATATGTGCCTGTTGGACTGAGCATTTCTAGTGGTCACACAACCTACAAGGAGTTTATCTACAGGAATTGCCAAAGCTTTATGTTTGGCTAGTTCCAGAGATAATAGACTGTACCCTCTTTGTAGGAAATTGGTCATCATATTATCTAGTTGTTTAATCCCTTCATCACGGTCTTTGGCTATTCGCAAAGCGCGCAAAAACTGTGAGAATGGCAAAGAATCTTTTAACGGTGCTGGATGTGCGTTACTGGCCAATAAAACATTGTTCCCATCGGTGGCCTTGATAAATAGCGAGGGAACTAATCTGCCTCCACACTTAGTGACCGTTACGTCTAAAAAATTCACCGTAGTGAGACTTATATGATACGTAAATCTCGCTGGTCTGTGCAACTCATTATATTTCTCAATCATATTGACAAATGACTGTATGGAACCTCCCCATACTATCAGCAGATCATCGATGTATCGGAAAAAAACCAATATGTTTTTAGCAATATTTGGATCAGAAAAAAATGCTTCATGTTCGATGGCAAACATATAGGAATTTGCGAATCGTCGTTTTAAATCTCACGGACTATATTGAGGAAGCGTCCCGGCAACTCAGTGATGCAGCTACATATAAAAAGCTTGCACAAGATCCAACAGCAATTTTCAAAAGGGAATTGGATGCTGTATTGGATGAAGCTTGCCGTATGGGAACTATTCCACCTACCATCAAGAACATTTTGGAAGTAAAGTTTCCCATCAGACCACTCTTTTATTTGATTCCAAAGCTGCATAAAGATCCCATTAGGCCGTCCGTCCGGCCGATTATTGCTGCTCGAGGCTCGCTGTACCAACCTACATCTACTTAATTGGACGCCTTGTTGCAACCTTGCGTCCAAGCTAGACCATCATATTTAAAGGACACCAATACTTTGTTAAAGGCTTTTTTGGATCTCCAGATTTACCTCTTGATTGTGTGTTATGTTCGGTAGACGTATGTAGCCTCTACACGTGTATCCCCCATGGGGAGGGTTTACAGGCTACTAGGAATTTAATCCATGATAATCCCTTATTTAAAGGTATCAATGAGGAAGTATTCCTACAGTTGTTAGAATTAACTCTGACTAGAAATTACTTCATGTTCAATGGCGCTTATTATTTGCAGCTGTCCGGTTGCGCAATGGGGTCCAATGTGGCCCCATCTTATGCAAATTCCTGTATGTTTGCCATCGAACATGAAGCATTTTCTTCTGATCCAAATATTGCTAAAAACATATTGGTTTTTTTCCGATACATCGATGATCTGCTGATAGTATGGGGAGGTTCCATACAGTCATTTGACAATATGATTGAGAAATATAATGAGTTGCACAGACCAGTGAGATTTACATCATACAAGTCTCAGTACGGTGAATTTTTTAGACGTAACGGTCACTAAGTGTGGAGGCAGATTAGTTCCCTCGCTATTTATCAAGGCCACCGATAGGATCAATGTTTTATTGGCCAGTAGCGCACATCCAGCACCGTTAAAAAATTCTTTGCCATTCTCACAGTTTTTGCGCGCTTTGCGAATAGCAAAAGACCGTGATGAAGGGATTAAACAACTAGATAATATGATGACCAATTTCCTACAAAGAGGGTACAGTCTATTATCTCTGGAACTAGCCAAACATAAAGCTTTGGCAATTCCTGTAGATAAACTCCTTGTAGGTCGTGTGACCACTAGAAATGCTCAGTCCAACAGGCACATATGGGTTAATGCCTTTAATCACATGAGTTCTACTATTAACCGACAAACTAAATCTCTGTGGCCGATTATAAGTACTGACAATCATTTACAACCATTTAATAATTCTTCCCTGATGTCTTGTTATCGCAGGGGCAAAAACCTTAGAGACATATTAGTGCGTAATGACATCACACATTTGGGTAAATCCAAGAAAAACAGCTTTTTGGGTAATCCAAAACTGGGTTGCTACAAATGTTCCAACTGTACCACTTGCAGTTATTTACAGACAGGTCCTTCATTTTTCCATCCATACACAGGTGTGAAATACAATATACGCTATCGTCTTACATGCACTAGCTCGTTCATTAAAATACAAGCAAATAGAAACGAGCGCTTCAATATTGGATTAATATATATACTTATGATTGGTATTGTCCGTAATTCTTCTTAGTTCTTATCTTTTTCTCAGATGTTTTCAAATGGATTTTTTCACCATATATAAAAAGAGTAAGAGATAACAGGAAAAGCTAATAGTGTAGTATTTCTGTGATCTTAAAAGTCCATATATAAAGTCACAAACATGATCCCTTCCACATATAGAAAATGGGGTTTGGTGTTGATCTATTGATAGAAGGTCACCCACAAGTGCAAGTTCAACATAGGACGCTCACAATCAAGCTTACATCCACTGGTGTCTACTATACATATAAAGGTTTCTTTATACTTCTTTCCCTTGTGTATCCATTTATGGTAATCAATAGCGTTATCACACCACGTATAAATCCAAACAATAAAACGTGCTTACACGTATGCTTACACGCATACTGTAGTGGGTCCTCATATAACGGTTTCTTTTGTAAGCATACATGTATACCAAACCCCATTTTCTATATGTGGAAAGGATCATGTTTGTGACTTTATATATGGACTTTTAAGATCACAGAAATACTACACTATTAGCTTTTCCTGTTCTCTATTACTCTTTTTATATATGGTGAAAAAATCCATTTGAAAACATCTGAGAAAAAGATAAGAACTAAGAAGAATTACGGACGATACCAATCATAAGTATATATATTAATCCAATATTGAAGCACTCGTTTCTATTTGCTTGTATTTTATTGTGACTATAATAGGTACTGATAACACCTATTTGAAACAGTAGCAGCTTTGTTGCAGCGCGAGGGGGAATCACTATTTTTTGACCTATTGTATACTAGCTCATTCATTGTCTATGCGATCATCTGCCCATGTTCCAAAATGTATATAGGGAAGACAGAATGCACCCTTAGAGTTCGTATGGCCCAACATCGGTCGGCTATTAGGGCTGCTATTGCTACTGGCACTAGTGACCAGCCAGTAGCGAGACACTTTTCTGAGGCTAAACACAGCATTGCGATGTTACGTTATCGCATTATTGACCACGTGCCTCCCCTAAACAGAGGTGGGGACCGTGGTAAGAAATTGTTGCAATGTGAAGCTAATTGGATCATGAGGTTAGATACTTTTTCACCTCGTGATTTAAATGAGACTTTAGGACTACAGTGTTTTTGTATAAGCAGTTAGTTAGTTATTCATGCAATACTCAGTGGTGTATTTTTAGACAGTAGATTGACATTTCTATGGGGCTTATTTGATAGCGCTTCATATTAGGTTTATAAAACAGATGTGCTTAGGATATTCATGGCCTGGTTGCAGGCATATGTTTTGAGGGATGACTTTGAGCGGGCACAGATTATTGCCATATGTCTTAAGACTACGTATATTACTGTATTACTGTGTATTTCAATTGATGTTGTTCCATATGTCCAGCATTGTGTGTTAAATTATGTCTTATTCATGTTGTCAGTCGTTCGTGTATAGATGTAGATAATGTTCATGGTGTTTTTATCATAATCACGGCTTTTTGCCGCAGTTTATATTTATATATCGATTTTCTTATCGATTTTCACATTGATGGTGCAAACACTGTTTTTAGCCACTTAGCGGATTGAGCACAGAGTATGTATACACTCTGTGATCACCTTATTGCTTGTTACATATTGTAAACAATTCATTGTATCAGTTTGTACACATATCACCATGGCTACACTAGCGGTTGACTATGACGTGATTTCCTGTGTGACTGCTGTCGGGCAGCGCACGTGTGGAACACCGGAGGTTTGGCCTGCTGGGGGTGAGCTATTTAAGTTTGTCATTTGAATTTGTAGTGTGTATTATAAGCTTGATAAAAGCGCCGATTAAAGGCGGTGAAACGTCGCTGAATCCAGCTATGTGTACGTAGCATTTTTTATCCGGAGTGCCGCCATTTGACGGAGTAGGTGTCAGTGTATCCCCGTTTGGAGGTCACAGTGAGGAGGGCACCCGGTCCAGTTACATGTATACCTTTGAGTGCCGGATCTTGGGGAGTTTATATATATATATATATTAGTCTCAGAACCACCCTAAGTACACCTGTATGAGGGCAGATTGTTAAAGATAAGGGATAGATATACGCTGACAGTTGAGAGGAAAAGCACAGACAGTCAGCGCTAGCATAAGTCACATACAATGCAGAAATATATATACATACACATTACATACAACATACTGCAAATGGCACTACAATCAACTGCCCAGATTCAGTGTCTGGGTACACTGACCCAAAGGCGAGGTACGCAGAGGGACTGGACCCAACGCCATCCTAGGAGATCTGTGCTGCACCACAGAGATAAAATGGCCGCCGGAGACCTCAGAGGAAGCGTGGCCCAAGGAGGAAGCAGCTCAGCAAAGCCAGACATTAGACTGGAAAGGCGCGCTGAGCTGAGGGGAGAAGCCGCTACAACAGGGAAGGCCGTCTCCCCTGGCTGAATATTAACCCCCCCCCCCAGATGCCGGCTTCCCGCGTCGATACTGTCCCTGGTGGTCTAGTGGAAGCGCAGGGTATGGGGGGGCCTGCATCCACCTCAGCAACTCTGGTCTGTCCCCTGAGACAATGACTGCACAAGCGGTGCAGTCATTGCCTCCGGTGACCCGCCTTATCTTATCCCCGTAGATCCGGCTGCAGTCTGGGAAGTCCGCAGGGCCCGGCTATTCCCGCCGAGAAGCCCAGATCAGTACTGGCATTGCGGCCCCAGCGCGTTGTTCAATGGACAGTCTGTTGCTGCATGCTCTGTGGAGATTAAAACTACCACAAATCAAAAAATAAAATTAAATAATATAGCTTTAGGGGCTGCTAAACAGCCCCCTGTGATAACAGTGACCAGACTCCGGCCGGGCACCTACTCAAACTGAGGTGCCTCTGGCTCGGGGGCGGGGTTATAGGGTGAGTGGACCCAGTGGTGCCTGGATTTGGTTCCCCAATCTATACCCCAAGGTCAACCCTGTGGACCCCCTATGGACCCTGAAGAAGAAATAAGAAATACAGTGATGGCTAAAAGCATTGACACCTAGACACACACATCACGGAAGAAGACAGTTACCTTGACTACCCTAGTTACCATCTAAACAGTTGGAAGGATAATATAGCTGTTTCACAGATAACAAGTATTAGGCATTGAGAACTTTGATTAATAATCTAGGATTTTTGTGATAAGATTTCACCCAATATCACTTTTGGAGAAAAATAAAGTTCATCAAGTGCAAGAGGCAGACCGGCAGATTTTATTGAGCTATGAGGCAGAGATGAAGAAAAATAATGAAATCATACTCCTCACCTAGTGACCTAGAAAGTGGCTACAGCTAAATGGTAAGCTGCCACAAAAGGCTTCTGGCATTATTAAAGCCTGTACATTTTGGCACAAAGAGACAAAATCAATCAAATGTAATAAATAAGAAAAAAAATTAAAATGATTTCCTCTTGTAATGCCACATTCATTGGAATATGGATATGGCTGGAAAGTCGTATGTAAAACAAAGACAATTAAAGACTGGCATTCTTCAAAATGACTATTACAGAAAGCCTTAAGCTGGGTACACACCGATCTGCCAATATGGAGTGATGGGATAATTGCATAGATGTTTATGCAGGAGCAATAGCCGATGAAATGTTCCAAAACACACTTGCAATCCCCTTGAAGAAAGGACACACAGAGCTAAAATAGCTCAGTGTCTACAGAGTGCACACTGATCCGATAATCGTTTAGAGGATCGAAATGTTGAGAAGAAAACAGCACAGCCACAAAGTGGTAGAGCACACAAACTCTCAGGACAGGTCCCCCGAGAGCTGAAGTGTGAGAAAATCTGCCCTTGGTTGCAACACTTACTACAGAGTCCCTAACTGCCTCTTGAAATAATGTCAGCACAGGAATGAATGGTTGGGAGCTTCATGGATTTCAGGACTGGTGCTTGGAGAAGCCTTAAAAATCCAGCAATTTTAGGTCATTATGATCTAAGACAGCCAAATTGTCAGAAAAATTTACCATGTGTGTGGAAAGGTACAAGATCTCTTATCCAGATGAGAATGTGCGGCGGCAGTCTGGACGACGTGAAAATAGTCACAAGTCTATTTGCTTTATCAACATTTCGGGCTTGTGACTATTTTTTTTCAAGTTGTCCAGAGAGCCACCGCACAGTTTCAGTAAATAATCCGTTCCCTGCAAGGAAAAGTAATTGGGGAGGCATCGGATGCAAGTAATGGTGCATACACACGGTCAGATTTTTCCTTCAGATCTGAACGATAAAGATTTAAAAATCGTTCAGTTGTTCATATCTGAAGGAAAATCTGACATATCTGACATGCCAGAACGATGGACGATGGACGATGAACGATGCGCGTTCCCGTTTGTCAGATAACGATATCTGACATCTGATGTGTTTGCAGTCAGACTTGGACGATTCCATTCATTTTAATGCAGTCAAAAATCGTGCAATCGTTCAAATCTTTGGTAAAATCGTTCATCTGACAAATCTGACCGTGTGTATGCTCCATAAATGATATATAAGCAAGGGAGTGCCGGCTCTGTGCATAACATAATATATATAAATATTTTTGTTTATTATTTTTTACACCCCCCTCCCCTAAGGTCTGGAATCTAACTTTAATGAATTTTTAACTCTCAAAATCATTTTCTAGTAAGAGGTCACTTGCTGCTCAGTGCTTTTTACACCAAGTCAGATTATTATGTATTAATCTGATAAGATTTAATTTATGAGAAGAGAAATGCAATGAAAACAATGTAGAGAATGGAAAACATGTCTGATAAGAGTGTATGAAACATAATTTACCTTTGAGTGAATTTGTGTCCCAGGCATATCCATTCCTTTTCAATAAGTACCTTTGAAAATACATTTTAGAATATTAAAAAAAAAAATGTTATCTTAATAAATAATAAAGTCAATAATTTTAAATAAAATGTCTGACTGACACAGGGCTTAGCTAAGCTAAGAGGGCATATGTCCTTCTCCTGAGGACAACCTGAAACGGAAGCTGTGCGATGTATTGCAGGGAGGAGCATTCTGTTCTATAGTGTGAACAGTTTGGTATTTAACCCTTAGGGGTCAATTCAATTAGGTGTGAGTTGGGTCCTGCGAACCGTTCTCCAAGCACAGCAAGTTTCAGACGCAATTCAATTGCAAACTGGCTTTTCCAGAGGAAATTTGCGTTTATATGTGCACACATCCTGAGCAGGTCAAAATCATAACAGATTTCGGTAAGTATTCTAACCCTTACCCTAACCCACCCCTTCCGCAGCCTAACCCTCCCCCTAACCCTATTACTTAGCGCCGGAATGTGTCAGAATTCGGACAGTCGGGTGCAGCAGTCAGTATTGTGACTGTCGGAACCCTGACTTCCAGGATAAAGGGTTACATCCCTTTTCCTGTACCCCAAACTGCTAGAAAGACTTTAATTTGATATAAAACAATTGCTGGCTTTTATTTTTCAACCATTATTAAATAGCACAAAAAACAGCCATTTCACAGCCATTAAGAACCTCCAGTAGTTTTGTTATGGCCAGTAACAGCCGTCTATATGGTCCTGCTATTTCAGTTGTCACTTTTTTGGGGTCCAGGATGGTTTCCCCACTTTTTCACTCTTCTCCCAGTTCTCTTTTTGTACAAAATGTGTACAACCTTGCCGCAAGAAGGGCACATTGGCGTTTCTAAATGGATTACACGTTTCTCTGGTGCACACATTAGTGCGAAGTGTGCGCATTTCATGAAAGAAACTCGCATGAGCAAATTCGCACCTAACTGAATTGACCCTTTAGTGGTAGAACCCTAGCGGAATGCGCTTTACCCCAATGCCCTGTATCTATAAATACTACATGAAAGAAGGAATCTCATAGGCCAATAGGGGAACACAAGCACCACCCACAGTTGAAGAGGATTCTTCAGCAAATCAAGGAGAGACAGTTGCCACGGGTCATCTGCAGCAATGGATATGAAGGTCTGCTTACCACCTTTGCATCACTAGAAGGCTAGCAATGTCACTAAAATGACAACCATTGGCATTTTTTACAAAATCTTAGGAAGAAAAACAAGAGTGAAGAAAAGTGACAGAGTGATCTACACAGGGATCACACCATTGCATCCACCTTGAATGTTTGCGGATTCAGTTATTGAAACGAATAAAAATGAACCTTGTGGTTTAAAACAGTAAGATCTATCTTTGAAACACCCAGTGCCTAATGAGCTGCTAGAAGACTTACAGGGGGGCGATTCAATTGGACGGCTATTTGTTTTTGGCGCCCGACGGAGCAATTCAATTGTTGCTCTGTTCGGATACGATATCCGCCTGCATTTCTCCTTGTGCTCTCAGGAAGGTGCGAGCAAAAATGTGCAATAAACCTGTGGTTAGGGTGTCCAAACAGCAGTTTATAGGACTGTAGACTGGTTTAGCTATTTTACGTTGTTAAACAATGTCTAATTAGGTGGGATGACCGAGATAATTAGTGGGCATAAAGAACAACTGAATTGCAACACTGGGCCCCCCTTTATTATCTCCACTCACAAAACAACTGAATCGTCCCCATAGATACAGAAACCACCCTGTTGGGTCCAGGTCTGCCGGCTGCAGTACTGGATATTCATTGTGTAGCTGGCAAAACACTGAGGATCAAGGTGAATATCAGACCAAACTGTCCCCAGTCTTGGATGCTGGCATAACCATTGGATAGGTGAGAAGTATCCATTATGTGAAAGGTGCCCCTCATGCAGGAGTTTTGATTATTAAACTTACGAGACATGACCAAAAGCAAGTTGGGTACTGGACCCCAGCGCTGATAATGCTGGCGGTCACAATCCCGGCAGAGTAATCTAGACGGTGGAAATCTAGACACATGGAGGTAAGTATCCTAACCCTAACCGCCCCCCCCCCCCCCCCAGAGCCTGACCCTAACCCTCCCCTCCCACCCTAATCGTCAGGATCGCAGCCATCGGGATTCTGACTGCTGTCGGGATTACGGTGCTGGAATTTTGACCACCAGGATCGCGACTACATACCCCAGATGCACAGTTGAAAACTACACCAACAACAGTGTTTCTAACGTTCATACTACAAAAATGTGCAGACATTTACAGTTGGGGCTGACCCAATTCTAAATCACAGTGTTAAAATAAAGCTTCCAAGTATTTGGCTGCTACCTGTAGCATCTCATTTAAGTTAGCATTTTTTTCTAGTACAACATGGTTTGTCTATGGACAAATAAGCATCCCAACTATAAATGAGGCCCCATGTAACTGTTACAAGCCAGCAATACAGAAAAAGAAAATATGAGATATGGTAAGAACTTACCTTTGTTATCTCTATTTCTACGAAGTCCATAGGGTTCCACAGTATACCTTGGGTAGACGTGATGACGTTAGGCATCGGGTACCATAGAGTTAAGTTTTCAGCCTCCCAGGATGCCCTAGGGTCCCCCGCCTATACCCCGCCAAGGCATCTCAGTTACGTACCAAGCCATAGGCCGGAGGAGAAGGAAGAGAGAGAAAAAAGATCTGGACACACACAAGAATCACATTCTCACCAGAGGGAGATGGAAAAAACGGTGACCAGAGTAAAGCCCATCTGCAGCACAGGTGCGACAGGGCGGGAGTCCTGTGGAACCCTATGGACATCGTAGAAATAGAGATAACAAGGGTAAGTTCTTACCATATCTCATATTTTCTACTTCAGGGTCCATAGGGTATCCACAGGATACCTTGGGGATGTCCCAAAGCAGTATCCTTTAAGGGTGGGGATGCTCCTGTGCTGAAAGGAGAATCCGCCGCCCGAAGGAAGCATCCTGAGAGGCAAAGGTGTCAAACGCATAATACCTCACAAAGGTATGGACCGAGGACCATGGGGCCACCTTGCAGATCTGGACTGCAGAGGCACCACGTCGAGCAGCCCACGAAGGACCCTCAGACCTAGTGTAATGAGCCCTCACAGAGGAAGGAACCGGAAGGCCTTCATGAAGATAAGCTTCTGAAATGGCCATACGAATCCAGCCTGCCAAAGTCTGCTTTGAAGCAGGCCAACCCTTTTTACGGAAGCCATAGAGGACAAACAAGGCGTCCGACTTCCTAAACAAAGAAGTGCGGTCAACATAAATCCTTAGGGCCCGCACAACATCCAAAGTGGCCTCACCCACTGAAAGATCAGGTGAGTTAAAAGCCGGCACAACGATTTCCTCGTTGATGTGAAAACTGGAAACAACTTTAGGAAGGAAACCAGGAGGAGTGCGCAGCACCACCCTGTTCCTATGAAAAATCAGAAAAGGGGGTCTACAGGAGAGAGCCCCTAAGTCAGAAACACGTCTGGCCGAAGCAATGGCCAGAAGGAAAATAGTTTTAGCTGTCAGCCATTTGAGGTCCACTGAGCCCAGTGGTTCAAACGGCGGTCCCTGGAGAGCCCTCAGGACCACAGCTAAATCCCAAGGCGCCACCGGTGGAACAAAAGGTGGCTAAATTCTGAGAACACAATGCATAAAGGTGCGCACATCAGGGATTGCAGCAATCCTACGATGGAACCAGACGGACAGGGCAGACACCTGCACCTTCAGAGACGCAAGGCGAAGCCCATGGTCCAGTCCCGCCTGTAGGAAAGCTAATACTCTAAGACCAGGGGTCTTCAAACTTGGCCATCCAGATGCTGTGGAACTACACATCCCAGCATGCACTGCACATAGTTTTAGCATGCTGTTATATCAAAAAGGTGGCAGTGCATGCTGGGATGTGTAGTTCCACAGCAGCTGGAGGGCCAAGTTTGAAGACCCCTGCTCTAGACAGACGGAACTCCCGAGGAGCATAACCTCTCGGCCGACACCACTGGAAGAACGTATGCCACACACGATGGTATATTCTTGCAGAGGATGGTTTCCGAGCCCTTAGCATTGTTTGCACTACAGAGCTGGAAAACCCCCTGGACCTTAACATGGCCGTCTCAACAGCCACGCCGTCAAAGACAGCCGAGTCAGGTCCGGGTGAAGACAAGGACCCTGTGACAGGAGGTCCGGACGTATCGGCAACCGCAGAGGAAAGTCCACGGACAGTCCCTGGAGGTCTGAGAACCAGTGCCTCCCGGGCCACGCGGGAGCTATCAACAGGACCGTCCCTCCTTCCTGTTTGAATTTCCGGATTACCCGTGGAAGAAGGGCAAACGGAGGAAACAGATAAGCAAACCGGAACGTCCACCGGACCGACAGTGCATCCACCAGAGATGCTTTTTCGTCTCTTGTGCGAAACCTGTACAGCGGCAACTTGTTGTTGTGCCGTGACGCCATGAGGTCGATCTCCGGAAGATCCCATCTGTCCACCAGAAGTTGAAAGACGTCCTGGTGCAGAGACCATTCCCCCGGATGAACGTCCTGGCGACTGAGAAAGTCCGCCTCCCAGTTTAGGACTCCCGGGATGAAGACTGCTGATATGGCCGGGAGATTACGCTCCACCCATACCAGGATCCGTGACACCTCCACGAGAGCCGCCCGACTTCGGGTTCCTCCTTGCCGATTTATGTAGGCCACGGTGGTAGCGTTGTCCGACTGGACCTGCACTGGGTGACCTTGGAGAACCCGATGTGCCTGCTGGAGAGCATTGAATACTGCGCGGAGCTCCAAGATGTTTATTGGAAGCTCTGTTTCCGCCCGAGTCCACCTGCCCTGGAACAAGTGTGGACCCGTGACTGCTCCCCAGCCTCGCAGACTGGCGTCCATTGTCAACAGGACCCAATTCGCCACCCAGAACGGACGACCCCTGTTGAGATGGGTCGTCTGCAACCACCAGGCTAAGGACAGGCGAACCTCCGGAGTGAGCACCATCATCTGGGATTTTAGACTCTGAGGCAGTCCATTCCATTTGGACAGGATCAATTGCTGCAGAGGTCTGGAGTGAAACTGGGCATATTCCACCATGTCGAATACCGACACCATGGAGCCCAGTAACCTCATCGCCGAGTGCAGAGACACACGGCGATTCTGCAGACAACTGCGCACCCTCAACTGCAAGGCAGAGATCTTTTCCCCCGTCACAAAGATCGTTTGCTGACCGGAGTCCAATAAGGCTCCGAGGTGCAGAATCCTCTGAGACGGGATCAGGGTGGACTTCTGCCAGTTTATCAACCAGCCGTGCCGTTGCAGTACCGCAATGGTCAGGTCCAAGTGGCGTAGAAGGAGCTCTGGAGATCCTGCCACCAACAGAAGGTCGTCCAAGTACGCTAACATGCGGACTCCCTGCAGCCGCAGGGAAGCCGCCATGACCGCCATCACCTTGGTGAATACACGTGGTGCTGTCGCCAGCCCAAAAGGTAACGCCCGGAACTGAAAGTGGTTGTTGCGGATTGCAAACCTGAGGAACTGTTGATGGCGTAAAAGAATAGGGACATGCAGGTAAGCGTCCTGTATGTCCAACGACACCATGTAATCCCCAGGTTCCAGCGCCAGAATGATGGACCGTAGGGTCTCCATTCGAAACCTCGGCACCCGCAAAGACTTGTTGAGTGTTTTGAGGTTGAGGATCGGACGATACGACCCATTGGGTTTCTGCACCAAAAACAGATTGGTATAGAAACCCTGGCCCCTCTGGGAGAATGGAACAGGCACTATAACTCCAGCCTGGAGCATAGTGTGCAAAACCTTCCGCAGTTCCACGGCTTTGTTCCGGTCTGATGGAAGACCCGTGGTGAAGAATCGAGACGGGGGACTGTGCCAAAAGGAGAGGGCGTACCCGTGAGAAACCACCGTGAGAGCCCAAGTGTCTGTCGTGGTAACCGACCAGCACTGGGCGAACTGCAGCAGGCGGCCTCCCACTTTGGGATCCCCCAAAGTGAGGCCCGGACCGTCAGGCCGCAGGCTCGTCATCGGGCTTAGGGGCCGGAGGCCTGTTTCCGGGGCTTGGCCGATTTTTTGGGGCCAGTCTGTCTGGGAAAAGACTGCGTCTTAGGCCTACCCTGGGCCCTGTAAGGCCGAAAGGACGACGTACCTGAACCGGAATGCCGATTTGGCTGCCGCCAGCGTGGCTACGATTTTGTCCAGATCCGGACCAAAGAGGACTTCTCCATTGAAAGGCAAAGCTTCCAAGCCCTTCTTGGAATCAGCGTCTGCCTTCCAAGATTGCAACCATAAAGGTGCGACGAGCAGCGACAACCGCCGAAGAAATCCGAGACGCCAGGGTACTGATATCCAAGGCCGCCTCATTGATATAAGTGGCCGAGTCCCGGAGATTGCCTATCAACTCGGTCTGTTCAGCCGAACAGTCGGAATCGAAAGACGTCTCCAAATTATCAGCCCAGTGCTCCATAGCTCTGGCTACCCAACAAATGGCCATAGCCGGCCTAGCTGCCCCCCCCCCCCGCAAGGGAATAAACGGACTTTAGGCAAATCTCTACCTTACGGTCCGTAGCATCCTTCAAGGAAGACATGGAGGGCATGGGCAATGTGGCACTGCGGACTAGGCGTGTCACATGAGAATCCATCTGTGGAGGGGATTCCCACTTAGAAAAATAAGTATCCGCAAACGGATAAGCCACCGCCAAGCGCCTCTGAGGCGGATACCGTTTGCCCGGATGTTTCCACGGCTCCTCTAAATGGTCTACTAACTGACCCGAAAGAGGAAACACTGTGGCGTCACCCTTAATATCCTTAAAAAAGGCATATTTAGATTTTGAAACCGGAGGATTTTCATCCTCAATCACTAAAGCTGTGCGGACTGCCAGAATAAGTCCAGGAATATAAACCTTGGACCTAGCGTCCGACTCTTTAGTACGGAGAGGTTCCTGGTCCGGAAGATCCAGAATCTCCCCATCAGACGTCACGTCGTCATCCTCATAAGGAGCGGACAGAGACGCCACCGACCGCTTATGCGGTCTCAACACAGACTCCCCTTGTAACACGTCCGACAAGTGCTGTACAGAACTTGTCAGAGAATTAAGCCACGCAGGCTCCTGAGAGACTTGGGGAGGGGAAATAGGGAGACTGTGTGGTACCATCAATTGTCTCGGGAAACCGTGCATGGGTGAAGACACCACCGACTGCTGGAACAAACCCATCTGTGAGAACGCAGGCTGTGGAGCTAACTGGCCCACGAGGGTTGTAAGCGCTTTGGCGAAACAAGCCCAGGGCGGCTCCTGTACCGGGGCCGTGACAGTAATTGGCCGCGCCAATAAATAACACTGCCGACATAGCCCCTCCGCACTACCTTCCCCTCCGCTAAAGGTACCTTGCACGTAGTACACAAAAGCTGGAGAGGAAAGTCACTCTCAGACATGATGGTAAGTATGTGACCCCTCTCACTGATACTCGTAGTATAGTGAGACCACCCTGCAATCAGCGCACCGCAAGGGCTTTAGCAGAAAAAGATCAGGGACAGTGAAAAGGCTAACAGTAGAAAATGAAAGTACAGGCAGCAGCGCTAGCAGAAGTCACATACAATGCAAAGAAAATCAATTCCTGCACTAACAGCGTTGATAATCAACTACGCAGACACAGAGCCTGGTAGGACACAGCGCTGCATACACAGACCTGAACCAAACGGAGGAGAGGTATGCCGGGGGACCCAGACCACGATGCCACCGCTTCCAAGCTTCCAGCAGCGTTTACCATGCGCTTGTAAAGATGGCCACCGAGGAGCATAGAGGAGGCCGGCCTGGGGGAGGAGCGCTGCCACAGGGCCAGTCAGCACAGTGCAGAGAGGGCTGTGTGCAGCAGGGGAGGCGCCGGCTGTGCTACAGGGAAGGCGTGCTCATCCGCGGTCCGCTGTCCCAGGGGGGTAGTGGAAGCGCAGGTTAGGTACCTGGATCCACGCTGCAGCCAGTCCCCAGGGAGCCCCCTGCCTGGGGACTCTAGACCATGTTTCAGCAGGGTCCCACCGCGGGACCCCGCTGCTTACCTGCTGCCCCCTTGGATCCGGCCATGGTCCCAAACATCTGGGGTCACCGCTAGCTGTGACCCCAGATGCTTACCAGCATCCCCGGATCGGTACCGGCATTCTGGTACCGGCGGGGGTGTAGGGAAGACAGCATGGACGTCAGCACTGACTGTCCATGCTGTACTTCCAGATGTGCAGCCACAGCTGCATTGAAGAAACTTCAGGGGCTATTCTTAGCCCCCCTCCTAACAGGTGCATCCGACTCCGGCTGGGCACCAAACGAAGCTGAGATGCTTTGGCTCGGGGGCGGGGTATAGGAGGGGGACCCTAGTGCATCCTGGGAGGCTGAAAACTAACTCTATGGTGTCCGATGCCTGACGTCATCACCTATACCCAAGGTATCCTGTGGATACCCTATGGACCCTGATGTAGAAAACAAATGAGTGTGAGGACTCCTACGCAGTGCTAAATAGTTACATTTACCAAGTGTAAATTGTTCAAGGTACAGCAAAAACATCTATGGCGCTGATGAGCACTTAGATATCTGCCAAAGTGCACAGGATACATAGCAATATGGTGTTTGCGGAGGAGTAGACATTTGCAGTAGTCAATGCGACAGTGGATGGAATGAGAGCATTTGGTGAATAGTATGGAGTAGAAGCACCAATACACCTAGCTTTCTATAGCAGTGTAAAGTGACATTTCATTAGCATGTAACAGAGACCTTCATGATGTCCCTTCCCACACAACTAATGTAGAGGATGAAAGAGGCTACAACAAGTAGAATTTTAGACTGAAGCAGAAGTTCCCAAACTCAGTCCTCAAGGAACCCTAACAGTCCAGGTTTTAAGAATATACCTGCTTGACCACAGGTGACTTAATTAGTACGTCAGTCAATTGCTCACCTATGCCCAACCATGGATATCTCTAAAACCTGAACTGTTGGGGAGCCTTGAGGACCGTGTTTGGGAACCTCTGGACTGAAGGGTTTCATTTAAAGAAGGGTGAGGTAGTAAATTACTAGGGAGTTGGACCTTTGGGATGTTGTTTCCATTTTTCCTCATTCCTCCTATCCACACACACAAATGCACAGCTAATTTGCACAGTAGTCTGATTGTGAAGAGCAGACATGCATGCACCATGTAAGTATCCCTCCTTTTCCCTATAACCTATCCTACCCCCAACTCAATACCACCCCCTCTGGGTGTTTCACCAGCTCCTGCCCCACACCCATTCTTATAGTCTCTCCCTTTAGATTGTAAGTGACCACCAGCAAGGCCCGCTCTAACGTCTGCACACTGGGTAACGCCAAGGCATTCCTTTAGAACTCTGCCAATCTGGGACATGTAATAATCCTCTCACAATGCAGTAAATTAGGAGCATGAAGATAGTGGCAGGGTAAGGGTAGTGGTTTGATCTGCAGAGGTCCAGAAATATCAAAAAGAGCAGACTAAATGTATTACATGGAGAACAACAGACTTCTAGACTGAGCTTTCCCCTGTAGACATACACATGAGCAAAGACCAGTGTGCCATAAATGAAAGTCTCACTATATAAGTCACTGAAATTTGCTGTAAAACGGGTGGAATTACTTCTTCATTTTATTAAATAATGGTTCAGCTAAGGAAAATCCATCATGTGGATCAGAGCAGTTTATTTTATTTGTATTCTGGACTATATGAACGTTTTCAGCAACAGATAAGATTATACTTTTTACAGTTTATGCCAAACGTTACCATTAGTGCTACCGTAAACCAAATCAGTAAGAGAGAGCATTGACTGTGCCGCTGCCTCTGAGCCATTCCTTACTGGGAACAAAGGGCATCACTGGATACATGCAAAACATTGTTTCCTTACATTGCAACCAATTAATTTTGGGCCTGATTCAGAGCCGGACGCAATTAGCGCTCGCTCGTCCAGAAAATAGGGGTGGCTATTCAAATGAACCGTTCGCTGTTTGCGGTCTGTTCACGCCTCTAGGTCTGAACGAGCGTACAAAACTTGCGGTCGTTTTTTGGGAAACTACGCCCCCTGGTCGCTCGCATCCTACGTCATGTCCGCTATTTATTAGATTAATCGAGTACATCGAACAGGGTATGAACTGCTCGCTATTCTTGTGGTTGGTTTTTGCTACCACAATCTTGCGAGCAGTTCTGGCTATAAAATAACCCAGTGACGTGGTCAATGACGCTGCTGTTTTAAATATGCACACCCATAAAACGCCCGTTTTGACCTTTAAGCACGCCTGCGATCGGATCTCCACTCCCCGTTTTCAAGCACCTTCCCCCGTTACCACCCACATACGCCTCTTTCTGTCACTCAAATTAGCAGGCATTCGCTATTTTGCGAGCACATGAATTTCGGCCGCACTGACTGGTTCGCGCATGCGTATAACGATCTGTACGCATGCGCAGTTGGGCAAACATAGCTCAGAGCGAACGAGCTGCCGCTTACGAGTGGCTCTGAATCAGGCCCTTTGTCCTCTAACTTCATAGGCTGCCCCGATTAGTTCATGCTATGTAGCAAAGGATCATCTCAAATACTTTACTATTTAGCTTCCTCTACAGATCCATTTGTTTTTCAAGTTAAACATTTCAAGCTGCATACACACGGAAAGATCTGTATCACCAACGACTTGAAAGATATCTTTCAGTGACGTCATCCTGCCACACATCTCTGAACAGGTAAAGGTGACGATATCTTGCAAGTTGACCTGCATGTACTGACGACCATAGTTATCGTTATCGTTCATGCGGGAACGCGCATCGTTGGTTGTTCACTGCATAAAAATGAACGATATGAACGATATATCGTTGAACGATATCGTTATAATTCATAGATCTTGCACCGTGTGTATGCAGCTTTAGACTTTTTTTTTTTATGTTGTACTTAATCACAACTCACAGTTTGGCATTATGTAGCTCCCACTTACCATGAAGCCTTTAATAGTTCTGTAGAATGGATCCAGGAGAATGCCAGCCAGCGAGCACACTTGTGCTGTACGGTCCCATCCATCGGAGCAGTGAACCAGCACACTTGCATTATCGTCTCTCACTGCCTGCCAGAAACAAGGTGGAGTTATGAACAATTACACACTAGACTTGTCAGACACCTTAATTAGATATAAGGCAAAATGCTTTTGAATTATAAAAAAGCAAATTGTTGGGCAACGGGTTGGTGAGCCAAGAAAGCTCCATTTTATGGAGGAGCTGAATGCTCATGTGGTGTGAGAGTGAGCGTTACAGGGGTGCTTCTCGCTCATTTATTTGTATACACATTTATTTCTTCTAGTGAACAGAGGCTTAAATACAAGACCCTTATACATATTGGCCCTCATTCAGAGTCGATCGCTAGATACAAGCAGTCGCTCTGAATGAGGGCGGCCGCTTGTGGTGTGAAGTGAGGCCTCCTGGTCGCTAGCTAAGCTAAGGGGTACCACCCACAGCTCTAGCGAGCGACCAGGTTGATGGTCGCGATGGTCAGGACCATTGCGACCATCGGGGCTTGTGACGAGACCCTAAGGTTATCAGTGGGGCCGCCCCCAAACGGCAAGCGTTCCGTCGGGAACGCCTCCGTTCGGCCGGCCACCCCCCCTGCCCGCCTCCCAAATGGGGCGAGCTGTCAATCACCATCGACAGCTTGTCCCCTTTGGTGCGAGATCCTACGGGTCTCGCGCATGCGCACATCGGAGCCGGCTACGACATGCGCATGCCCAGTGGGCAAACATCGACGCGGTTGCGAGCGCTCAGCGCTTGCGACCGGGTCTGAATAAGGCCCATTATCCCTAGCCAATGAGTAATGGGAAATGTGGATACCAGGATATAAGCAACTGAACAGCTGTTTTGCAAATATTGTTGAGTTGGTTTATATACAAATATTGTGGTCCTGATTCAGGGGTGGTCACTATTGCAGCTGCGGTTGCGATTATTTTGCGGAGTCGCAGAGTGGGTAATGCGCATATGCTAGTCTTGGCCTTCCCCTCGTGCGTGGGTAATGCGCATATGCTAGTTTTGGCCTTCCCCTCGTGCGTGGGAAATGCGCATATGCTAGTTTTGGCCTGATCCTTGTGCGTGGGTAATGCGCATATGTTAGTTTTGGCCTTCCCTCGTGCATGGGTAATGCGCATATGCTAGTTTTGGCCTGATCCTTGTGCGTGGGTAATGCGCATATGCTAGTTTTGGCCTTCCCTCGTGCATGGGTAATGCGCATATGCTAGTTTTGGCCTTCCCTCGTGCATGGGTAATGCGCATATGCTAGTTTTGGCCTGATCCTTGTGCATGGGTAATGCGCATATGCTAGTTTTGGCCTTCCCCTCGTGCGTGGGAAATGCGCATATGCTAGTTTTGGCCTGATCCTTGTGCGTGGGTAATGCGCATATGCTAGTTTTGGCCTTCCCTCGTGCATGGGTAATGCGCATATGCTAGTTTTGGCCTGATCCTTGTGCATGGGTAATGCGCATATGTTAGTTTTGGCCTTCCCTCGTGCATGGGAAATGCGCATATGCTAGTTTTGGCCTTCCCCTCGTGCGTGGGTAATACGCATATGCTAGTTTTGGCCTTCCCTCATGCATGGGTAATACACATATACTTGTTTTGGCCCTATCCTTGTGCGTGGGTAATGCGCATATGCTAGTTTTGGCCTTCCCTCGTGCGTGGGTAATGCGCATATGCTAGTTTTGGCCTTCCCTCGTGCGTGGGTAATACGCATATGCTAGTTTTGGCCTTCCCTCGTGCCTGGGTAATACGCATATGCTAGTTTTGGCCTTCCCTCATGCATGGGTAATACACATATACTAGTTTTGGCCCTATCCTTGTGCATGGGTAATGCACATATGCTAGTTTTGGCCTTCCCTCGTGCGTGGGTAATGCGCATATGCTAGTTTTGGCCTTATCCTTGTGCATGGGTAATGCGCATATGCTAGTTTTGGCCTTCCCTCGTGCGTGGGTAATGCGCATATGCTAGTTTTGGCCTTCCCCTCGTGCGTGGGTATTACACATATGCTAGTTTTGGCCTTCCCTCGTGCATGGGTAATACACATATGATAGTTTTGGCCTTCCCTCATGCATGGGTAATACACATATGCTAGTTTTGGCCCTATCCTTGTGCATGGGTAATACACATATGCTAGTTTTGGCCTTCCCTCGTGCATGGGTAATACACATATGCTAGTTTTGGCCTTCCCTCGTGCATGGGTAATGTGCATATGGTAGTTTTGGCCTTATCCTTGTGCGTGGGTAATGCGCATATGCTAGTTTTGGCCTTATCCTTGTGCGTGGGTAATACACATATACTAGTTTTGGCCTTCCCCTCGTGCACTAGCATGTTCCGGACTATGCAAGCCCTGACATGCCTAATTCCAATGTCGGTGGACAGTGTAACTCTTCCGGTGGTACTGAGCACTCCACCATCATGTCCACCATCACCCGTTGTACCAGCCTATGGCTGGTGCAGTATCTCCTCCTGAAATTGCTATAAACATGGCGTCTGACTGCAGCCCTGCGTTTAAAAACACATCTACGTTTACAGACACGTGTGTGATACTCCCATAGCACATACAGGAGACGGTCTTGTTTTGCATTCACTTCAGGCCACCTCCCAGGAACACCCAGGGTCTTGTGCCATCAACTGCGCAAACATCAGCATACTGTCCACCTCTGAATCAGGCCCTATGTCAATGACTTAATATTTCCTAACAGTTTTTTTTAAATAACTAAACAATTTGAAGTAATGTTGTTTGGTTACTACTGTATGAGAGTATTTACCACAAATTGACATACATCATATCACTATACAGAGAAGGCAATCTGAATATTATATTGTTATTTCTCTGCTGGCGGGTTTCCGAATATCTGGCGTATTGATGGCCATCAGTGGGTTAACCATCAATGGTCAACATCGATATTGCCATCATTGGTTAACATTGATGGCATGAAACCATCAACAGGGAATCATCAATGGTTCTCACCCATTGATAGTCATCCCTGCTGTTATGAATGGCAGGTGGCAGGCCAATCAGGGATGGGGCAATGGAAAACCAACGACGGTCGACCTCTATCCCTAGTCTGGATTTGCCTTCAGCGGTTGTTCTCCCCCTGATGGAATAAAAAGAAGCCTGCCTTGGTAATAGTTATCAGAGATCCCTGATGTCTAACTCTCTTTTTGTTCCTGCTGACGCATTTTTCGTACAGCCAACAACAGCAGTGCTGCCATTACCTCAACTTAGGGCTTGAATCACTTTGAATGCTGCACCCCAGTTAATTCATATTGTGACAGCAGGTTTAACTTACGGAAGAGTCTGTTCATTTGATTACTTAAAAGGAAGGAAATGCTGTGCAATGCAGTATTTACAATAATGGCACTCTATGGGAGAAGCCTCGCTATAAAGACTACGTCAATGGCAGTGAAAAAGATTAATGATATGGACTCCACCTCAAGTGTGTACAGTGATGGCACATAGTCCCAGGAAGACACTGAAGTTCTGTAACACAGAAATCCCAGACTCCGCACACAAAAGGGCTTTACAAAGGAGCAGTTATGGAAAGTGTTAAGAGACCACAAACATCAACGGCTGCTGGTTTTAATATCCTATGACTACATCACATTTGTGGGTGTCGGAGACACACACTCACATATTTAATGAAGATTGCAATATGGTTTACATGTAATTAAAAAACATAGCTCGTGTCACATTTCATACCTTGGCTAAAAAATCTGAAGCATCCAATATAGCTTTAATGTGCCGCAACCAGCCAGAGTTCTCAAGGACCGTAAGGAAACTACTCATGGATGGGTTCTTCAATTCACATGCTAAGTGAGAAAGGAAAAAGTGCCGAATTAATAAATAAGTAATCATTGGTAGTGAAGAAGCTCATAAACCCTGTATTATATACATACACACACTGCATATTATATATATACACATATATACATATACACACACACACACACACACTGCATATATACGCCAATCAGCATTAACATTTAAACAACCTGCTTAATATTGTGTAAAGCCCCCCTGTACCACCAATACAGCTCTGACCAGTTGAGGGATGGACTCCACAAGACCTCTGAAGGTGTCCTGAGGTAGCTGGCAGCAAGATGTTAGCAGTAGATCCTCTAAGTCCTACAAGTTGTGGCCTCTATAGCTCGGACAGGTTTTTCCAGTGTCAAAGTAACATCCACATGAATGCCAGGACTCAATGTTTCTCAGCAGAACATTGGCCAGAGCATCACGTTGCCACTGCCAGCTTGCCCTCTTCGCACCCAGCCATCCACATGGTGTAAAAACATAATTCATCAGACCAGATGAACTTCCACTGCTCCATGGTCCAGTTCCGACACTAACATACCTATTGTAAGTACATATGGCAGCGGACAGGGGGCAGTATGGGAACTCTGAATGGCCTGCGGCTATGCAGTCCTATTTACAGCAAGCAGCAATGCACTGTGTGTTCTGACACCTTTCCATCATAGCCAGAATTAACTTTTCTCAGCATTTTGTGCTACAGTAGCTCTGGGATACAACCAGACAGACTAGCCTTCGCTCCTCACACACATCAATGAGCCTTGGGCAACCATACTCTATCGCCACTTCACCCCTGCTTCCAACACATCAACTTCAAGATCGTAGTAGAAACTTGCTGCCTAAAGTAACACACTGCAACAACATAATCAATTTTACTCACATATATTATTATATATATATATATATATATATATATACACACACACATACACATATATATATATATATATATATATATATACACACACACACACACACACACACTGCAGACGAGACATGTTTCTGTATTATGCACTTTAGGACATGACTGCATTTTCATATATATCACATCACATGGACTTATGATACTAGCCCCTTGACAAAACAGCACAAAACGATGCACCTAATGTGTATACATATTATACATGACTCAGCAGCACAGTACTATCCCTACTCACCATTGCTTAATGTAGAGAGGAGAACCAAGCAACTAGCGGACAGCTTCGCTTACATGCTAGCGTATATTATTGTCCACCTCTTCTACAGCCAGATTACATTGGATTTTATAGAATGTTTCTGCAGCTCTCTCTATATTACAACCTGTCCATTCATCTTCAACAGAGCTCCTACTCAAGGTTAAAGTTGGACAATGCAGAGCACCCCTATTTGCGACTCAGAGTGATAAAGTTATTTTAATTACAGCAAGACTAAATAATTTAAGATCATGTTTAAATAGTTAAAATATCCCACACAAATGTGTAGCAGTGTTTGAGTATTCAGGACACAAAAAGGGCCCGATTCAGCAAGGATTGCAATTGCAAAGCTGCACGCAGGCAGCTTTGCAACTGCGATCCTTGCAATAATGCAAAGGCAGCAGGAGGTGTATGACACCCCCTGCTGCATTTGCAATCCCAGCACCGCGACGGAGGTTGCAGGCTGGGATAACCATTGCGACCATCAGTGGTCAATGATTGCAATTGAGTACGGCTCCGGGCCTCCGGCCAGCTGAATAAGCCTCAGCTTACTCAGGCTGGCCAGCTTGCGATCAATGCAGATCCTGGGCTAGCGACTACCGGAAAAGCCCCCGTTTCCGGGAATGACGGCCGACCCCGCATCGACCCTTAAATGCCTCTGCCTGTTAATCAGGCAGGGGCACTTAAGGGTTTGCGTGCGACTACGCATGACCCATTATGCACACTCACAGAATGGGTCCTGCGCGCGCAAAGAATCCCGATAATCTGGAATCTGCAATCAGCAGTGAACTTGCGTTCACTGAATAGTTCACACTTTTATTGTTGTGTGTAGACTGGAGTTTGCCCCACCTAGTTGGATTTTTTAAGGTCCAACTTAAAGTGATAATTGAGTTTTGAACCTCCCCTTTTTTTTTTTTTTATTAGAAGGGGCAGAAATGTAATGAGTCGTTTTCGAAAACAGGATAATCCCTTTAATATAAAATAAGATGTTGGAAATTACTTTGGGGTCAGCAAGTCCCCCAATATTTAGCATTACTAACAATTATGCGGCTTTGCTAAGAGAGTATGTGCAACAGTTTCTATGACTGTGACAATATCATTAGAGTACTCATGACAAACCCCCTTTCCAAAAATGTTAAAAAAAAAAAAGAAGTTATGGTAGACTTACCATTGATAACTCTTTTTCTTCGAGGTTCATAGGGTCCACAGGGATACTATGCGGATAATGTGGTTGGAGTAATCCAGGCAACAAACAGTTAAGCTTTCAGCTCCCAGGATGCCTCTGGTCCTCCTCCACATATACCCCGCCCCCAGCCACAGGCATTCAGTTCTGTAAACAAGCCCAAGGCAGGAGAAGGAAAGAGGAGAAGGAAGCACAATCGTACACCAGAAGCATCCTGAAAAGCAAAAGTATCAAAGGTGTAAACCGAAGAAAAGTATGGATAGAAGACCACGTGGCTGCCTTGCACAATTGCTCAGCAGAGGCACTACGACTAAACGCCCACGATGTCCCCACAGACCGGGTAGAATGTGCTGTCGCCGTGTTTGGGACAGGAGGAGATCAACCTGTGTGTGTACATCTGAGAGATAGTAATACGTAACCATCTAGCCAGAGTCTGGCTGTTGTCTATATGGTTTATGAAAACCATATAGCACAAAGAGAGCATCTGATTTTCTAAGAGTTTGTACGCTCCACATAGATATGGAGAGCACGAACCAAATCCAGGGAGGTTTCATCTACAGAAAGGTCTGTAGACTGAATAGCTGGAACCACAATCTCTTCATTCACATGAAAACGAGATACTACCTTAGGAAGGTAAACCTCCCTTGTACGGAGAAAGCTCTATCCTGGTAAAAATATCAAAAATGGGCAGCAACAAGAGAGCTCTGCCAAATCAGACTCTGCGTGCAGAAGAGATAGCGAGGAGAAAAAGGGTCTTCGCTGTCAACCATTTCAAATCTACAGAGTCCAGAGGTTCAAATGGGGAGCTTGTAACCCTTTGAGAACCAAAGACAAATCCCACGGTGCTACCGGTGGGACAAAGGGTGGCTTAACTCGGAGAACCCCCTGAAAAAAAAATTCTAACAACTGGCAAAGAAGCAATCCTTCTCTGGAACCAGACTGTGCAGAAACCTGTACTCTCAGGGTAGCCAGGCGGAGACCAAGGTCTAGCACAGCCTGGAGAAAAAGTAAGTACCCAGGAAACCCTAAAAACCTTAGAGTCATACTTTCTGTGGGAACACCATTTACCAAAAGACTGCCAAACTCTGTAATAGATGCGGGCAGAGGAAGGTTCTCGTGCCCTAAGCATCGTTTGAATCACAGAGCTGGAGAAACCCTTGGATCTTAAGATGAAAGACTCAAGAGCCACGCCGTCAAAAACAGACGGGGTAAGTCCGGATGTAGGCAGGGACCCTGCGCTAACAGATCCGGCCATAGAGGAAGAGGAAACGGAATGTCTATGGATAGATTCCTTATGTCGGTGAACCAATGACGTCTGGGCCAAGCAGGAGCCACTAGTATTACTGTTCCACCTTGCTGCTTGAATTTCTTGAGGACCCTTGGGAGGAGGGAAATCAGAGGAAAATGATACGCCAGTGTGAAGTCCCATCTTACAGTCAGTGCGCCCACTAAGGTGGCTGAGGGGTCTCTGGTCCTGGACCTATACCTGGGGACCATGTGGTTGTGACATGATGCCATTAGCTCAGTGGTTCTCAAACTTGGTCCTCAGGACCCCACACAGTTCATGTTTTGCAGGTCACTCAGCAGGTGCACAGGTGTAGTCATTACTCACTGACACATTTTAAAAAGGTCCTCAGGTGGAGCTAATTATTTCACTTGATTCAGTGTGGAGACCTGGAAAATATGCACTGTTTGGGGTCCTGAGGACCGAGTTTGAGAACCTGTGCATTAGCTCTATGTCTGGTAGGCCCCATTTGTTCACTAGGAGTTGAAAAACCCCCGGATGGAGAGCCCACTCTCTGGCATGTATGTCCTGATGACTTGGGAAGTCCACTTCCCAATTGAGGACTCACGGGATGAATATTGCAGAGATAGCCAGAAGAGGACGTTCTGACCAAACCAGAATGTATGTCACTTCCCTCATGGCTCCATGACTTTGCGTGCCTCCCTGATGATTGAGATAGGCTACTGCGATCATGTTGTCGGACTGGATCTGGACCAGCCTGCCCTGGAGCAGGTCCTGTGCCATGATGAGTGCTTTGTATACTGCTCTAAGCTCCAAAATGTTTATGGGCAGATGACTTTCCTGATTTGTCCATCTTCCCAGAAAAGTGTGATGACCTGTCACTGTCCCCCATCCACGAAGACTGGTGTCCAGGGTGAGAACCACCCAACTTGGAATCCAGAATGGGCGACCTTTGTCTAGATCAGTGGTCTCTAACCTGTAGCTCGCGAGCTACTGGTAGCTCGTGGTCTTAATTTTGGTAGCTCACCCAGCTGCAGTACTGCAGTGTAAACTAGGAGGAAGTGACCTCTGACGTGTGCTCCCCCGTGGCATCGACGCAATGGGTGGAGCCACAGGGAAGCACATCAGGTGATTGCTACAGCCATCACCTGACGTACTTCCCTGTGGTTCCACCCACGGAGTCTATGCTACAGCGGAACGAGTGACTCCCGCCCAGCCTTGCCGGAAAATCACACAGCAGCCCTGCCTATATCTTTTGCTAATCTACTGCACGTACCTCCTTGGCGTCGGTAATTAATAGTACAATGTGCCTGTGCCTACATTTTATTTACAAACTACAACAATATCAAATTAAATGCATTTTTATTTTCTATTAAACATTTTTTTTTCATTTTCTTTAAATTATCCTCAATTGTTCAATTATAAGCCAAATTTTTTTTCTACAATTTTAGTAGCTCTTCAGGAGGTTTAATTTTTCTAAGTAGCTCACACCTCAATTAACGTTAGAGACCACTGGTCTAGATGATCCTTTTGCAGCCACCATATGAGAGAGAGATGAACCTCCGGAGTGAGAAGGATCCTCTGGGACCTTGTTAGATAATACTGTCCGTTACAGAGGCATGAAATGGAACAGAGCAGATTACACCATGTCGATGGTGGATACCATTGACCCCAGGACCTGCATTGCTGATAGAATGGATACCCTTCGATTGCGTAGCATTTTACGAATTCGAAATGATAGGGCCGCAATCTTGTTCTCTGGCAGAAACACCCTTTGTGCCTGAGAATCCAGAAATGCCCCCAGATGTACCATCCGCTGTGTTGGAGAAAGAGAGGATTTCTTCCAATTGATGATCCAGTGGTCAGTTGAAGATGGTGTTGTAGAACAGCTGGAGACTGTGCCAATATCAGAAGGTCATCCAGATATGGTAGTATTCTGACTCCCTGACGCCTAAGGTAGGCTGTCATAACCGCTATTATTTTGGTGAAGACCCGAGAGGCTGTTGATAGACCAAAGGGCAGTGCCTGAAATTGGTAATGTTGCTGCAGGACAGCAAACCGTATAAAATTGTTGGTGGGATGGTGCAATAGGCACATGCAGATACGCATCCTAAATGTCCAGGGAGACAATAAAATCCCCAGGTTCCATTGCCAAAATAATTGACCGAAGAGTCTCCATAAGGAACTTGGGTACACGAATGAACTTGTTGAGGGTTTTCAGATTTAGAATAGGGCAACGAGACCCATTTGGTTTCTGCACCAAAAAGAAGATTGGAATAATAGCCCCTTCCATGTTGACCCACAGGAACCGAGATTATCACCCCAGCCCTCAGCAGGGAGCAAATGGCTTCCTGGATGGCCAAGGCCTTGACAGAATCTGATGGGAGAGTTGTGCAAAAATTTTGGGGGGAGGACACCTCTGGAAATTGAGGGCATACTCCTGAGAGACCACTTCTCAGACCCTGGCGTCTGTTGTTGTTTGATGCCAGTAGTCCGCAAACAGGAGAAGTCGGCCCCTCCACCCTGGAATCCCCCAGGAGGAAGCCCGTCCCATTAGGCAGAGGGTATGTCGTCCGGGCTTAGAAGCTCGACATCTGGTCGGCCAGGATCTCTTATAGTTGTCTGCTTGGTTATCCTGCGAGAACTAGATGGCCTGGAGGAAGACTGTCTTTTTGCTCGTCCCTGAGGATGAAAGGACAAAAAAGAAGACTGCCTAGACTTCAACATAGCAATTGATGGCAGACCAACAGATTTTGAAGCTGCCAGAGTAGCGATTATCTAATTCTGCTTTATCTAATTCTGAGTTATGGTAACATACCTTAGATAACTCTTTTCCTTTGAGGTTCATAGGGTCCACAGAATCTACCTCTGGGGGGTAATGTAGTTGGAGAGATCCATTGCACCAAACAGCTAAAGCTTTGAAGCTCCCAGCATGCACTGGTCCTCCTCCCTATATATCCCACCTCCCGCCACAGGCATTCAGTTTGTAAACAAGTCTAATGGCAAGAGATGGAAAGTGGAGAAAGAAGTACAATGTACCCAAGAAACTTAAAATCAGAAGAGGGAATCAGTAATACAAAAAAGCAAAGAACAGATCCCAACTGAGGCCAGGTGCGTCAGGGTGGGTGCTCTATGGACCTCGAAAAAAAAAAAAAAAAGTTATCTAAGGTATGTTATACCATAACACTGATTTTCTTCTTCAGGGTCCATGGGGTCCACAGAATCTACCTTGGGGACGTCCTAAAGCAGTTCCCTTAAGGGTGGGGACGCTCCTGAGCAGAGAGGAGAATCCGCCGCCCAAAGGAAGCATCCTGGGAGGTAAAAGTATCAAATGCATAGAATTTGAAAATGGTATGGTCGGAATACCAAGTGGTTTCCTTGCACTGCTGTTCAGCCGATGCGCCATGTCTAACCGCGCCCACGACAGTCCGACAGACCGAGTAGAATGTGCTGTCACCTTGTTAGGAACAGGGAGAGCATCCTGTATATAGACTTGAACAATAGTCGTACGCAGCCAGCGGGCCAAAGTCTGTTTGTTAGCTGGCCATCCTCGTTTGTGAAACCCATATAACACAGAGCGAATCTGATTTCCTGATGGAGCTGGTACGATCTACATAGATACGAAGGGCTCAAACCACATCCAAGGAAGCTTCACCTGTAGACAGGCTTGAAGACAAAAGCTGGGACTACAATTCCCTCATTCATATGGAAACGGGATACTACCTTCGTAAGGTAACCAGCCATAGGCCCTTATTCAGTTCTAGGTGAAAACCCGTTATGATTACATCATTTTCGCCTATTGTAATTATCCCCGTATTCAATTACAAAGGCCATTTGGCGGTGCGAAAAGTCTTTGTAAAAAAACGGGGATAAGTTTTCTCCAACCTTTAAAGAATTGGGCTTTAGGGGTGCAGGCGTAAAAAAAATAGCCTACACCCCTGGGAATGCCCCCTAAAAACAATGAGCGTTAAAAAAAAAATAATTTGAAAAAAAAAATCGTGACACCAGAGGAGTTCCCTTATATGCGGCAGGTGTTTTCTTCATTGCGGGTAGTAGCGACAGGTGCATTTTTGAAGAATTTTTAAAAATCATTTTAGGGACTTAAAAATATGCTTGCTTGCACCCATTATCATGTACCCGAAATTTGACAGTTATTTTTTCCCCCAATAAATTGCTAAATGCTACTCTTCATCACCTTCTCAAAACTGCATTTATGCACCTACCGTGGCTATTTAAAACCAGACTTCCCTTCAGTAGGCAAAAACGGGGGGGTAATGGTAATTTTCGGGAAAACATCCTATCTCTTTTTTTCGCCACTCACAGTTTCGCCAGGTCTCGTTTTCGTGTCCTTTGAAATTGAATAGGGGGATTATCGGGCACTCACGCGATACTTTTTCGCCTGGAAAACAGGTGAAGGAGGCGAAAAGTCTGGAATACGGGTTTTAGTACGAAGGACAGCTCTATTTTGATGAAAAGTATGGAGAGTGACATAGCAGTGCTGCCAACTCTACGAGCTGAGATAGCGAGGAGAAAAAGTGTATCTGCTGTTAACAGTCTTAAGTCCACCTTATCCAAGAGTTCAAAGGGGAAGCTTGCAGCGCCCTGAGAAGCAAGGATAAATCCCATGGTGCCACCGGGGGTTGCAGTCGTAGGACCCTCTGCAAAAATGTTCTTACATTTGCCAGGGACGCAATTCTGCGCTGGAACAAAACTGACAAAGCAGACACCCTCAAGATAGCCATGCGCAGACCTAGGTCTAACCCAGCCTGCAGAAAAGCAAGTACTCTTGAAACCCTTAGGGTCGTATTTTGTTTGGAACACCAACGAAAATATGAAAGGCAAAACCTGTGATAGATGCGGGCTGAAGCAGGCTTTCTTGCCCTCATCATCATCTGGATCACAGAAGCAGAGAAACCTTTGGCTTTTAAGACTGAAGCCTCAATAGCTCCGCCGTCAAAGCCAGTCGAGGTAAATCCGGATATAGGCAGGAACCCTACATTAGCAAATCTGGTCGTAGAGGCAGCGGAAGTAGCCTGTCTACGGATAGACATGTCAGATCGGTGAACTAATGTCTCCTGGGCCAGGCAGGAGCTATTAATATTAACCTGCCACCTTCCTGCTTGAACTTTCCTAGGAGGAGGGATATCGGAGGAAACAGGTATGCCATCCTGAGGTTTCACCTTACCGCCAGAGCGTCCATGAAGGTGGCTGAGGGGTCCCTCATTCTGGAGCCGTACCTTGGGACCATGTGGTTGTGGCATTATGCCATGAGGTCTACGTCTGGTAGTCCCCACCTGTCCACCAGGGGTTGAAAGACGTCTGGATGAAGAGCGCATTCTCCGGCGTTTATGTACTGACGACTTAGGAAGTCCGCTTCCCAGTTGAGGACTCCTGGGATGAATATTGCAGATATTGCTAGAAGATGGCACTCTGCCCACAGTAGAATGTTCGCCACTTCCCTCATGGCTGCCGGACTTAGTGTGCCTCCTTGATGGCTGATATAGACCACTGCAGTCGCGTTACTGGACTGAATCTGGACAGGTCTGCCGTGAAGGAGGTTCTGTGCCAGAATGAGCGTTCTGTGCACTGCACAAAGCTCCAAAACATATCTGTAGGTGACTTTCCTGAGCCGTCCACCTTCCCTGAAAGATGTGATGACCTGTCACCACTCCCCATCCTCGGAGACTTGCATCCGTGGTGAGGTGTACCCAATCTGGGACCCATAACAGGCGACCCTTGTTAAATGAGTCATTTGCAGCCACCCTCGAAGATGGATACCATGGAGCCCAGCACCTGCATTGCTAAGTGAACTGACACTCTCTGAATGGCAGAGCAGTCTGCGCACCCATAATTGAAGGGCAGCAATCTTGTCCACTGGCAGAATGCCAGCCTGATTGACTGCATGGCTTAGAACCTGATGAGGGAGTTGTACCAACCACCTCTGGGGACTGCACCCTTAAAGCACTCTCCCTACGGGAGATGGGGGAAAAAATACATTAATCTGGAACACTATCTGGAGTGTTCCATGCTTGCCCCATACGCTCAGTGAGCGATCAAATTGAGGTATTCCAGCCTATACACCAGGTTTATTGGGAGTTAGGAGCCGGTACTTCATCTTTTATATGAGGACTGAATTAACCGCCCCTGCTTAGAGAGGAACATGCACTGATTAATTATGCTCCTCCTCTCCCCGGGAGGAGAAAACTTGTATATCCTCTGCCCCCTCAGATGAGATATCAGAATCTGAAAGCAGGGTGGACCGAGAGAACATAATTTTCCATCAGGGCAGGATGTAATCACTGTGGGAAACCCAAATATAAGAGGCAGTGTGGGGTCTAACAAGCGGTCCACTAACTAAAGCTGGCCACACATCTAAAGATTATCTGTCCAACCAGCCAACTAGTTGATTGGAATGAAAATCTGGTAAGGTATATAATCAGCAATTTGCTCCCAAACACTGGAAAAAGGACCAAAACTGTTGTTTGAACAAATAGTTTAGATCAAACATTTAACAAACTTGTCTGACTACCATTTTCATCTGTTTTCTGGCATTTAGGAGCAAATTGCTGATCATCATTTACTCCCATACCTTACCATATTTTCATTCTAACCAATCAACAAGTTGGCTGGTTGGATGTAAGTTGGTCTAATGTGTGGCCAGCTTAAGTCATAACTTGAGACCAGGAGGACACACAAAGTGACCCCTGAACAGGTGCTGGTAAGTGAGCTGTTGTGGTGCATAACAATCAACACAGTCCCACCTGTATTAAAACCTGCGAGGCCTTACAGGATTTACATAAAACCAGCACAGGGACAACAGTCTCCTGCCTACCCTTGCAAGTAACCTACAACCAGTGCAGGATTAAAAAATGCAATGCGACTCCTTTCACAGATAAAAAGGAAACGCAAACTTTTTTCTTAACAGCAGAGTTAGCCTAAGTCACATAAAATGCATATAACATATTTGCAAAAGGGTATTAAAATCAACCACCTAAACCATACGTTTGGTAGGATTTTCATGCATATAAATACATTTGCAAGTGGGCACTACCACCTTGATAGGATAAAAGTTCATACAAATATACTTACTTGATCCTAGGAAAAAAGGTATACTCAGATAGAGGTTAAATCTCCCCTTAGTAAACATTCCACTGCAGCTGAGCTTCTCCACCTAATCAGGAGAGAGGGGGATGGGCAGCTCAGTCTTCACAAGTAAAGGCCCCCATACATCAGAGATTGATTGCAGCAATCGTGCAATTTGCAATCGATTGTGTATAAAAATCTTTCCCTTTTTCAATCGATTGTGGCAAGTCTGCAATCGATTGAAAAAGGGAAAGATTTTTATACACAATCGATTGCAAATTGCACGATTGCTGTAATCAATCTCTGATGTATGGGGGCCTTTAGGCCCATATTCAATTAGCCGAGAAAAGTCGGAATCCGCAAAAAAGTATCCTCGATTGCGACTTTTAGCCAGTCGCAAACTTATCTCCGTATTCAATTGCAAACACTTTTCGCGTACGCGAAACCGCAATACAATAGGCTAAAAAGATTTGCCTATGAATAGCAGAAGAAAAGTGCAAAATCGCTATTTTGGGGTGCAAAGGTGGCAAAACCACTTAGCCCCGAAAGGGATAACTGCTTCAGTCAAACCCCCCCCCAAAAAAGCGAGGAACACCCCAAAAAAGAACTTTGAAAGAGGGGGCGAAAAAGTGCAAAGTGGGTGTACAAACATAAAAAGTAGCGAAATAGACTTTTGGGGGGTCTGCAAGTATGGGTGAGGTGTTTTTTTTCCATTGCAGGAGTTTTGCTGAAGGTGCGTTTTTTACATTTCTTATAGCTTAATTTTAGCAACTTTTAAATATGCTAGCACCTATTTTTAAGTACCCCAACTTTGTAAGGACTACTTATTTTCAACTGCTTTATGCCATTCTTCACCACTTGTGCAAAGACACTAATTAGTGTCAATTGTGTGAACTTAAGTACCCCAAACAGTTGAATTACAGCTAATCGGGCACTACTACATTGATCCCCAAAGTTTCCACATCCGTTTGGGAGCCCAGGCTGATTTCCCCTATTCTGACACCACGTTTCACCTGTTCCGACTTCACGTATCTCCGTTTTTGCGTCTTTTGGAATTGAATAGGGCGAATCGCGGGTATACACACGGTAAGTTTCCACGGCTAAAATACGCGATGTAGGCAAAATGTCCGGCAGGCGAAAAAATATCACGGGTGCGAAACTAATTGAATACGGGCCTAAATGTGAAATACCATTTAACCCCTAACCCTGGTCGTTGAGGATAAACACGGAGCAATAGCAGTGATAGTTATACAGTAGAGGCCTCAGGGTGCGCCTGATTGCATATCTCATATGCTCTAGCTTTGCCGCAACTTGTCTATTCGCTTGCTTTACCTGCAGAGGGCTATAGACAGCAGTATACTCTGACTAGAGTGAGCAGGAGAATCAACCAACAGGGATTCATAGGGGACATAGAAGAATGCAACTGCTGTGGGTATCCCACAGTAGAAGGCAATATCGTGGAAGGAGCACGTGATGCTGCGATCTTGTCCACCTTATGCAACAAAACCTGCGCCCAAGATGCAACCCACGATGGCTCTTGTGAAGGTGCAGGTGTACCAGATAGGAAAGGTGGCTATTTACAACAGGCACTACACAATCCCTCTTGCACAAAATCCTGTTCAGACAGGCCTGCAAAACAGGATTTACATGAATTGAGCACTGGAGGCTCACCCTTCTCACTTTTACCCTCAGACATGTCACTGTGTGATCGGTATAAGGTGTAGAGTATAAATGCAGTGTGACCATTACATATGAAAAACCCCACCCTTTTCAGAGGGATGAGGAGAAGCACAGTGATAGATATAACAGTTTTGAAAACAAAAGACAGTATACATACAGCAGCTAGCATGAAAGTCACATACAATGCATAAATACAAACATTTGCTATACCAAATTGACTCTGAATCAAATGGTCAGCCCCGCCGGGGTATTGGCAGGATATAGAGCGCTATATACCAGACCCAGAGGAGAGGTATACAGGGAGACAGACCAGACCTCTGAGGCAACTCGCCTACAGCAGTACGCACAACTGTGAACTGCGAGTGTTTCACACACAAGGTGGTCAGAAGTAGCAACACAGAGGCGGGAATCCGTAACCAGGAAGCTGCGTCTGGAGAGGAGTGGCCGGGGGAGTGCCAATCTCCCCTAAGCTGCGATTTTGATAGCATAGGTACGCTGGCCTCACAGTAGTAGACGCTAACTACTGCGTTTACTACCCATCCCCAGCGACAGACGATATGGCCTCCGGCTGCCTTAGTGAGTACACGTTACACAAGGCCTTCTCCCGCAGCCGCCTCTGGTGCGTCTCCTACACCGGAGGCCTGGACTGTGTTGCACACGATTCCCCTCACGAGGAATCGCTTACTTGCCATCTCCATGATTCCGATTGCAGTCTGGACCCCAGTGACGCCGCAAGCTAAGCCTCGCTGAGGCCTCCGAAATCCCCAGGGCATATAGCAGTACTGGAGTTTCAGCATCTGTAGATGGAGTTGCAGCATCTGCGTCCTATTCAGCGCCTAGTACTACTTGAAGTTAAAAAAAAACTAAGGTAAATCATAAAAGAAAAAGCCTGGGACTGCCTAGGCAGTCCCACTGTTAAACAGGTGCGTCTGGATACTTGCCACGCACCAAACAAAAAAACTGAATGCCTCTGGCTGGAGGCGGGGTATATAGGGAGGAGGACCAGTGCATGCTGGGAGCTTCAAAGCTGTAACTGATTGGTGCAATGGATCTCTCCAACTACATACCCCCCCAAGGTAGATTCTGCGGACCCTATGGACCCTGAAGAAAGTATATTCCTAAAAAAAGATAAGGCTTCCAGAGCCTTCTTTGACCGTGTATCTGCTTTCCAGGACCATAACCAAAAGGACTCTACGAATCACAACTGAGGCTGCTGATGCTTTAGAAGCTAGGTGACCAGCATCTATTGCAGCTTCTCCCAAATAGGAGGCCGCTTCTTGCATGTGCTAGATATAGGTCAGCTGTTCTCTGGTAGCATTTGGTACTGTCTATTCCAATGCCACCGTCCATTCTTCAACCGTCTTGGCTACCCAAGCCCCAGCCATAGCTGGTCAAGTAACAGCTCCAGATGATGAAAATATTGCTTTAAGACATGTTTAAAATTTTCTATCTGTAGAATCTTTAAGAGAAGATACTGACTGAATAGGCATCATAGCATTCCTGGATTTCCTACTTTTTACATTCAATAGCTGGAAAAGGATACAACGATGCTAATCTTTTCATAACATGGAACAGTTTATCCGAGTTACTCCATGCTTCTTCTATAAGTTCAGTGAGCTGCTCAGATTTAGGAAACTCAGCTTTTACCACCTTCTGGCGTTTAAACACTGGAGCCTTCTTTCTAGGAGCTGGTTCATCATCCTGTATATTTAGGATTGATTTGACCGCACTAAAGAAGGAATATCCAGTGTAGAAGGACGGTCGTCCTCTCCCGAACTAGACCCTGGAGAAGAACCCGGCGCATCAACTTATTCCTCTGACGAGAAGTCTGAATCTACATGCTGAGCAGACTGAAAAAAAGAACCTCCGTTTAGTGACTACCGTTCTGTTTGCAACAGCCGACTGAGCCATGCTCCGAGTTGAGTGGGCATAAACATCCACACAGAAAGGATGTTTAGGAGGGGCAAACATAGCATGCTGTGGGTATCTCATTAAAGGAGGCAGTGTGGGAGTAGCCAAATGATCCACTAGCTGCATCATCACCTGAGACAAGGAGGACACCCAAGATAGATTCTGTACAGGGGCTGGTAGACTAGACTGGTGAGGTGGTTCTTTATAACAGACAACACACAAACCATACTTTATAAAGTCCTGAGGGGACAACCCCGCCAAACAGGATTTACATGAAACCAGAACAGGGGCCTCCACTTTATTTTTTGACATATCAATTATAAAAAAAGGTAACGATGCAATGTGACAGCCTTCACAAATAACAAGTAAATGTGAAGTACAAAGACAACCCCCCAAACACATGCAACAGAGGGAAGAGGAGAAAAAAAACGTGATAGTTATAACTGACAGTCAGAAAATAAAGGCAGTAACAACACAGCAGCTAGCAAGCAGTCACATACAATGCACATGTCAGAGGTTCCCAAACTTTTTTTGGAATCACGGTGCCCTAGAGTATCAGCATTGTTTTCACGGCACCCCTAAGCCAAACTTTTGTTATTAAAAAATTCAGATTTTTTTTTTATAAAGTAGTAAAGTGAAGTAAATTGTGCTGACCTGTCATCCTTAGGTCCGTTATGTGGTGGTGGACAGGTTTGTGCTTCCGTTTGTCCACATATTTACACTACGTTGAACATAAATAATAAAATTTGGTGCTGGACCACCAACCTGAGGCACCCCTGGCATATGTAATTAAGTTGCCATAGACCCTGTATCAACTACTCAAACACGAGGCTTGGTAGAGGGGACTGTCCCAAAACCTCCTGAAACCAAACCACTTCAGCAGAGCACCAATAGTGGACTGTGAGCGTTTCATATGCACGAGAAGGGTAGGAGGAGCGACCCAGACGCGGGAAAACCTTTGATGGATCTGCGTCTGGGTCGGAGCTGCCGGGGGAGAGCCTACCCCCCCTAAGCGCCATCAACCGGCCGGGTACGCTGGCCTCATGGCAGCAGAAGCATCTGCTGCCATTCCCCGGGGGTCAGACGATAAGGCCCCGGTGGTCTAGTGAGGAAGCGGACGACCCAGGCTCCCACTCTGTGCAGCGGCTTCCAGCGCTGCAAGCAAGGACTGCCGCGTACGATTCCCCGTGAGCAAGAAATCGTCTTACCGGACATCTCCGTGCGTCCGGCTGCAGTCCGGGCCTCAGCATCGCTGCTAGCAAGCTCTGCCGTAACCCCCTGAAATCACCAGAGACGTTGCTTGTTTTGCGGCCCGGCGGAGGTAGATGGAGTTGCAGTGCATGCGTCTTAACACAGACGCTCTGCACTGCTAACTCAAAAACATAGAAATAAAATAAAACATTAAATAAAAGCTTGGGACTGCCTGAGCAGTCCCGTTACAAAGGTGTGTCTGAATCCTGCTGCACCAAACGAACAACTGAATGCCTGTGGCTGGGGTATATGTGGAGGAGGACCAGAGGCATCCTGGGAGCTGAAAGCTTAACTGTTTGGTGCCTGGATCACTCCAACCACATTATCCCCTTGGTATCTTTGTGGACCCTGAAGAAGAAATTCCTGCTTTCTCAGTACTACATTGAAATACAGCCATCACTGATACCTTAAGACTCTGGTTCCCAGCAAATGTCGTCAATCAAGAACTGCCAATGACATCCTAAACTTCCCCTGACTTTAATGCATGGGACATAGCTGCTTTAAAATCGACTGAGGGTCTCGCAGTCATGGAGGTCGCAGCTCTATAACATTGCGTGTACTTCTTTGAGACCTCAGTGGACTATGGATCCATTGCAACCACTATTGCAATCATGGTAGCAATCGTGCACACTGTTCTGCTGCGAAAATATGCTAATGAATGCAGTAGCAGGCCGTAAACCTTACAATCCAGCGAAGACATCGGTAACAGAGTAACATCGCAGCCTCACGCACAATTACACCAGGTCAGACCTTACTCAGAAATTGCTAATCTTCCTGTACGCAGTGAGCACTCAAGCTGCGTATGCCATCGCAGTGACTAATTTATGCACGCCCCTGCCACAGCGTTCAAACGCACTGACATGTCTGCGTTTTCCCGACCACCCCCAAACAGTACTTCCTGTCAAACACACTGCGATGGGTCTGCGTACTCACTGCGATCACAGTCCCGAACGCAGTGAGGCATTCGCGCACTGCGATGCATACGCAGTACACAACAATCGTCCGTCTACGTACGCTTCAGCAGTTACGGTCCTTGCTGAAATCAGGCCCTATATCACCACGGTCTCCTTGCAACAAAAAGAGCATTTGAGTCTTACAATGCAGCTAGACAAATCAACATATGCTTCTGTACAAAATGTTATATATAGATGTAGTATGTCGTGCCAAGGTCCATAAAAAAATAATATAGGAAGACAAAAGGTTTGCAACAAAGAAAAAATAAAATGAAGATGGTAGGTCTGTATATGGTCAGATTAAATCCCCATATTTTGATAAGTCTGCCCTGGTTCTAGAAGGACAAGCTGGAGCCTAGATCTGTTTGACCAGCCTTAAATTCTACATAACTTATATCAGCAGCGATGCAGAGGAGTTCAGCAAATGGTGACTAAATAAACACGTACAACAATATCATGATAAAAAATTAGGGATGAATCTATGAATTTTCTATATAAATAAAAGGGCAATTATTTTATTAAAATGAAAATCAGTGTGTTTATACCCTCTAGTAGCTTTTGCAGGCTTCCTCGCATTACATGGATGTTCTCGATCCCAATGAACTGGAAGTGTATGTTAGGGTAATGGTCTTCATTCTCATAGCCCTTCCCTGCAGCTCTGTTGGCCATAGCGTTTAACTGTTGGGAATAAATTTAAAGATAGTTGGTTCAGTCAAAGAGTGGAGCCTATAGAATTACATAAACCATTCATTTCTGCACAATAACTGGCATTGGCAGATCCCCTGACACTGGTGCTAGCATAATGCATGGTGGAGAGTTATATCACTATGTAATGGGGCAAGGGAATAGTTACACCAAAACAGATACTGTACAGATGTGTCCTCATATAGTATTGGTGCAGTCACCCCAAACAGCCCTGAGCCTAAATCTGTCCATGGCTTTTTTCACACACCTACAGTACACAAGTCTATATACTTTAGTAAAACCTAATCTTACGGCTCAACCTACATTGGTCGCGAAGGAGGAGAGTTGCCTTCACAGCCCAATTTCACACTGGACTCACAGATTTTTGTACGGAGCCCTGTGGGGCGAGTCCGGAGGTAATGCAAGTACAGCATACAGTCGAACTTACTTGCTCGGCAAGCTAATAGGCTTGAGCCCTTAGACTACAGCAGATGTGTGTACAGCCATGGCCAAAAGTTTTGAGAATGACAAGTACTGGTTTTCACAAAGTTTGCTGCTTCAGTTTTTATGATGGCAATTTGCCAACTCCAGAATGTAATGAATTGCAATTAATTGCAAAGTCCCTCTTTGCCATGACAATGAACTTAATCCCAAAAGCAACATTTCCACTGTATTTCAACCTTGCCACAAAAGGACCAGCTGACATCATGGCAGTGATTCTCTCGTTAACACAGGAGAGAGTGTTGACGAGGACAAGGCTGGAGATCACTCTGTCATACTGATTAACTGTAGCTGGAGGTGGCATGCAGCTACGTGACATCATGTCAACGCATCTGTGTCTCTGGGTCATGCCAGGATCGGGCTGCATCTGAGCCACCTGGAAAAGTCCAGCGCTGCCAGCCTACAAGGATGCAGCATGGTGGGTGCAGGCAGGGTTGCATTAGAATTTTTGGGGCCCAGTATAAATGAAACTAGTAGTGCTCCACAATCAGGGGCACACAGATGATGGGAAGCGAATAGATGCTCATAACGGCTGGGTGGGCAGAGGCATATATGGGGAGGGTGGGCAGAGGCACACATAGGGGATGGGTAGAGGCACCCATGATGCAAGGCAAAGGCACACATAGAGGTTGGGGCACAGGCACACATGTGGAAGAGGCATATAAGTATATAATATATATATATATATATATAATATGAGATATGGTAAGAACTTACCCTTGTTATCTCTATTTCTACGAAGTCCATAGGGTTCCACAGGATACCTTGGAGTATAGGTGTGACGTCAGTCGCAGGGCACCAAAGAGTTAAGCTTTCAGCCTCCCAGGATGCACTAGGTCCCCCTCCTATACCCCGCCCCCGAGCCAAGGCACCTCAGTTAGTTACCAAGCCATAGGCCGGAGGAGGAGAAGGAAGAGAGAGAACAAAGATCTGGACACATACAAGAATCACATTCTCACCAGAGGGAGACGGAAAACCGGTGACCAGAGCAAAGCCCATCTGCAGCACAGGTGCGACAGGGCGGGAGTCCTGTGGAACCCTATGGACTTCGTAGAAATAGAGATAACAAGGGTAAGTTCTTACCATATCTCATATTTTCTACTTCAGGGTCCATAGGGTATCCACAGGATACCTTGGGGATGTCCCAAAGCAGTATCCTTTAAGGGTGGGGACGCTCCTGTGCAGAAAGGAGAATCCGCCGCCCGAAGGAAGCATCCTGAGAGGCGAAGGTGTCAAACCTGTAATACCTCACGAAGGTATGGACAGAAGACCACGTAGCAGCCTTGCAGATCTGAACTGCCGAGGCACCACGTCGAGCTGCCCACGAAGGACCCACAGACCTAGTGGAATGAGCCTTCAGAGAAGGAGGGACCGGTAGGCCTTCATGAAGATAAGCTTCAGAAATAGCCATACGGATCCAGGCTGCCAAAGTTTGCTTTGAAGCAGGCCAACCCTTTTTACGGAAGCCAAAGAGGACAAACAAAGCGTCCGACTTCCTAAACGAAGAAGTGCGGTCAACATAAGTCCTTAAGGCCCGCACAACATCCAAAGAGGCCTCACCCACGGAAAGACCCGGTGAGTTAAAGGCCGGAACAACTATTTCCTCGTTAATATGAAACTGGGAAACAACTTTGGGAAGAAACTCGGGCCGAGTGCGGAGCACTGCCCTGTTCCCATAAAAAACCAAGAAAGGGGGTCTACAAGAAAGAGCCCCTAACTCAGAAACACGTCTGGCCGAAGCAATGGCCAGAAGGAAAACAGTCTTAGCTGTTAGCCATTTAAGATCCACTGAGCCCAGTGGTTCAAACGGCGGTCCTTGGAGAGCCCTCAGGACCACAGCCAAATCCCAAGGCGCCACAGGTGGAACAAAGGGCGGCTGAATACGGAGAACACCTTGCATAAAGGTGCGCACATCCGGGATTGTAGCAATCCTACGGTGAAACCAGACAGATAGGGCCGAAACCTGTACCTTCAAAGAAGCAAGGCGAAGCCCATGATCTAGTCCCGCTTGCAGGAAGGCGAGAATCCGAGACAGACGAAACTCCCGCGGTGCATAACCTCTCGGTCGACACCACTGGAAGAACGTATGCCACACGCGATGGTATATCCTCGCGGAAGACGGTTTCCGAGCTCGTAACATGGTCCACACCACAGAGCTGGAAAACCCTCGGGACCTCAGCATGGCCGTCTCAACAGCCACGCCGTCAAAGACAGCCGAGTCAGGTCCGGGTGAAGGCAAGGACCCTGAGACAGAAGGTCCGGTCGTAGCGGCAACCGCAGAGGAATGTCCACGGACAGACCCTGAAGGTCTGAGAACCAGTGTCGTCTGGGCCACGCGGGAGCTATCAACAGGAGCGTCCCTCCTTCCTGTTTGAATTTCCGGATTACCCGTGGAAGAAGGGAGACCGGAGGGAACAGGTATGCGAACCGGAACGTCCACCGGACGGACAGAGCATCCACCAGAGACGCCCCTTCGTCTCTTGTGCGAGACCCGTACACCGGCAACTTGTTGTTGTGCCGGGACGCCATGAGGTCGATTTCTGGAAGACCCCACCTGTCCACCAGTAGTTGAAAAACGTCCTGGTGCAGAGACCATTCCCCCGGATGAACGTCCTGGCGACTTAGAAAGTCCGCCTCCCAATTGAGCACTCCCGGGATGAAGACCGCTGATATGGCCGGAAGATTGCGCTCCGCCCAAACCAGGATCCGAGAGACCTCTACGAGAGCCGCCCGACTGCGAGTTCCTCCTTGCCTGTTTATGTAGGCCACGGTGGTAGCGTTGTCCGACTGGACCTGCACCGGGCGACCCTGGAGAAACCGCTGTGCCTGCTGGAGAGCACTGAAGATCGCACGGAGTTCCAAGATATTTATTGGAAGCTCCGCTTCTGTCGGCGTCCACCTGCCCTGGAACAAGTGTGGACCCGAAACTGCTCCCCAGCCCCGAAGACTGGCGTCCGTTGTCAACAGGACCCAATTTGGAACCCAGAACGGACGTCCCTTGTTGAGGTGGGTCGTCTGTAACCACCACGTAAGGGACAGGCGAACCTCCTGGGTGAGCACAATCGTCTGGGACTTCAGAGACTGAGTCAGCCCGTTCCACTTGGACAGGATCAGGTGCTGCAGAGGTCTGGAGTGAAACTGGGCGTATTCCACCATGTCGAACACCGACACCATGGAGCCCAGTAACCTCATCGCCGAGTGTAAGGACACCCGGCGGCTGTGCAGACAACTGCGCACCCTTGACTGTAAAGCAGAGATCTTGTCCTCCGTCACGAAGATCCTTTGCTGTCCCGAGTCCAATAAGGCTCCAAGATGCAGAATCCTCCGAGACGGGATTAGAGTGGACTTCTGCCAGTTGATTAGCCAGCCGTGCCGTTGCAGCAGTGCAATGGTCAGGTCCAAGTGGCGTAACAGGAGCTCTGGAGATCCTGCCACCAATAACAGGTCGTCCAAATACGGCAACATGCGGACTCCCTGCAGCCGCAGAGAAGCCGCCATGACCGCCATCACCTTGGTGAAAACACGTGGTGCTGTTGCCAGGCCAAAAGGTAACGCCCGAAACTGGAAGTGGTCGCTGCGGATTGCAAACCTGAGGAACTGTTGATGGCGCCAAAGAATAGGGACATGCAGGTAAGCGTCCTGTATGTCCAATGACACCAAGTAGTCCCCAGGTTCCAGCGCCAGAATGATGGACCGTAGGGTCTCCATCCGAAACTTCGGGACCCGCAAAGACTTGTTGAGTGCTTTGAGGTTGAGAATCGGACGATATGACCCATTGGGTTTCTGTACCAAAAATAGATTTGAATAGAAACCCTGGCCCCTCTGGGAGAATGGAACCGCCACTATAACTCCAGCCTGGAGCATAGTGTGCAATACCTTCCGCAGCTCCGTAGCCTTGTTCCGGTCTGATGGGAGACCCGTGGTGAAGAAGCGAGCCGGGGGTCTGTGCCGGAAGGAGAGGGCGTATCCGTGGGAAACCACCTCCAGAACCCAAGTGTCTGTCGTAGTGGTCGACCAACACTGGGCGAACTGTAGCAGGCGGCCTCCCACCCTGGGATCCCCCAAAGGGAGGCCCGGACAGTCAGGCCGCAGGCTTGTCATCTGGCTTGGGGGCCGGACGTCTGGTACTCCATGCCTGCTTCCGGGGCTTGACCGATTTCTTAGGGCCAGCCTGTCGAGGAAACGACTGTGGTTTGGGCCTGTCCTGGGCCCTAGATGACCGAAAGGACGATGGTCCCGAACCAGAAGGAGCAGCGGCCGACGGGAGACAGGCAGATTTGGCTGCCGCCAGCGTGGCCACAATCTTATCCAGATCCGGACCGAAGAGAACTTCTCCGGTAAACTGCAACGCTTCCAGACCTTTCTTGGAATCTGCGTCCGCCTTCCAGGATCGCAGCCACAAGGTGCGACGAGCAGCTACCGCTGCTGAAGAAATTCTAGACACCAGAGTACTAATGTCTAGAGCCGCCTCGTTGATGTAGGTGGCCGAATCACGGAGATTGCCAATCAACTCCGCCTGATCGGCCGGACAGTCGGATTCAAAAGAAGCCTCTAATGAATCCGCCCAGCGCTCCATCGCTCTGGCAACCCAGCAAATGGCCATAGCCGGCCGTGCTGCCCCCCCTGCAAGGGAATAAGCGGACTTCAGGCAGATTTCTACCTTGCGGTCCGTAGCATCCTTAAGGGAGGACATGGATGGCATCGGCAATGTGGCACTACGGACAAGACGGGTCACGTGAGAATCCACCTGTGGAGGGGATTCCCACTTCGCAAAATAATTATCCGCGAACGGATAAGCCACCGCCAGGCGTCTCTGCGGCTGGTATCTTTTGCCAGGTTGTTTCCACGCCTCCTCTAAATGGTCCACCAACTGACCCGAAAGAGGAAAGACTGTGGCATCGCCCTTCACATCTTTGAAAAAGGCATACTTAGATTTAGCCGCTGGGGGAACTTCGTCCTCAATCACCAAGGCTGTGCGGACCGCCCGAATAAGTCCAGGAATATATACTTTGGACTTAGCATCAGCGTCCTTAGTATGGAGAGGTTCCTGATCGTAAGGATCTAGAATCTCCCCATCATCAGACGTCCCTTCGTCATCCTCATAAGGAGCGGACAGAGACGCCACCGGCCTTTTATGAGACCGCATCACAGACTCCCCTTGCAACACATCCGACAAGTGCTGTACAGAACTCGTCAGGGAGTTAACCCACGCTGGCTCCTGAGAACCCGGGAGCGGGGAAATAGGGAGACTGTGGGGTACCACCAATTGTCGTGGGAACCCCTGCATGGGTGACGACACCACAGACTGCTGGGACAAACCCATCGGAGTAAACGCGGGCTGCGGAGCTAACTGGCCCACTAAAGCTGTTAACGCCTGAGCGAAACAAGCCCAGGGCGGCTCCTGTACCGGTGCTGTAACCGTAATAGGCCGCGCCATGGACAAACACTGCCGGCAAAGGCCCTCCGCGCTACCCTCCCCCTCCGCTAACGGTACTTTGCACGTGGTACACTGTAGCCGGAGGGGAAAATCACTTTCAGACATGATGGCACCACGTATGTGACCTCTCTCACCAATTAAGTATTAAATAGGCGAGAGACCACCCTGCAGCACCGCACCGCAAGGGCTTTAGCAGAAAGAACAGGGACAGTAATAAAGCTGACAGTTTAGAGAAGAAAAGATTACAGGCAGCAGCGCTAGCACAGTCACATACAATGCAGAAAAATAACAATTCCTGCACTAACAGCACTGATCACTCAACTACACAGACACAGGGCCTGGTAGGACACAGCGCTGCATACACAGACCTGACCACAGCGGAGGAGAGGTATGCGGGGGGACCCAGACCACGATGCTTCCTTCCAGCGCTTCCAGCAGCGTTCACCATGCGTTCTGGAGAAGATGGCCGCCGAGGAGCAGAGAGGAGGCTGGCCTGGGGGAGGAGCGCTGCCACAGGACCAGTCGGCAGCATGCAGAGAGGGCTGTGTGCAGCGGGGGAGGCGCCGGCTGTGAGACAGGGAAGGCGCGCTCCCCTGGCATGCATTTAACCCCTGGGACGCCGCAGCGCTACCGCTCTGCTGCGGTCCGCTGTCCCAGGGGGTAGTGGAAGCGCAGGTTGGTCGCCTGGCTCCACGCTGCAGCCAGTCCCCAGGGAGCCCCCTGCCTGGGGACTTAGGACCATGTGATCAGCGGGGACCCACCGCGGGACCCCGCTGCTTACCTCTGTCCCCCTTGAATCCGGCCATGGTCCGGAGCATCTGGGGTCACCGCTAGCTGTGACCCCAGACGCCCACCAGCATCCCCGGATCAGTACCGGCGTTCTGGTACCGGCGGGGTGTAGGGAAGACAGCATGGACGTCAGGACTGACTGTCCATGCTGTTCATCCAGTTGTGCAGCCACAGCTGCATGAAGAATAAGCTTCAGGGGCTCTTCTAGCCCCCACTCCAACAGGTGCACCCGACTCCGGCCGGGCACCAAACTAAACTGAGGTGCCTTGGCTCGGGGGCGGGGTATAGGAGGGGGACCTAGTGCATCCTGGGAGGCTGAAAGCTTAACTCTTTGGTGCCCTGCGACTGACGTCACACCTATACCCCAAGGTATCCTGTGGATACCCTATGGACCCTGAAGTAGAAATATATATATATAAATACACACACACACACACATATATATCTATCTATATATATCTATCACTAGCCATTCACAGACATACTGTACCTGATGGTGAAGATGGGGGGGGGGAGGTGTCGAAGAACTGCAGATACATTTTTCTTAAACACAACCTGCGTGGAAGGGGGGGTTGGGGGGGGTAGTGTGTGGGACAGCTCTGTATACTCTCCAGCGCAAGGGAGCAGTGTCATCAGATTGCCTGCCTGTCATTACAGTGTGCCGGCTGCGGGGAGCTCTGTTGATTCTGCAGTATTTTGTACATCGGTGTGGTGAGCAGTCTCGAGACCTTCCCTGCTAACCACACTGAGCTCCGCACGGCCGCCACACTATAATGACAGGCAGCAGATTTGATTCTCTGCAAGGCTGCCTGTCACACCCCACTCAATGCTGCCGGGCCGGCAAGTATACACAGCCTCCCGGCAACTCCCCCTCCCCTGATGCAGACAATAGCGGGCCTCCCAACACTCTGGGCCCCTTACACATGTACTCCAGGCCCTGGGAGCAGGTCGCCACTATTTGGTGGCACCCTTACCGCTCAGCTGGGACAGCCCTAAGCACCAGTCATCCTGTTCACCACCAAACCCCCACCAGCTACCCATTTATACTTACTGGAGGCCGTATTCAATCCAGGAGCAGGGGCAGTGGTCACGGAGCCGCTAGCCACTACAGCACCACTACATGGTCCAGAGTAAAGGTGCTGTCTGCCCTGACTCCACCCCCATTTTTTTTATAGACTGCAGCCGGGCCAGATCAACAAAGAGCCAGGTATTGGCTGCAGCAGAGTGTGTTCCCAGGGACAGATCCATTTTGAAAAAGTGTGACCCCGGTCCTTAATACCAGGTAAAATATGCGCTGTAGCGCGTATTTGCGATCACTGAGAGAGGTTCAATAGTTCTGAAGGAGACTTCAGGGCGCCCAAGAACGTCTAGCAAGCGCCAGGACCCTTTCCTAAAGTTGATTCTGCTGTGGGATCGGGGCACCACCAGTGCAGAGCTTGCTCAGGAATGGCAGCAGGCATGTGAGAGTGCATCTTCACGCACAGTGAGGCGAAGACTTTTGGAGGATGGCCTGGTGTCAAGAAGGGCAGCAAAGAAGCCGTTTCTCTCCAGGAAAAACATCAGGGACAGACTGATATTCTGCAAAAGGTACAGGGATTGGACTGCTGAGGACTGGGGTAAAGTTATTTTCTCTGATGAATCCCCTTTCAGATTGTTTGGGGCATCTGGAAAAACGCTTGTCTGGAAAAGGAAAGGTGAGCGCTACCATCATGTAGGTCATGCCAACATTAAAGCATCCGGAGACCATTCATGTGTGGGGTTGCTTCTCAGCCAAGGGAGTGGGCTCACTCACAATTTGCCTAAGAACACAGCCATGAATAAAGAATGGTACAAAAGCATCCTCCAAGAGCAACTTCTCCCAACCATCCAAGAACAGTTTGGTGACGAACAATGCCTTTTCCAGCATGATGGAGCACCTTGCCATAAGGCAAAAGTGATAAGTGGCTCGAAGAACAAAACATCGAAATTTTGGGTCCATGGCCAGGAAACTCCCCAGACTTAAATCTCATTGAGAACTCGTGGTTAATCCTCAAGAGGCGGGTGGACAAACAAAAACCCACAAATTCTGCCCAACTCCAAGCATTGATTAAGAATGGGTGGCCATCAGTCAGTATGTGGCCCAGAAGTTGATTGACAGCATGCCAGGGCAAATTGCAGATGCCTTGAAAAAGAAGGGTCAACACTGCAAATATTGACTCTTTGCATAAACTTAATGTAATTGTCAATAAAAGCCTTTGACACTTATGAAATGCTTGTAATTTTACTTCAGTATACCATAGTAACATCTGACAAAAAGGTCTAAAAACACTGAAGCAGCAAACTTTGTAAGAAACCAATACTTGTGTCGTTCTCAAAACTTTTGGCCATGGCTGTATACAAGGACAGTGGAGTATAATCATGCTCTGTTACCATTTGGAGTGTTGATATTTTATTTCATTAAAAAAAAAAAATTGTTTCATTTTTATTTTGTTTATTGGGGGAAAGTTGCTACAGGTTGAGTCTCCCATATCCAAATATTCCGAAATACGGAATATTCCGAAATACGGAATAATTTTGGCATGACTGAGATAATAAAACCTTTGATTTTTGATGGTTCAATGTACACAAACCTTGTCTAAGGCACAAATTATTACAAAATATGGTATAAAAATACCTTCAGGCTGTGTGTATAGGGTGTAAATGAAACAAATTTATTTCATGTATGTACACAAACTTTGCTTGAGCAACAAAAGTATTGAAAATATTGTTTAAAATGAGCTGCAGGCTGTGTGTATAAGCTGTATATAACACATAAATGTATTCTGTGTGTATATTGGGGTCCCATTCCCAAGATATTTCATTATGATATGCAATTATTCCAAAATACGGAATATTCCGTTATCCAAAATACCTCTGGTCCCAAGCATTTTGGATATGGGAGACTCAACCTGTATTACTGCACCAAGGTCTAAACATTTGCTTATAGAAATATACTGTGTCAAGGTTTCCTTTGGTAGTCAGGAACAATTGCCACATCAAATTAATAAAGCGTCTATATTAAAGATCACCAACAAAATAAGACATCACTACAAAAGGGGGTCACTGCAAAACTGTGTTCGAGCTACCGCCATTCATTATAACTATTTTACATGTGACAGCTAAGTCTGTAGGGATAAGTTACCATGCATCTGTCCTAAGCAAACTGGTAAAAGGGAATCCAGTCAATATATCAACAGTAGGGATGCCGGCCTGGATCCCGACACCTGTCAGAATCCCGGCGTCGGCATTCCGACGGCAAGTACTGGGATTAGGGGAGGATTAGGCACTAGGGGGATGGTTAGAGCTAAGCACTAAGGGGGAGGGTTAGGTTTGGGTACTAGGGGGGAGGGTTAGGTTTAGGCACCGGAGGGAGGGTTAGGGTTATGTAGATGGGGAGTGTTAGGATACTGACCGACAAGTGTCGGTATCCTAACTCAGTCGGGATGCCGGAGTCGTGATTCTGACCACCGAGATCCCAAGCACCGGCATCCCGTACCCAACCCCGTAAAAGAACCAAAAAACACAACGCAAAGACTAGATAGCAATTGTGAACAAAATGTGAGATATGGTAAGAACTTACCCTTGTTATCTCTATTTCTACGAAGTCCATAGGGTTCCACAGGATACCTTGGGGTATAGGTGTGACGTCAGTCATCGGGCACCAAAGAGTTAAGCTTTCAGCCTCCAGGATGCACTAGGTCCCCCTCCTATACCCCGCCCCCGAGCCAAGGCACCTCAGTTAGTTACCAAGCCATAGGCCGGAGGAGGAGAAGGAAGAGAGAGAAAAAAAGATCTGGATACACACAAGAATCACATTCTCACCAAAGGGAGACGGAAAAACCGGTGACCAGAGCAAAGCCCATCTGCAGCACAGGTGCGACAGGGCGGGAGTCCTGTGGAACCCTATGGACTTCGTAGAAATAGAGATAACAAGGGTAAGTTCTTACCATATCTCATATTTTCTACTTCAGGGTCCATAGGGTATCCACAGGATACCTTGGGGATGTCCCAAAGCAGTATCCTTTAAGGGTGGGGACGCTCCTGTGCAGAAAGGAGAATCCGCCGCCCGAAGGAAGCATCCTGAGAGGCGAAGGTGTCAAACCTGTAATACCTCACGAAGGTATGGACAGAGGACCACGTACCAGCCTTGCAGATCTGGACTGCAGAGGCACCACGTCGAGCTGCCCACGAAGGACCCACAGACCTAGTGGAATGAGCCTTCAGAGAAGGAGGAACCGGTAGGCCTTCATGAAGATAAGCTTCAGAAATAGCCATACGGATCCAGGCTGCCAAAGTTTGCTTTGAGGCAGGCCAACCCTTTTTACGGAAGCCATAGAGGACAAACAAAGCGTCCGACTTCCTAAACGAGGAAGTGCGGTCAACATAAGTCCTTAAGGCCCGCACAACATCCAAAGAGGCCTCACCCACGGAAAGACCCGGTGAGTTAAAGGCCGGAACAACGATTTCCTCGTTAACATGAAACAGGGAAACAACTTTGGGAAGAAACTCGAGCCGAGTGCGGACACTGCCCTGTTCCCATGAAAAACCAAGAAAGGGGGTCTACAAGAAAGAGCCCCTAAATCAGAAACACGTCTGGCCGAAGCAATAGCCAGAAGGAAAACAGTCTTAGCTGTCAACCATTTAAGATCCACTGAGCCCAGTGGTTCAAACGGCGGTCCTTGGAGAGCCCTCAGGACCACAGCCAAATCCCAAGGCGCCACAGGTGGGACAAAGGGCGGCTGAATGCGGAGAACACCTTGCATAAAGGTGCGCACATCCGGGATTGTAGCAATCCTACGGTGAAACCAGACAGACAGGGCCGAAACCTGTACCTTCAAAGAAGCAAGGAGAAAGCCCATGATCTAGCCCCGCTTGTAGGAAGGAGAGAATCCGAGACAGACGAAACTCCCGCGGTGCATAACCTCTCGGTCGACACCACTGGAAGAACGTATGCCACACGCGATGGTATATCCTCGCGGAAGACTGTTTCTGAGCTCGCAACATGGTACGCACTACAGAGCTGGAAAACCCCCGGGACCTCAGCATGGCCGTCTCAACAGCCACACCGTCAAAGACAGCCGAGTCAGGTCCGGGTGAAGGCAAGGACCCTGAGACAGAAGGTCCGGTCGTAGCGGCAACCGCAGAGGACTGTCCACGGACAGACCCTGAAGGTCTGAGAACCAGTGCTGCCTGGGCCACGCGGGAGCTATCAACAGGAGTGTCCCTCCTTCCTGTTTGAATTTCCGGATTACCCGTGGAAGAAGGGAGACCGGAGGGAACAGGTATGCGAACCGGAACGTCCACCGGACGGACAGAGCATCCACCAGAGACGCCCCTTCGTCTCTTGTGCGAGACCCGTACACCGGCAACTTGTTGTTGTGCCGGGACGCCATGAGGTCGATCTCTGGAAGACCCCATCTGTCCACCAGCAGTTGAAAAACGTCCAGGTGCAGGGACCATTCCCCCGGATGAACGTCCTGGCGACTTAGAAAGTCCGCCTCCCAATTTAGCACTCCCGGGATGAAGACCGCTGATATGGCCGGAAGATTGCGCTCCGCCCATACCAGGATCCGAGAGACCTCCACGAGAGCCACCCGACTTCGGGTTCCTCCTTGCCTGTTTATGTAGGCCACGGTGGTAGCGTTGTCTGACTGGACCTGTACCGGGCGACCCTGGAGAACCCGATCTGCCTGCTGGAGAGCATTGAAGACCGCACGGAGTTCCAAGATATTGATTGGAAGCTCCGCTTCTGTCGGCGTCCACCTGCCCTGGAACAAGTGTGGACCCGAAACTGCTCCCCAGCCCCGAAGACTGGCGTCCGTTGTCAACAGGACCCAATTTGGAACCCAGAACGGACGTCCCCCGCTGAGATGGGTCGTCTGTAACCACCAGGCAAGGGACAGGCGAACCTCCGGGGTGAGCACAATTGTCTGGGACTTCAGAGACTGTGGCAGCCCGTTCCACTTGGACAGAATCAGGTGCTGCAGAGGTCTGGAGTGAAACTGGGCATATTCCACCATGTCGAACACCGACACCATGGAGCCCAGTAACCTCATCGCCGAGTGTAGAGACACCCGGCGACTGAGCAGACAACTGCGCACCCTCAACTGCAAGGCAGAGATCTTGTCCTCCGTCACGAAGATCCTTTGCTGTTCCGAGTCCAATAAGGCTCCGAGGTGCAGAATCCTCCGAGACGGGATTAGAGTGGACTTCTGCCAGTTGATTATCCAGCCGTGCCGTTGCAGTAGAGCAATGGTCAGGCCCAAGTGGCGTAGAAGGAGCTCTGGAGATCCTGCCACCAATAAAAGGTCGTCCAAGTACGGTAACATGCGGACTCCCTGTAGCCGCAGAGAAGCCGCCATGACCGCCATCACCTTGGTGAACACACGTGGTGCTGTCGCCAGGCCAAAAGGTAACGCCCGAAACTGGAAGTGGTCGCTGCGGATTGCAAACCTGAGGAACTGTTGATGGCGCAAAAGAATAGGGACATGCAGGTAAGCGTCCTGTATGTCCAATGACACCATGTAGTCCCCAGGTTCCAGCGCCAGAATGATGGACCGTAGGGTCTCCATCCGAAACTTCGGTACCCGCAAAGACCTGTTGAGAGCTTTGAGGTTGAGAATCGGACGATACGACCCATTGGGTTTCTGTACCAAAAAAAGATTTGAATAGAAACCCTGGCCCATCTGGGAGAATGGAACAGGCACTATAACTCCAGCCTGGAGCATAGTGTGCAATACCTTCCGCAGCTCCGTAGCCTTGTTCCGGTCTGATGGTAGACCCGTGGTGAAGAATGGAGCCGGGGGTCTGTGCCGGAAGGAGAGGGCGTACCCGTGGGAGACCACCTCGAGAACCCAAGTGTCTGTCGTAGTGACCGACCAACACTGGGCGAACTGCAGCAGGCGGCCTCCCACTTTGGGATCCCCCAAAGGGAGGCCCGACCGTCAGGCCGCAGGCTTGTCATCTGGCTTGGGGGCCGGACGTCTGGTACTCCATGCCTGCTTCCGGGGCTTGGCCGATTTCTTAGGGCCAGCCTGTCGAGGAAAAGACTGTGGTTTGGGCCTGCCCTGGGCCCTAGATGACCGAAAGGACGATGGTCCAGAGCCAGAAGGAGCAGCGGCCGACGGGAGACAAGCCGATTTGGCTGCCGCCAGCGTGGCCACTATCTTATCCAGATCCGGACCGAAGAGAACTTCTCCGGTAAATGGCAACGCCTCCAGACCCCATTTGGAATCTGCGTCCGCCTTCCAGGATCGCAGCTACAAGGTGTGACGAGCAGCCACCGCTGCTGAAGAAATTCTAGACACCAGAGTACTAATGTCTAAGGCCGTCTCGTTGATATAAGTGGCCGATCACGTAGATTACCAATCAACTCCGCCTGTTCGGCCGGACAGTCGGAATCAAAAGATGCCTCTAATGAATCCGCCCAACGCTCCATTGCTCTGGCAACCCAGCAAATGGCCATAGCCGGTCGTGCTGCCCCCCCCCGCAAGGGAATAAGCGGACTTCAGGCAGATCTCCACCTTGCGGTCCGTAGCATCCTTAAGGGAGGAAATGGATGGCATCGGCAATGTGGCACTACGGACAAGACGGGTCACGTGAGAATCCACCTGTGGAGGGGATTCCCACTTTACAAAATAATTATCCGCGAACGGATAAGCCACCGCCAGGCGCCTCTGCGGCTGGTATCTTTTGCCAGGCTGTTTCCACGCCTCCTCTAAATGGTCCACTAACTGACCTGAAAGAGGAAAGACTGTGGCATCGCCCTTCACATCTTTAAAAAAGGCGTACTTCGATTTAGCCGCTGGGGGAACTTCGTCCTCAATCGCCAAGGCTGTGCGGACTGCCCGAATAAGTCCAGGAATATATACCTTGGACTTAGCGTCAGTGTCCTTAGTATGGAGAGGTTCCTGATCGTAAGGATCCAGAATCTCCCCATCATCAGACGTCCCCTCGTCATCCTCATAAGGAGCCGACAGACGCCACCGGCCGTTTATGTGGCCGGATCACAGACTCCCCTTGCAACACATCCGACAAGTGCTGTACAGAACTCGTCAGGGTGTTAACCCACGCCGGCTCCTGAGAAACCGGGAGCGGGGAAATAGGGAGACTGTGGGGTACCACCAATTGTCGTGGGAAACCCTGCATGGGTGACGACACCACTGACTGCTGGGACAAACCCATCGGTGTAAACGCGGGTTGCGGAGCTAACTGGCCCACTAAGGTTGTAAGCGCCTGAGCGAAACAAGCCCAGGGCGGCTCCTGTACCGGTGCTGTAACCGTAAGAGGCCGCGCCATGGACAAACACTGCTGGCAGAGGCCCTCCCGCGCTACCCTCCCCCTCCGCTAACGGTACTTTACACGTAGTACACTGTAGCCGGAGAGGAAAATCACTTTCAGACATGATGGCACCAAGTATGTGACCCCTCTCACCAATTATATATCAAATAGGCGAGAGACCATCCTGCAGCACCGCACCGCAAGGGCTTAGCAGAAAGAAGAGGGATAGTAATAAAGCTGACAGTTTAGAAGAAAAGTTACAGGCAGCAGCGCTAGCACAGTCACATACAATTCAAAGAAATATCAATTCCTGCACTAACAGCGCTGATCAATCAACTACGCAGACACAGGGCCTGGTAGGACGCAGCATGCACAGACCTGACCCAAATCGGAGGAGAGGTATGCGGGGGGACCCAGACCACGATGCTTCCGTCCAGGCTTCCAGCAGCGTTCACCATGCGTTGCAGAGGAAGATGGCCGCCGAGGAGCAGAGAGGCTGGCCTGGGGGAGGAGCTCTGCCACAGGACCTGTCGGCAGCGTGCAGAGAGGGCTGTGTGCAGCGGGGGAGGCGCCGGCTGTGAGACAGGGAAGTCGCGCTCCCCTGGCATGCATTTAACCCCCGGGACGCCGCAGCGCTACCGCTCTGCTGCGGTCCGCTGTCCCAGGGGGTAGTGGAAGCGCAAGTTGGTCGCCTGGCTCCACGCTGCAGCCAGTCCCCAGGGAGCCCCCTGCCTGGGGACTCAGGACCATGTGATCAGCGGGGACCCACCGCGGGACCCCGCTGCTTACCTTTGTCCCCCTTGAATCCGGCCATGGTCCGGAACATCTGGGGTCACCGCTAGCTGTGATCCCAGATGCTCACCAGCATCCCCGGATCGGTACCGGCGTTCTGGTACCGGCGGGGGTGTAGGGAAGACAGCATGGACGTCAGGACTGACTGTCCATGCTGTACATCCAGATGTGCAGCCACAGCTGCATAGAAGAAAGCTTCAGGGGCTCTTCTAGCCCCCACTCAGACAGGTGCACCCGACTCCGGCCGGGCACCAAACTAAACTGAGGTGCCTTGGCTCGGGGGCGGGGTATAGGAGGGGGACCTAGTGCATCCTTGGAGGCTGAAAGCTTAACTCTTTGGTGCCAGATGACTGACGTCACACCTATACCCCAAGGTATCCTGTGGATACCCTATGGACCCTGAAGTAGAAATTTTACAATGCAGGAGTGCTGCATCTTAGCACATAATCAGATTATCAGTTGTGTCCCCTGAGAGCAATAACATACAGAGAAGCAGTGCACCCCCAAGCATGATCCAGTCTAAGTAAGTGATACCTTTGGCCTGGTGTCTACAACATACATAAAGGAACTGCCTGGGTTGGCTTGGCTGATTGTCCTCAGCATCTTCTCATCTTCCACACAACGAGTGCTGAAGCCAGAGAGAGGCTGACTACATCTGCAAATCACCGCCTGGAATGTGAAGACAAGGTTCACAGCCATTAAAAATTTAGAATCCATATAAACAGAGTAAAAATACATACAGTATACACACCTTACAGAAAAAGAACACGTATAAAAAATAGTAAGCTGAAGTCATGGCAATGCAAATGTTAATATGCCCGGTTAAAGAAGTTAAACTTTGTAAAATCACTTATTCAGAGAGAGTTGTCCCTTTAATGAACTTTGAATGGGCAGAGTTCACCATAATGTTAAAACCATGGGTTGCTTATTGACGAGGATGTAATGTCTGCAAGCCATAAAGCTTTGTTGTAGTACGATGTTTCTTACTTTACCGACCTTGCATTGGATTACTGTGCAATGTTACTCTCAAGGAAATACGTCAGTTTCCCAAACTCCGCCATTACAGTTCAGGTTTTAAAGATATCCATGCTTGAGCACAGGTGACTTAATAAGTACCTCAGTCAATTTAATTTAACCATCTGAACTGAAGCACGGATAACCTTAAAACCTGGACAATAATGGCGAAGTTTGGGAACCTCCGAAATACGTTATACATTACCCTGCTAGGCACACTTAGTTACAACAACATTTAAGATAGTAACGTTTGACAATTGCAATCAGCCTGTGCCACAAAGTATAATACTAGTCTAGGTCATTTATATAGCACCAAAAACTTATGCAGCACTGTAGATTATTAAATAATATGACATGAAACATAAGATAATCACGGTGCTGTCAAACCTGATGAGATAGTTGGAACAATTGATAAAGGTATTATAGTAACAATTGTAGCTGGTAGCAGGGAAGGTCTTTCCTCTTTCAGGTCAGTTAGTGGACCATTTAGAGGAGGCGTGGAAACAGCGGGGGCTTATCCGTTCGCGGATAATTATTTTGCAAAGTGGGAATCCCCTCCACAGGTGGATTCTCACGTGACCCGTCTTGTCCGTAGTGCCACATTGCCGATGCCATCCATGGCTACAGTGGGTTCCGGTTGGAAGATCGACACTAAAAAGGTTGACACTGTATAGGACGACAGTCAATAGGTCGGCTGGGACAAAGAGTCAACACACAAAAGGTCGATATGTTAAGTCGACACAAAAAATATTGACACTGTTTTTTAGGCACTCTCTGGAGGTTTAGAGTTAGGCACTAGGAGGGATTGATGGTTTTGTACCAGTCTACCTTTTATCCTTGTAGAACTATTGGCTGTCGATCACATGGTGTCTACCTATAAAGTGTCGATCTATTATACCCAACCCAGCTACAGTCAGGTAGGAGCCACAAATATTTAAGCAACAATTGCTGAAATGGCATTACTAAGCTGCTGCAGTGGAGTGGTATGGTTGGAGAGACAGTGGAAGGCAGATACAAGGGAGATTAAGCAATCATTAAATAAATCTTGAGACAGCCAGCTGCTTTCAACCAAGACTTTCCTTCAACATTTAGATCAACTGAAATGCCTTCATCGTCTGGGCATTTGCTGCATAAACACTCCTGCCTGTTATCTGCCAGCCTGGAGCAGAGGTGTAACTGGCAATTTTTTGCAGCATTATGGTTGCTGTTGGACAAAGAGCCAGGACCTTTGTTCTCCACATTTGGAGGTGTAGTGCCAGATGCTGCCATCAGGACGGCCATAGCTGTCACCAAAATAGGAGCTCTGTACTTAGTTACAGTTGGGCATACATCTACTTATGAATAAAATACACATTTTTCATAACAAAAATACGTATATAGTGCATGGATTTTTATTGCTGACTTGTGTTTCATTACGGAAGAAAACACAAGGAAAGGGGAGGGAAAGAGAAGGGAAGCATAGGCAGCGTACTGTAAAAGTCTGCTCAGGTAATTGCTACGCATTTAAACTTAGATGCATTAGGTATCGTATTTGCACAGCTTTCTCTGCTCATCCGGACATGTTAGCAAGTGAAAGTTAAATGGTCCTATCAGTTTCCTGTTTTATCAACCTCAGGAAATATAGGCTTCCTTTTTTTTTTTTTTTTTAAACAAACACTCAACATATCTACAGGTCACACTGTTTTTAGCTCATGTGACTCACATTATTGTCTTTATAATAGTAAGATAGCACGGGAAACCGCTCCCTGCTCCTGAACTTTGAGCTCCCAATTATTGTCGATTCAGAGGCTTCTTTGGGTACAACCAGGCAAGTTGGGTAAGTACTGCACACCTGTAAAAGCAAACAGAACAAGCCATGACCACTAAACTTAGAATAAGAAGTCACCCTGTTTAATATAGCTAATATTAACAGTAAGAAACCCACAGAGAAATGTTTCAGGAGCTTACTAGATAGGAGTTGTGATTATGACAGAAGATGTTTATGCTATGGGAAACAAAAAAATGTATTTCCTGACTAACTCCCTCAGAAGCGAACATGACTGATGAGTGAACAATACCTAATTAGAGATCAGAGAATCTATAGGCCGGAGAGGGTGGAGAAAGAGGATGAGTAATCTTTTGAATGAAAGGAATTGCGGCTTGCGATTGGTCCTCGCACCTACACCCCCCTCAGCTTCCAGATTGTGATTTGTATTTACCAGCTAGGGGGAGGGGCCACTTTACAGGTAATGCAGTTTTAAGCATAGGTAAAATATTCTGAACCATATTCCTCTACTGTAAAATAACTGGTAAATTTGCTGCATTTATTTTACTTAAATTTTTTTGATGATTAGACCATGTTCCCATTGCCCTGATGATTTGAACTGAACGTCATTCATTAAACTTTAAACAAATGATCCATTGAGGCACCTCTAAATGGGATCCCTATCTGTGTTTCTACTTGAGTGTGCCCACTGTAGCGGCATTCTACATCCACGTGTATTTAAGGTTCCCAGGGGCAGCCATTTGAAGTGCTGTGGAATGGTGATGATGTATTTGGTTGCATTAGCTGCATTCTGTCTAATAAGATGCACTGGATGGGATCTAATCCTTTGCATATATAGCTTTGTGGAACAGATCAATTCCTTTAGCAAGACCTTATACACATTCTGTATGATATTTATACAGTAAAATGAGGCCAGTAATTAACACCATGTCCAGGATGCAAACCTTGAAATCGCTGTTGATGTCACTCAGTATCCAGAAGTCATTAGGGATTCCCATGCGCATGTATTCCATTTTCAGGTCAATTAACTTCCATCCCATCAGTCGTTCATCTTGATCAGATTTGGGATTGTAGGAGAAGGCATATAGTTCTTCATATTTTGCTAAGCAAACCAATAAATGTTAGGACTCATCTAATGTATTCACATTCTTAATATTAAAATATTTTGTCTCATTTCCCCACATGCTATCATAGTAGAAAATATGGAACAAAAGCATTTCCTTTCAGATGTGTGAGCTTACTGGAGCGTGAATAACATAAGCTCGTGTTCCTATCAACTGGATCTTCAAACCCAAACCAGAAAGCAAATCTATCATGGTTTCAATAAACAAGGCAGAAAGGCCATCGTATTACAGTGCTTGTCAGGAAGATGTGATTGATTGGCCATGAAAACCATTTCATTAAAAAAGGTGGGGAAAAAAGAATGAAATGGGATGAACATATTTCTGCCAAAGACAAGTCATTATAAAGCACTGGGATTTATTATTATTATATTTTTTAATAAAACAGACAATATTTGGGTCACTATATAAAGGACATAGTTTAACACTAAAGCTACTGCTCCGGGTGGCAGCCAACACACAATTTATGCACATAAATCCATCTCCTAGAATTTCAGAACACAGATATACTATTAGGCTGCAGGCTGTAATGTTTATCCCCGAACACAAACCAAAGTACCTGGCTGTGAGAGCTTGAGCAATGACGTGTAAACCTCGTGACAGTCCCGTTCCCGCAGAATGACAAAATGAGTCACTCGGAAATTCTTGCAATGAATAAGGAGTGGACATCCGGTTGTGCCGAGAGGCTGTTTCTCCACAGAGGCAATGTGGTGGTGAGCAATCTGGGGGGAGAGCATATGACAGCCTATTAATTAAACCATTTTCAGGAAACATCCCTGTACTGTATTGTAACTCTTACCCCGACATTATGTATTATTTGTTGTCACTAGAGAATAGTAAGGCTCAGTCAAAAAAAAAAAAAAACCCGGGAGTATGCTATAATAGCTGACCATTACAAAGTTATTTCCCACCTACCCACCACTATTATAGAGTCATTTATGTTAGCATTAGTGATTGGCGATACTAATACCCATTTTACATCAGAATGCTGGGTCACGCCCGGGATATTGTTCACAGGTCCATCCCATATGCGACCCGGCTGAGACCCCTTTCATACTGGCGGCCCGGCACTAATGCAGGATCGATGATGTCACCGCCAACACGTGGTGAGCCGGCGCTTGCAGATGAAATAATCTCCAAACGCCGGCCTTTCCTATGCAGTGAACGGGACCCGGGGCGCATCGACCTGGGTTACCTCGTCACACTGCGCTGCGAGCCGGGTTAAACATGCGTTCAACCCTTCTCGCGACCAGGGTTGAAATGGCAGATCTTTCGACCCGGCTGATTTCAGCCTGTCCCTTTCACACTGCACAGTAACCCAGGTTGCTGTGTGTTCACGTGCAATAACCCGAGTTATTGCTTATAGTGTGAAAGGGGTATTATTTTCTTTGACCTACTCCTAATTCCATGTAAACCAGGGATGGGGAACCTCAGGCCCGGGGGCCGTCTAAGGCCCACGGAATCATTTGGTCTGGCCCTCAGAGCTTTTTTCTGCTAGCTTCATCTGACAAGCAGGGTGCCTAGAATGGAACCCTGCAGCCAGAATCTATGCAGCAGTGCCACCTGAAGCGTCCTTAGGAAGCTTCAGACGGTCACACCGCTGCCCTTATAGCTCCCCAGAGCATCCTCAGGATACTCCGGGCATTGCTGTAATCACCGGTGATTGTGGCCCCACCCATATGTGACATCACACGGAGGGGGCATGGTCTACACCAGGCCCGCAAATATAATATATATATCAAAATGGGCCGCAGAAAAAAGGTTCCCCACCCCTGATGTAAACTAACATATTACAAAGTTTGATGCTATTCCTGGTCTACAGCTTATGACTGGATGTTTACAATGTTCCATGCTATGATACCAGAATATAATATAGCTCATATTATGAAGTGCGATAAGCATTTAACACAACCTAATACTCTACAGTAGCCTGGAGAAGTTGTAATTCAGTTTGTCTGATAGATGCTGGACACACGTCAGAAGGTTTCCAATAATGGGCAGGCAATACAGGTGTTCGGACCATTCCTTTGGCATCTCACGACCAACAAAACATACGTTTCTAATAGGAATGTGTAGGAAAAGCTGTTGGGGGTGCTGTAATTGTTGATGTGCTAAGCTGCTCATTGCCAGGACACGGTTCCAATAACTAAATACCCCATAGAAAAGAACAGCCTGCAGCAACAGCACTAGCCCACAATCAAACAGAAGTATGGCTTGTACCATATAAAAGCCAGAGGACAGGGATAAAATACATTTAAGACAGAGAACCCTTTAAAATAAAATGTCAGTTTAGTAACAAGTTCTATCGAATGTAAAAATACTTGAATGTCACTTTAATCTATCCATTCTAACAGAAGAGAAAAAGGTAGAGGAAGCCAATTTATAAACACTACAGAAATAAGACCATATGCTAGTTATAAAAAAAAGGATTAAAAGATAATTGAAATTGAGAACAGATTAATAAATAATTTGTTTGATAGGTAAATAAATACAATGAAAAGAAACATGTTTTGCAGTCAGGTCACAAAAATTATTTGAAAACAAATGCCGTAATGTTACTATCAGATACAGATTGTAGTTGCACCATATATAACCGTACTTTACATAATAGAAGATACAAAAACGAATGTAAACAAAAGATATAGGTGTTGCGCTAATAATGACAAAAATCAAGATCAAAACACCATATGTATAGTTAGAAATAGTGCTTTATATAATATGCATAAAAAGTAACAATGTACAATAATTAAAACTGCTCCTTAATAAGTCTATGCAGACTAGTCTGATTATATTGTAAAAAGAAAAACTGCTACAATAACTACCATGTGAATTCCCTGCTGTGGGGACCATATATATATATATATATATATATATATATATATATATATATATATATATATATATATATATATATATATATATAAATAAAATATATATGAAACAATCTGTCCAGAAAATATGACAATCTCGCTGGACATCCATAGGATGAAAAAATCCTACTTTGTCCATCTGACTCGGATTAGAACTTGCTTAGCCTTATTTGTATTAACAGCAATCTATATCATTACCTCTACACCACTGAATTTGGTCATATGACAAGGTGAACAAACCTTCTTCTGTAGAATAAATAATTGATATAGATCATAGATCTGTGGATAATCATTACGAATAGAGCATTATATCTGATGTATTAAAGATTTTTTTATAAGTTTCATTGAAGCACAATAGTAAATGTGGTTTTGCAAGCAAGTTATTTAAAAGGGTGTAAGTGTATGCGGCATAAAACTGGTGCCAACCTGCATTTATTTTGCGATAGTTGCATATGCCCGTAATTACAGCTTTTTTAGCGTACGACTCTGCATCAGTCACTAAATAACCAGTAAGAGGATGCAAGTGACAGATACTAATGCTGAAGGGTAAGTGGTCTTGAGTAAGAAAGAGGACTGTAGGTACAATGACTAGTAATAGAGGTGCCACACATAATAACATTTCTAAAACTTGGAAGCGTGCCCGAATGCCAGGCTATCTGAGGTCATACATACCCATGTTTCCTTTCGGGCTCCAGAAGCAGCTTCAACATAAATAAGGTGAGTGGCAGTCAGATATAGGGTTCCATTGGCAGGTCTCTTGTTTGTGTATCGGTCAAGTAATTTAACATTTTCCACCTACAATAGACACACACAAAAAAAGGACATAAATTAAATACTTTGCTCTGCATTAATTTCATATCCTCAAAATACCAACTCGTCAGCAACTTCCCTGAGAATGGAGAGCTATAAAGAGTAACTGTAGCAAATGAATATATTGCACATATTTACAAATTTTAGAAAAAAAAAGGAACATATAAATATAAAATAATTTTTACATATACTCAGAAGTGCCAAAGGGGGGAAAACATATTTCCCAAATTTTTGCTTTGATAGAGCATCGATCATAACTTAGCAAAATGGAAGGTCATGGTTATAGAACTGTGTGGTTTCAAATATTCTTGTCTAATAGGGCTCATACGTCTGCAATCAATTGGGGCAATTCCCAATTCTGGAGATGACTGGATCGGGGATTGTGAAAATCCAACATGTTTGATCATCTTGATTCACCAATTCCGACCCAAAAGTCATTGGAATTGGTGAATCAATTAACATGCTGTATTTTCTTGATCACCCCCTCACCGAGAAATCACAGATCATTGGAGGTCCGCTGTGCGGCAAATCAGAATGACATCGGGAATTGCCCGGCAGACGTATGGTCTGCATCAGCCAACTATTGGAAGCAGTTATATGTAAAATATAAAACATTTGTATATGCTACCCCAAATTATCCGTTTTTAAAAAAAATAAAATAAAATATTATATATATATTTTTTTTTTCCCCCCAACTCCTTCAAAATGATTGCCCATGAGAGAAGATAACACTGCTTCTTCCTCTGCAGCCTCCTTACCCTCTCTAACTCTCTCTCTCTTTCACTCTCCCCCCCTGGCCTGCAGAATAAAACAGTTATATTATGGATGAAAAAAAAATAAAAAAATGTTAAATACTTTCTTGGGATTTCTTCTTTCCCTTTACTCTTCTTTTACTTCCCCTTATATAATTACAATTTTCCTCATGTTCCAGTTTATTGTGCTGTTAAATAATTATTAAAACCTACGGCAGTGTCACTTTGACGCGCAAATGATTAATGTACATGTTTGTTGTCATGCTCATTTATTGTAGTTGGATCCATGCTCTGTACCGTTCTTTTTTGGCTGTACAATAAAAAGACTAAAATGTTAAACAAAACACATTGTGCACTGTACACACACAATACATAAAAGTACAAGTCTCCCTGAAGTGTTATAATAAATAAATATATATATATATATATTTTTTTAAATAACATTGCACAGAAACAAACACATGATAGATCAGCCTCATTCATATAGAAGAACATTTAATATTTCTATACAACTAAAGAGAATCTAAATACAGCAATATAAACTATACAGGACCAAACTGATATTCAGTGAACGGTCATAGTAAGATCAGCTAAAATAGGTGAAGCAGTATGGATTAGAGTAGACATCACTTCATTAAGAATATAATATGAAGTCCATCAATTTCTTTATACTGTGACTGATAATGTGTTGCTAGTTGAGTTAGCCACGTCATTGAATGCAATCATGTAAAAATTAATAATGTGAAATATGAACATTCAAACATGTATATGCTTTTATCTCACAAACAGACCCTTGATGCAGAAGGGCTTGGTGTGTATTATCTACATTAAAAATGTCAACATAAAAACCTCCATATCATTAAAATGTCAACATAAAATGTTGATTCCCAATTTGAAGCCTAATGCTGGGTACACACTGGCAGATATTTTGGCCGATCCATTGATTGACCAATATATTATGTGCCAGTCGGCCACTGTGTACCAGTGATATGTCTGAACTACGTTGTTCACAAGCATATCGCGTCTGCTGTGCTGCAGCGGGACCCCCGGCCAGATGATGGTTGTTCAGTGTGTATGAACAACCATCATCTGCAGATATATAGGTGTGTACCCAGCTTAACCCTAAAATCTCTATTGTTGATATTTTGACTAGGTTGAACCTTTGACTGTGAACATAATGACTGCATACACACATTTTGTGATCACAGAAAATATTTCACAGACCAGTTATACAGTAATGGCAATCGAGATGAAGTCCCCCACAAGTGTGCAAAATGCTCTGGTTCTGAGTCACAACAGCTCATTTCATGCATGTCAGGAGAAGGTATTTATAAGGCACACTTCAGGCACGGGTACATGGGCATGTGATCACAGTGGTTAATGTTTATCCTCACTCCATGTTAGGGCTGTCCAGCTACAGTAGGTAGAGGTTCTGGGTGCAGAACTTGTCATGAAAACTTTGGGAGAGCAATGGTCTATCTAACAATAAGTCCAAGTGGCCCTTAATATTCCTACTCTATTTTCTGTACTTCAAGGGGAACTCCAGAATATTACAGATATGTCCTTACACATCTTTGCTGCAGTTGTGCTAAAAAGTCCCTCTCAGCACGCCAGGTCCCGTGAGACTCAACCAGCGCCAGGCATCTTTATTTGCAAAAACATGAGTCTAAGTCGCAGTGTGATGTGACTAGTGCTGATTAATTGATATGCGACACTTGTGTGCACCTGAGTCTCTGAGTCTGCATATGAAGTGCTACAATGTAGGGGCCGCCGCTTTTTTCATGCCAAGTTCTGCTGTGCTTCATATAGACTCAGGTGCACACAGATGTACAAGTGTCACATATCAGATTAATCAGCACAGTCGCACTGCATGCCGTATTGAGGCTAGGTGTATGAGGACACATCTGTATATTTTTAGCATCTGCCATTCAATAAATGTTCAGGGTTTTTTTGGGTTCAGAATTGACTTTATACCTAAATCTTGCATCATAAGCTTCTTGCTACAGTATCTACACCGACAGCCACTACAGTTCTTTACATGCTTGAGATAAAACTCCAACCACTAATAGTCAGGTCCATAAATATTGGGACATTGACAGAATTTTCATATTTTGGCCTCTATTCACCACCACAATGGCTTTGAAATGAAACACACAAGATGTGCTTTAACTGCAGACTTTCATATTTAATTTGAGGATAATTACATCCAAATCAGGTGAACGGTTTAGGAATTACAACGGTTTCTATATGTGCCTCACACTTTTTAAGGGGCCAAAAGTAATGGGACAAACTAAAGAATCCTAAATCTATCTTTCACTTTTTAATACTTTGTTGCAAATCCTTTGCAGGCAATTACAGCCTGAAGTCTGGAACGCATAGACATCACCAGACGCTGGGTTTCATCCTTGGTGATGCTCTGCCAGGCCTCTACTGCAAATGTCTTCAGTTCCTGCTTGTTCTTGGGGCATTTTCCCTTTAGTTTTGTCTTCATCAAGTGAAATGCATGCTCAATCGGATTCAGGTCAGGGGATTGACTTGACCATTGCATAACATTCCACTTTTTAGCCTTAAAAAAACGCTTTGGTTGCTTTTGCAGTATGCTTCGGGTCATTGTCCATCTGCACTGTGAAGCGCCGTCCAATGAGTTCTGAAGCATTTGACTGAATATGAGCATATAATATTGCCCGAAACACTTCAGAATTCATTCTGCCGCTTTTGTCAGCAGTCACATCAATACAAGAGAACCAGTTCCATTGGCAGCCATACATGCCCATGCCATGACACTACCACCACCATGCTTCACCGATGAGGTGGTATGTTTTGGATCATGAGCAGTTCCTTTCCTTCTCTTCCCATCACTCTGGTACAAGTTGATCTTGGTCTCATCTGTCCATAGGATGTCGTTCCAGAACTGTAATGGCTTTTTTAGATGTTGTTTGGCAAACTCTAATCTGGTCTTCCTGTTTTTGATGCTCACCAATGGTTTACATCTTGTGGTGAACCCTCTATATTCACTCTTGTGAAGTCTTCTCTTGATTGTTGACTTTGACACATACACCTACCTCCTGGAGAGTGTTCTTGATTTGGCCAACTGTTGTGAAGGGGTTTTTTTTTTTCACCAGGGAAATAATTCTTCTGTCATCCACCACAGCTGTTTTCCGTGGTCTATCGGGTCTATTGGTGTTGCTGAGCTCTCCGATGCATTCTTTCTTTTTAAGAATGTTCTAAACAGTTGATTTGGCCACACCTAATGTTTTTGCTACCTCTCTGATGGGTTTGTTTTGATTTTTCAGCCTAATGATGGCTTGCTTCACTGATAGTGACAGCTCTTTGGATCTCATATTGAGAGTCAACAGCAACTGATTCCAAATGCAAATGTCACACCTAGAATCATCTCCAGACCTTTTACCTGCTTAATTGATAATGAAATAACGAGAGAATAGCCCACACCTGTCCATGAAATAGCTTTTCAGTTGATAGTCCCATTACTTTTGGCCCCTTAAAAAGTGGGAGGCACATTTAGAAACAGTTGTAATTCCTACACCGTTCACCTGATTTGGATGTAATTACCCTCAAATTAAATCTGAAAGTCTGCAGTTAAAGCACATCTTGTTTATTTCATTTCAAAGCCATTGTGGTGGTGAATAGAGGCCAAAATATGAAAATTCTGTCAATGTCCCAATATTTATGCACCTGTCTAAGTGCCAGAGGAGTACTTATTAAATCAGAAGCATGGCAGGTAGTATATGAAAGTGTTAATGCTTTGTAAAAATGCAATGGAGTTATATGGGAATATTCACAAAGCACATTATACTGCAGGTAAGCTGAAAACATGCTTGTAATGTTCTACTGGAAAAGGAGTTAGAAGTCTTTTGTCAGTGCCTTTAAACAGAATAGTTTTTCCACATCCATGTGTACGCATTTGTTTTGTGCATCAATCCTAGCAGTGGTTGGTAGGAAAATACAGAATTATGGTATGAACATACCTGAAGATAATTCTTTTTTTAATTTTTCTTAAAGGTCCATAGGGTCCACAGGAATTACCTTGGGATATATAGTTGGACGATGTCCACTGCACCAAACAGCAAAACTTTGGAGCTCCCAGCATGCACTGGTCCTCCTCCCTATATCCCCCGCCATTCAGTTCGTGACTAAGGAGACACAGAATGGAGAGGGAAGAAACATTTCACCAGAAAACTCTACATACGAAGAGGGAATATAAATGTATGTTCATACCATAATTCTTTAATTCTTCTTCGGGATCCATAGGGTCCACAGGAATTACCTTGGGACGTCCTGAAGCAGTCCTTATGGGTGGGGACGCTCCAGAGAAGATAGGAGAATCCGCCACCCAAAGGAAGCATCCCGGGAGGCGTACGTATCAAAAGCGTAGAACTTTATAAACGTACTCAAGGAAGACCAGGTGGCCGCCTTGCACAGTTGTTCAGCAGAGGCACCCTGTCTTACCACCCATGTCGGTCCTACAGACCGAGTAGAATAGGCTGTCACCCTGTTAGATACAGGCAAACCAGTCTGTGTATAGACCTGCGAGATGGTCATACGAAGCCAGTAAGACAACATCTGCTTGTTGGCTGGCCAGCCTCTTTTGTGGAATCCATACAACACAAACAATGAGTCTGTTCTTCTGACGGCCTTAGTTCGATTCACATAGATCCTGAGAGCTCGGACCACATCAAATAAAGCTTCGCCTGTAGACAGGCCTGAAGTCTGGAGGGCAGACACCACAATTTTCTCATTAATATGGAAACTGGAAACTACCTTTGGGAGATAGCCCGTCTTGGTACGGAGGACAGCTCTATTCGGATGAAATACCAAGTACAGGGAGCTACATGACAAAGCTGCCAGATCAGACACCCTACGAGCGGACTCTTGTCAGTGTGCCGGACCCCAGTCATCTCTTACAAGGTCCGGCAGCACTGGTTTTCCGGAGGGCAGCAGGCGGGGAGAACCAAGAATGACTGGGTTTCTCTGTTGCCATGGGCTGAGTTTGCCCACAATAATTTGTACCATGAAGCGTCGAGGCATTCTCCATTCTTTATTCAGTACGGTCTGCACCCACTGTAACCAGAGTTACCAGGTCAGTACCACTTCCAGCTGTGCGTGGTACAGTGAAATCGGTTTTGCAATATTTGGAGGGAGGTAAAGAAAAATTTGTACAAAGCCTCTTCAAAAAGGTATAAATTATTTGCAGACAGGAAGAGAAGGCAGGGCCCGTTGTTAAGTTCAGGTGATAAAGTCTGGCTCGCAACCAAGCATCTGAGATTAAAAGTTCCTACTATGAAGTTTGCTCCCAGGTACATCAGTACAGTTCCTGGTAGATTGGAAGGGATATGGCCCAGAAGAACGGTGTTGGGTCGAGACATTCATGCACCGCAACTTCTTAAAAAATACCATCAGAAATTTCCTAAGAAACCATTTTTGGGGTGGGGGGTAATGTCTTACCAGATCCGGCAGCACTGGTTTTCCGGAGGGCAGCAGGCGGGGAGAGCCCGGCGCCCGCTGCCGATAGAGCCACCTATGGCTCTGTCCCTTCCCTCAGCGGACGGCAGCAGAGAGATCCCAGCTCTGGCTGCTTCCGGCTCCTGCTGTCGCGGCTGTGTGCAGGCGGCCGTGGCTCCCCTATGGGCACGCGCACCGTTCTGCAGAAGATTTAAAGGGCCAGTGCACTACTAGTGATGACGTCACCGGAGGAGTCTATGCTAGCCCTGCCTTTAAAAGGAAGTTGCTGGGAACACTCCTGTGCCAAGTACTCACCTGTTAACCTGATCTTGACCTTGGCTGTGACTCCGATTTCGCCTGACCCCTTATACTGCTCCCGATATCTGGTTCTGACCTCGGCTACTCCCTGTGGCCCGTCTACGTCTGCTCCCTGGTACAGTTTTGTCTGTTTGGTATTGACCCTGTCGACTATGTTATTCTTCTGCACAACATCCCGTACTCACCAGCACCTGTATAGGGGAACCTAACCTGAGGGCCGTGACCTGTGTCTCGGACGCAGCCAAGTCCAAACCTTCTTGCGAGGGTCCCTGGTGAATAACGCCGGCACATTAGACTCCGCGCCTCAGGCATAGGTCTAGCCAATTCCCTAAATGCGGGCTGCATCCACTATCCGTCCGAGAGTTTGTGACAACTCTAGAGTGTAACTGCGCATAAGCCACCATGTCGAACGTGGCTACTATGGAGCCCAGGCAACTGCATGGCCAGGTAGACAGATACTACCTGGATTCTCAGTAATCCAAGTTCTCGTGCCTGTAGCGTCACAATTTCAAAATCAGAAAGACCCTTTGTTGCAGAGAGTCTAGTGTCGCCCCCAGGTGCATCATCCGCTGGGTTGGTGATAGAGAAGATTTCTTCCATTTGATCACAAACCCGTACTCTAGTAGGCAAGCTACCGTCATTCGTAGATGACACAGTAATGTCTCCTACGACTGAGCAAGTATCAGAAGGTCGTCTAGGTATGAAAGGATTCCGATTCCCTAACGCCTGAGACAGGCCGTCATGATCGCCATTACTTTCGTAAACACCATTGGAGCTGTGGCCAGCCCGAAAAGGTAGAGCCTGGAACTGCAAATGCTCTTGATTTACTGCAAACCTGACAAATCTCTGGTGGGGTTTTGTAATTGGGACATGCAGGTATGCATCCTGAATATCTAGTAAAACCATGTACCATTGCCAGCATGATTGACCGTAAAGTCTCCATGCGAAATTTTGGTGTCCTGAAAAACTTGTTGAAAGTTTTAAGATTTAGAATAGGTCTGTACGACCCATTGGGCTTTTGGATCAAAAATAAGGTTGAGTAGTCACCCATTCCCTGTTCCGGGACTGGGACGACAACCCCTGCCTTCAGAAGGGCCTCCACAGAATGCTGGTAGGCCTGAACTCTGACTGGGTCCCCCGGTAATTCCGTAACCATGAACCTCAGAGGGGGGCGGCTTCTGAATGATATGGCATAGCCGCGAACTACCAACTCCTGTACCCAGGCATCCGTGGTCGTCCGATGCCAGGCCCGGGAAAACTGTAGCAATCTGCTTCCAACCCGGACATCCTCCAGGGAGAGGCCCGCACCATCAGCCAGTAGGCTTCATGTCTGGTTTAGACGTTGGACGCTTGCTTGCCCAGGACTTTATGGACTGTCCCTTTCTCTTAGACTGCTGTCTCTTAGCTGAGGACTGTTTCTTTGTCTCTTGCGACCGAAAGGACCAGGACGGCTACTGGCCACTGTCTTCTGGACGTAGAGGTAGTTGGTAATTCTGCCGACCTTGGTGTAGCCAGTGATGTCATAATCTCATCTAATCCTGGACCAAAGAGCACCTTACCTGTGAATGGCAAGAATTCTAACACTTTTTTAGACCCTGGATCCGCTCTCCAGGGTTTCAACCATATGGTCCTTCGGGCTGCCACTGAGATAGCCAACACTCTCGATGCCATTATGCCTGCTTTACCCAAGTATACAGAAGCCTCCTGTATCTGACCCAGCAAAAACTTCTGTTCTCTTGTTGTCTCTTGTTACAATCGTTTCCGCCAAAGATTTGGTCAAATCTTCCATTGCCTTAGCCACCGAGGCTATCGCCGTGGCTGGTCTGGTAATTGTCCCTGATAAAGAAAAAAATTGTATTCAGATAGTTGTCCAGTCTCCTATCCACACCGTCCTTTAGGGAAAATGCCGTTGGGATAGGCAATGTAGTGCTCCTAACCACTCTAGTAATATGAGCGTCTATTGTGGGGGAAACCTCCCAATTGTTACACGCTCCTGGCGCAAATGGATACCTAGCTGCAATCTTTTTAGTAGACGAAAAAGACTTGCAAGGTGTCTCCCAAGCCTCAGAAAAAAGATTCGTTAATTGCCCTGAGTGCGGAAATAATCTTTTGCCACAGCCTGACGTCTAAAGACCACTTCCTTAGAGGCCGGTAGGACCTCCTCCTCCTCCTGTATATTGAGGACAGACCTCACTGCCCTCACCAAGTCAGGAACATCCACCAGGGATTGGTAATTATCATTCAATGAGCCTGACTCAGAAACCTCAGACTCCTCTTCTGATGAATCAACCGGGTCTGATTCTGGAAGATACATATGAGGACTCTTATGCCCTCTTGTCCTAGGCCCCTGACAGGACAAAACCCCTTGACTGGGGCCGCCCACCCCAGGCCAACCAACATTCATAGGGGGACCCCCATAGGTAGAGCCCGCTGTGGGAATTCCATAGCCTGAGGTAACTCCATAGGTGGAGTCCACCCCTCTGTGACCTTGTTTATTAGGAAAGACAGTACTTCTGGAGTGACAGCCACCCAAGAAGGTTCTGTAGCCGATACAGGATTCGCAGTAGTAACAGACTCATCCAGCACCTGCTTACTGCAAGTCTTACAGAACCCTTCCAGATTCACATCCTGGTTCTGATAAGCCAGTAGCACAGGACTTACAAAACACCAGTACTGAAGAACAATGCAATACAAAGAAATGTGACTTTTACTATCAGTGACGCACCCTAACTTCAAAAGGACAAGGGGAAACACAGGAATAGTAATACCTGACAGTTTGTGAAACAAAGGCAGTGTACATACAGCAGCTGGCACACAGTCACATTCAATGCATAAAGATGCGCAACTGCCTCCGCAATGTGTACTCAACTAAACCAACCCCGAAGGAGGAAAGTAGGATATGGAGGATGCTATATACCAAACCCAAGGGACAGATATACAGAGAGACTGACCCAAACCAGGCAAATGCTAAACTGCGCGCTTCTCACGAACGAGGTCCTTCATACAAGACGCTGGAATCCTAGCCGTAAGTTAGTGTCTGGGGTGAGGAGCGGCCGGGGGAGCGCCAATCTCCCCTAAACTGCATCTGTTGACGGCCAGGTACGCTGCACTACAAAGTTGCAAGACACCGACCAGTGCGCACTAGTGCGTCTTGCCACCCATCCCCGGCAACAGACGATAAGGCCCCGACCGCCGTAGTGAGGAATAGTCTTTTTTACGAGAACGTCTTTTACACGCAGCGGCCTCTGAGGCATCTCAACACCAGAGGCTGGGGACTGCTCGCGCATGATTCCCTGAAGGGAATCCTTACCTTACATCTCCTTTTCCCCGACCGGAGTCCCAGAACTCAGCGTCTTCTGGCCACCAGCTAAGCCATGCTGAGGCCAGCTGAAAACATTCAGGGCACACAGTGATCTGGTGTATCGGCCGTCGGCGGAGGTAGATGGAGTCGAGGTAGAGCATCCATCCTGACTCCGGTACCGCTAAACTCTTGAAGTTTCATAACTTTAAAAGGTAAGAAAAAATAAAAAAAAAGCTTAGGACTGCCTAGCAGTCCCACTGTATAACAGGTGCGTCTTGCCGCGCACCAAACGAATCAACTGAATGCCTGTGGCTGGAAGCGGGGGATATAGGGAGGACCAGTGCATGCTGGAAGCTCCAAAGCTTTGCTGTTTGGTGCAATGGACGTCGTCCAACTATATATCCCAAGGTAATTCCTGTGGACCCTATGGAACCCGAAGAAAAAACACCACAATATTGAAAAGTGTAAAAAAGAAAACTGAAACAAACAAATGAATATTGCTACAGCAGAAAACTTTTCTAAGAGCATAACAATACTCAGAAAATGGGCATCCTACTAATGCAGCTTCCTATGCTGCATTTGGATTTCAAAGCACACTTACCACCAATATATAGCTTTTTAGATCTTCCCTATTATGGATTACATTACATTAATTTCTTTAAAAAAAAAAAAATAGTTTCATTCAGACAAAATTATCAATCAGTTCCCAGTCCCACTTAATAAACAAAACATAATGTTACCGGAGCACAAGAGGGACATGGGGAGGACACAGCAAACTGCAATGGTGACGGAAAGGCCCTGTACCCTAACAATTGTCACTCAGTGCTTCTAATAGCTATTGGTTGGGTTGTCAGGTCAGTCATAAAACATGCATACATTTAAGGATCCTATCAGTATTACAATCATCTGACTGTAATATCGCCATACTTTATTACTACAGGTTGAGACTCCCATATCCAAATATTCTGAAATTCATAATATTTTTAGCATGACTGAGATAGTGACTGCTTTGCTTTTTGATGGTTCAATGTACACAAGCTTTGTTTAAGGCACAAAATTATTAAAAATATTGTATAAAATTACATTCAGGCTGTGTATAAGATGTATATGAAACATGAAATTAATTTATGTATGTACACAAACTTTGTTTGAGCCACAAATTTAATGAAAATATTATATAAAACTACCTGCAGGCTGTGTGTATCAGGTGTATATAACACATAAATGCATTCTGTGTCTACATTTGGGTCCCATTCCCAATATATCTCATTATGGTATGTAAATATTGCAAAATACGAAATATTGCGATATCCAAAATACCCCTGGTCCCAAGCATTTTGGATATGAGAGACTCTACCTGTAATAATAAACAATTGTAGACATGCAACATGCATCTGATTTATTTGCAAAGCAACCTGTCAGCACATTTATTTCATGTATATTAGGATTTAAAAACAGTAATATAGCAGACGATATGGTTTATATATGTATTATTGGTACAAGATGGCACGATTTACCGCTGCAGCACAAGGCAGGTAATGAAGAAACTTGTTCAGTCCAGATCCTGCACCACAGACCAGGTGACACCCTCTCTCTTTGGGGTGGGACAATGGCAGGTGATTCGCCTCCTGTTTTGAACTCCAACAAAAGTTCTGACAAACAATGATGGTTCTACTGTAAAGTGATTTTTTTTTTAATTAACACATAATTTTAGCTTTTATTGTAGAACATGTATCTATTTATACTTGTGAAAGTGATAATGGCTTACAGATAATAAGTTAAAATAGTTCCATAATCTTAATTTTTGCAGAAAGAGGGAGTGGGGGTTGTCATGATGATCGGCAGTATCTCAGAGTGGGGCGCACTCTGCCGATGCTGTGGTCAAACAAAACTCCACGATAACTGAAATAGTTAACTCTGCTAAATATATAAAGGAATAGAATCATTAAAATATAATAAAGTATGTTTCAGAGTATTCTGATTTTAACAAAAATATTTATGAAGTGTAGGGTCTTATGCTGGGTACACACTGACAGATACATTGGCCGATCAATTGATCGGCCAATATATCTGCTGAACGTCGGCTAGTGTGTACCTGCGATATGTCTGTTAACGTTATCGTTCACTGAAATATCGCATTGGCTGTGCTGCACAGCCGATGGACAGATATGTCTGCAGACATATCTGTCCATAGGCAGGTGTGTACGGGCGGTTGGCAGACCGCCCATGCACACACCGCAGCAGCCGCAAGGAGGGGGGGGCGACACGCCCCCAACCCGAAGACCAGCCGCCGGGTCCTGCCCCCCGGCCATCGGGACCCAAGGGCACAAGCAGATGATGGCCGTTCAGTGTGTAGACCATCATCTGCAGATCACTCGATCTGCAGATAGATGGTGTAATGGTAAGCATTACTGCCTCACAGCACTGAGGTCGTGGGTTTGATTCCCACCACGGCTCTAACTGTGCGGAGTTTGTATATTCTCCCTGTGCTTGCGTGGGTTTCCTCCGGGTACTCCGGTTTCCTCCCACACTCCAAAATATACTGGTAGGTTAATTGGCTCCCAACAAAAAAATGATCACTAGTGTGTATGCACATGTGATAGGGAACATAGATTGGAAGCGCCACTGGGGCAGGGACTGATCTGAATGGCCAACTATTCTCTGTAAAGTGCTGCGGAATGTGTGTACTATATAAATAACTGGTAGTAATAATAATAGTAATATATGTCAGGTGTGTACCCACCTTTAAACTAGCCTAAGACAATGCTCATCATGTGTAATCTGGCATCATATAGTGTTCACTCTAGCTCCGGCGGCAGGCAGGGCGCCGGAGCTAGAGAGGGCAACCTTGTACGCGCGCCGTAGGCATGCGCGCGCCCGAAAAGGGGGCAGGATCATGAAAAGGGGGCGTCTCTATAACACACGTATAAGACACGTCCCCTTTTTGTCATACTTGGGGGCGAGCCCGGCACTTACGGAACACGCCAGGCAGCCCCCAAGCGCCGCAGACAGGGAGAATAGATGCTGTGCGCATGCGCCCGGCATCTATTCTCCGGCGGTGACCGGGTCACCGCACATTTCTCCACCCGCGGGACACTGAGGAGTGAGGAGTGAAGATGGCACCCGCAGGCTGTAAGGGCAGGGCGCTCTTTGCCCTCCTTCTGGAACAGCCTAGCGGGAATGCTATCATATAAACACTATACAATTATCAGGCCGAACCGCCTGATATAAGCGGATAGTCCTGATAGTTGCACTGTGTGGGCGGCCGACCGATGATAAAATATTGATCGGTCAGGCATGCCAGATCGCCCAGCATGCAATATTTTGTAAGTTAAAAGTCGGCCACATTGAGCAGCTGCGGCCGACCGACAGACATTTCCCCTGTTCCTTCACAGGGAAGGTATGGGGAAATGTCTCCTCTCAAAAAGAGGAGCACAGAATTTAGAGCAAATACACTGTGAGATATCTCACAGTGTATACCCGTTATATCTGCAGGGTGTCAGGTTGCCATATAAAATGTCTGACAGGCATTTTGCAGTGTATGTCAAGCATTAGTGAACTACATCAGATAACCTTATCAATGATCAGTCAGTGCATGTGATGAGGAACAGACTCCCCCAGCATTATGACAGCATCCTGCAAGTACTCTAGGGATATTTAGTAAGCAAACAAAGCTGCTCTAGCATGAATGAACACAGAGACATTCACACACACAAACAGTGTGCGATTAGAGGATGGCATCATCCTCACTGACAATATCTTCTCACCACATCTCCATATACCAAAGTCACTGATAGAAAAGCAACAATGGAATTCATATACCCATAGAAGAAAAAGCAATGTTAGGGTCAGTGTTATACAGCTGTGCCATTACACACCTATCCTTTTTGTGCCATAAGGCATGAGACACATGGCGCAACCTAGACGCTCCGCTACGGGTAGCAAATCGATTCCCACGCTTGTGTACTTTTCCTGAACTATGCGCCTCAGTTGCATACAAAGTCGCTTATTGTGTACAAGAACCTTATAAATTAGGATTTTGCAAAGAAATTGGTATAAAGTTGAAGATTAAACATGACAATGCATGGCACAAGGCAATTTTGCATATTAATTTGCTTATAGTGTATATATATTATTTTATTTATAAAGTTTCTTATATAGCGCAGCATATTCCGTTGCGCTTTACAATTGGAAACATAAATAGAACAAAACTGGGTAATAACACACAGATATATAGGTAGTAAGGCCCTATAGGATTAGTATTTTTGTAGCAAAGGAATTGGTATTGACATTTGAAAAAGTTGCATTGGCGCAGCTAAGTCGCAAAGTCTGTGGCACATTAAACGAGGGTATTTAGTGCGATTTGAAGATAGATGTATGTGGACATATCTGTAACACAGGAAGCTAGCAGCAGTCCCACTGGGGACCAACTTCATTTCTCTCCCCTACCTGCCAGATTGATATAACAACATGCTTCCATTCTCACACTAACCTTAAAATAACAGTGGGCTGATTGTATGGCTACTTATCTCAGTACATGGGACTGACATTGGAAATGAAGTGTGAAAAGCAGAAGTGAAGCACAATAATATCACTGAGGAAGTCAGGCTGGCACTAGGCAGGTGTGCTATGTATGCAGACCCAGTCAGATGGTCACACGTGCACGGGAGACACAGGACAATAAAGAGAGAGCTACAGCAACAAGTGGTCCTCACCTTGGGGATGGAGATGTGCTCCATGCTGTCTACCATGTTCTCCTCCTCACCGCCTTCTGCCCCACGCCCCTCCTATTGTCACCCCACCCGCCATCTTCCTGCCTGGCTGCTGCGCTCATCGGAGTCAGCTGACCCAGACGTCACAGCTCTCTGCAGGACTCGCGATATCTCACTCAGCGCCTCTGTAGCACGCAGCGGAGGGGCCCCGGGAAACTTCCTGTACACAACTCAGTCACCATGGCAACTAGTGACCGGGCGCTGATGGTGTAGTAGCTGATTATGTCAGGGTCCTCTCCTTGAAGGGCTTCTAGACACTACCCTGATGGTGTCTCTGCCTGTAATGGTTTTCCTAATCCACGGGTGTTTTTAGCAGCGTATTTATTATATCTATGCGGACAGTCCCGATAAGAAATACTTAGCATTTGCGGCATACCCGCAAATATAAAGTTTAACCCTGTGGTCGAAGTGGGGGTATGGACGCGGCTATGTGTCATGAGGTGTGTGGCCACACATGGGCTTTGGAAGAAAAAAAAAACACACACATTGGTGGCAATTCAATTAAACATGATGTGAATAACACCGGGCAGGAGTTCCTGGAGCTATTCAATTGTTTCCCTTGCACATGGAAGTCGGGAGATGCTGGTTAGCACGCCTTAAACCAGGTGTTTACGTGCGATAACTGGCATTTACCACCTGAAGTGCCGGTTGCAATGCTGTTAGCACCATGCTAAACTGAAAAACAGCATTGCGGCTGGCACTTTAGTTGGATTTCTGCTCGCACAGGAGGATGCGAGCATAAATTCTATAATTGGACTAGCAGAGGGGTCAATTGAATATCTCTAGGAACCCTTTCCCAGCACTATTCAACATCATGCTAAATTGAATAGCCCCTAAAAGCACCGATAGGAAAATAAAGAAATACATTGGCCACAGGAAAAAAATACACACACATATAGGCTTTGCATGAAAAAAAGCAGAAACACATTGGCACCGATAAGAAAATGTTGTGGGGTACACAGGAGTGGTGAGGTTCACAGGGGAAGTGGGGTACACAGGGGTGGTGATGCACACAGGGGAGGTGGGGTACACAGAGGTGGCGAGGCACATAGGGGAGGTAGGGTACACAGGGGAGGTGGGGTAAACAAGGAGTGGAGGGGTACACACTACAGAGAAAGAACTGAAAGCTATTATTACTCACCGATTGCTGCTCTCAGCTGAGTAGTAGGCTGTCTGACCCCCAACTAGGTGGAGTGGAGAGGGATTCATCCAAAGGAGTGAGGAGGGAAGCAGGGAGAAGTGCAGGAGTTAGTGGCACCAACAGTTGTACTATGGAGGGCCCCAGCACTAGAATCCAGCTCCAGGGCTCCCTCAGCTAGTCACACAGTCACCCTCACCGCGGAAGACAGTATGAGGGGCTGTCTGGCTGAGACTCCTGGTACTGAATCCTGTGGGGTTTGGGCGGCGGCGAAGACACAATGTCTCTGCAGCGTATAGTGGATGCTGCAGAGACCTTCAATACAGCACCTGGCATGGAGGAGGGGAGGCGGACGGGCATCGGCACACACGGGCGGGGTTTACTGGACTCTGCAGCTTTGATGCTGCAGAGATCTTCCGGTGGGGGCGGGGAATGGCTCCCGCTACATGCTAGGTATTTGGCAGGCAGTGGCACACTAACTAAGCCAGCCGCTGCCACAATCTGGAGCGGGGCGGGCGGCGGTGGAGGCACAATGTCTCTGCAGCGTGTAATAGATGATGCAGAGACTGTCAGGTACCTGGCACACACGGGCAGGAGTTCGGAGGGCAGGGGTGGGGGAAGGCTCCGTGTACACACTTGGGATTGCCCGGGCAGCGGCATATTGAGCCTGTCGCATATACTGTGGCTGGCTTTAGGGGCTGTGCTCCAGGGTCAGTCACTTACAGAAGCGGGCCGAACTTGTAGCTTCCCCGCTCAGCCCTCTTCCAAGTTCCAGCTAGATACAAAAAAAAAAAAATTTAATTGCTTGAAGTGCCGGTATGCCATACCGTTGCATACTGGCACACTTCGAGCACTGGTTTAACCCCAATGTAACAAGGAGGGACTGCATCTGCCGCAGTCCCTCCATTTCTGACAGCAGCTGCAGATTTACAAAGCTGAGTTTGGCCCCCGCAGCTAATGCCATCTAAAGATGGCGGCAGCCGGTGTAGCCTATGGGCCACACTTGGAAAAATTCACTGGTAGAGGATTCTCGTCCTTATTGCCGCATATCGCAGTGATTTGGACTACTTTTCCCAGCTATTTTAGCTATCAAATACCTCCCAACAATTTTGCCAGGACAGTCTCAATTTTGAACATTTGAGTGATCAAAATGTTTGTCCGGATTGGTAGGGATTGGGGGGTTAGGCTTGGGAGGTTGACAAAAGCAGAGTTCCCGGCAGCGGAAGCCCGACAGCGCTGGAAATCCCAATAGTCCTAAAGGTAAGTAAAAACTAACCTAACCCCCTAACCGTCTTTAGAGGTGCCTAACCCTAAGCTCCCCCCCAAGTGCCTAAACCTAATCCCCCCTCTAAGTGCCTAACCCGCCTCTTCCCCGCTGCCTAAACCTAAGTCCCGCGGGGGGGAGTGCCTAACCCTAAGTCCCCCCCGGAGGTGCCTAACCATCCCTCCCCCTAGCCTAACCCTCCCGGGGGGTACCTAAACCTAACCCTCCCCCCCGCGGCTGTCCACTCACGGCGCCCGGCATCCCTTCGAACGGGGCGCCGGTCTCCCAGCGTCGAGAAAATGACAGGCGTCTAGATATAGACGCCTGTCATTTAACCCATGCCAAGATAAAGCAATCGGGAAGCCGACTGTCAGGTTTAAGACAGCCGGTTTCCCAATTGCATCCCGCTGATTCAAGGGTGTCATTGCACGTGCACAAAGACAAACTAACTTCATACTGAGGGTGGAAAACCATTGAACATCGATGGCAGAATTGTTGATGGCAGGGGCAGATTGGGATGGAAGACCAGCCCGGGAAATACATGGAAGCAGCCCTAATTGAGGGGTGGTTGTCGAGGGTTCGGGGTAAAAAAAAAAGCCACTTTGGCACCTAACAAGAGAAAACAAATCAAACACATTGGCACACACGGGGAAAAAAAAGCTGACCTCCACAGGGAAAAACAACAGATTGTCCTGCAAGAAAAAATAACAAACACTTTGGCCCCTGATAGGAAAAAATAACAAACACATTCTCCCCTGACAGGAAAAAAATAACAAACACATTCTCCCCTGACAGGAAAAAAATAACAAACACATTCTCCCCTGACAGCAAAAAAGTAACAAACACATTCTCCCCTGACAGGAAAAAAGTAACAAACACATTGGCCCCTGACAGGAAATTATAACAAACACATTGGTCCCCACAGGGAATAAAATCACAGTGCCCCCAGGACATAATATGCCACAGTGCCCACTAAGTACATAATAATAACACTCTGGTCCTCCCAGTGCACAATATACTGTACCACACAATGCCCCCAGTACATATGTTACTCAGTGCTCTCACTGTACGCTACACAATATACTGCACCACACAATGCCCCAGTACAAAATATGTAACTCAGTGCTCTCCCTGTACACTACACAATATACTGTACCACACAATGCCCCCAGTACAGAATATGCCACTCAGGTCCCCCCTGTACACAATAACACAATATGCCACTCAGTGTTCCCATAGTACACAATATGATACACATTGTTTCCCAGTACACAATTTACCACACAATGGCCCCTAGTACATAATATGCCACCCAGTGCCCATAGTAGATAATATGCAACTCAGTGCTCCCCAGTACGTAATATGCCATACAATATTTCCTTTTCACTTCTTTCTTACTTTGTACTACTTTATCTTTTTCTATCTCTCTTGCTGTTATTTCTTCACTTCCCCAGCTGTTCATCTTCCCATGGGCTCCTTGCAATCCTCCTCACAGGCTGAGCAGACTCCATCCTCTCTTTACATGCGGCATGCAAGCCTAATTTATTGGTAATCGTATTTAGATTTTAGCGCCACTTCGTGGACCTCCAATTCGACTCACTCATTGCCCCCCCAGCATACGGAGCGCTTCACAGCACACACGCTGGCCAAGTTACTGCTCACCTCACAGCACTTACTGCCCCCCTCACAGCACCACATACTGCCTGCTTTACTGCCCACCTCACAGCACCCCCTCAGCACAGCACTCCTCTCCATTCACAGCACCAATCACAGTACAACATCCCTCTCACCTCACAGCACCTCTCACAGTACAGTACCTATTACAGTACAGCACATCTCATAGTACAGCACCCCCTTCCCCTCATAGCACACCACCCCTCTCCATATAGCACCCCTTTCCCATCATAGCTCTCTTCACATAGCACTCCTCTCCCCTCGCATTACCCCTCTCAACATAGCACCCCTCTCCCCTTAGAGCACAGCACCCCTCATCTGTCACAGTACAGAACCCCTCCCCCCTCTCAGCACAGCACCCCTCACAGCAAAGCACCCAGCTCCCCTCACAACACAACAGTCCTCTCACAGCACCCGTCTCAGCACAACACACCTTTCCCCTCACAGCACAGCACCCATCTTAGCATAGCACCCCTCATCTAATTAGATCACTTACATTATAAACTTGTTGTGATGCACTTAAGTGCCAGCCCAGGCTGACCCTGCCCTACCTGGCTTCTGCTCTGAACTTCGTTAGGTGGCTGCTGGAGGCGGAGCTGTGAGCTGTCACTCACAAGCTCTGCAGAGGCCCATGGGAAGAGCTGCTGCGGCTGGGCATGTGCAGCAGCCCTCCTGCAGCGATTTTACATCGTACTGCCAAATAAGCTTCTGCCCATGCGCAGAGGCTTAATCTGTCCACTGCCTGATCGGAGGTGGGCTTCGATTGCGGTAGCGGCCGTCAGGGGGCCACCAGTTAGTATAGACCGGCCTATCAAAGGGGAGAGGGGACCTGCCTAGCGGGAACTTTCCTGGTGGCCCAATCCGCCCCTGGTTGATGGTCATTCCTAACAGTATGTAGAATACTAAATTGGATTACTCTTTTTACGCCCACTAGAGGTGTGTGACTTACCCAGTGGCACGCTAAACAAAATATCCCTCAGTTGGAAGATTTGTATTGTAGTTTCACTGAATACAGAAAGAAAAGAAACATGTAGGCCCATAATTTACTACAATCCGCTTTTAAAATGTGGTTAAAAGTGATATTTTTGACTAGGAAATACCACTTGAATGTACTAACATCCTTATGCAGGGACAGAGCTTGCTATAAAGCTCTGTCCCTGCGAATCCTCTTCACACACTTCTCATGGTATTTACGCAAAAAATACCATGAGGTGTCCGTGTCTGCACATGTCGCCACCGACTACCGCTACCCCCCGACCCTAGACGACCCCAGTCCCTCACCCTGATGACACTTAACACGGTGAATGGTGAGCTCTCGCCTCCAGTCAGCTGGTCACCAGGGCTCCAGGTTTGTGACCCTGGTCAGCTGTGCTGTAAACTGAGATGCCAGCTTACAGCACAGCTGACCGGGGTAACAGTGAAGGAGCCCCGGCGACTAGCTGCCCGGTAGAGAGAGCTCACCGATCAGCGATAGCTTTTTTTAAGCTATTTTTTTTTACAGTGATCAGCTTGTGGTCTATTTAGGCAACAAAGCTGATCACAGGGGGCCAGGGAAACTGGGAGAACCCTGCTTAATGTCATCTACAGACGTCTTAGTTAGAGAAAGGCTCCCTCCCGGTATTTTTTCACAATTCCCCCTTTGTAAATTTCAAGCAGATCGCATTCCCATTACAAGTATGGGAAATGTGATCTGCTTGCTAAAGAAATGTGAATTAAAGGGCTTGGAGTTGTTTTTCACGAAAACTGCTCCAAAAGCCCGTTAATGCATTTCAGTGAAACTAAAATAATGTGAAAAGGGTGTGAAAACGCCTTTTTCACATTATTTTAGTAAAAGATTGATAAATAGAGCCCATAGTGCAATATTTACTTCAGTTAAAATATAATGCGCATCTAAAAGGTGCTGTCCACCTCTGTTAAACACATTTAATCAAATTTAAATAAAGAAAAATTGTGATCTTATTAATGTGCCAGACTTTTTTTCATCTACAATAATATATTTTAAATACTGTAACGCAGATTGAAACAGGATTGTACATATGATGAATGCATTCACCATGTCAGTGGTTCCCTAACACTGGGCCTGATTCAGAGTTTCATGTATGTCACCTTTCTGTGCACAATAGAGGGTGGTCCTATAAAAAGTGATTGAGTAAGTAAATACTAACCCAATGTCTACACATATGATAAGGGAGTGGGGGAAAACTTTTTAGAGTATGTCATCAGTATGGCGGCCATCTTGGATGCAACTCTAATTTTTTAATTGGGGTGGTTGTCATGTGACATATCAAACATGCAGAATTTCATAAGAAAAAACAATGGTTTAAACTTTTAGTTTATCTGCAACTAATCCAGTTTCTTTAAATTTGGCAAGAATTTTGTGAGAAGCCACCATATAGGTTAGGTGCATATGGAATGGAAAGTAATGTTCCCAGAGTAATGAGAAATGGGTGGCGTGTCATGTTGGCACGGCCCATTTTCAGTGGCCACGCACCTTCGGTATGTGACCACGCCCATTTTTTTGCTGCGCGCCCGTGGCGTGCATTTATGTCTTATGTATATGTATATGGGGCAGGAGGGGGCACGCCACTCTTCAACTTGCCGTGTACTCCAAAGACCCTAGTGATGATGCCTCTGGCTGTTTTTTTCCTAGGGAAGAGGCACACATCCCCCTGCAGAATAGGCTTGGACTATGTGACAGGAGGACCCCACGCTTTAGATTTTCTTATCGCATCAACAGCACAGGATCTTAACTTTGAGCAATTGCCTAGGAGACTTGGCAGGCTTAATTAGGCATCTCGTAAGTGAATGTCAGCCAAATATGTCATTTTTAATCCATTCCTAATGGCTACCTGTTCTGCCAGTGCACCCCACTGCTTCCAAGTCTGCAGGATGATTGCATTAAATAATGCAATTGGACAGGGTATGCAGCCGCTTTAAGGCAGAGGTTCCCAAACTTTTTTGAATGGCGGTGCCCTAGAGTATCAGCATTGTTTTCATGGCACCCCTAAGCCAAAAGTCTGTTATTGAGAAATAATTATTAAGAAATTGCACTTACCCGTCATCCTCAGATTGAGGTATGCGGTCTTGGACAGGTTTGCGCATCTGTTTTTCCACATATTTACATTACATTGACCATAATTAATTTGATTTGGTGCTGGACCACCAACCTTGAGGCACCCCTGCAAGTGTCCAAAGGCACCCCAGGGTGCTACGGCACACAGTTTGGGAACCACTGCTTTAAGGAATGCCTTGAAAACCATCCTAAATAGTTACTAATTAAAGAGACTGTAACCTTCCATAAGTCGTTTGCTTCATTTTGTCCAGCACAGAAGAGTATATATGTTAGAAAACATTTTATATTATTTCTATTTCACCTGGTCTCTTTTATATTTTGTGTCCTTTCTGGACTTGACCACTTCCCCAGTGACATCATGTACCACCGCCATATCCTGCACATTGCCATTAGGTTATAACCTTAACCTATGTAGTGCGAAGATGATCAAATCTTAATTCTAATTACAGGATAATTCTGGGAGGCGTGAAACAGAGTTTGGGTGAAAGAAAGCAGAAGATTGGAAATTTAGTAAATGATGAATTGGGTAAGCAGTCTTAGTAGTACCAACATATAAATTGCATCATGTTCTGTATTAAGATTATTGGAATATATTCATTACTGAATATTTATATGAGAAAATCAATACATGGTAGGAATCCCTGTAAAATCTTGACCCAGATTGTGCGTAAACTAAGTATTTGTCATTGGGACCCTTACCACAGCCCAAAGTTTTCATATCACTCCTGAGGTGCCAGTAATCCATATGTGCTTCATAGAAATATTTTATGTCATTCAGAATACAAGGCCTTTAGTGCGTTGTGAGTGTCATGAAATGAGCATAACATTTTTCTTTTAATTTCTTTCTTTTGGTCAGATTTTATTTCTTTGTAAAAAATTGCAGAACGTCACTGGATCCTCTTAATATTTTCCATACAACTCATTTTATCATTGTTGTAAAGGAGACAAGTGGGTAACAACAAGTTTGGAGTAAGAACATACTCCTGATTCTGTAGTAGCAGATATACAGTATTTAAGAAGAGCTTATCACCTCATTTACTTTGCTAGACCTTACAGCCTCTTAACCTTCTAAGAACCTCCATTATGATAAAAAAACAAAGAGCACAACAAGCATAATCAATTTTAAAATATATTTATTATGAATTTTTAGCACAAGGAAAACAACACTTTATTTTTACTCTGCATTGTAAAATAAATTAGTGCCCAAGATTAGCCAGAGGCTCTTACAAGCTTGTCCTATAAGAGGACCAAGATGGTGGAAACCTCATGACTCACAAAAGTCATCCTTCAGCACTCAGGAGAGGAAAAACCCCCTTTGGAGGAAACCTCTGGGGACCCATGGCTTGAAGGATTGCCGGTCCCTCTGGGCACTAAGAGGCTATGCAGAGTTATATTTCCAATTGATTTAAAATAGGATCATTTGACACTGAAATACAGTATACATTTCACCACATTAATAAATAACATTGACTGACGTCATTAATGTAGCTCCTGTCCACATCTCCTGACATTACCCAATTTACATTCCTCACAAAGCTGCGCAATTTGCTGAAGAGGATGGTCATCCCCTTTTGAGAAGCACCGAGTTTACCCGAATGGCTACTACAATGCGATAGATGTGCTATGCTGCTAGAACCTCCAATTATAGAAATAAACAAGTTCAAGGTCATATTTTAGGGTAGTCAAGCTCCAAGGACCTCATTCAGAGTCGGTTGTTGCGGCCGCACGGTCGTACGCAGCCGATATTTTTCTTTCTGCGCCTGCGCACGGCTAGTTGTGAGCATGTGCGTACTAGCTCGACCAATCACAAATGCTGTCGGTCGTAGGGCTTCCGACCAGGAACTTGCCTCCGCAAGTTGATTGACAGGAAAGTCCATTTGTGTGTGTATACGGGGTGGTGGTCGGCAAACGGAGGCGTGCTATGGGAGTCCATAAATTAACTGCCTTGTACGACCAGGAATTTCGGAGGCATGACAACGTCACTCTACGAACAGGATGATCGTCCAGGGTAAGGTAGGCAAGGAGCGTCCGTAAGCCACAATAGTACAATCGTTAATGCGATGTTACTATTGATGTTTCTAATTGGAACCACACAAATCAAGCAGCTATGAATCGTGCATTTGAACTATTAACACTAATTACCTTGTAAATGATTTCACTTGCGTGTGCATTTGCATTTTTTAACCACACAATTTTTTTTTTAGGGAAAACTTATCAAGCAGCTATGACTCGTGCATTGTAACTACTAACACTGCTAATTACCTTGTAAATGATTTCACTTGCGTGTGCATTAGGGTTTTTTTTGGGGGGGGTTGTTTTTTATGACCTTTCTCTAACCATATTGAATTGTGTTTTGCGTAGAAGCCTTTTCATATACCATACATGTATACATTAATATAGATAAATATGGACATTTTCAAATTTTTATTTTATTTAAAATTTTTATCAATTACACAGTCATCATATTCTTTTGACAATTTGGGCATATGTTGGCCGAACAAAATATAAACAAAAAAATTTATAAAATTATGGTGAGGCCAAAAAAAAAGAGAGCTTGAGACATTGGTGACCAGAAATATGGGGACTGGACAAGAGTTGAGAGAGGAGATATCCAGGGCTACTTGCGGTGTTTCGGACGGCTGGGAGGATGAGGCAAGCTATGGACAGCCGACTGGCGTGCAACACGCCGACTGGCCTGGCCAGAGGTAGATGGGTTTTCCTCTGGCCTAGGCATAGGGCTCTCCATACTTGCAGGGGTGGCTGTTGGGCTGCCAGAGGTGGTGGTCCTGGGAGGAAGGGAGTCTCACTCCATCATGCTAGGTGGGTTTGGCTGCTCCTGGGTATTGACCCAACGATCCATGGTCCCAGCAATGGTCTCCAGGGCCACTGCCACCCTCACCAGAGTGGTCTCCATCCTCAGGAGAACACATCTGTTCTCCTGAGTTTGGTCGACCAACCTGGTGAGGAGAGACACTGCTTCCTCCGATGGTTGCCCTGGAGTAGATTCCACAGGGTCCCCAGATGGAATTTGTGGATCCTCCCCTGCAGAGTCTCCATCTGTGCTGGGACCAGACCTGACCTCAGGAGCAGCCACTACCTCCTCTGAGTCTGTAAAGAAAAATAATCTAAGTTTAGGAAATTTGTAATAAGGCATATATACGTTGTAGCTTTATACGTTTTAGAAATAAGAAATATTTATATTTATACAATATTTATATTCTTGAACATGTGGAGCGTTGAAGTCGGCCATGTCAGTGTCCATAGTGGACACGCCGACTAGCTCCTCTTCCGTCACACATCCCTGAGCCAACGTCTCCAACCTCGTCAAGATCAGCTCCTCAGGGATGGGACCACCACCTGTCCCCGCAGCATGGTGCACCCTACTCCGTAGCTTCCTCTTCAGATTATATTTGAAATCAGTCCATCTGCCAATGAGAATTGGTTTTTGAGCAGGGTTAGTTTTTTTCTATTAATAACCAACTTTACCCTTCATTACACTCACAATATTATATTACTTATTTACCTTTTTTTCACCACTTTCAGGGTTCTGTGGGTTGTCCCCACATCATTAGCAGCCCTGGATATCTCATCCCAAATCCTCTCTTGGGCTCCAGCCCCAATATTTCTGGATGCATAGACAAGGTTATCCATTGTCATGGTCACCAATGTCTCAAGCTCTTGCCTCGAAAAGGGCGGATTTCTTGCCCTTGGCCTGCTGGGCCCCGCCTCCTCTAGTGCTGGTTCCAGATTCACAGCACCTACAATAATTTAGATAAATGATTTACTACATTTGTTATTTTGGGCACATCTGAAATTTTTTCCAAAAATTAAAAAAATGTGTTTAAAACTTACCTGGCTCGATTGGACTCTGGGCACCATGCTCCTCGCTTGCCATTTTCTGAACTTGTGAGAGCATGAAGACTAGTGCTTGGGACGACTATTGATACATGTGACCGCATTCCTGGATTAGTTACCCGTGTATCCCTATTTGCCTAAGTACAATGCACACCTTTCATGCATTCCTTCATCACGACGTGGGTTGGGCGAGATGTGAGCGCATCCCCCGATTGGTTACCCGTGCATCCCTATTTGCCTAAGTACAATGCACACCTTTCATGCATTCCTTCATCACGCCGTGGGTTGGGTGAGATGTGAGCTCATCCCCCCGATTGGTTACCCGTGCATCCCTATTTGCCTAAGTACAATGCACACCTTTCATGCATTCCTTCATCACGACGTGGGTTGGGCGAGATGTGAGCGCATCCCCCGATTGGTTACCCGTGCATCCCTATTTGCCTAAGTACAATGCACACCTTTCATGCATTCCTTCATCACGACGTGGGTTGGGCGAGATGTGAGTGCATCCCCCGATTGGTTACCCGTGCATCCCTATTTGCCTAAGTAGAATGCACACCTTTCATGCATTCCTTCATCACGCCGTGGGTTGGGTGAGATGTGAGCGTATCCCCCCGATTGGTTACCCGTGCATCCCTATTTGCCTAAGTACAATGCACACCTTTCATGCATTCCTTCATCACGATGTGGGTTGGGCGAGATGTGAGCGCATCCCCCGATTGGTTACCCGTGCATCCCTATTTGCCTAAGTACAATGCACACCTTTCATGCATTATTCAATCCATTTGTAATTTGTGCCCTTATTTAAGACCAAGCCGAATGGTCCCTTACTTGTGGGTTGTATTTGGAGTGTTTTGGGATTTTGAACGGTTTGGGAGTGTTAGCAGAGTTTTGCTTTGAAGGAGTTGTGCTTGTGTGTGTATTTGGAGTTGTGCTTGTGTGTGTATTTGGAGTTGTGCTTGTGTGTGTATTTGGAGTTGTGTTTGGGTGTGTATTTGGGGTTGTGTTTAGGTGTGTTTTTGTGGTTGTGTTTGGGTGTGTTTTTGGGGTTGTGTTTGGGTGTGTTTTTGTGGTTGTGTTTGGGTGTGTTTTTGGGGTTGGGTTTGGGTGTGTTTTTGAGGTTGGGTTTGGGTGTTTTTTTTGGGGGGGGTTGTTTTTGGTTGTTTTTGGTTGTGCTTTTGGCCATATTTTTAGGCAGACATTTTTGTCCGTGCCAAATAATTTTTTTGGCTTTATTGGCGGAGGACTTTGGTGGTGTTACTTTCCACGTTGTTTCCAGACTCCAGTAAGTGTTTCTTCCGCCTGCAAGCAGAAATCCCTTTTTTGTGGAGTAATCATTTTTGGGTTAAACTGTAAACCTTTAAAATATAGTGATGTTAGTTTTTTTTTTAAAGGCATTTACCAGGCCAGTTTCTTGTAGAATCAGGTATTTTTTTATATTTTAAAACACACTTTTTTTGTTTGTTTGCATTTTAGGGTTGCACGTTCTTTTAAATTAGACAAATTTTACTTAAAAATTACTTATGTATTTTTAAAGGTGAAGTTGTAATTTTTTGATTTTGCTCAAAAACAAAATTTCGGATTTAATAACTTATAATATGTCACAAGCGTGGAATTTAGGAGCTGTGTTCCCGGACTGGGCCTTGGATCTGTATTATTTGGCGCAGACGCTCGCTGGAGGAGGCTTGGCTTAATGAAGTTTCTCCGCATGAGAGGGTGCAGCGAACTGACAGGAGTTTGAGGAATGCGGCAGTAACGAGATAGCTAGGAAGCTACGTGGAGCGGCTGGATAGCCTAGGGTAGACGTTGGTAGCTGAGTGGCTATGTGGAGCGGCTGGATAGCCGTGGGTAGACGTTGGTAGCTGAGTGGCTACGTGGAGCGGCTGGATAGCCGTGGGTAGACGTTGGTAGCTGAGTGGCTACGTGGAGCGGCTGGATAGCCGTGGGTAGACGTTGGTAGCTGAGTGGCTACGTGGAGCGGCTGGATAGCCGTGGGTAGACGTTGGTAGCTGAGAGGCTACGTGGAGCGGCTGGATAGCCGTGGGTAGACGTTGGTAGCTGAGTGGCTACGTGGAGCGGCTGGATAGCCGTGGGTAGACGTTGGTAGCTGAGTGGCTACGTGGAGTGGCTGGATAGCCGTGGGTAGACGTTGGTAGCTGAGTGGCTACGTGGAGCGGCTGGATAGCCATGTGTAGACGTTGGTAGCTGAGAGGCTACGTGGAGCGGCTGGATAGCCTTGGGTAGACGTTGGTAGCTGAGCGGCTACGTGGAGCGGCTGGATAGCCGTGGGTGGACGTTGGTAGCTGAGCGGCTACGTGGAGCGGCTGGATAGCCGTGGGTAGACGTTGGTAGCTGAGCGGCTACGTGGAGCGGCTGGATAGCCGTGGGTAGACGTTGGTAGCTGAGTGGCTACGTGGAGCGGCTGGATAGCCGTGGGTAGACGTTGGTAGCTGAGTGGCTACGTGGAGCGGCTGGAGCGCAGTGGGAAGGCTACTTAGCTAAACTAAGAAACTAGTTGCACTGGCAACTTGTGTGAGCATTGGGGATCCTTTTATAGTGGACACTGGGAGCTGACAGGCTGAGAGAGAAGGAGAAGGCTCCTCATTGGTGGTAGTGGGGTCACATGGGCAATCCAAGATGGCCGCGCCCATGGACCGGAGGACAGCGCTTCCTGGAGGTAGTCAGCGGGGACCAGTGGTGAGCAGGAGCCAGCGTGGGAGCAGCACAGCAGCGGGACCCTCCAGAGGACAACAGCGGAGACTGCCTTGGGAGAAGAGGAAGGAGCGTACAGCGCGGGAGCTGGAAGACAGCGCGGGTCAGCGCCCGCACAGGTAAGCGATGGGGTCTGATTCTGGGGTCTCCAGGCCGGCGTGTGACAGTACCCCCTTCTTCAAGAGTGGCCACCGGACACTTCCTTGGTTTATGAGGAAATTTCACATGGAACGCTTTGACCAGACGGGGTGCATGGACATCGGAGGCATTTATCCAGATTCGTTCCTCCGGACCATAATTCTTCCAGTCGATAAGGTATTGAAGACGGTTGTATTGACAACGGGAATCTAAGATTCTGTCAACTTCGAACTCCTCTCCCTGCTGTGTTTGAACACTAGAAGCTTTAGGCAGGACCTTCTGAAATTGGTTTAAGACTAGTGGTTTTAAAAGAGAAATATGGAAGGAACTTGGAATGCGAAGAAATGGAGGAAGCTTTAACTTGTAAGCCACAGGATTCAGGACTTTGATGATTGGGAATGGACCAATGAATCGCGGAGCAAATTTCATCGAGGGTACTCAGAGTCTTGGGTTTCGGGTAGAGAGCCAGACCATATCCCCAGGTCGGAAATTTGGAATCGCTCGTCTTTGGCGGTCAGCAAATCTCTTGTACCGGGCTGACGTTTTAGTCAGAGAGGAACGAACCTTTTCCCAGATGTTGAATCGTTGAAGGGACATTTTGGCCGCAGGCACATCTAATGTGGGAAGAAGAGGGAAATCTGGCACTCGAGGATGTTGACCAAAAACTGTAAAAAAAGGAGTTGAGCTGGTGGATGTGTGATAATGATTATTGTGGGCAAATTCGGCCCAAGGAAGAAGTTCAATCCAGTCATCTTGGGAGGAGGAGACAAAAGTGCGCAGGAACTGTTCCAGGTCTTGATTGACCCTTTCGGTCTGACCGTTGGTCTGGGGATGATAAGCGGTAGAAAATTTGAGTTTTACCTGAAGGGCTGAGCAGAGTGACCTCCAGAACTTCGCTACGAACTGTACTCCCCTGTCGGAGATGATCTCTTGAGGAAGGCCGTGGAGCTTGAAGATCTCTATAAAGCTCTGGGCGAGTAGAGGTGCAGACGGAAGCCCAGTAAGTGGTACGAAATGAGCCATTTTAGAAAAACAATCCACGATAACCCAAATTGTGTTGTGGCCCCGAGATGGAGGAAGATCAGAGATGAAATCCATAGATAGGTGAGTCCATGGCTTAGATGGAATTGCAAGAGGTTGGAGTTGACCGTGTGGAACCCGCCGAGGTATCTTGTGTTGGGCACATTTGATGCATGAAGACACATAAGACCTGACGTCCTTTTTCATCGAAGACCACCAATAGGACCGCTGGATAAATTCTAGGGTTTTATCCATACCCAGGTGACCAGAGAACCGGGAAGCATGAGCCCAATGCAGTAAGCTCTTGCGGAGTTCCGGAGCGACGAAAGTCTTCCCAACCGGGGGTATAGAAGATAATTGGGTAGAGGCGAAGGAAGCGGAATTCAAGATTGGTTGGGGCTGCTCCATGGGTAGATCAGGGTTGCTCGTCATGGAACGGGAGAGTGCGTCGGCTTTGAGGTTTTGTGAACCGGGGCGATAGGAGACTTTGAAGTTCAATCTGGAGAAAAACATTGCCCACCGGGCTTGACGAGGGTTCAAGCAATTTGCAGATTTAAGATAAAGGAGGTTCTTATGGTCAGTAAAAATGGTAATGGGGTAATGAGCTCCTTCTAGAAGATATCGCCATTCTTCGAGGGCTAGTTTCATGGCGAGTAACTCTTGATCTCCAATGGTGTAGTTCTTCTCTGCAGGCAAAAACTTCCGGGAAAAGAAACCACAGGGATGAAGTTTTTCATCTTTAAATCACTGGGAGAGCACTGCACCGACACCTTCAGAGGATGCGTCCACCTCCAGGATAAAGGGCCGGGTGGAGTCTGGTTGCTTTAAGATGGGAGCGGAGATGAAGGCTTGCTTAAGAAGTTGAAATGCAGAGGTAGCTTCGACGGGCCATATAGTTGGATCTGCTCCCTTGCGGGTGAGGGCTGTAATCGGAGCTACCAGAGTCGAGAAACCTTTTACAAACTTGCGATAGTAATTGGCAAATCCTAGGAATCTTTGTATGGATTTTAAGGAAGAAGGAAGAGACCAATCAAGAATGGCTTGTAGTTTTGACGAATCCATTTGAAGGCCTGTTCCGGAGATAATGTATCCCAGGAATGGTACACTTGAGACCTCAAACAGACACTTCTCTAATTTGCAAAACAGTTGATTGGACCGCAACCTCAGAAGGACTTGTTTGACCTGGTCTCGATGAGTTTGGAGGTCTTGAGTAAAAATCAAAATGTCGTCTAAGTAAACGACCACACACTTGTACAAGAGGTCCCGGAAGATTTCATTGACGAAAAACTGGAAGACGGCCGGAGCATTACAGAGGCCGAAGGGCATAACGAGATACTCGTAGTGCCCATCCCTGGTGTTGAAGGCCGTTTTCCATTCATCGCCTGGACGGATACGAATTAAATTATAGGCTCCTCTTAGGTCGAGTTTGGAAAAAACTGTGGCTCCCTTGACTCTATCAAATAACTCTGTAATGAGAGGAAGAGGGTAGCGATTCTTAATAGTTATTTCATTAAGACCCCGGTAGTCAATACACGGGCACAAGCCACCATCTTTTTTTTTTACGAAGAAAAATACAGCCCCTGCTGGAGACGTGGAAGGTCGAATGAAGCCTTTATTTAAGTTTTCCGTAATGTACTCCGACATGGCCTGAGTCTCAGGGAGAGATAGAGGATAGGTTCGGCCCCTAGGAGGATTCTTCCCGGGAATCAGATCTATGGGACAGTCCCAATCACGATGGGGAGGTAACAGGTCTGCGCTCTGTTTGCTAAAGACGTCCTGAAACCCATTGTAGGCTTTGGGCAGGTCTGTAGAATCCCGTACAACGGAAGATCTGATAGGTATTACCCGCTGAAGGCAACCTTTGAAGCAATTGGAACCCCAGGAGATTATTTGCATGGTGGTCCAATTGATTTGAGGTGAATGTCTCTGTTGCCAGGGTAATCCGAGGACTAAAGAATGAGAGGCTTTGGGAATCACTAGGAAGGATAGTTGTTCGGAATGGAGCACCCCAATGGTAAGTTTAAGTGGTGTTGTACGATGGGTGATGGTTCCACTAGAAATGCGACTACCATCGATGGCGGTTAAAGTGATGACTCGAGGCAACGCTTCCATGGGGATTTGATGCTTCTGGACAAATTCAGTAGTGACAAAGTTCTCTGCCGCTCCGGAATCCAGGAGAGCTAATACAGCTTTGGAACCTCGAGGACACTTTAAATGAGCCTGGATGGTGGAATCAGACTTCCTTTGTGATTCAATGGCAACTCCTAACTTAACCTCTCTTTCATAAGTTAGGAGGAGGCGTTTCCCGGACGAATGGGACAAGTTTTAACTAAATGTTGAGGAGATCCGCAGTACATACAGAGGTTCTGCCTCCGCCTTTTCTGACGCTCCTCAGCCGATAAATGAGAGCGGTTGACCTGCATGGGTTCTTCGCCCAGAGGAGGAGAGGGTAAGCGGGAAACTGGACGTGGCCTTCCACGATCAAATCTGCCTCTTTCCAAGGCACGCTCCCTGTGACGGAGATCCACCTTGTTGCAGAGGGAGATTAACCCATCCAAACTGGTTGGAAGGTCACGGGAAGCTAGGTCGTCTTTGAGCCTTTCAGAAAGGCCACTCCAGAAGGCAGCGATGAGGGCATCCTCGTTCCAATTGAGTTCTGAAGCCAGAGTCTGGAACTGGACTACGTATTGGCCGACGGTCCTGCTGCCCTGACGGAGGCGTAGAATATCAGCTGATGCGGAGGTGGTTCTTCCGGGTTCATCAAAGATTTTGCGAAATGTAGCAACAAATTCGGGGTAGTTGGAGAGCAGGGGATCCGACTTCTCCCAAAGGGGCGAGACCCAATCGAGTGCTTGGCCAGAGAGTAGAGAGATGATATATGCCACCCTGGTTCTGGCCGTCGGAAAGTTGGCAGATTGTAGCTCGAATTGGATTTCGCATTGATTTAAAAAACCCCTGCATAATTTGGGGTTGCCATCGAACTTGCTCGGAGGGGAGAGCTGAAGACGAGCAGGAGGTAGAACCGGAGGAGCAGGTGACACCACAGGAGGAGAGGCGGCTTGGGAGCCAGCGGGAGCGGGATGAGCCAGTAAGGACTGAATGTTGTCCAGGCGTGACGACATATCTTGGATAAATTGGATCAGCTGAGCCTGAGAGGTCTCCTGTCTTTCCAGACGGGATAGTACATCCTGCGAGGCTTCTATCCCAGATCCTTGACCACTTGCCGAGTCCATCTGGCCAGTGCAAACTGTCACAAGCGTGGAATTTAGGAGCTGTGTTCCCGGACTGGGCCTTGGATCTGTATTATTTGGCGCAGACGCTCGCTGGAGGAGGCTTGGCTTAATGAAGTTTCTCCGCATGAGAGGGTGCAGCGAACTGACAGGAGTTTGAGGAATGCGGCAGTAACGAGATAGCTAGGAAGCTACGTGGAGCGGCTGGATAGCCTAGGGTAGACGTTGGTAGCTGAGTGGCTAAGTGGAGCGGCTGGAGAGCCGTGGGTAGACGTTGGTAGCTAAGTGGCTACGTGGAGCGGCTGGATAGCCGTGGGTAGACGTTGGTAGCTGAGTGGCTATGTGGAGCGGCTGGATAGCCGTGGGTAGACGTTGGTAGCTGAGTGGCTACGTGGAGCGGCTGGATAGCCGTGGGTAGACGTTGGTAGCTGAGAGGCTACGTGGAGCGGCTGGATAGCCGTGGGTAGACGTTGGTAGCTGAGTGGCTACGTGGAGCGGCTGGATAGCCGTGGGTAGACGTTGGTAGCTGAGTGGCTACGTGGAGCGGCTGGATAGCCGTGGGTAGACGTTGGTAGCTGAGTGGCTACGTGGAGCGGCTGGATAGCCGTGTGTAGACGTTGGTAGCTGAGAGGCTACGTGGAGCGGCTGGATAGCCGTGGGTAGACGTTGGTAGCTGAGCGGCTACGTGGAGTGGCTGGATAGCCGTGGGTGGACGTTGGTAGCTGAGCGGCTACGTGGAGCGGCTGGGTAGACGTTGGTAGCTGAGCGGCTACGTGGAGCGGCTGGTTAGCCGTGGGTAGACGTTGGTAGCTGAGCGGCTACGTGGAGCGGCTGGATAGCCGTGGGTAGACGTTGGTAGCTGAGCGGCTACGTGGAGCGGCTGGATAGCCGTGGGTAGACGTTGGTAGCTGAGTGGCTACGTGGAGTGGCTGGAGCGCAGTGGGAAGGCTACTTAGCTAAACTAAGAAACTAGTTGCACTGGCAACTTGTGTGAGCATTGGGGATCCTTTTATAGTGGACACTGGGAGCTGACAGGCTGAGAGAGAAGGAGAAGGCTCCTCATTGGTGGTAGTGGGGTCACATGGGCAATCCAAGATGGCCGCGCCCATGGACCGGAGGACAGCGCTTCCTGGAGGTAGTCAGCGGGGACCAGCGGTGAGCAGGAGCCGGCGTGGGAGCAGCACAGCAGCGGGACCCTCCAGAGGACAACAGCGGAGACTGCCTTGGGAGAAGAGGAAGGAGCGTACAGCGCGGGAGCCGGAAGACAGCGCGGGTCAGCGCCCGCACAGGTAAGCGACGGGGTCTGATTCTGGGGTCTCCAGGCCGGCGTGTGACATAATATTAGTAAGATACTGGTGTATGACTTATCCTTTTTTTTTTCTATTCCCTAAAATTAAAAAAAAACGCAACACAAACAACACATCTAGTGGTTCCAGAAGATGGCACAGCCAGACCCTGTAAGAATATGCAACATTATTACTAAGCTAAGTGACTTTCTTAATTTTCAGGCCAAAAAACATTGTCAACACAACTTTAATTTGTGTCTTTTAACTTTATAGAGCGATGTCGGCCAGCTAATAGTGGCCATGTTGACCCCCACCAACCTTCCTCCTCCTCCTCCTGGCCGTAGGCATAGGAGACGTGCAAGGGCCAAGATATATAGAACACGTGTCACCCTTTTTGGAATGCCTGATGATGTGGTTTTAAGCACTTACCGCCTGCCTCCAAGAATTATCCTAGACACTCTTTCAATAATAAAGAATGATCTAGAAAGTCAGATTAGCATTCCTACAGCAATCTCACCACTTACCCAGTTGTTGGCGGTGTTACATTTCTGTGCCTCAGGGTCCTTCCAAACCACTGTTGCGCTGGTGGGTGGCCTCTCCCAGCCCTCATTTTCACGGATCCTGAGGCGTGTGCTAGATGCATTTTTTAATCATCTAGCACATTTTATTAGTATGCCTTTGGATACGGAAGCCCTTGATGTGGTTAAGCAGAAGTTTTTCGACATTGCAGGCTTTCCACACGTCATAGGGGTAGTGGATGGCACTCACATAGCACTTCAGCCCCCTGCAGGCAGGGAACACATATACAGGAACCGCAAACATTTCCATTCGCTGAATGTAATGGTGCTATGTGATGCCTCCCTCCAGATCCTCTCCCTGAATGCCAAATTTCCAGGATGCAGCCATGATGCGTATGTGATCCAGCATTCCGGGATTTGGCAAAAATTAAACACCTTGCAAGCTGGTGACGCGTGGCTTCTTGGTAAGTATAAATGCAGTATGTAGCTATAGTAAAAGTTGAATCATGGTTTGGTTTTTCAAAATAAGACAAACTTATGGTGTGCCATTCCCAACAGGTGACAGTGGATATCCTTGCACGCCCTGGCTGCTGACTCCTTATTTGAATCCCACACCAGGGCCACAAACTCAATATAGTGCCGCGTTTACTGCCACCAGGCAGGTGGTGGAGCGCTCTATCGGCCTTTTAAAGGGCCGGTTCCGGTGTCTCCATCACTCTGGTGGTGCACTCATGTACTCGACGGATATGGTTTCTCGTATTGTGGTCCTGTGTGAGATTTTCCACAACATTGCAATAAGGAGTCGAGTACCCATGCAGCCAGAGGAGGACTTGCCCGAGGATGGCCCCACGGAGGAAGGTGTTGAGATGCTGTCAGGGGGGCCAGACGTGATGATGTGGTTTCCAGATATTTAGGTAATTTGTGATTTGATATTTTTCAAATGTAAACTTATAGCCAATTGTTTTGAGGATGAAACTAATTTTTTTTTACTCTTTCTTTTTTCTTAAATTTGCATTTACTCCCCAAACTATTTCAACTCATGAAATTCAAATGGACCCCTTGGCAATACCCTGTACTGTTTTTATCGAAATACCAAAAATATTCTGCATTTACCACCACATGTGTAGTTAATTGTTTACATTGTTGTTTTTTCTTTTTTTCTTTTTTTTTTTAGTTTTCCTTTTGACCTTTATGTCTGTCTAAGCAAGATATGTACTGTCTAAAACCCCTGAGGCCATTTTTTACTTGTAATTCAGTTATGATTTTTTAATGTCCAATCAAATGATGTTGTCAACATGTTTGTTGCTACAAATTTTGTGAAAAAATAAAATTTTGAACATTGTTTGGAATTTCTAATTTGAGGTGGATAATGTAGTGCCAACCCACCAAAAAAAACATGAAAACATTTATGCCAATGTTATTAAGGATTACTCTAAAAAAATGAAAAAAATTTGGACTGTGGGAAGGCACACAGGTTTGAAGCCAAAAATTAACTAAATCAGACCCACACCATTTTAGTATGTTTGAAATAAAAAAAAAAATGTTTGGTTAACCAACAAATTTATTACACAGCAAACAAATAAAAATGTGAAAAAAAACAAAAAACTAAAAGCGCTGCAGCCTCTCCACTATCCGCTGAAGGCAGCAGTAGGCCTCCAGGAGATGGACACTGGCTCGAGTGAGCTCCTCCCTAAATTCTCCAAGTACTGTCGGGATATCTGTGGACATGAAAATGTATTTGTATGAAAATTCAAATTTACAATTTTTACACAAAAAAAAATCGCATTATTCAATGTCCCAAACCGTGGTATGGACACAATGTTGTTAGGGTGTGTTCGAAAGTTTAAGCCACACAACATTATTAATATGTGGAAACATTTAATGTATGAAAACACAGGGAAACCCTAACTACAGTATGTGGCCTAATCCAAAAACACCAGGCTAATTGTTTAAACACTGGGAGGTGTATTCATAAGTCATGATGGCCATAGCATTAAAACACACTGCTCATATTTGTTGCTTCTAGAATGTTCAGAATATTCTAAAAGTACAATGTGTTTGTTTGCTGTGGCTAACATCACTTTTCACAATGAAATGACATCTTAATACTTTTTAAACACAGTGTACACAACATTCACAAGGTTATTCTAGTTACTATCACCCTCAGAAGTCCTGTGACATGTTTGTTTTGGTTTGGTGTTTTAAATAAGTTAATTTACTATTTCTTAAAAACTCAAATGCCTTCTAAAATTCCCTAAAAAAAACCACATTTTCTAAACCCCCCAAAAATGTAAAAAATAATACGTTAAAAAATGAAAATCCACCGCAACAAAACAAGCACAAAATATTGAGGCACATGATTACTATACACTCATTATGACACCCATACTGTGATAGGAAAAATAGAAAAAAAAACATACCATCTAAGCCTGCCGGGGTAGGTACCGCTGGAGATGGTGGAAGGGGGTGAGGGGAAAATGGGTGGCCAAATTTGGAGGGAGGGGTTATTTCATCTGAATCGGGATGGGTCAGTTGGGATGAGTGGGCAGGGGAGGGAGGAATACTCGGGGAGTAAAGGAAGAGGGAGGGAGGGTTACTGGGGGAGTATGGTGGTGGGGAGGGAGGGCTGGGTTGAGCAGGTAGGGGAGGTGAGGGTGAGGGCTGCAGGTTGGGCCTTGCATTTCGGGCCAAACGCTGGTCCCTTCTCCGTCTCCGCTGTTGTCCTAAAATTAAAAAAAAAAAAGGTTAACATCTTAGCTTTTTATCCACTTTCTGCTACACAGAACAAGTACACTTTACACATTCTGGAGAATAGGGACAACATACATGAGTGTTTGTCGACATTTATTCAAATATTATGCAAAAGAAGTGACATTTTTAAGGGTCCGCAAACTTAAACATTTCAGCAAACGCATACTTACGTCGGCGTAATTGCGCCCGCAAGTTCCCCAAAAGCACTGGGGTCCGGCGCCGCAAATCCGACCATTGCCTCTCCAACTGTGCGATATTTCGCCTAAAGCCCGCTCACCGAAGGGCCCCCCTTACCTCCGCATACACCGCTCGCCTCATGCGGTTGGTCAGCGGAGGCTCGGCGTGGGTGAGCCGCCTATCTAGAATTTGAACCATAATGGCCAATTCGCGCCGTGTAAATGCAGCGGCTCTCATGATGGCAATGGTAGTTTTTAGGCAAAACATGAAGTAGACATGGTGGAAAAGAAAGATGATTGGTTAAACTTTTGAATCAATTTCATAACATAAAATACTATTGGACAATGCATTAATCATGTGCCATCTTAAAAAAGCTAGGATTTGATTGGTAAAAACACGCACTATGCATTTGCAAAACCAAAGAGCACAAAGTTGACGAACGCAAAATGCAAATGCTTTTTTTTTAAGTAAACACAAATCTCTTTAGAACACTCAAAGACAATAAACATTGGTTTGTATTGTTAAAAATAAAAAACACGTTAACGGGGGTTAAAGAACCCCCCCCAAAAAAGGGCTCAATAAAGTTTGTTGACAAAGCAAAAAAAAAGGCAGAAAAAGAACAGCAACAGTTAATCACTCTTAATTAGATGATTGAACAACAAGCTAATAAGAAGCAAGTCGATAGTCCAGGTAAACATGTCATGTGACCATCAATACAACACATACGGCCGCAACCATCACAACATAATTAGCATACAGCGAATGATAGCGCCTAACTACGATTGACTCGATCGTTCGTTCAGATCAGTCGGTAGCTAGAGGAGGTGCAGTGCTAACGAATGGGCATCACTTTGTTTACGATCGCCCTGCAGTAAGATCGGATTTTGCGGTCGACCGACTCTGAATGAGGTCCCAAGTCTGCAGGCACATCCAAGTGAAACGCCCTTGTCTTTGATGAGATACTTACCTCAAGCGGATATCTTTCCCTCAGTGGGCTGGGTGCAAGAGATGTATATGGAGTGTGTTAATGACAGCAATGATAATGCTATGTCAGTGTCCTGGGCGGTTAAGAGTGGTAGCAACAGCAAAGAGTTACCATTATGACATCACAGCATGACCTCACTCGTGTTCTACATTCCTTAAAGGGGAAGTGCATAAGATAATAAGCTCTACTGATGTGTGATATGTTTATATTCCTCCATCACCTCTGCTTCCCATGATACACCTGCCATTTATTACACATCTGTCCCTTTGCCATCTCCTTATTTGCAAAAGTTCTCTTTTACTGCATCCACTCATTCAATGAATCAGTTTCTATCAGCTCTTTCTCATTTCATTAACCTGCTGCTTCTGTCCAATTTTCATTTTTCAAGACTGCTACTTGGGTAGAAAACAAGCAAGGGATTGAATTAATATAAAATTAATTAATATAAAAAAACACAATTAAAAAGAAAATACTGTTAGGATGTTTATTATATATTGAAATGACATTAATAGCTGGGCCAAGGCTAGATGTCTCTGCACCTCTATAGGTGCGAGCAAAGCCGAGCGAGGTTTTCCTGCAGGATGACCAGCATTACATCAGTGTGCAATATTCTGATGGAAACGTGCTGCTAATTGAAACTCCCCATTTTGTCACAAAGTTCGTGGGTTTTTATGTGTTTTTTTCTGTGGAACTACAGGTTCCAGCAGGTCCTGCATGATTTCTTCAAGCTTCAGCATGCTTTTTCAGTCATGGGAATGCAGACACTTGTAGTGCTAAAAGTGCCTGCATACGCAAGCAGTTTTATTTATTTGACTGGCTACATTTGTGTGAAAGAGGTGTGTGTGTGTCTGTGTAGGCTCTTGTCAGTGTGCTTGTGTGTCTGTGTCAGTGAGTGCGTCTGGGGAGGTGATGGTGTGCTGAGAGATAACGCGGGGGGAGATGGTGTGGCTAAGAGATGCAGGGGGCAGGAAGTTACACAGGGGGAACGAGTCTGGTTGAACCGCTGTTGTAAGATGATGACCTTGTTAATATTCCCACACAAACAGGAATCTTCTGGACGATGTGACCTACATGAATAGTGAATGCCGACTGAAGATGCCGTCTTCCCATGGAGGATATATTTCTTCAGAGGTTCCACATTGTGAGAAACCACCATATAGGTAAGGTGCATATGTAATGGAAAGTAATGTTCCCAGAGTGATGAGAAATGGGTGGCGTGTCATGTTGGCACAGCCCATTTTCAGTGGCCACACCCCCTCGGTATGTGACCACGCCCATTTTTTTTGCTGCGCGCCTCTGGCGCGCATATATGTCTTCTTATTTACATTTATATGGGGCGGGAGGGGGCACGCCAATCTTCAACTTGCCCAGTACTCCAATGACCCTAGTCATCATGCCTCTGGCTGTTTTTTTCCTAGGGAAGAGGCACACATCCCCCTGCAGAATAGGCTTGGACTATGTGACAGGAGGACCCCACGCTTTGGATTTTCTTATCGCATCAGCAGCACAGGATCTTAACTTTGAGCAATTGCCTGGGAGACTTGGCAGACTGAATTAGGCATCTTGTAAGTGAATGTTAGCCAAATATGTCATTTTTAATCCATTCATAATGGCTACCTGTTCTGCAGGTGCACCCCACTGCTTCCAAGTCTGCAGGATGATTGCATTAAATAATGCAATTGGACAGGGTATGCAACCGCTTTAAGGCAGAGGTTCCCAATCTTTTTTGAATGGCGGCGCCCTAGAGTATCAGCATTGTTTTCATGGCACCCCTAAGCCAAAAGTCTGTTATTGAGAAATAATTATTAAGAAATTGCACTTACCCGTCATCCTCAGGTTGAGGTATGCGGTCTTGGACAGGTTGGCGCATCTGTTTTTCCACATATTTACATTACATTGACCAGAATTAATTTGATTTGGTGCTGGACCACCAACCTGAGGCACCCCTGCAAGTGTCCAAAGGCACCCCAGGGTGCTACGGCACACAGTTTGGGAACCACTGCTTTAAGGAATGCCTTGAAAACCATCCTAAATAGTTGCTAATTAAAGAGACTGTAACCTTCCATAAGTCGTTTGCTTCATTTTGTCCAGCACAGAAGAGTATATATGTTAGAAAACATTTTATATTATTTCTATTTCACCTGGTCTCTTTTATATTTTGTGTCCTTTCCGGACTTGACCACTTCCCCAGTGACATCATGTACCACCGCCATATCCTGCACATTGCCATTAGGTCATAACCTTAACCTATGTAGTGCGAAGATGATCAAATCTTAATTCTATTTACAGGATAATTCTGGGAGGCGTGAAACAGAGTTTGGGTGAAAGAAAGCAGAAGATTGGAAATTTAGTAAATGATGAATTGGGTAAGCAGTCTTAGTAGTACCAACATATAAATTGCATCATGTTCTGTATTAAGATTATTGGAATATATTCATTACTTAATATTTATATGAGAAAATTAATACACGGTAGGAATCCCTGTAAAATCTTGACCCAGATTGTGCGTAAACTAAGTATTTGTCATTGGGACCCTTACCACAGCCCAAAGTTTTCATATCACTCCTGAGGTGCCAGTAATCCATATGTGCTTCATAGAAATATTTTATGTCATTCAGAATACAAGGCCTTTAGTGCGTTGTGAGTGTCATGAAATGAGCATAACATTTTATTTTAATTTCTTCTTTGTTTTGGTCAGATTTTATTTCTTTGTAAAAATTTGCAGAACGTCACTGGATCCTCTTAATATTTTCCATACAACTCATTTTATCATTGTTGTAAAGGAGACAAGTGGGTAACAACAAGTACGGAGTAAGAACATATTCCTGATCCTGTAGTAGCAGATATACAGTATTTAAGAAGAGCTTATCACCTCATTTACTTTGCTAGACCTCACAGCCTCTTAACCTTCTAAGAACCTCCATTATGACAAAAAAACAAAGAGCACAACAAGCATAATCAATTTTAAAATATATTTATTATGAATTTTTAGCACAAGGAAAACAACACTTTATTTTTACTCTGCATTGTAAAATAAATTAGTGCCCAAGATTAGCCAGAGGCTCTTACAAGCTTGTCCTATAAGAGGACCAAGATGGTGGAAGCCTCGTGACTCACAAAGAGTCATCCTTCAGCACTCAGGAGAGGAAAAACCCCCTTTGGAGGAAACCTCTGGGGACCCATGGCTTGAAGGATTGCCCGTCGCTCTGGGCACTAGGAGGCTATGCAGAGTTATATTTCCAATTGATTTAAACTAGGATCATTTGACACTGAAATACAGTATACATTTCACCACATTAATAAATAACATTGGCTGACGTCATTAATATAGCTCCTGTCCACATCTCCTGACATTACCCAATTTACATTCCTCACAAAGCTGCGCAATTTGCTGAAGAGGATGGTCATCCCCTTTTGAGAAGCACCGAGTTTACCCGAATGGCTACTACATTGCGATAGATGTGCTGTGCTGCTAGAACCTCCAATTATAGAAATAAACAAGCTCAAGGTCATATTTTAGGGTAGTCAAGCTCCAAGTCTGCAGGCACATCCAAGTGAAACGCCCTTGTCTTTGATGAGATACTTACCTCAAGCGGATATCTTTCCCTCTGTGGGCTGGGTGCAAGAGATGTATATGGACTGTGTTAATGACAGCAATGATAATGCTATGTCAGTGTCCTGGGCGGTTAAGAGTGGTAGCAACAGCAAACAGTTACCATTATGACATCACAGCATGACCTCACTCGTGTTCTACATTCCTTAAAGGGGAAGTGCATAAGATAATAAGCTCTACTGATGTGTGATATGTTTATATTCCTCCATCACCTCTGCTTCCCATGATACACCTGCCATTTATTACACATCTGTCCCTTTGCCATCTCCTTATTTGCAAAAGTTCTCTTTTACTGCATCCACTCATTCAATGAATCAGTTTCTATCAGCTCTCTCTCATTTCATTAACCTGCTGCTTCTGTCCAATTTTCATTTTTCAAGACTGCTACTTGGGTAGAAATCAAGCAAGGGATTGAATTAATCTAAAAAACACAATTAAAAGGAAAATACTGTTAGGATGTTTATTATATATTGAAATGACATTAATAGCTGGGCCAAGGCTAGTTGTCTCTGCACCTCTGTAGGTGTGAGCAAAGCCGAGCGAGGTTTTCCTGCAGGATGACCAGCATTACATCAGTGTGCAATATTCTGATGGAAATGTGCTGCTAATTGAAACTCCCCAATTTGTCTCTGTTCCCAGTATAGAATATAATTGGCCATGATGAAGATACAGTGGAGGACCCATTGTGCCCATTATACGGTAGACCTTCAGGATTGATAAATATTCAGTTCAACCTAATGTAACTTGATCAGTATGCAATATTTCCCTGTTATGCTTGGCTACTATACCGATTAGGCCCATTGTGCTAAATATACACTCTGGGGGTCATTTAGAGCTGGAAGCAAGGCCTTTTTTTAGAGTGTAAAATGTGCTTTTTCAGACATCTCATGCACATGAAAAATGCGTTTCCCAGTGTCCATTGAACCCTCCTTCTGTGTCCCTGACTTGTGCATCCTTGAGTCTGGAGATGCAGACTGCGCGAGGGAAGGTGCGTGTATGTGCAGGAAAGAGGAATACAATCTGGCGCTGAATTGTAAACCCACAATTAAAGTATAGTAGTTTATTCTGGGTTTACATTCCAGCACTGGAAGGTAACCCTCTTTCCTAACATAACCCCAGGGTCTCTTTGGCAAATTCCACTTCTTCCTGGATGTCAAAATTTAAAGCATTTACCTTGCGGTATCACTCCAACACTGCCGGTCTGATTCTCTGCATACGTGTAGGCCAAGTACAGTAAATTGGTTAAACAAGGTTTGGGGAAGTGTTTGGTAAAATCAACCATTTTGTCACAAAGTTCGTGGGTTTTTATGTGTTTTTTTCTGTGGAACTACAGGTCCCAGCAGGTCCTGCATGATTTCTTCAAGCTTCAGCATGCTTTTTCAGTCATGGGTATGCAGACACTTGTAGTGCTAAAAGTGCCTGCATACGCAAGCAGTTTTACTTATTTGACTGGCTACATTTGTGTGAAAGAGGTGTGTGTGTGTCTGTGTAGGCTCTTGTCAGTGTGCGTGTGTGTCTGTGTCAGTGAGTGCGTCTGGGGAGGTGATGGTGTGCTGAGAGATAACGCGGGGGGAGATGGTGTGGCTAAGAGATGCAGGGGGCAGGAAGTTACACAGGGGGAACGAGTCTGGTTGAACCGCTGTTGTAAGATGATGACCTTGTTAATATTCCCACACAAACAGGAATCTTCTGGACGATGTGACCTACATGAGTAGTGAATGCCGACTGAAGATGCCGTCTTCCCATGGAGGATATATTTCTTCAGAGGTTCCACATTGTGAGAAACCACCATATAGGTAAGGTGCATATGTAATGGAAAGTAATGTTCCCAGAGTGATGAGAAATGGGTGGCGTGTCATGTTGGCACAGCCCATTTTCAGTGGCCACGCCCCCTCGGTATGTGACCACGCCCATTTTTTTTGCTGCGCGCCCCTGGCGCGCATATATGTCTTCTTATTTACGTTTATATGGGGCGGGAGGGGGCACGCCAATCTTCAACTTGCCCAGTACTCCAATGACCCTAGTCATCATGCCTCTGGCTGTTTTTTTCCTAGGGAAGAGGCACACATCCCCCTGCAGAATAGGCTTGGACTATGTGACAGGAGGACCCCACGCTTTGGATTTTCTTCTTATCGCATCAACAGCACAGGATCTTAACTTTGAGCAATTGCCTGGGAGACTTGGCAGACTGAATTAGGCATCTTGTAAGTGAATCTTAGCCAAATATGTCATTTTTAATCCATTCATAATGGCTACCTGTTCTGCAGGTGCACCCCACTGATTCCAAGTCTGCAGGATGATTGCATTAAATAATGCAATTGGACAGGGTATGCAACCGCTTTAAGGCAGAGGTTCCCAATCTTTTTTGAATGGCGGCGCCCTAGAGTATCAGCATTGTTTTCATGGCACCCCTAAGCCAAAAGTCTGTTATTGAGAAATAATTATTAAGAAATTGCACTTACCCGTCATCCTCAGGTTGAGGTATGCGGTCTTGGACAGGTTGGCGCATCTGTTTTTCCACATATTTACATTACATTGACCAGAATTAATTTGATTTGGTGCTGGACCACCAACCTGAGGCACCCCTGCAAGTGTCCAAAGGCACCCCAGGGTGCTACGGCACACAGTTTGGGAACCACTGCTTTAAGGAATGCCTTGAAAACCATCCTAAATAGTTGCTAATTAAAGAGACTGTAACCTTCCATAAGTCGTTTGCTTCATTTTGTCCAGCACAGAAGAGTATATATGTTAGAAAACATTTTATATTATTTCTATTTCACCTGGTCTCTTTTATATTTTGTGTCCTTTCCGGACTTGACCACTTCCCCAGTGACATCATGTACCACCGCCATATCCTGCACATTGCCATTAGGTCATAACCTTAACCTATGTAGTGCGAAGATGATCAAATCTTAATTCTATTTACAGGATAATTCTGGGAGGCGTGAAACAGAGTTTGGGTGAAAGAAAGCAGAAGATTGGAAATTTAGTAAATGATGAATTGGGTAAGCAGTCTTAGTAGTACCAACATATAAATTGCATCATGTTCTGTATTAAGATTATTGGAATATATTCATTACTTAATATTTATATGAGAAAATTAATACACGGTAGGAATCCCTGTAAAATCTTGACCCAGATTGTGCGTAAACTAAGTATTTGTCATTGGGACCCTTACCACAGCCCAAAGTTTTCATATCACTCCTGAGGTGCCAGTAATCCATATGTGCTTCATAGAAATATTTTATGTCATTCAGAATACAAGGCCTTTAGTGCGTTGTGAGTGTCATGAAATGAGCATAACATTTTATTTTAATTTCTTCTTTGTTTTGGTCAGATTTTATTTCTTTGTAAAAAATTGCAGAACGTCACTGGATCCTCTTAATATTTTCCATACAACTCATTTTATCATTGTTGTAAAGGAGACAAGTGGGTAACAACAAGTACGGAGTAAGAACATATTCCTGATCCTGTAGTAGCAGATATACAGTATTTAAGAAGAGCTTATCACCTCATTTACTTTGCTAGACCTCACAGCCTCTTAACCTTCTAGAACCTCCATTATGACAAAAAAACAAAGAGCACAACAAGCATAATCATTTTAAAATATATTTATTATGAATTTTTAGCACAAGGAAAACAACACTTTATTTTTACTCTGCATTGTAAAATAAATTAGTGCCCAAGATTAGCCAGAGGCTCTTACAAGCTTGTCCTATAAGAGGACCAAGATGGTGGAAGCCTCATGACTCACAAAGAGTCATCCTTCAGCACTCAGGAGAGGAAAAACCCCCTTTGGAGGAAACCTCTGGGGACCCATGGCTTGAAGGATTGCCCGTCCCTCTGGGCACTAGGAGGCTATGCAGAGTTATATTTCCAATTGATTTAAACTAGGATCATTTGACACTGAAATACAGTATACATTTCACCACATTAATAAATAACATTGGCTGACGTCATTAATATAGCTCCTGTCCACATCTCCTGACATTACCCAATTTACATTCCTCACAAAGCTGCGCAATTTGCTGAAGAGGATGGTCATCCCCTTTTGAGAAGCACCGAGTTTACCCGAATGGCTACTACATTGTGATAGATGTGCTGTGCTGCTAGAACCTCCAATTATAGAAATAAACAAGCTCAAGGTCATATTTTAGGGTAGTCAAGCTCCAAGTCTGCAGGCACATCCAAGTGAAACGCCCTTGTCTTTGATGAGATACTTACCTCAAGCGGATATCTTTCCCTCTGTGGGCTGGGTGCAAGAGATGTATATGGACTGTGTTAATGACAGCAATGATAATGCTATGTCAGTGTCCTGGGCGGTTAAGAGTGGTAGCAACAGCAAACAGTTACCATTATGACATCACAGCATGACCTCACTCGTGTTCTACATTCCTTAAAGGGGAAGTGCATAAGATAATAAGCTCTACTGATGTGTGATATGTTTATATTCCTCCATCACCTCTGCTTCCCATGATACACCTGCCATTTATTACACATCTGTCCCTTTGCCATCTCCTTATTTGTAAAAGTTCTCTTTTACTGCATCCACTCATTCAATGAATCAGTTTCTATCAGCTCTTTCTCATTTCATTAACCTGCTGCTTCTGTCCAATTTTCATTTTTCAAGACTGCTACTTGGGTAGAAAACAAGCAAGGGATTGAATTAATCTAAAAAACACAATTAAAAGGAAAATACTGTTAGGATGTTTATTATATATTGAAATGACATTAATAGCTGGGCCAAGGCTAGTTGTCTCTGCACCTCTGTAGGTGTGAGCAAAGCCGAGCGAGGTTTTCCTGCAGGATGACCAGCATTACATCAGTGTGCAATATTCTGATGGAAATGTGCTGCTAATTGAAACTCCCCAATTTGTCTCTGTTCCCAGTATAGAATATAATTGGCCATGATGAAGATACAGTGGAGGACCCATTGTGCCCATTATACGGTAGACCTTCAGGATTGATAAATATTCAGTTCAACCTAATGTAACTTGATCAGTATGCAATATTTCCCTGTTATGCTTGGCTACTATACCGATTAGGCCCATTGTGCTAAATATACACTCTGGGGGTCATTTAGAGCTGGAAGCAAGGCCTTTTTTTAGAGTGTAAAATGTGCTTTTTCAGACATCTCATGCACATGAAAAATGCGTTTCCCAGTGTCCATTGAACCCTCCTTCTGTGTCCCTGACTTGTGCATCCTTGAGTCTGGAGATGCAGACTGCGCGAGGGAAGGTGCGTGTATGTGCAGGAAAGAGGAATACAATCTGGCGCTATATTGTAAACCCACAATTAAAGTATAGTAGTTTATTCTGGGTTTACATTCCAGCACTGGAAGGTAACCCTCTTTCCTAACATAACCCCAGGGTCTCTTTGGCAAATTCCACTTCTTCCTGGATGTCAAAATTTAAAGCATTTACCTTGCGGTATCACTCCAACACTGCCGGTCTGATTCTCTGCATACGTGTAGGCCAAGTACAGTAAATTGGTTAAACAAGGTTTGGGGAAGTGTTTGGTAAAATCAACCATTTTGTCACAAAGTTCGTGGGTTTTTATGTGTTTTTTTCTGTGGAACTACAGGTCCCAGCAGGTCCTGCATGATTTCTTCAAGCTTCAGCATGCTTTTTCAGTCATGGGTATGCAGACACTTGTAGTGCTAAAAGTGCCTGCATACGCAAGCAGTTTTATTTATTTGACTGGCTACATTTGTGTGAAAGAGGTGTGTGTGTGTCTGTGTAGGCTCTTGTCAGTGTGCGTGTGTGTCCGTGTCAGTGAGTGCGTCTGGGGAGGTGATGGTGTGCTGAGAGATAACGCGGGGGGAGATGGTGTGGCTAAGAGATGCAGGGGGCAGGAAGTTACACAGGGGGAACGAGTCTGGTTGAACCGCTGTTGTAAGATGATGACCTTGTTAATATTCCCACACAAACAGGAATCTTCTGGACGATGTGACCTACATGAGTAGTGAATGCCGACTGAAGATGCCGTCTTCCCATGGAGGATATATTTCTTCAGAGGTTCCACATTGTGAGAAACCACCATATAGGTAAGGTGCATATGTAATGGAAAGTAATGTTCCCAGAGTGATGAGAAATGGGTGGCGTGTCATGTTGGCACAGCCCATTTTCAGTGGCCACGCCCCCTCGGTATGTGACCACGCCCATTTTTTTGCTGCGTGCCCCTGGCGCGCATATATGTCTTCTTATTTACGTTTATATGGGGCGGGAGGGGGCACGCCAATCTTCAACTTGCCCAGTACTCCAATGACCCTAGTCATCATGCCTCTGGCTGTTTTTTTCCTAGGGAAGAGGCACACATCCCCCTGCAGAATAGGCTTGGACTATGTGACAGGAGGACCCCACGCTTTGGATTTTCTTCTTATCGCATCAACAGCACAGGATCTTAACTTTGAGCAATTGCCTGGGAGACTTGGCAGACTGAATTAGGCATCTTGTAAGTGAATCTTAGCCAAATATGTCATTTTTAATCCATTCATAATGGCTACCTGTTCTGCAGGTGCACCCCACTGCTTCCAAGTCTGCAGGATGATTGCATTAAATAATGCAATTGGACAGGGTATGCAACCGCTTTAAGGCAGAGGTTCCCAATCTTTTTTGAATGGCGGCGCCCTAGAGTATCAGCATTGTTTTCATGGCACCCCTAAGCCAAAAGTCTGTTATTGAGAAATAATTATTAAGAAATTGCACTTACCCGTCATCCTCAGGTTGAGGTATGCGGTCTTGGACAGGTTGGCGCATCTGTTTTTCCACATATTTACATTACATTGACCAGAATTAATTTGATTTGGTGCTGGACCACCAACCTGAGGCACCCCTTCAAGTTTCCAAAGGCACCCCAGGGTGCTACGGCACACAATTTGGGAACCACTGCTTTAAGGAATGCCTTGAAAACCATCCTAAATAGTTGCTAATTAAAGAGACTGTAACCTTCCATAAGTCGTTTGCTTCATTTTGTCCAGCACAGATGAGTATATATGTTAGAAAACATTTTATATTATTTCTATTTCACCTGGTCTCTTTTATATTTTGTGTCCTTTCCGGACTTGACCACTTCCCCAGTGACATAATGTACCACCGCCATATCCTGCACATTGCCATTAGGTCATAACCTTAACCTATGTAGTGCAAAGATGATCAAATCTTAATTCTATTTACAGGATAATTCTGGGAGGCGTGAAACAGAGTTTGGGTGAAAGAAAGCAGAAGATTGAAAATTTAGTAAATGATGAATTGGGTAAGCAGTCTTAGTAGTACCAACATATAAATTGCATCATGTTCTGTATTAAGATTATTGGAATATATTCATTACTTAATATTTATATGAGAAAATTAATACACGGTAGGAATCCCTGTAAAATCTTGACCCAGATTGTGCGTAAACTAAGTATTTGTCTTTGGGACCCTTACCACAGCCCAAAGTTTTCATATCACTCCTGAGGTGCCAGTAATCCATATGTGCTTCATAGTAATATTTTATGTCATTCAGAATACAAGGCCTTTAGTGTGTTGTGAGTGTCATGAAATGAGCATAACATTTTATTTTAATTTCTTCTTTGTTTTGGTCAGATTTAATTTCTTTGTAAAAAATTGCAGAACGTCACTGGATCCTCTTAATATTTTCCATACAACTCATTTTATCATTGTTGTAAAGGAGACAAGTGGGTAACAACAAGTACGGAGTAAGAACATATTCCTGATCCTGTAGTAGCAGATATACAGTATTTAAGAAGAGCTTATCACCTCATTTACTTTGCTAGACCTCACAGCCTCTTAACCTTCTAGAACCTCCATTATGACAAAAAAACAAAGAGCACAACAAGCATAATCATTTTAAAATATATTTATTATGAATTTTTAGCACAAGGAAAACAACACTTTATTTTTACTCTGCATTGTAAAATAAATTAGTGCCCAAGATTAGCCAGAGGCTCTTACAAGCTTGTCCTATAAGAGGACCAAGATGGTGGAAGCCTCATGACTCACAAAGAGTCATCCTTCAGCACTCAGGAGAGGAAAAACCCCCTTTGGAGGAAACCTCTGGGGACCCTTGGCTTGAAGGATTGCCCGTCCCTCTGGGCACTAGGAGGCTATGCAGAGTTATATTTCCAATTGATTTAAACTAGGATCATTTGACACTGAAATACAGTATACATTTCACCACATTAATAAATAATATTGGCTGACGTCATTAATATAGCTCCTGTCCACATCTCCTGACATTACCCAATTTACATTCCTCACAAAGCTGCGCAATTTGCTGAAGAGGATGGTCATCCCCTTTTGAGAAGCACCGAGTTTACCCGAATGGCTACTACATTGCGATAGATGTGCTGTGCTGATAGAACCTCCAATTATAGAAATAAACAAGCTCAAGGTCATATTTTAGGGTAGTCAAGCTCCAAGTCTGCAGGCACATCCAAGTGAAACGCCCTTGTCTTTGATGAGATACTTACCTCAAGCGGATATCTTTCCCTCTGTGGGCTGGGTGCAAGAGATGTATATGGACTGTGTTAATGACAGCAATGATAATGCTATGTCAGTGTCCTGGGCGGTTAAGAGTGGTAGCAACAGCAAAGAGTTACCATTATGACATCACAGCATGACCTCACTCGTGTTCTACATTCCTTAAAGGGGAAGTGCATAAGATAATAAGCTCTACTGATGTGTGATATGTTTATATTCCTCCATCACCTCTGCTTCCCATGATACACCTGCCATTTATTACACATCTGTCCCTTTGCCATCTCCTTATTTGTAAAAGTTCTCTTTTACTGCATCCACTCATTCAATGAATCAGTTTCTATCAGCTCTTTCTCATTTCATTAACCTGCTGCTTCTGTCCAATTTTCATTTTTCAAGACTGCTACTTGGGTAGAAAACAAGCAAGGGATTGAATTAATCTAAAAAACACAATTAAAAGGAAAATACTGTTAGGATGTTTATTATATATTGAAATGACATTAATAGCTGGGCCAAGGCTAGTTGTCTCTGCACCTCTGTAGGTGTGAGCAAAGCCGAGCGAGGTTTTCCTGCAGGATGACCAGCATTACATCAGTGTGCAATATTCTGATGGAAATGTGCTGCTAATTGAAACTCCCCAATTTGTCTCTGTTCCCAGTATAGAATATAATTGGCCATGATGAAGATACAGTGGAGGACCCATTGTGCCCATTATACGGTAGACCTTCAGGATTGATAAATATTCAGTTCAACCTAATGTAACTTGATCAGTATGCAATATTTCCCTGTTATGCTTGGCTACTATACCGATTAGGCCCATTGTGCTAAATATACACTCTGGGGGTCATTTAGAGCTGGAAGCAAGGCCTTTTTTTAGAGTGTAAAATGTGCTTTTTCAGACATCTCATGCACATGAAAAATGCGTTTCCCAGTGTCCATTGAACCCTCCTTCTGTGTCCCTGACTTGTGCATCCTTGAGTCTGGAGATGCAGACTGCGCGAGGGAAGGTGCGTGTATGTGCAGGAAAGAGGAATACAATCTGGCGCTAAATTGTAAACCCACAATTAAAGTATAGTAGTTTATTCTGGGTTTACATTCCAGCACTGGAAGGTAACCCTCTTTCCTAACATAACCCCAGGGTCTCTTTGGCAAATTCCACTTCTTCCTGGATGTCAAAATTTAAAGCATTTACCTTGCGGTATCACTCCAACACTGCCGGTCTGATTCTCTGCATACGTGTAGGCCAAGTACAGTAAATTGGTTAAACAAGGTTTGGGGAAGTGTTTGGTAAAATCAACCATTTTGTCACAAAGTTCGTGGGTTTTTATGTGTTTTTTTCTGTGGAACTACAGGTCCCAGCAGGTCCTGCATGATTTCTTCAAGCTTCAGCATGCTTTTTCAGTCATGGGTATGCAGACACTTGTAGTGCTAAAAGTGCCTGCATACGCAAGCAGTTTTATTTATTTGACTGGCTACATTTGTGTGAAAGAGGTGTGTGTGTGTCTGTGTAGGCTCTTGTCAGTGTGCGTGTGTGTCCGTGTCAGTGAGTGCGTCTGGGGAGGTGATGGTGTGCTGAGAGATAACGCGGGGGGAGATGGTGTGGCTAAGAGATGCAGGGGGCAGGAAGTTACACAGGGGGAACGAGTCTGGTTGAACCGCTGTTGTAAGATGATGACCTTGTTAATATTCCCACACAAACAGGAATCTTCTGGACGATGTGACCTACATGAGTAGTGAATGCCGACTGAAGATGCCGTCTTCCCATGGAGGATATATTTCTTCAGAGGTTCCACATTGTGAGAAACCACCATATAGGTAAGGTGCATATGTAATGGAAAGTAATGTTCCCAGAGTGATGAGAAATGGGTGGCGTGTCATGTTGGCACAGCCCATTTTCAGTGGCCACGCCCCCTCGGTATGTGACCACGCCCATTTTTTTGCTGCGTGCCCCTGGCGCGCATATATGTCTTCTTATTTACGTTTATATGGGGCGGGAGGGGGCACGCCAATCTTCAACTTGCCCAGTACTCCAATGACCCTAGTCATCATGCCTCTGGCTGTTTTTTTCCTAGGGAAGAGGCACACATCCCCCTGCAGAATAGGCTTGGACTATGTGACAGGAGGACCCCACGCTTTGGATTTTCTTCTTATCGCATCAACAGCACAGGATCTTAACTTTGAGCAATTGCCTGGGAGACTTGGCAGACTGAATTAGGCATCTTGTAAGTGAATGTTAGCCAAATATGTCATTTTTAATCCATTCATAATGGCTACCTGTTCTGCAGGTGCACCCCACTGCTTCCAAGTCTGCAGGATGATTGCATTAAATAATGCAATTGGACAGGGTATGCAACCGCTTTAAGGCAGAGGTTCCCAATCTTTTTTGAATGGCGGCGCCCTAGAGTATCAGCATTGTTTTCATGGCACCCCTAAGCCAAAAGTCTGTTATTGAGAAATAATTATTAAGAAATTGCACTTACCCGTCATCCTCAGGTTGAGGTATGCGGTCTTGGACAGGTTGGCGCATCTGTTTTTCCACATATTTACATTACATTGACCAGAATTAATTTGATTTGGTGCTGGACCACCAACCTGAGGCACCCCTTCAAGTTTCCAAAGGCACCCCAGGGTGCTACGGCACACAATTTGGGAACCACTGCTTTAAGGAATGCCTTGAAAACCATCCTAAATAGTTGCTAATTAAAGAGACTGTAACCTTCCATAAGTCGTTTGCTTCATTTTGTCCAGCACAGATGAGTATATATGTTAGAAAACATTTTATATTATTTCTATTTCACCTGGTCTCTTTTATATTTTGTGTCCTTTCCGGACTTGACCACTTCCCCAGTGACATAATGTACCACCGCCATATCCTGCACATTGCCATTAGGTCATAACCTTAACCTATGTAGTGCGAAGATGATCAAATCTTAATTCTATTTACAGGATAATTCTGGGAGGCGTGAAACAGAGTTTGGGTGAAAGAAAGCAGAAGATTGGAAATTTAGTAAATGATGAATTGGGTAAGCAGTCTTAGTAGTACCAACATATAAATTGCATCATGTTCTGTATTAAGATTATTGGAATATATTCATTACTTAATATTTATATGAGAAAATTAATACACGGTAGGAATCCCTGTAAAATCTTGACCCAGATTGTGCGTAAACTAAGTATTTGTCATTGGGACCCTTACCACAGCCCAAAGTTTTCATATCACTCCTGAGGTGCCAGTAATCCATATGTGCTTCATAGTAATATTTTATGTCATTCAGAATACAAGGCCTTTAGTGTGTTGTGAGTGTCATGAAATGAGCATAACATTTTATTTTAATTTCTTCTTTGTTTTGGTCAGATTTAATTTCTTTGTAAAAAATTGCAGAACGTCACTGGATCCTCTTAATATTTTCCATACAACTCATTTTATCATTGTTGTAAAGGAGACAAGTGGGTAACAACAAGTACGGAGTAAGAACATATTCCTGATCCTGTAGTAGCAGATATACAGTATTTAAGAAGAGCTTATCACCTCATTTACTTTGCTAGACCTCACAGCCTCTTAACCTTCTAGAACCTCCATTATGACAAAAAAACAAAGAGCACAACAAGCATAATCATTTTAAAATATATTTATTATGAATTTTTAGCACAAGGAAAACAACACTTTATTTTTACTCTGCATTGTAAAATAAATTAGTGCCCAAGATTAGCCAGAGGCTCTTACAAGCTTGTCCTATAAGAGGACCAAGATGGTGGAAGCCTCATGACTCACAAAGAGTCATCCTTCAGCACTCAGGAGAGGAAAAACCCCCTTTGGAGGAAACCTCTGGGGACCCATGGCTTGAAGGATTGCCCGTCCCTCTGGGCACTAGGAGGCTATGCAGAGTTATATTTCCAATTGATTTAAACTAGGATCATTTGACACTGAAATACAGTATACATTTCACCACATTAATAAATAATATTGGCTGACGTCATTAATATAGCTCCTGTCCACATCTCCTGACATTACCCAATTTACATTCCTCACAAAGCTGCGCAATTTGCTGAAGAGGATGGTCATCCCCTTTTGAGAAGCACCGAGTTTACCCGAATGGCTACTACATTGCGATAGATGTGCTGTGCTGCTAGAACCTCCAATTATAGAAATAAACAAGCTCAAGGTCATATTTTAGGGTAGTCAAGCTCCAAGTCTGCAGGCACATCCAAGTGAAACGCCCTTGTCTTTGATGAGATACTTACCTCAAGCGGATATCTTTCCCTCTGTGGGCTGGGTGCAAGAGATGTATATGGACTGTGTTAATGACAGCAATGATAATGCTATGTCAGTGTCCTGGGCGGTTAAGAGTGGTAGCAACAGCAAAGAGTTACCATTATGACATCACAGCATGACCTCACTCGTGTTCTACATTCCTTAAAGGGGAAGTGCATAAGATAATAAGCTCTACTGATGTGTGATATGTTTATATTCCTCCATCACCTCTGCTTCCCATGATACACCTGCCATTTATTACACATCTGTCCCTTTGCCATCTCCTTATTTGTAAAAGTTCTCTTTTACTGCATCCACTCATTCAATGAATCAGTTTCTATCAGCTCTTTCTCATTTCATTAACCTGCTGCTTCTGTCCAATTTTCATTTTTCAAGACTGCTACTTGGGTAGAAAACAAGCAAGGGATTAAATTAATCTAAAAAACACAATTAAAAGGAAAATACTGTTAGGATGTTTATTATATATTGAAATGACATTAATAGCTGGGCCAAGGCTAGTTGTCTCTGCACCTCTGTAGGTGTGAGCAAAGCCGAGCGAGGTTTTCCTGCAGGATGACCAGCATTACATCAGTGTGCAATATTCTGATGGAAATGTGCTGCTAATTGAAACTCCCCAATTTGTCTCTGTTCCCAGTATAGAATATAATTGGCCATGATGAAGATACAGTGGAGGACCCATTGTGCCCATTATACGGTAGACCTTCAGGATTGATAATTATTCAGTTCAACCTAATGTAACTTGATCAGTATGCAATATTTCCCTGTTATGCTTGGCTACTATACCGATTAGGCCCATTGTGCTAAATATATACTCTGGGGGTCATTTAGAGCTGGAAGCAAGGCCTTTTTTTAGAGTGTAAAATGTGCTTTTTCAGACATCTCATGCACATGAAAAATGCGTTTCCCAGTGTCCATTGAACCCTCCTTCTGTGTCCCTGACTTGTGCATCCTTGAGTCTGGAGATGCAGACTGCGCGAGGGAAGGTGCGTGTATGTGCAGGAAAGAGGAATACAATCTGGCGCTAAATTGTAAACCCACAATTAAAGTATAGTAGTTTATTCTGGGTTTACATTCCAGCACTGGAAGGTAACCCTCTTTCCTAACATAACCCCAGGGTCTCTTTGGCAAATTCCACTTCTTCCTGGATGTCAAAATTTAAAGCATTTACCTTGCGGTATCACTCCAACACTGCCGGTCTGATTCTCTGCATACGTGTAGGCCAAGTACAGTAAATTGGTTAAACAAGGTTTGGGGAAGTGTTTGGTAAAATCAACCATTTTGTCACAAAGTTCGTGGGTTTTTATGTGTTTTTTTCTGTGGAACTACAGGTCCCAGCAGGTCCTGCATGATTTCTTCAAGCTTCAGCATGCTTTTTCAGTCATGGGTATGCAGACACTTGTAGTGCTAAAAGTGCCTGCATACGCAAGCAGTTTTATTTATTTGACTGGCTACATTTGTGTGAAAGAGGTGTGTGTGTGTCTGTGTAGGCTCTTGTCAGTGTGCGTGTGTGTCCGTGTCAGTGAGTGCGTCTGGGGAGGTGATGGTGTGCTGAGAGATAACGCGGGGGGAGATGGTGTGGCTAAGAGATGCAGGGGGCAGGAAGTTACACAGGGGGAACGAGTCTGGTTGAACCGCTGTTGTAAGATGATGACCTTGTTAATATTCCCACACAAACAGGAATCTTCTGGACGATGTGACCTACATGAGTAGTGAATGCCGACTGAAGATGCCGTCTTCCCATGGAGGATATATTTCTTCAGAGGTTCCACATTGTGAGAAACCACCATATAGGTAAGGTGCATATGTAATGGAAAGTAATGTTCCCAGAGTGATGAGAAATGGGTGGCGTGTCATGTTGGCACAGCCCATTTTCAGTGGCCACGCCCCCTCGGTATGTGACCACGCCCATTTTTTTGCTGCGCGCCCCTGGCGCGCATATATGTCTTCTTGTTTACGTTTATATGGGGCGGGAGGGGGCACGCCAATCTTCAACTTGCCCAGTACTCCAATGACCCTAGTCATCATGCCTCTGGCTGTTTTTTTCCTAGGGAAGAGGCACACATCCCCCTGCAGAATAGGCTTGGACTATGTGACAGGAGGACCCCACGCTTTGGATTTTCTTCTTATCGCATCAACAGCACAGGATCTTAACTTTGAGCAATTGCCTGGGAGACTTGGCAGACTGAATTAGGCATCTTGTAAGTGAATCTTAGCCAAATATGTCATTTTTAATCCATTCATAATGGCTACCTGTTCTGCAGGTGCACCCCACTGCTTCCAAGTCTGCAGGATGATTGCATTAAATAATGCAATTGGACAGGGTATGCAACCGCTTTAAGGCAGAGGTTCCCAATCTTTTTTGAATGGCGGCGCCCTAGAGTATCAGCATTGTTTTCATGGCACCCCTAAGCCAAAAGTCTGTTATTGAGAAATAATTATTAAGAAATTGCACTTACCCGTCATCCTCAGGTTGAGGTATGCGGTCTTGGACAGGTTGGCGCATCTGTTTTTCCACATATTTACATTACATTGACCAGAATTAATTTGATTTGGTGCTGGACCACCAACCTGAGGCACCCCTTCAAGTTTCCAAAGGCACCCCAGGGTGCTACGGCACACAATTTGGGAACCACTGCTTTAAGGAATGCCTTGAAAACCATCCTAAATAGTTGCTAATTAAAGAGACTGTAACCTTCCATAAGTCGTTTGCTTCATTTTGTCCAGCACAGATGAGTATATATGTTAGAATACATTTTATATTATTTCTATTTCACCTGGTCTCTTTTATATTTTGTGTCCTTTCCGGACTTGACCACTTCCCCAGTGACATAATGTACCACCGCCATATCCTGCACATTGCCATTAGGTCATAACCTTAACCTATGTAGTGCGAAGATGATCAAATCTTAATTCTATTTACAGGATAATTCTGGGAGGCGTGAAACAGAGTTTGGGTGAAAGAAAGCAGAAGATTGGAAATTTAGTAAATGATGAATTGGGTAAGCAGTCTTAGTAGTACCAACATATAAATTGCATCATGTTCTGTATTAAGATTATTGGAATATATTCATTACTTAATATTTATATGAGAAAATTAATACACGGTAGGAATCCCTGTAAAATCTTGACCCAGATTGTGCGTAAACTAAGTATTTGTCTTTGGGACCCTTACCACAGCCCAAAGTTTTCATATCACTCCTGAGGTGCCAGTAATCCATATGTGCTTCATAGTAATATTTTATGTCATTCAGAATACAAGGCCTTTAGTGTGTTGTGAGTGTCATGAAATGAGCATAACATTTTATTTTAATTTCTTCTTTGTTTTGGTCAGATTTAATTTCTTTGTAAAAAATTGCAGAACGTCACTGGATCCTCTTAATATTTTCCATACAACTCATTTTATCATTGTTGTAAAGGAGACAAGTGGGTAACAACAAGTACGGAGTAAGAACATATTCCTGATCCTGTAGTAGCAGATATACAGTATTTAAGAAGAGCTTATCACCTCATTTACTTTGCTAGACCTCACAGCCTCTTAACCTTCTAGAACCTCCATTATGACAAAAAAACAAAGAGCACAACAAGCATAATCATTTTAAAATATATTTATTATGAATTTTTAGCACAAGGAAAACAACACTTTATTTTTACTCTGCATTGTAAAATAAATTAGTGCCCAAGATTAGCCAGAGGCTCTTACAAGCTTGTCCTATAAGAGGACCAAGATGGTGGAAGCCTCATGACTCACAAAGAGTCATCCTTCAGCACTCAGGAGAGGAAAAACCCCCTTTGGAGGAAACCTCTGGGGACCCATGGCTTGAAGGATTGCCCGTCCCTCTGGGCACTAGGAGGCTATGCAGAGTTATATTTCCAATTGATTTAAACTAGGATCATTTGACACTGAAATACAGTATACATTTCACCACATTAATAAATAATATTGGCTGACGTCATTAATATAGCTCCTGTCCACATCTCCTGACATTACCCAATTTACATTCCTCACAAAGCTGCGCAATTTGCTGAAGAGGATGGTCATCCCCTTTTGAGAAGCACCGAGTTTACCCGAATGGCTACTACATTGCGATAGATGTGCTGTGCTGCTAGAACCTCCAATTATAGAAATAAACAAGCTCAAGGTCATATTTTAGGGTAGTCAAGCTCCAAGTCTGCAGGCACATCCAAGTGAAACGCCCTTGTCTTTGATGAGATACTTACCTCAAGCGGATATCTTTCCCTCAGTGGGGTGGGTGCAAGATATGTATATGGAGTGTGTTAATGACAGCAATGATAATGCTATGTCAGTGTCCTGGGCGGTTAAGAGTGGTAGCAACAGCAAACAGTTACCATTATGACATCACAGCATGACCTCACTCGTGTTCTACATTCCTTAAAGGGGAAGTGCATAAGATAATAAGCTCTACTGATGTGTGATATGTTTATATTCCTCCATCACCTCTGCTTCCCATGATACACCTGCCATTTATTACACATCTGTCCCTTTGCCATCTCCTTATTTGTAAAAGTTCTCTTTTACTGCATCCACTCATTCAATGAATCAGTTTCTATCAGCTCTTTCTCATTTCATTAACCTGCTGCTTCTGTCCAATTTTCATTTTTCAAGACTGCTACTTGGGTAGAAAACAAGCAAGGGATTGAATTAATCTAAAAAACACAATTAAAAAGAAAATACTGTTAGGATGTTTATTATATATTGAAATGACATTAATAGCTGGGCCAAGGCTAGTTGTCTCTGCACCTCTGTAGGTGTGAGCAAAGCCAAGCAAGGTTTTCCTGCAGGATGACCAGCATTACATCAGTGTGCAATATTCTGATGGAAACGTGCTGCTAATTGAAACTCCCCAATTTGTCTCTGTTCCCAGTATAGAATATAATTGGCCATGATGAAGATACAGTGGAGGACCCATTGTGCCCATTATACGGTAGACCTTCAGGATTGATAAATATTCAGTTCAACCTAATGTAACTTGATCAGTATGCAATATTTCCCTGTTATGCTTGGCTACTATACCGATTAGGCCCATTGTGCTAAATATACACTCTGGGGGTCATTTAGAGCTGGAAGCAAGGCCTTTTTTTAGAGTGTAAAATGTGCTTTTTCAGACATCTCATGCACATGAAAAATGCGTTTCCCAGTGTCCATTGAACCCTCCTTCTGTGTCCCTGACTTGTGCATCCTTGAGTCTGGAGATGCAGACTGCGCGAGGGAAGGTGCGTGTATGTGCAGGAAAGAGGAATACAATCTGGCGCTGAATTGTAAACCCACAATTAAAGTATAGTAGTTTATTCTGGGTTTACATTCCAGCACTGGAAGGTAACCCTCTTTCCTAACATAACCCCAGGGTCTCTTTGGCAAATTCCACTTCTTCCTGGATGTCAAAATTTAAAGCATTTACCTTGCGGTATCACTCCAACACTGCCGGTCTGATTCTCTGCATACGTGTAGGCCAAGTACAGTAAATTGGTTAAACAAGGTTTGGGGAAGTGTTTGGTAAAATCAACCATTTTGTCACAAAGTTCGTGGGTTTTTATGTGTTTTTTTCTGTGGAACTACAGGTTCCAGCAGGTCCTGCATGATTTCTTCAAGCTTCAGCATGCTTTTTCAGTCATGGGTATGCAGACACTTGTAGTGCTAAAAGTGCCTGCATACGCAAGCAGTTTTATTTATTTGACTGGCTACATTTGTGTGAAAGAGGTGTGTGTGTGTCTGTGTAGGCTCTTGTCAGTGTGCGTGTGTGTCTGTGTCAGTGAGTGCGTCTGGGGAGGTGATGGTGTGCTGAGAGATAACGCGGGGGGAGATGGTGTGGCTAAGAGATGCAGGGGGCAGGAAGTTACACAGGGGGAACGAGTCTGGTTGAACCGCTGTTGTAAGATGATGACCTTGTTAATATTCCCACACAAACAGGAATCTTCTGGACGATGTGACCTACATGAGTAGTGAATGCCGACTGAAGATGCCGTCTTCCCATGGAGGATATATTTCTTCAGAGGTTCCACATTGTGAGAAACCACCATATAGGTAAGGTGCATATGTAATGGAAAGTAATGTTCCCAGAGTGATGAGAAATGGGTGGCGTGTCATGTTGGCACAGCCCATTTTCAGTGGCCACGCCCCCTCGGTATGTGACCACGCCCATTTTTTTGCTGCGCGCCCCTGGCGCGCATATATGTCTTCTTGTTTACGTTTATATGGGGCGGGAGGGGGCACGCCAATCTTCAACTTGCCCAGTACTCCAATGACCCTAGTCATCATGCCTCTGGCTGTTTTTTTCCTAGGGAAGAGGCACACATCCCCCTGCAGAATAGGCTTGGACTATGTGACAGGAGGACCCCACGCTTTGGATTTTCTTCTTATCGCATCAACAGCACAGGATCTTAACTTTGAGCAATTGCCTGGGAGACTTGGCAGACTGAATTAGGCATCTTGTAAGTGAATCTTAGCCAAATATGTCATTTTTAATCCATTCATAATGGCTACCTGTTCTGCAGGTGCACCCCACTGCTTCCAAGTCTGCAGGATGATTGCATTAAATAATGCAATTGGACAGGGTATGCAACCGCTTTAAGGCAGAGGTTCCCAATCTTTTTTGAATGGCGGCGCCCTAGAGTATCAGCATTGTTTTCATGGCACCCCTAAGCCAAAAGTCTGTTATTGAGAAATAATTATTAAGAAATTGCACTTACCCGTCATCCTCAGGTTGAGGTATGCGGTCTTGGACAGGTTGGCGCATCTGTTTTTCCACATATTTACATTACATTGACCAGAATTAATTTGATTTGGTGCTGGACCACCAACCTGAGGCACCCCTGCAAGTGTCCAAAGGCACCCCAGGGTGCTACGGCACACAGTTTGGGAACCACTGCTTTAAGGAATGCCTTGAAAACCATCCTAAATAGTTGCTAATTAAAGAGACTGTAACCTTCCATAAGTCGTTTGCTTCATTTTGTCCAGCACAGATGAGTATATATGTTAGAAAACATTTTATATTATTTCTATTTCACCTGGTCTCTTTTATATTTTGTGTCCTTTCCGGACTTGACCACTTCCCCAGTGACATAATGTACCACCGCCATATCCTGCACATTGCCATTAGGTCATAACCTTAACCTATGTAGTGCGAAGATGATCAAATCTTAATTCTATTTACAGGATAATTCTGGGAGGCGTGAAACAGAGTTTGGGTGAAAGAAAGCAGAAGATTGAAAATTTAGTAAATGATGAATTGGGTAAGCAGTCTTAGTAGTACCAACATATAAATTGCATCATGTTCTGTATTAAGATTATTGGAATATATTCATTACTTAATATTTATATGAGAAAATTAATACACGGTAGGAATCCCTGTAAAATCTTGACCCAGATTGTGCGTAAACTAAGTATTTGTCATTGGGACCCTTACCACAGCCCAAAGTTTTCATATCACTCCTGAGGTGCCAGTAATCCATATGTGCTTCATAGTAATATTTTATGTCATTCAGAATACAAGGCCTTTAGTGTGTTGTGAGTGTCATGAAATGAGCATAACATTTTATTTTAATTTCTTCTTTGTTTTGGTCAGATTTAATTTCTTTGTAAAAAATTGCAGAACGTCACTGGATCCTCTTAATATTTTCCATACAACTCATTTTATCATTGTTGTAAAGGAGACGTGGGTAACAACAAGTACGGAGTAAGAACATATTCCTGATCCTGTAGTAGCAGATATACAGTATTTAAGAAGAGCTTATCACCTCATTTACTTTGCTAGACCTCACAGCCTCTTAACCTTCTAAGAACCTCCATTATGACAAAAAAACAAAGAGCACAACAAGCATAATCATTTTAAAATATATTTATTATGAATTTTTAGCACAAGGAAAACAACACTTTATTTTTACTCTGCATTGTAAAATAAATTAGTGCCCAAGATTAGCCAGAGGCTCTTACAAGCTTGTCCTATAAGAGGACCAAGATGGTGGAAGCCTCATGACTCACAAAGAGTCATCCTTCAGCACTCAGGAGAGGAAAAACCCCCTTTGGAGGAAACCTCTGGGGACCCATGGCTTGAAGGATTGCCCGTCCCTCTGGGCACTAGGAGGCTATGCAGAGTTATATTTCCAATTGATTTAAACTAGGATCATTTGACACTGAAATACAGTATACATTTCACCACATTAATAAATAATATTGGCTGACGTCATTAATATAGCTCCTGTCCACATCTCCTGACATTACCCAATTTACATTCCTCACAAAGCTGCGCAATTTGCTGAAGAGGATGGTCATCCCCTTTTGAGAAGCACCGAGTTTACCCGAATGGCTACTACATTGCGATAGATGTGCTGTGCTGCTAGAACCTCCAATTATAGAAATAAACAAGCTCAAGGTCATATTTTAGGGTAGTCAAGCTCCAAGTCTGCAGGCACATCCAAGTGAAACGCCCTTGTCTTTGATGAGATACTTACCTCAAGCGGATATCTTTCCCTCAGTGGGCTGGGTGCAAGATATGTATATGGAGTGTGTTATTGATAGCAATGATAATGCTATGTCAGTGTCCTGGGCGGTTAAGAGTGGTAGCAACAGCAAACAGTTACCATTATGACATCACAGCATGACCTCACTCGTGTTCTACATTCCTTAAAGGGGAAGTGCATAAGATAATAAGCTCTACTGATGTGTGATATGTTTATATTCCTCCATCACCTCTGCTTCCCATGATACACCTGCCATTTATTACACATCTGTCCCTTTGCCATCTCCTTATTTGTAAAAGTTCTCTTTTACTGCATCCACTCATTCAATGAATCAGTTTCTATCAGCTCTTTCTCATTTCATTAACCTGCTGCTTCTGTCCAATTTTCATTTTTCAAGACTGCTACTTGGGTAGAAAACAAGCAAGGGATTGAATTAATCTAAAAAACACAATTAAAAAGAAAATACTGTTAGGATGTTTATTATATATTGAAATGACATTAATAGCTGGGCCAAGGCTAGTTGTCTCTGCACCTCTGTAGGTGTGAGCAAAGCCAAGCAAGGTTTTCCTGCAGGATGACCAGCATTACATCAGTGTGCAATATTCTGATGGAAACGTGCTGCTAATTGAAACTCCCCAATTTGTCTCTGTTCCCAGTATAGAATATAATTGGCCATGATGAAGATACAGTGGAGGACCCATTGTGCCCATTATACGGTAGACCTTCAGGATTGATAAATATTCAGTTCAACCTAATGTAACTTGATCAGTATGCAATATTTCCCTGTTATGCTTGGCTACTATACCGATTAGGCCCATTGTGCTAAATATACACTCTGGGGGTCATTTAGAGCTGGAAGCAAGGCCTTTTTTTAGAGTGTAAAATGTGCTTTTTCAGACATCTCATGCACATGAAAAATGCGTTTCCCAGTGTCCATTGAACCCTCCTTCTGTGTCCCTGACTTGTGCATCCTTGAGTCTGGAGATGCAGACTGCGCGAGGGAAGGTGCGTGTATGTGCAGGAAAGAGGAATACAATCTGGCGCTGAATTGTAAACCCACAATTAAAGTATAGTAGTTTATTCTGGGTTTACATTCCAGCACTGGAAGGTAACCCTCTTTCCTAACATAACCCCAGGGTCTCTTTGGCAAATTCCACTTCTTCCTGGATGTCAAAATTTAAAGCATTTACCTTGCGGTATCACTCCAACACTGCCGGTCTGATTCTCTGCATACGTGTAGGCCAAGTACAGTAAATTGGTTAAACAAGGTTTGGGGAAGTGTTTGGTAAAATCAACCATTTTGTCACAAAGTTCGTGGGTTTTTATGTGTTTTTTTCTGTGGAACTACAGGTTCCAGCAGGTCCTGCATGATTTCTTCAAGCTTCAGCATGCTTTTTCAGTCATGGGTATGCAGACACTTGTAGTGCTAAAAGTGCCTGCATACGCAAGCAGTTTTATTTATTTGACTGGCTACATTTGTGTGAAAGAGGTGTGTGTGTGTCTGTGTAGGCTCTTGTCAGTGTGCGTGTGTGTCTGTGTCAGTGAGTGCGTCTGGGGAGGTGATGGTGTGCTGAGAGATAACGCGGGGGGAGATGGTGTGGCTAAGAGATGCAGGGGGCAGGAAGTTACACAGGGGGAACGAGTCTGGTTGAACCGCTGTTGTAAGATGATGACCTTGTTAATATTCCCACACAAACAGGAATCTTCTGGACGATGTGACCTACATGAGTAGTGAATGCCGACTGAAGATGCCGTCTTCCCATGGAGGATATATTTCTTCAGAGGTTCCACATTGTGAGAAACCACCATATAGGTAAGGTGCATATGTAATGGAAAGTAATGTTCCCAGAGTGATGAGAAATGGGTGGCGTGTCATGTTGGCACAGCCCATTTTCAGTGGCCACACCCCCTCGGTATGTGACCACGCCCATTTTTTTGCTGCGCGCCCCTGGCGCGCATATATGTCTTCTTGTTTACGTTTATATGGGGCGGGAGGGGGCACGCCAATCTTCAACTTGCCCAGTACTCCAATGACCCTAGTCATCATGCCTCTGGCTGTTTTTTTCCTAGGGAAGAGGCACACATCCCCCTGCAGAATAGGCTTGGACTATGTGACAGGAGGACCCCACGCTTTGGATTTTCTTCTTATCGCATCAACAGCACAGGATCTTAACTTTGAGCAATTGCCTGGGAGACTTGGCAGACTGAATTAGGCATCTTGTAAGTGAATCTTAGCCAAATATGTCATTTTTAATCCATTCATAATGGCTACCTGTTCTGCAGGTGCTCCCCACTGCTTCCAAGTCTGCAGGATGATTGCATTAAATAATGCAATTGGACAGGGTATGCAACCGCTTTAAGGCAGAGGTTCCCAATCTTTTTTGAATGGCGGCGCCCTAGAGTATCAGCATTGTTTTCATGGCACCCCTAAGCCAAAAGTCTGTTATTGAGAAATAATTATTAAGAAATTGCACTTACCCGTCATCCTCAGGTTGAGGTATGCGGTCTTGGACAGGTTGGCGCATCTGTTTTTCCACATATTTACATTACATTGACCAGAATTAATTTGATTTGGTGCTGGACCACCAACCTGAGGCACCCCTTCAAGTTTCCAAAGGCACCCCTGGGTGCTACGGCACACAATTTGGGAACCACTGCTTTAAGGAATGCCTTGAAAACCATCCTAAATAGTTGCTAATTAAAGAGACTGTAACCTTCCATAAGTCGTTTGCTTCATTTTGTCCAGCACAGATGAGTATATATGTTAGAATACATTTTATATTATTTCTATTTCACCTGGTCTCTTTTATATTTTGTGTCCTTTCCGGACTTGACCACTTCCCCAGTGACATAATGTACCACCGCCATATCCTGCACATTGCCATTAGGTCATAACCTTAACCTATGTAGTGCGAAGATGATCAAATCTTAATTCTATTTACAGGATAATTCTGGGAGGCGTGAAACAGAGTTTGGGTGAAAGAAAGCAGAAGATTGGAAATTTAGTAAATGATGAATTGGGTAAGCAGTCTTAGTAGTACCAACATATAAATTGCATCATGTTCTGTATTAAGATTATTGGAATATATTCATTACTTAATATTTATATGAGAAAATTAATACACGGTAGGAATCCCTGTAAAATCTTGACCCAGATTGTGCGTAAACTAAGTATTTGTCTTTGGGACCCTTACCACAGCCCAAAGTTTTCATATCACTCCTGAGGTGCCAGTAATCCATATGTGCTTCATAGTAATATTTTATGTCATTCAGAATACAAGGCCTTTAGTGTGTTGTGAGTGTCATGAAATGAGCATAACATTTTATTTTAATTTCTTCTTTGTTTTGGTCAGATTTAATTTCTTTGTAAAAAATTGCAGAACGTCACTGGATCCTCTTAATATTTTCCATACAACTCATTTTATCATTGTTGTAAAGGAGACAAGTGGGTAACAACAAGTACGGAGTAAGAACATATTCCTGATCCTGTAGTAGCAGATATACAGTATTTAAGAAGAGCTTATCACCTCATTTACTTTGCTAGACCTCACAGCCTCTTAACCTTCTAGAACCTCCATTATGACAAAAAAACAAAGAGCACAACAAGCATAATCATTTTAAAATATATTTATTATGAATTTTTAGCACAAGGAAAACAACACTTTATTTTTACTCTGCATTGTAAAATAAATTAGTGCCCAAGATTAGCCAGAGGCTCTTACAAGCTTGTCCTATAAGAGGACCAAGATGGTGGAAGCCTCATGACTCACAAAGAGTCATCCTTCAGCACTCAGGAGAGGAAAAACCCCCTTTGGAGGAAACCTCTGGGGACCCATGGCTTGAAGGATTGCCCGTCCCTCTGGGCACTAGGAGGCTATGCAGAGTTATATTTCCAATTGATTTAAACTAGGATCATTTGACACTGAAATACAGTATACATTTCACCACATTAATAAATAATATTGGCTGACGTCATTAATATAGCTCCTGTCCACATCTCCTGACATTACCCAATTTACATTCCTCACAAAGCTGCGCAATTTGCTGAAGAGGATGGTCATCCCCTTTTGAGAAGCACCGAGTTTACCCGAATGGCTACTACATTGCGATAGATGTGCTGTGCTGCTAGAACCTCCAATTATAGAAATAAACAAGCTCAAGGTCATATTTTAGGGTAGTCAAGCTCCAAGTCTGCAGGCACATCCAAGTGAAACGCCCTTGTCTTTGATGAGATACTTACCTCAAGCGGATATCTTTCCCTCAGTGGGGTGGGTGCAAGATATGTATATGGAGTGTGTTAATGACAGCAATGATAATGCTATGTCAGTGTCCTGGGCGGTTAAGAGTGGTAGCAACAGCAAACAGTTACCATTATGACATCACAGCATGACCTCACTCGTGTTCTACATTCCTTAAAGGGGAAGTGCATAAGATAATAAGCTCTACTGATGTGTGATATGTTTATATTCCTCCATCACCTCTGCTTCCCATGATACACCTGCCATTTATTACACATCTGTCCCTTTGCCATCTCCTTATTTGTAAAAGTTCTCTTTTACTGCATCCACTCATTCAATGAATCAGTTTCTATCAGCTCTTTCTCATTTCATTAACCTGCTGCTTCTGTCCAATTTTCATTTTTCAAGACTGCTACTTGGGTAGAAAACAAGCAAGGGATTGAATTAATCTAAAAAACACAATTAAAAGGAAAATACTGTTAGGATGTTTATTATATATTGAAATGACATTAATAGCTGGGCCAAGGCTAGTTGTCTCTGCACCTCTGTAGGTGTGAGCAAAGCCAAGCGAGGTTTTCCTGCAGGATGACCAGCATTACATCAGTGTGCAATATTCTGATGGAAACGTGCTGCTAATTGAAACTCCCCAATTTGTCTCTGTTCCCAGTATAGAATATAATTGGCCATGATGAAGATACAGTGGAGGACCCATTGTGCCCATTATACGGTAGACCTTCAGGATTGATAAATATTCAGTTCAACCTAATGTAACTTGATCAGTATGCAATATTTCCCTGTTATGCTTGGCTACTATACCGATTAGGCCCATTGTGCTAAATATACACTCTGGGGGTCATTTAGAGCTGGAAGCAAGGCCTTTTTTTAGAGTGTAAAATGTGCTTTTTCAGACATCTCATGCACATGAAAAATGCGTTTCCCAGTGTCCATTGAACCCTCCTTCTGTGTCCCTGACTTGTGCATCCTTGAGTCTGGAGATGCAGACTGCGCGAGGGAAGGTGCGTGTATGTGCAGGAAAGAGGAATACAATCTGGCGCTGAATTGTAAACCCACAATTAAAGTATAGTAGTTTATTCTGGGTTTACATTCCAGCACTGGAAGGTAACCCTCTTTCCTAACATAACCCCAGGGTCTCTTTGGCAAATTCCACTTCTTCCTGGATGTCAAAATTTAAAGCATTTACCTTGCGGTATCACTCCAACACTGCCGGTCTGATTCTCTGCATACGTGTAGGCCAAGTACAGTAAATTGGTTAAACAAGGTTTGGGGAAGTGTTTGGTAAAATCAACCATTTTGTCACAAAGTTCGTGGGTTTTTATGTGTTTTTTTCTGTGGAACTACAGGTCCCAGCAGGTCCTGCATGATTTCTTCAAGCTTCAGCATGCTTTTTCAGTCATGGGTATGCAGACACTTGCAGTGCTAAAAGTGCCTGCATACGCAAGCAGTTTTATTTATTTGACTGGCTACATTTGTGTGAAAGAGGTGTGTGTGTGTCTGTGTAGGCTCTTGTCAGTGTGCGTGTGTGTCTGTGTCAGTGAGTGCGTCTGGGGAGGTGATGGTGTGCTGAGAGATAACGCGGGGGGAGATGGTGTGGCTAAGAGATGCAGGGGGCAGGAAGTTACACAGGGGGAACGAGTCTGGTTGAACCGCTGTTGTAAGATGATGACCTTGTTAATATTCCCACACAAACAGGAATCTTCTGGACGATGTGACCTACATGAGTAGTGAATGCCGACTGAAGATGCCGTCTTCCCATAGAGGATATATTTCTTCAGAGGTTCCACATTGTGAGAAACCACCATATAGGTAAGGTGCATATGTAATGGAAAGTAATGTTCCCAGAGTGATGAGAAATGGGTGGCGTGTCATGTTGGCACAGCCCATTTTCAGTGGCCACGCCCCCTCAGTATGTGACCACGCCCATTTTTTTGCTGCGCGCCCCTGGCGCGCATATATGTCTTCTTGTTTACGTTTATATGGGGCGGGAGGGGGCACGCCAATCTTCAACTTGCCCAGTACTCCAATGACCCTAGTCATCATGCCTCTGGCTGTTTTTTTCCTAGGGAAGAGGCACACATCCCCCTGCAGAATAGGCTTGGACTATGTGACAGGAGGACCCCACGCTTTGGATTTTCTTCTTATCGCATCAACAGCACAGGATCTTAACTTTGAGCAATTGCCTGGGAGACTTGGCAGACTGAATTAGGCATCTTGTAAGTGAATCTTAGCCAAATATGTCATTTTTAATCCATTCATAATGGCTACCTGTTCTGCAGGTGCACCCCACTGCTTCCAAGTCTGCAGGATGATTGCATTAAATAATGCAATTGGACAGGGTATGCAACCGCTTTAAGGCAGAGGTTCCCAATCTTTTTTGAATGGCGGCGCCCTAGAGTATCAGCATTGTTTTCATGGCACCCCTAAGCCAAAAGTCTGTTATTGAGAAATAATTATTAAGAAATTGCACTTACCCGTCATCCTCAGGTTGAGGTATGCGGTCTTGGACAGGTTGGCGCATCTGTTTTTCCACATATTTACATTACATTGACCAGAATTAATTTGATTTGGTGCTGGACCACCAACCTGAGGCACCCCTGCAAGTGTCCAAAGGCACCCCAGGGTGCTACGGCACACAGTTTGGGAACCACTGCTTTAAGGAATGCCTTGAAAACCATCCTAAATAGTTGCTAATTAAAGAGACTGTAACCTTCCATAAGTCGTTTGCTTCATTTTGTCCAGCACAGATGAGTATATATGTTAGAAAACATTTTATATTATTTCTATTTCACCTGGTCTCTTTTATATTTTGTGTCCTTTCCGGACTTGACCACTTCCCCAGTGACATAATGTACCACCGCCATATCCTGCACATTGCCATTAGGTCATAACCTTAACCTATGTAGTGCGAAGATGATCAAATCTTAATTCTATTTACAGGATAATTCTGGGAGGCGTGAAACAGAGTTTGGGTGAAAGAAAGCAGAAGATTGAAAATTTAGTAAATGATGAATTGGGTAAGCAGTCTTAGTAGTACCAACATATAAATTGCATCATGTTCTGTATTAAGATTATTGGAATATATTCATTACTTAATATTTATATGAGAAAATTAATACACGGTAGGAATCCCTGTAAAATCTTGACCCAGATTGTGCGTAAACTAAGTATTTGTCATTGGGACCCTTACCACAGCCCAAAGTTTTCATATCACTCCTGAGGTGCCAGTAATCCATATGTGCTTCATAGTAATATTTTATGTCATTCAGAATACAAGGCCTTTAGTGTGTTGTGAGTGTCATGAAATGAGCATAACATTTTATTTTAATTTCTTCTTTGTTTTGGTCAGATTTAATTTCTTTGTAAAAAATTGCAGAACGTCACTGGATCCTCTTAATATTTTCCATACAACTCATTTTATCATTGTTGTAAAGGAGACAAGTGGGTAACAACAAGTACGGAGTAAGAACATATTCCTGATCCTGTAGTAGCAGATATACAGTATTTAAGAAGAGCTTATCACCTCATTTACTTTGCTAGACCTCACAGCCTCTTAACCTTCTAAGAACCTCCATTATGACAAAAAAACAAAGAGCACAACAAGCATAATCATTTTAAAATATATTTATTATGAATTTTTAGCACAAGGAAAACAACACTTTATTTTTACTCTGCATTGTAAAATAAATTAGTGCCCAAGATTAGCCAGAGGCTCTTACAAGCTTGTCCTATAAGAGGACCAAGATGGTGGAAGCCTCATGACTCACAAAGAGTCATCCTTCAGCACTCAGGAGAGGAAAAACCCCCTTTGGAGGAAACCTCTGGGGACCCATGGCTTGAAGGATTGCCCGTCCCTCTGGGCACTAGGAGGCTATGCAGAGTTATATTTCCAATTGATTTAAACTAGGATCATTTGACACTGAAATACAGTATACATTTCACCACATTAACAAATAATATTGGCTGACGTCATTAATATAGCTCCTGTCCACATCTCCTGACATTACCCAATTTACATTCCTCACAAAGCTGCGCAATTTGCTGAAGAGGATGGTCATCCCCTTTTGAGAAGCACCGAGTTTACCCGAATGGCTACTACATTGCGATAGATGTGCTGTGCTGCTAGAACCTCCAATTATAGAAATAAACAAGCTCAAGGTCATATTTTAGGGTAGTCAAGCTCCAAGTCTGCAGGCACATCCAAGTGAAACGCCCTTGTCTTTGATGAGATACTTACCTCAAGCGGATATCTTTCCCTCAGTGGGCTGGGTGCAAGATATGTATATGGAGTGTGTTATTGATAGCAATGATAATGCTATGTCAGTGTCCTGGGCGGTTAAGAGTGGTAGCAACAGCAAACAGTTACCATTATGACATCACAGCATGACCTCACTCGTGTTCTACATTCCTTAAAGGGGAAGTGCATAAGATAATAAGCTCTACTGATGTGTGATATGTTTATATTCCTCCATCACCTCTGCTTCCCATGATACACCTGCCATTTATTACACATCTGTCCCTTTGCCATCTCCTTATTTGTAAAAGTTCTCTTTTACTGCATCCACTCATTCAATGAATCAGTTTCTATCAGCTCTTTCTCATTTCATTAACCTGCTGCTTCTGTCCAATTTTCATTTTTCAAGACTGCTACTTGGGTAGAAAACAAGCAAGGGATTGAATTAATCTAAAAAACACAATTAAAAAGAAAATACTGTTAGGATGTTTATTATATATTGAAATGACATTAATAGCTGGGCCAAGGCTAGTTGTCTCTGCACCTCTGTAGGTGTGAGCAAAGCCAAGCGAGGTTTTCCTGCAGGATGACCAGCATTACATCAGTGTGCAATATTCTGATGGAAACGTGCTGCTAATTGAAACTCCCCAATTTGTCTCTGTTCCCAGTATAGAATATAATTGGCCATGATGAAGATACAGTGGAGGACCCATTGTGCCCATTATACGGTAGACCTTCAGGATTGATAAATATTCAGTTCAACCTAATGTAACTTGATCAGTATGCAATATTTCCCTGTTATGCTTGGCTACTATACCGATTAGGCCCATTGTGCTAAATATACACTCTGGGGGTCATTTAGAGCTGGAAGCAAGGCCTTTTTTTAGAGTGTAAAATGTGCTTTTTCAGACATCTCATGCACATGAAAAATGCGTTTCCCAGTGTCCATTGAACCCTCCTTCTGTGTCCCTGACTTGTGCATCCTTGAGTCTGGAGATGCAGACTGCGCGAGGGAAGGTGCGTGTATGTGCAGGAAAGAGGAATACAATCTGGCGCTGAATTGTAAACCCACAATTAAAGTATAGTAGTTTATTCTGGGTTTACATTCCAGCACTGGAAGGTAACCCTCTTTCCTAACATAACCCCAGGGTCTCTTTGGCAAATTCCACTTCTTCCTGGATGTCAAAATTTAAAGCATTTACCTTGCGGTATCACTCCAACACTGCCGGTCTGATTCTCTGCATACGTGTAGGCCAAGTACAGTAAATTGGTTAAACAAGGTTTGGGGAAGTGTTTGGTAAAATCAACCATTTTGTCACAAAGTTCGTGGGTTTTTATGTGTTTTTTTCTGTGGAACTACAGGTTCCAGCAGGTCCTGCATGATTTCTTCAAGCTTCAGCATGCTTTTTCAGTCATGGGTATGCAGACACTTGTAGTGCTAAAAGTGCCTGCATACGCAAGCAGTTTTATTTATTTGACTGGCTACATTTGTGTGAAAGAGGTGTGTGTGTGTCTGTGTAGGCTCTTGTCAGTGTGCGTGTGTGTCTGTGTCAGTGAGTGCGTCTGGGGAGGTGATGGTGTGCTGAGAGATAACGCGGGGGGAGATGGTGTGGCTAAGAGATGCAGGGGGCAGGAAGTTACACAGGGGGAACGAGTCTGGTTGAACCGCTGTTGTAAGATGATGACCTTGTTAATATTCCCACACAAACAGGAATCTTCTGGACGATGTGACCTACATGAGTAGTGAATGCCGACTGAAGATGCCGTCTTCCCATGGAGGATATATTTCTTCAGAGGTTCCACATTGTGAGAAACCACCATATAGGTAAGGTGCATATGTAATGGAAAGTAATGTTCCCAGAGTGATGAGAAATGGGTGGCGTGTCATGTTGGCACAGCCCATTTTCAGTGGCCACGCCCCCTCGGTATGTGACCACGCCCATTTTTTTGCTGCGCGCCCCTGGCGCGCATATATGTCTTCTTGTTTACGTTTATATGGGGCGGGAGGGGGCACGCCAATCTTCAACTTGCCCAGTACTCCAATGACCCTAGTCATCATGCCTCTGGCTGTTTTTTTCCTAGGGAAGAGGCACACATCCCCCTGCAGAATAGGCTTGGACTATGTGACAGGAGGACCCCACGCTTTGGATTTTCTTCTTATCGCATCAACAGCACAGGATCTTAACTTTGAGCAATTGCCTGGGAGACTTGGCAGACTGAATTAGGCATCTTGTAAGTGAATCTTAGCCAAATATGTCATTTTTAATCCATTCATAATGGCTACCTGTTCTGCAGGTGCACCCCACTGCTTCCAAGTCTGCAGGATGATTGCATTAAATAATGCAATTGGACAGGGTATGCAACCGCTTTAAGGCAGAGGTTCCCAATCTTTTTTGAATGGCGGCGCCCTAGAGTATCAGCATTGTTTTCATGGCACCCCTAAGCCAAAAGTCTGTTATTGAGAAATAATTATTAAGAAATTGCACTTACCCGTCATCCTCAGGTTGAGGTATGCGGTCTTGGACAGGTTGGCGCATCTGTTTTTCCACATATTTACATTACATTGACCAGAATTAATTTGATTTGGTGCTGGACCACCAACCTGAGGCACCCCTGCAAGTGTCCAAAGGCACCCCAGGGTGCTACGGCACACAGTTTGGGAACCACTGCTTTAAGGAATGCCTTGAAAACCATCCTAAATAGTTGCTAATTAAAGAGACTGTAACCTTCCATAAGTCGTTTGCTTCATTTTGTCCAGCACAGATGAGTATATATGTTAGAAAACATTTTATATTATTTCTATTTCACCTGGTCTCTTTTATATTTTGTGTCCTTTCCGGACTTGACCACTTCCCCAGTGACATAATGTACCACCGCCATATCCTGCACATTGCCATTAGGTCATAACCTTAACCTATGTAGTGCGAAGATGATCAAATCTTAATTCTATTTACAGGATAATTCTGGGAGGCGTGAAACAGAGTTTGGGTGAAAGAAAGCAGAAGATTGAAAATTTAGTAAATGATGAATTGGGTAAGCAGTCTTAGTAGTACCAACATATAAATTGCATCATGTTCTGTATTAAGATTATTGGAATATATTCATTACTTAATATTTATATGAGAAAATTAATACACGGTAGGAATCCCTGTAAAATCTTGACCCAGATTGTGCGTAAACTAAGTATTTGTCATTGGGACCCTTACCACAGCCCAAAGTTTTCATATCACTCCTGAGGTGCCAGTAATCCATATGTGCTTCATAGTAATATTTTATGTCATTCAGAATACAAGGCCTTTAGTGTGTTGTGAGTGTCATGAAATGAGCATAACATTTTATTTTAATTTCTTCTTTGTTTTGGTCAGATTTAATTTCTTTGTAAAAAATTGCAGAACGTCACTGGATCCTCTTAATATTTTCCATACAACTCATTTTATCATTGTTGTAAAGGAGACAAGTGGGTAACAACAAGTACGGAGTAAGAACATATTCCTGATCCTGTAGTAGCAGATATACAGTATTTAAGAAGAGCTTATCACCTCATTTACTTTGCTAGACCTCACAGCCTCTTAACCTTCTAAGAACCTCCATTATGACAAAAAAACAAAGAGCACAACAAGCATAATCATTTTAAAATATATTTATTATGAATTTTTAGCACAAGGAAAACAACACTTTATTTTTACTCTGCATTGTAAAATAAATTAGTGCCCAAGATTAGCCAGAGGCTCTTACAAGCTTGTCCTATAAGAGGACCAAGATGGTGGAAGCCTCATGACTCACAAAGAGTCATCCTTCAGCACTCAGGAGAGGAAAAACCCCCTTTGGAGGAAACCTCTGGGGACCCATGGCTTGAAGGATTGCCCGTCCCTCTGGGCACTAGGAGGCTATGCAGAGTTATATTTCCAATTGATTTAAACTAGGATCATTTGACACTGAAATACAGTATACATTTCACCACATTAATAAATAATATTGGCTGACGTCATTAATATAGCTCCTGTCCACATCTCCTGACATTACCCAATTTACATTCCTCACAAAGCTGCGCAATTTGCTGAAGAGGATGGTCATCCCCTTTTGAGAAGCACCGAGTTTACCCGAATGGCTACTACATTGCGATAGATGTGCTGTGCTGCTAGAACCTCCAATTATAGAAATAAACAAGCTCAAGGTCATATTTTAGGGTAGTCAAGCTCCAAGTCTGCAGGCACATCCAAGTGAAACGCCCTTGTCTTTGATGAGATACTTACCTCAAGCGGATATCTTTCCCTCAGTGGGCTGGGTGCAAGATATGTATATGGAGTGTGTTAATGACAGCAATGATAATGCTATGTCAGTGTCCTGGGCGGTTAAGAGTGGTAGCAACAGCAAACAGTTACCATTATGACATCACAGCATGACCTCACTCGTGTTCTACATTCCTTAAAGGGGAAGTGCATAAGATAATAAGCTCTACTGATGTGTGATATGTTTATATTCCTCCATCACCTCTGCTTCCCATGATACACCTGCCATTTATTACACATCTGTCCCTTTGCCATCTCCTTATTTGTAAAAGTTCTCTTTTACTGCATCCACTCATTCAATGAATCAGTTTCTATCAGCTCTTTCTCATTTCATTAACCTGCTGCTTCTGTCCAATTTTCATTTTTCAAGACTGCTACTTGGGTAGAAAACAAGCAAGGGATTGAATTAATCTAAAAAACACAATTAAAAGGAAAATACTGTTAGGATGTTTATTATATATTGAAATGACATTAATAGCTGGGCCAAGGCTAGTTATCTCTGCACCTCTGTAGGTGTGAGCAAAGCCAAGCGAGGTTTTCCTGCAGGATGACCAGCATTACATCAGTGTGCAATATTCTGATGGAAATGTGCTGCTAATTGAAACTCCCCAATTTGTCTCTGTTCCCAGTATAGAATATAATTGGCCATGATGAAGATACAGTGGAGGACCCATTGTGCCCATTATACGGTAGACCTTCAGGATTGATAAATATTCAGTTCAACCTAATGTAACTTGATCAGTATGCAATATTTCCCTGTTATGCTTGGCTACTATACCGATTAGGCCCATTGTGCTAAATATACACTCTGGGGGTCATTTAGAGCTGGAAGCAAGGCCTTTTTTTAGAGTGTAAAATGTGCTTTTTCAGACATCTCATGCACATGAAAAATGCGTTTCCCAGTGTCCATTGAACCCTCCTTCTGTGTCCCTGACTTGTGCATCCTTGAGTCTGGAGATGCAGACTGCGCGAGGGAAGGTGCGTGTATGTGCAGGAAAGAGGAATACAATCTGGCGCTGAATTGTAAACCCACAATTAAAGTATAGTAGTTTATTCTGGGTTTACATTCCAGCACTGGAAGGTAACCCTCTTTCCTAACATAACCCCAGGGTCTCTTTGGCAAATTCCACTTCTTCCTGGATGTCAAAATTTAAAGCATTTACCTTGCGGTATCACTCCAACACTGCCGGTCTGATTCTCTGCATACGTGTAGGCCAAGTACAGTAAATTGGTTAAACAAGGTTTGGGGAAGTGTTTGGTAAAATCAACCATTTTGTCACAAAGTTCGTGGGTTTTTATGTGTTTTTTTCTGTGGAACTACAGGTCCCAGCAGGTCCTGCATGATTTCTTCAAGCTTCAGCATGCTTTTTCAGTCATGGGTATGCAGACACTTGCAGTGCTAAAAGTGCCTGCATACGCAAGCAGTTTTATTTATTTGACTGGCTACATTTGTGTGAAAGAGGTGTGTGTGTGTCTGTGTAGGCTCTTGTCAGTGTGCGTGTGTGTCTGTGTCAGTGAGTGCGTCTGGGGAGGTGATGGTGTGCTGAGAGATAACGCGGGGGGAGATGGTGTGGCTAAGAGATGCAGGTGGCAGGAAGTTACACAGGGGGAACGAGTCTGGTTGAACCGCTGTTGTAAGATGATGACCTTGTTAATATTCCCACACAAACAGGAATCTTCTGGATGATGTGACCTACATGAGTAGTGAATGCCGACTGAAGATGCCGTCTTCCCATGGAGGATATATTTCTTCAGAGGTTCCACATTGTGAGAAACCACCATATAGGTAAGGTGCATATGTAATGGAAAGTAATGTTCCCAGAGTGATGAGAAATGGGTGGCGTGTCATGTTGGCACAGCCCATTTTCAGTGGCCACGCCCCCTCGGTATGTGACCACGCCCATTTTTTTGCTGCGCGCCCCTGGCGCGCATATATGTCTTCTTATTTACGTTTATATGGGGCGGGAGGGGGCACGCCAATCTTCAACTTGCCCAGTACTCCAATGACCCTAGTCATCATGCCTCTGGCTGGTTTTTTCCTAGGGAAGAGGCACACATCCCCCTGCAGAATAGGCTTGGACTATGTGACAGGAGGACCCCACGCTTTGGATTTTCTTCTTATCGCATCAACAGCACAGGATCTTAACTTTGAGCAATTGCCTGGGAGACTTGGCAGACTGAATTAGGCATCTTGTAAGTGAATGTTAGCCAAATATGTCATTTTTAATCCATTCATAATGGCTACCTGTTCTGCAGGTGCACCCCACTGCTTCCAAGTCTGCAGGATGATTGCATTAAATAATGCAATTGGACAGGGTATGCAACCGCTTTAAGGCAGAGGTTCCCAATCTTTTTTGAATGGCGGCGCCCTAGAGTATCAGCATTGTTTTCATGGCACCCCTAAGCCAAAAGTCTGTTATTGAGAAATAATTATTAAGAAATTGCACTTACCCGTCATCCTCAGGTTGAGGTATGCGGTCTTGGACAGGTTGGCGCATCTGTTTTTCCACATATTTACATTACATTGACCAGAATTAATTTGATTTGGTGCTGGACCACCAACCTGAGGCACCCCTGCAAGTGTCCAAAGGCACCCCAGGGTGCTACGGCACACAGTTTGGGAACCACTGCTTTAAGGAATGCCTTGAAAACCATCCTAAATAGTTGCTAATTAAAGAGACTGTAACCTTCCATAAGTCGTTTGCTTCATTTTGTCCAGCACAGATGAGTATATATGTTAGAAAACATTTTATATTATTTCTATTTCACCTGGTCTCTTTTATATTTTGTGTCCTTTCCGGACTTGACCACTTCCCCAGTGACATAATGTACCACCGCCATATCCTGCACATTGCCATTAGGTCATAACCTTAACCTATGTAGTGCGAAGATGATCAAATCTTAATTCTATTTACAGGATAATTCTGGGAGGCGTGAAACAGAGTTTGGGTGAAAGAAAGCAGAAGATTGAAAATTTAGTAAATGATGAATTGGGCAAGCAGTCTTAGTAGTACCAACATATAAATTGCATCATGTTCTGTATTAAGATTATTGGAATATATTCATTACTTAATATTTATATGAGAAAATTAATACACGGTAGGAATCCCTGTAAAATCTTGACCCAGATTGTGCGTAAACTAAGTATTTGTCTTTGGGACCCTTACCACAGCCCAAAGTTTTCATATCACTCCTGAGGTGCCAGTAATCCATATGTGCTTCATAGTAATATTTTATGTCATTCAGAATACAAGGCCTTTAGTGTGTTGTGAGTGTCATGAAATGAGCATAACATTTTATTTTAATTTCTTCTTTGTTTTGGTCAGATTTAATTTCTTTGTAAAAAATTGCAGAACGTCACTGGATCCTCTTAATATTTTCCATACAACTCATTTTATCATTGTTGTAAAGGAGACAAGTGGGTAACAACAAGTACGGAGTAAGAACATATTCCTGATCCTGTAGTAGCAGATATACAGTATTTAAGAAGAGCTTATCACCTCATTTACTTTGCTAGACCTCACAGCCTCTTAACCTTCTAAGAACCTCCATTATGACAAAAAAACAAAGAGCACAACAAGCATAATCATTTTAAAATATATTTATTATGAATTTTTAGCACAAGGAAAACAACACTTTATTTTTACTCTGCATTGTAAAATAAATTAGTGCCCAAGATTAGCCAGAGGCTCTTACAAGCTTGTCCTATAAGAGGACCAAGATGGTGGAAGCCTCATGACTCACAAAGAGTCATCCTTCAGCACTCAGGAGAGGAAAAACCCCCTTTGGAGGAAACCTCTGGGGACCCATGGCTTGAAGGATTGCCCGTCCCTCTGGGCACTAGGAGGCTATGCAGAGTTATATTTCCAATTGATTTAAACTAGGATCATTTGACACTGAAATACAGTATACATTTCACCACATTAATAAATAATATTGGCTGACGTCATTAATATAGCTCCTGTCCACATCTCCTGACATTACCCAATTTACATTCCTCACAAAGCTGCGCAATTTGCTGAAGAGGATGGTCATCCCCTTTTGAGAAGCACCGAGTTTACCCGAATGGCTACTACATTGCGATAGATGTGCTGTGCTGCTAGAACCTCCAATTATAGAAATAAACAAGCTCAAGGTCATATTTTAGGGTAGTCAAGCTCCAAGTCTGCAGGCACATCCAAGTGAAACGCCCTTGTCTTTGATGAGATACTTACCTCAAGCGGATATCTTTCCCTCTGTGGGCTGGGTGCAAGAGACGTATATGGACTGTGTTAATGACAGCAATGATAATGCTATGTCAGTGTCCTGGGCGGTTAAGAGTGGTAGCAACAGCAAAGAGTTACCATTATGACATCACAGCATGACCTCACTCGTGTTCTACATTCCTTAAAGGGGAAGTGCATAAGATAATAAGCTCTACTGATGTGTGATATGTTTATATTCCTCCATCACCTCTGCTTCCCATGATACACCTGCCATTTATTACACATCTGTCCCTTTGCCATCTCCTTATTTGCAAAAGTTCTCTTTTACTGCATCCACTCATTCAATGAATCAGTTTCTATCAGCTCTTTCTCATTTCATTAACCTGCTGCTTCTGTCCAATTTTCATTTTTCAAGACTGCTACTTGGGTAGAAAACAAGCAAGGGATTGAATTAATCTAAAAAACACAATTAAAAGGAAAATACTGTTAGGATGTTTATTATATATTGAAATGACATTAATAGCTGGGCCAAGGCTAGTTGTCTCTGCACCTCTGTAGGTGTGAGCAAAGCCAAGCGAGGTTTTCCTGCAGGATGACCAGCATTACATCAGTGTGCAATATTCTGATGGAAACGTGCTGCTAATTGAAACTCCCCAATTTGTCTCTGTTCCCAGTATAGAATATAATTGGCCATGATGAAGATACAGTGGAGGACCCATTGTGCCCATTATACGGTAGACCTTCAGGATTGATAAATATTCAGTTCAACCTAATGTAACTTGATCAGTATGCAATATTTCCCTGTTATGCTTGGCTACTATACCGATTAGGCCCATTGTGCTAAATATACACTCTGGGGGTCATTTAGAGCTGGAAGCAAGGCCTTTTTTTAGAGTGTAAAATGTGCTTTTTCAGACATCTCATGCACATGAAAAATGCGTTTCCCAGTGTCCATTGAACCCTCCTTCTGTGTCCCTGACTTGTGCATCCTTGAGTCTGGAGATGCAGACTGCGCGAGGGAAGGTGCGTGTATGTGCAGGAAAGAGGAATACAATCTGGCGCTGAATTGTAAACCCACAATTAAAGTATAGTAGTTTATTCTGGGTTTACATTCCAGCACTGGAAGGTAACCCTCTTTCCTAACATAACCCCAGGGTCTCTTTGGCAAATTCCACTTCTTCCTGGATGTCAAAATTTAAAGCATTTACCTTGCGGTATCACTCCAACACTGCCGGTCTGATTCTCTGCATACGTGTAGGCCAAGTACAGTAAATTGGTTAAACAAGGTTTGGGGAAGTGTTTGGTAAAATCAACCATTTTGTCACAAAGTTCGTGGGTTTTTATGTGTTTTTTTCTGTGGAACTACAGGTCCCAGCAGTTCCTGCATGATTTCTTCAAGCTTCAGCATGCTTTTTCAGTCATGGGTATGCAGACACTTGTAGTGCTAAAAGTGCCTGCATACGCAAGCAGTTTTATTTATTTGACTGGCTACATTTGTGTGAAAGAGGTGTGTGTGTGTCTGTGTAGGCTCTTGTCAGTGTGCGTGTGTGTCTGTGTCAGTGAGTGCGTCTGGGGAGGTGATGGTGTGCTGAGAGATAACGCGGGGGGAGATGGTGTGGCTAAGAGATGCAGGGGGCAGGAAGTTACACAGGGGGAACGAGTCTGGTTGAACCGCTGTTGTAAGATGATGACCTTGTTAATATTCCCACACAAACAGGAATCTTCTGGACGATGTGACCTACATGAGTAGTGAATGCCGACTGAAGATGCCGTCTTCCCATGGAGGATATATTTCTTCAGAGGTTCCACATTGTGAGAAACCACCATATAGGTAAGGTGCATATGTAATGGAAAGTAATGTTCCCAGAGTGATGAGAAATGGGTGGCGTGTCATGTTGGCACAGCCCATTTTAAGTGGCCACGCCCGCTCGGTATGTGACCACGCCCATTTTTTTGCTGCGCGCCCCTGGCGCGCATATATGTCTTCTTGTTTACGTTTATATGGGGCGGGAGGGGGCACGCCAATCTTCAACTTGCCCAGTACTCCAATGACCCTAGTCATCATGCCTCTGGCTGGTTTTTTCCTAGGGAAGAGGCACACATCCCCCTGCAGAATAGGCTTGGACTATGTGACAGGAGGACCCCACGCTTTGGATTTTCTTCTTATCGCATCAACAGCACAGGATCTTAACTTTGAGCAATTGCCTGGGAGACTTGGCAGACTGAATTAGGCATCTTGTAAGTGAATGTTAGCCAAATATGTCATTTTTAATCCATTCATAATGGCTACCTGTTCTGCAGGTGCACCCCACTGCTTCCAAGTCTGCAGGATGATTGCATTAAATAATGCAATTGGACAGGGTATGCAACCGCTTTAAGGCAGAGGTTCACAATCTTTTTTGAATGGCGGCGCCCTAGAGTATCAGCATTGTTTTCATGGCACCCCTAAGCCAAAAGTCTGTTATTGAGAAATAATTATTAAGAAATTGCACTTACCCGTCATCCTCAGGTTGAGGTATGCGGTCTTGGACAGGTTGGCGCATCTGTTTTTCCACATATTTACATTACATTGACCAGAATTAATTTGATTTGGTGCTGGACCACCAACCTGAGGCACCCCTGCAAGTGTCCAAAGGCACTCCAGGGTGCTAAGGCACACAGGTTGGGAACCACTGCTTTAAGGAATGCCTTGAAAACCATCCTAAATAGTTGCTAATTAAAGAGACTGTAACCTTCCATAAGTCGTTTGCTTCATTTTGTCCAGCACAGAAGAGTATATATGTTAGAAAACATTTTATATTATTTCTATTTCACCTGGTCTCTTTTATATTTTGTGTCCTTTCCGGACTTGACCACTTCCCCAGTGACATCATGTACCACCGCCATATCCTGCACATTGCCATTAGGTCATAACCTTAACCTATGTAGTGCGAAGATGATCAAATCTTAATTCTATTTACAGGATAATTCTGGGAGGCGTGAAACAGAGTTTGGGTGAAAGAAAGCAGAAGATTGGAAATTTAGTAAATGATGAATTGGGTAAGCAGTCTTAGTAGTACCAACATATAAATTGCATCATGTTCTGTATTAAGATTATTGGAATATATTCATTACTTAATATTTATATGAGAAAATTAATACACGGTAGGAATCCCTGTAAAATCTTGACCTAGATTGTGCGTAAACTAAGTATTTGTCATTGGGACCCTTACCACAGCCCAAAGTTTTCATATCACTCCTGAGGTGCCAGTAATCCATATGTGCTTCATAGAAATATTTTATGTCATTCAGAATACAAGGCCTTTAGTGCGTTGTGAGTGTCATGAAATGAGCATAACATTTTATTTTAATTTCTTCTTTGTTTTGGTCAGATTTTATTTCTTTGTAAAAATTTGCAGAACGTCACTGGATCCTCTTAATATTTTCCATACAACTCATTTTATCATTGTTGTAAAGGAGACAAGTGGGTAACAACAAGTACGGAGTAAGAACATATTCCTGATCCTGTAGTAGCAGATATACAGTATTTAAGAAGAGCTTATCACCTCATTTACTTTGCTAGACCTCACAGCCTCTTAACCTTCTAAGAACCTCCATTATGACAAAAAAACAAAGAGCACAACAAGCATAATCAATTTTAAAATATATTTATTATGAATTTTTAGCACAAGGAAAACAACACTTTATTTTTACTCTGCATTGTAAAATAAATTAGTGCCCAAGATTAGCCAGAGGCTCTTACAAGCTTGTCCTATAAGAGGACCAAGATGGTGGAAGCCTCGTGACTCACAAAGAGTCATCCTTCAGCACTCAGGAGAGGAAAAACCCCCTTTGGAGGAAACCTCTGGGGACCCATGGCTTGAAGGATTGCCCGTCCCTCTGGGCACTAGGAGGCTATGCAGAGTTATATTTCCAATTGATTTAAACTAGGATCATTTGACACTGAAATACAGTATACATTTCACCACATTAATAAATAATATTGGCTGACGTCATTAATATAGCTCCTGTCCACATCTCCTGACATTACCCAATTTACATTCCTCACAAAGCTGCGCAATTTGCTGAAGAGGATGGTCATCCCCTTTTGAGAAGCACCGAGTTTACCCGAATGGCTACTACATTGCGATAGATGTGCTGTGCTGCTAGAACCTCCAATTATAGAAATAAACAAGCTCAAGGTCATATTTTAGGGTAGTCAAGCTCCAAGTCTGCAGGCACATCCAAGTGAAACGCCCTTGTCTTTGATGAGATACTTACCTCAAGCGGATATCTTTCCCTCTGTGGGCTGGGTGCAAGAGATGTATATGGACTGTGTTAATGACAGCAATGATAATGCTATGTCAGTGTCCTGGGCGGTTAAGAGTGGTAGCAACAGCAAAGAGTTACCATTATGACATCACAGCATGACCTCACTCGTGTTCTACATTCCTTAAAGGGGAAGTGCATAAGATAATAAGCTCTACTGATGTGTGATATGTTTATATTCCTCCATCACCTCTGCTTCCCATGATACACCTGCCATTTATTACACATCTGTCCCTTTGCCATCTCCTTATTTGCAAAAGTTCTCTTTTACTGCATCCACTCATTCAATGAATCAGTTTCTATCAGCTCTTTCTCATTTCATTAACCTGCTGCTTCTGTCCAATTTTCATTTTTCAAGACTGCTACTTGGGTAGAAAACAAGCAAGGGATTGAATTAATCTAAAAAACACAATTAAAAGGAAAATACTGTTAGGATGTTTATTATATATTGAAATGACATTAATAGCTGGGCCAAGGCTAGTTGTCTCTGCACCTCTGTAGGTGTGAGCAAAGCCGAGCGAGGTTTTCCTGCAGGATGACCAGCATTACATCAGTGTGCAATATTCTGATGGAAACGTGCTGCTAATTGAAACTCCCCAATTTGTCTCTGTTCCCAGTATAGAATATAATTGGCCATGATGAAGATACAGTGGAGGACCCATTGTGCCCATTATACGGTAGACCTTCAGGATTGATAAATATTCAGTTCAACCTAATGTAACTTGATCAGTATGCAATATTTCCCTGTTATGCTTGGCTACTATACCGATTAGGCCCATTGTGCTAAATATACACTCTGGGGGTCATTTAGAGCTGGAAGAAAGGCCTTTTTTTAGAGTGTAAAATGTGCTTTTTCAGACATCTCATGCACATGAAAAATGCGTTTCCCAGTGTCCATTGAACCCTCCTTCTGTGTCCCTGACTTGTGCATCCTTGAGTCTGGAGATGCAGACTGCGCGAGGGAAGGTGCGTGTATGTGCAGGAAAGAGGAATACAATCTGGCGCTGAATTGTAAACCCACAATTAAAGTATAGTAGTTTATTCTGGGTTTACATTCCAGCACTGGAAGGTAACCCTCTTTCCTAACATAACCCCAGGTTCTCTTTGGCAAATTCCACTTCTTCCTGGATGTCAAAATTTAAAGCATTTACCTTGCGGTATCACTCCAACACTGCCGGTCTGATTCTCTGCATACGTGTAGGCCAAGTACAGTAAATTGGTTAAACAAGGTTTGGGGAAGTGTTTGGTAAAATCAACCATTTTGTCACAAAGTTCGTGGGTTTTTATGTGTTTTTTTCTGTGGAACTACAGGTCCCAGCAGGTCCTGCATGATTTCTTCAAGCTTCAGCATGCTTTTTCAGTCATGGGTATGCAGACACTTGTAGAGCTAAAAGTGCCTGCATACGCAAGCAGTTTTATTTATTTGACTGGCTACATTTGTGTGAAAGAGGTGTGTGTGTGTCTGTGTAGGCTCTTGTCAGTGTGCGTGTGTGTCTGTGTCAGTGAGTGCGTCTGGGGAGGTGATGGTGTGCTGAGAGATAACGCGGGGGGAGATGGTGTGGCTAAGAGATGCAGGGGGCAGGAAGTTACACAGGGGGAACGAGTCTGGTTGAACCGCTGTTGTAAGATGATGACCTTGTTAATATTCCCACACAAACAGGAATCTTCTGGACGATGTGACCTACATGAGTAGTGAATGCCGACTGAAGATGCCGTCTTCCCATGGAGGATATATTTCTTCAGAGGTTCCACATTGTGAGAAACCACCATATAGGTAAGGTGCATATGTAATGGAAAGTAATGTTCCCAGAGTGATGAGAAATGGGTGGCGTGTCATGTTGGCACAGCCCATTTTCAGTGGCCACGCCCCCTCGGTATGTGACCACGCCCATTTTTTTGCTGCGCGCCCCTGGCGCGCATATATATCTTCTTATTTACGTTTATATGGGGCGGGAGGGGGCACGCCAATCTTCAACTTGCCCAGTACTCCAATGACCCTAGTCATCATGCCTCTGGCTGGTTTTTTCCTAGGGAAGAGGCACACATCCCCCTGCAGAATAGGCTTGGACTATGTGACAGGAGGACCCCACGCTTTGGATTTTCTTCTTATCGCATCAACAGCACAGGATCTTAACTTTGAGCAATTGCCTGGGAGACTTGGCAGACTGAATTAGGCATCTTGTAAGTGAATCTTAGCCAAATATGTCATTTTTAATCCATTCATAATGGCTACCTGTTCTGCAGGTGCACCCCACTGCTTCCAAGTCTGCAGGATGATTGCATTAAATAATGCAATTGGACAGGGTATGCAACCGCTTTAAGGCAGAGGTTCACAATCTTTTTTGAATGGCGGCGCCCTAGAGTATCAGCATTGTTTTCATGGCACCCCTAAGCCAAAAGTCTGTTATTGAGAAATAATTATTAAGAAATTGCACTTACCCGTCATCCTCAGGTTGAGGTATGCGGTCTTGGACAGGTTGGCGCATCTGTTTTTCCACATATTTACATTACATTGACCAGAATTAATTTGATTTGGTGCTGGACCACCAACCTGAGGCACCCCTGCAAGTGTCCAAAGGCACCCCAGGGTGCTACGGCACACAGTTTGGGAACCACTGCTTTAAGGAATGCCTTGAAAACCATCCTAAATAGTTGCTAATTAAAGAGACTGTAACCTTCCATAAGTCGTTTGCTTCATTTTGTCCAGCACAGATGAGTATATATGTTAGAAAACATTTTATATTATTTCTATTTCACCTGGTCTCTTTTATATTTTGTGTCCTTTCCGGACTTGACCACTTCCCCAGTGACATAATGTACCACCGCCATATCCTGCACATTGCCATTAGGTCATAACCTTAACCTATGTAGTGCGAAGATGATCAAATCTTAATTCTATTTACAGGATAATTCTGGGAGGCGTGAAACAGAGTTTGGGTGAAAGAAAGCAGAAGATTGAAAATTTAGTAAATGATGAATTGGGTAAGCAGTCTTAGTAGTACCAACATATAAATTGCATCATGTTCTGTATTAAGATTATTGGAATATATTCATTACTTAATATTTATATGAGAAAATTAATACACGGTAGGAATCCCTGTAAAATCTTGACCCAGATTGTGCGTAAACTAAGTATTTGTCATTGGGACCCTTACCACAGCCCAAAGTTTTCATATCACTCCTGAGGTTCCAGTAATCCATATGTGCTTCATAGTAATATTTTATGTCATTCAGAATACAAGGCCTTTAGTGTGTTGTGAGTGTCATGAAATGAGCATAACATTTTATTTTAATTTCTTCTTTGTTTTGGTCAGATTTAATTTCTTTGTAAAAAATTGCAGAACGTCACTGGATCCTCTTAATATTTTCCATACAACTCATTTTATCATTGTTGTAAAGGAGACAAGTGGGTAACAACAAGTACGGAGTAAGAACATATTCCTGATCCTGTAGTAGCAGATATACAGTATTTAAGAAGAGCTTATCACCTCATTTACTTTGCTAGACCTCACAGCCTCTTAACCTTCTAAGAACCTCCATTATGACAAAAAAACAAAGAGCACAACAAGCATAATCATTTTAAAATATATTTATTATGAATTTTTAGCACAAGGAAAACAACACTTTATTTTTACTCTGCATTGTAAAATAAATTAGTGCCCAAGATTAGCCAGAGGCTCTTACAAGCTTGTCCTATAAGAGGACCAAGATGGTGGAAGCCTCATGACTCACAAAGAGTCATCCTTCAGCACTCAGGAGAGGAAAAACCCCCTTTGGAGGAAACCTCTGGGGACCCATGGCTTGAAGGATTGCCCGTCCCTCTGGGCACTAGGAGGCTATGCAGAGTTATATTTCCAATTGATTTAAACTAGGATCATTTGACACTGAAATACAGTATACATTTCACCACATTAATAAATAATATTGGCTGACGTCATTAATATAGCTCCTGTCCACATCTCCTGACATTACCCAATTTACATTCCTCACAAAGCTGCGCAATTTGCTGAAGAGGATGGTCATCCCCTTTTGAGAAGCACCGAGTTTACCCGAATGGCTACTACATTGCGATAGATGTGCTGTGCTGCTAGAACCTCCAATTATAGAAATAAACAAGCTCAAGGTCATATTTTAGGGTAGTCAAGCTCCAAGTCTGCAGGCACATCCAAGTGAAACGCCCTTGTCTTTGATGAGATACTTACCTCAAGCAGATATCTTTCCCTCAGTGGGCTGGGTGCAAGATATGTATATGGAGTGTGTTAATGACAACAATGATAATGCTATGTCAGTGTCTTGGGCGGTTAAGAGTGGTAGCAACAGCAAACAGTTACCATTATGACATCACAGCATGACCTCACTCGTGTTCTACATTCCTTAAAGGGGAAGTGCATAAGATAATAAGCTCTACTGATGTGTGATATGTTTATATTCCTCCATCACCTCTGCTTCCCATGATACACCTGCCATTTATTACACATCTGTCCCTTTGCCATCTCCTTATTTGTAAAAGTTCTCTTTTACTGCATCCACTCATTCAATGAATCAGTTTCTATCAGCTCTTTCTCATTTCATTAACCTGCTGCTTCTGTCCAATTTTCATTTTTCAAGACTGCTACTTGGGTAGAAAACAAGCAAGGGATTGAATTAATCTAAAAAACACAATTAAAAGGAAAATACTGTTAGGATGTTTATTATATATTGAAATGACATTAATAGCTGGGCCAAGGCTAGTTGTCTCTGCACCTCTGTAGGTGTGAGCAAAGCCAAGCGAGGTTTTCCTGCAGGATGACCAGCATTACATCAGTGTGCAATATTCTGATGGAAACGTGCTGCTAATTGAAACTCCCCAATTTGTCTCTGTTCCCAGTATAGAATATAATTGGCCATGATGAAGATACAGTGGAGGACCCATTGTGCCCATTATACGGTAGACCTTCAGGATTGATAAATATTCAGTTCAACCTAATGTAACTTGATCAGTATGCAATATTTCCCTGTTATGCTTGGCTACTATACCGATTAGGCCCATTGTGCTAAATATACACTCTGGGGGTCATTTAGAGCTGGAAGCAAGGCCTTTTTTTAGAGTGTAAAATGTGCTTTTTCAGACATCTCATGCACATGAAAAATGCGTTTCCCAGTGTCCATTGAACCCTCCTTCTGTGTCCCTGACTTGTGCATCCTTGAGTCTGGAGATGCAGACTGCGCGAGGGAAGGTGCGTGTATGTGCAGGAAAGAGGAATACAATCTGGCGCTGAATTGTAAACCCACAATTAAAGTATAGTAGTTTATTCTGGGTTTACATTCCAGCACTGGAAGGTAACCCTCTTTCCTAACATAACCCCAGGGTCTCTTTGGCAAATTCCACTTCTTCCTGGATGTCAAAATTTAAAGCATTTACCTTGCGGTATCACTCCAACACTGCCGGTCTGATTCTCTGCATACGTGTAGGCCAAGTACAGTAAATTGGTTAAACAAGGTTTGGGGAAGTGTTTGGTAAAATCAACCATTTTGTCACAAAGTTCGTGGGTTTTTATGTGTTTTTTTCTGTGGAACTACAGGTCCCAGCAGGTCCTGCATGATTTCTTCAAGCTTCAGCATGCTTTTTCAGTCATGGGTATGCAGACACTTGTAGTGCTAAAAGTGCCTGCATACGCAAGCAGTTTTATTTATTTGACTGGCTACATTTGTGTGAAAGAGGTGTGTGTGTGTCTGTGTAGGCTCTTGTCAGTGTGCGTGTGTGTCTGTGTCAGTGAGTGCGTCTGGGGAGGTGATGGTGTGCTGAGAGATAAGGCGGGGGGAGATGGTGTGGCTAAGAGATGCAGGGGGCAGGAAGTTACACAGGGGGAACGAGTCTGGTTGAACCGCTGTTGTAAGATGATGACCTTGTTAATATTCCCACACAAACAGGAATCTTCTGGACGATGTGACCTACATGAGTAGTGAATGCCGACTGAAGATGCCGTCTTCCCATGGAGGATATATTTCTTCAGAGGTTCCACATTGTGAGAAACCACCATATAGGTAAGGTGCATATGTAATGGAAAGTAATGTTCCCAGAGTGATGAGAAATGGGTGGCGTGTCATGTTGGCACAGCCCATTTTAAGTGGCCACGCCCGCTCGGTATGTGACCACGCCCATTTTTTTGCTGCGCGCCCCTGGCGCGCATATATGTCTTCTTGTTTACGTTTATATGGGGCGGGAGGGGGCACGCCAATCTTCAACTTGCCCAGTACTCCAATGACCCTAGTCATCATGCCTCTGGCTGTTTTTTTCCTAGGGAAGAGGCACACATCCCCCTGCAGAATAGGCTTGGACTATGTGACAGGAGGACCCCACGCTTTGGATTTTCTTCTTATCGCATCAACAGCACAGGATCTTAACTTTGAGCAATTGCCTGGGAGACTTGGCAGACTGAATTAGGCATCTTGTAAGTGAATGTTAGCCAAATATGTCATTTTTAATCCATTCATAATGGCTACCTGTTCTGCAGGTGCACCCCACTGCTTCCAAGTCTGCAGGATGATTGCATTAAATAATGCAATTGGACAGGGTATGCAACCGCTTTAAGGCAGAGGTTCCAAATCTTTTTTGAATGGCGGCGCCCTAGAGTATCAGCATTGTTTTCATGGCACCCCTAAGCCAAAAGTCTGTTATTGAGAAATAATTATTAAGAAATTGCACTTACCCGTCATCCTCAGGTTGAGGTATGCGGTCTTGGACAGGTTGGCGCATCTGTTTTTCCACATATTTACATTACATTGACCAGAATTAATTTGATTTGGTGCTGGACCACCAACCTGAGGCACCCCTGCAAGTGTCCAAAGGCACTCCAGGGTGCTAAGGCACACAGTTTGGGAACCACTGCTTTAAGGAATGCCTTGAAAACCATCCTAAATAGTTGCTAATTAAAGAGACTGTAACCTTCCATAAGTCGTTTGCTTCATTTTGTCCAGCACAGAAGAGTATATATGTTAGAAAACATTTTATATTATTTCTATTTCACCTGGTCTCTTTTATATTTTGTGTCCTTTCCGGACTTGACCACTTCCCCAGTGACATCATGTACCACCGCCATATCCTGCACATTGCCATTAGGTCATAACCTTAACCTATGTAGTGCGAAGATGATCAAATCTTAATTCTATTTACAGGATAATTCTGGGAGGCGTGAAACAGAGTTTGGGTGAAAGAAAGCAGAAGATTGGAAATTTAGTAAATGATGAATTGGGTAAGCAGTCTTAGTAGTACCAACATATAAATTGCATCATGTTCTGTATTAAGATTATTGGAATATATTCATTACTTAATATTTATATGAGAAAATTAATACACGGTAGGAATCCCTGTAAAATCTTGACCCAGATTGTGCGTAAACTAAGTATTTGTCATTGGGACCCTTACCACAGCCCAAAGTTTTCATATCACTCCTGAGGTGCCAGTAATCCATATGTGCTTCATAGAAATATTTTATGTCATTCAGAATACAAGGCCTTTAGTGCGTTGTGAGTGTCATGAAATGAGCATAACATTTTATTTTAATTTCTTCTTTGTTTTGGTCAGATTTTATTTCTTTGTAAAAATTTGCAGAACGTCACTGGATCCTCTTAATATTTTCCATACAACTCATTTTATCATTGTTGTAAAGGAGACAAGTGGGTAACAACAAGTACGGAGTAAGAACATATTCCTGATCCTGTAGTAGCAGATATACAGTATTTAAGAAGAGCTTATCACCTCATTTACTTTGCTAGACCTCACAGCCTCTTAACCTTCTAAGAACCTCCATTATGACAAAAAAACAAAGAGCACAACAAGCATAATCAATTTTAAAATATATTTATTATGAATTTTTAGCACAAGGAAAACAACACTTTATTTTTACTCTGCATTGTAAAATAAATTAGTGCCCAAGATTAGCCAGAGGCTCTTACAAGCTTGTCCTATAAGAGGACCAAGATGGTGGAAGCCTCGTGACTCACAAAGAGTCATCCTTCAGCACTCAGGAGAGGAAAAACCCCCTTTGGAGGAAACCTCTGGGGACCCATGGCTTGAAGGATTGCCCGTCCCTCTGGGCACTAGGAGGCTATGCAGAGTTATATTTCCAATTGATTTAAACTAGGATCATTTGACACTGAAATACAGTATACATTTCACCACATTAATAAATAACATTGGCTGACGTCATTAATATAGCTCCTGTCCACATCTCCTGACATTACCCAATTTACATTCCTCACAAAGCTGCGCAATTTGCTGAAGAGGATGGTCATCCCCTTTTGAGAAGCACCGAGTTTACCCGAATGGCTACTACATTGCGATAGATGTGCTGTGCTGCTAGAACCTCCAATTATAGAAATAAACAAGCTCAAGGTCATATTTTAGGGTAGTCAAGCTCCAAGTCTGCAGGCACATCCAAGTGAAACGCCCTTGTCTTTGATGAGATACTTACCTCAAGCGGATATCTTTCCCTCTGTGGGCTGGGTGCAAGAGATGTATATGGACTGTGTTAATGACAGCAATGATAATGCTATGTCAGTGTCCTGGGCGGTTAAGAGTGGTAGCAACAGCAAAGAGTTACCATTATGACATCACAGCATGACCTCACTCGTGTTCTACATTCCTTAAAGGGGAAGTGCATAAGATAATAAGCTCTACTGATGTGTGATATGTTTATATTCCTCCATCACCTCTGCTTCCCATGATACACCTGCCATTTATTACACATCTGTCCCTTTGCCATCTCCTTATTTGCAAAAGTTCTCTTTTACTGCATCCACTCATTCAATGAATCAGTTTCTATCAGCTCTTTCTCATTTCATTAACCTGCTGCTTCTGTCCAATTTTCATTTTTCAAGACTGCTACTTGGGTAGAAAACAAGCAAGGGATTGAATTAATCTAAAAAACACAATTAAAAGGAAAATACTGTTAGGATGTTTATTATATATTGAAATTACATTAATAGCTGGGCCAAGGCTAGTTGTCTCTGCACCTCTGTAGGTGTGAGCAAAGCCGAGCGAGGTTTTCCTGCAGGATGACCAGCATTACATCAGTGTGCAATATTCTGATGGAAACGTGCTGCTAATTGAAACTCCCCAATTTGTCTCTGTTCCCAGTATAGAATATAATTGGCCATGATGAAGATACAGTGGAGGACCCATTGTGCCCATTATACGGTAGACCTTCAGGATTGATAAATATTCAGTTCAACCTAATGTAACTTGATCAGTATGCAATATTTCCCTGTTATGCTTGGCTACTATACCGATTAGGCCCATTGTGCTAAATATACACTCTGGGGGTCATTTAGAGCTGGAAGAAAGGCCTTTTTTTAGAGTGTAAAATGTGCTTTTTCAGACATCTCATGCACATGAAAAATGCGTTTCCCAGTGTCCATTGAACCCTCCTTCTGTGTCCCTGACTTGTGCATCCTTGAGTCTGGAGATGCAGACTGCGCGAGGGAAGGTGCGTGTATGTGCAGGAAAGAGGAATACAATCTGGCGCTGAATTGTAAACCCACAATTAAAGTATAGTAGTTTATTCTGGGTTTACATTCCAGCACTGGAAGGTAACCCTCTTTCCTAACATAACCCCAGGTTCTCTTTGGCAAATTCCACTTCTTCCTGGATGTCAAAATTTAAAGCATTTACCTTGCGGTATCACTCCAACACTGCCGGTCTGATTCTCTGCATACGTGTAGGCCAAGTACAGTAAATTGGTTAAACAAGGTTTGGGGAAGTGTTTGGTAAAATCAACCATTTTGTCACAAAGTTCGTGGGTTTTTATGTGTTTTTTTCTGTGGAACTACACGTCCCAGCAGGTCCTGCATGATTTCTTCAAGCTTCAGCATGCTTTTTCAGTCATGGGTATGCAGACACTTGTAGTGCTAAAAGTGCCTGCATACGCAAGCAGTTTTATTTATTTGACTGGCTACATTTGTGTGAAAGAGGTGTGTGTGTGTCTGTGTAGGCTCTTGTCAGTGTGCGTGTGTGTCTGTGTCAGTGAGTGCGTCTGGGGAGGTGATGGTGTGCTGAGAGATAACGCGGGGGGAGATGGTGTGGCTAAGAGATGCTGGGGGCAGGAAGTTACACAGGGGGAACGAGTCTGGTTGAACCGCTGTTGTAAGATGATGACCTTGTTAATATTCCCACACAAACAGGAATCTTCTGGACGATGTGACCTACATGAGCAGTGAATGCCGACTGAAGATGCCGTCTTCCCATGGAGGATATATTTCTTCAGAGGTTCCACATTGTGAGAAACCACCATATAGGTAAGGTGCATATGTAATGGAAAGTAATGTTCCCAGAGTGATGAGAAATGGGTGGCGTGTCATGTTGGCACAGCCCATTTTCAGTGGCCACGCCCCCTCGGTATGTGACCATGCCCATTTTTTTTGCTGCGCGCCCCTGGCGCGCATATATGTCTTCTTATTTACGTTTATATGGGGCGGGAGGGGGCACGCCAATCTTCAACTTGCCCAGTACTCCAATGACCCTAGTCATCATGCCTCTGGCTGTTTTTTTCCTAGGGAAGAGGCACACATCCCCCTGCAGAATAGGCTTGGACTATGTGACAGGAGGACCCCACGCTTTGGATTTTCTTCTTATCGCATCAACAGCACAGGATCTTAACTTTGAGCAATTGCCTGGGAGACTTGGCAGACTGAATTAGGCATCTTGTAAGTGAATGTTAGCCAAATATGTCATTTTTAATCCATTCATAATGGCTACCTGTTCTGCAGGTGCACCCCACTGCTTCCAAGTCTGCAGGATGATTGCATTAAATAATGCAATTGGACAGGGTATGCAACCGCTTTAAGGCAGAGGTTCCCAATCTTTTTTGAATGGCGGCGCCCTAGAGTATCAGCATTGTTTTCATGGCACCCCTAAGCCAAAAGTCTGTTATTGAGAAATAATTATTAAGAAATTGCACTTACCCGTCTTCCTCAGGTTGAGGTATGCGGTCTTGGACAGGTTGGCGCATCTGTTTTTCCACATATTTACATTACATTGACCAGAATTAATTTGATTTGGTGCTGGACCACCAACCTGAGGCACCCCTGCAAGTGTCCAAAGGCACCCCAGGGTGCTACGGCATACAGTTTGGGAACCACTGCTTTAAGGAATGCCTTGAAAACCATCCTAAATAGATGCTAATTAAAGAGACTGTAACCTTCCATAAGTCGTTTGCTTCATTTTGTCCAGCACAGAAGAGTATATATGTTAGAAAACATTTTATATTATTTCTATTTCACCTGGTCTCTTTTATATTTTGTGTCCTTTCCGGACTTGACCACTTCCCCAGTGACATAATGTACCACCGCCATATCCTGCACATTGCCATTAGGTCATAACCTTAACCTATGTAGTGCGAAGATGATCAAATCTTAATTCTATTTACAGGATAATTCTGGGAGGCGTGAAACAGAGTTTGGGTGAAAGAAAGCAGAAGATTGGAAATTTAGTAAATGATGAATTGGGTAAGCAGTCTTAGTAGTACCAACATATAAATTGCATCATGTTCTGTATTAAGATTATTGGAATATATTCATTACTTAATATTTATATGAGAAAATTAATACACGGTAGGAATCCCTGTAAAATCTTGACCCAGATTGTGCGTAAACTAAGTATTTGTCATTGGGACCCTTACCACAGCCCAAAGTTTTCATATCACTCCTGAGGTGCCAGTAATCCATATGTGCTTCATAGAAATATTTTATGTCATTCAGAATACAAGGCCTTTAGTGCGTTGTGAGTGTCATGAAATGAGCATAACATTTTATTTTAATTTCTTCTTTGTTTTGGTCAGATTTTATTTCTTTGTAAAAATTTGCAGAACGTCACTGGATCCTCTTAATATTTTCCATACAACTCATTTTATCATTGTTGTAAAGGAGACAAGTGGGTAACAACAAGTACGGAGTAAGAACATATTCCTGATCCTGTAGTAGCAGATATACAGTATTTAAGAAGAGCTTATCACCTCATTTACTTTGCTAGACCTCACAGCCTCTTAACCTTCTAAGAACCTCCATTATGACAAAAAAACAAAGAGCACAACAAGCATAATCAATTTTAAAATATATTTATTATGAATTTTTAGCACAAGGAAAACAACACTTTATTTTTACTCTGCATTGTAAAATAAATTAGTGCCCAAGATTAGCCAGAGGCTCTTACAAGCTTGTCCTATAAGAGGACCAAGATGGTGGAAGCCTCGTGACTCACAAAGAGTCATCCTTCAGCACTCAGGAGAGGAAAAACCCCCTTTGGAGGAAACCTCTGGGGACCCATGGCTTGAAGGATTGCCCGTCCCTCTGGGCACTAGGAGGCTATGCAGAGTTATATTTCCAATTGATTTAAACTAGGATCATTTGACACTGAAATACAGTATACATTTCACCACATTAATAAATAACATTGGCTGACGTCATTAATATAGCTCCTGTCCACATCTCCTGACATTACCCAATTTACATTCCTCACAAAGCTGCGCAATTTGCTGAAGAGGATGGTCATCCCCTTTTGAGAAGCACCGAGTTTACCCGAATGGCTACTACATTGCGATAGATGTGCTGTGCTGCTAGAACCTCCAATTATAGAAATAAACAAGCTCAAGGTCATATTTTAGGGTAGTCAAGCTCCAAGTCTGCAGGCACATCCAAGTGAAACGCCCTTGTCTTTGATGAGATACTTACCTCAAGCGGATATCTTTCCCTCTGTGGGCTGGGTGCAAGAGATGTATATGGACTGTGTTAATGACAGCAATGATAATGCTATGTCAGTGTCCTGGGCGGTTAAGAGTGGTAGCAACAGCAAAGAGTTACCATTATGACATCACAGCATGACCTCACTCGTGTTCTACATTCCTTAAAGGGGAAGTGCATAAGATAATAAGCTCTACTGATGTGTGATATGTTTATATTCCTCCATCACCTCTGCTTCCCATGATACACCTGCCATTTATTACACATCTGTCCCTTTGCCATCTCCTTATTTGCAAAAGTTCTCTTTTACTGCATCCACTCATTCAATGAATCAGTTTCTATCAGCTCTTTCTCATTTCATTAACCTGCTGCTTCTGTCCAATTTTCATTTTTCAAGACTGCTACTTGGGTAGAAAACAAGCAAGGGATTGAATTAATCTAAAAAACACAATTAAAAGGAAAATACTGTTAGGATGTTTATTATATATTGAAATGACATTAATAGCTGGGCCAAGGCTAGTTGTCTCTGCACCTCTGTAGGTGTGAGCAAAGCCGAGCGAGGTTTTCCTGCAGGATGACCAGCATTACATCAGTGTGCAATATTCTGATGGAAACGTGCTGCTAATTGAAACTCCCCAATTTGTCTCTGTTCCCAGTATAGAATATAATTGGCCATGATGAAGATACAGTGGAGGACCCATTGTGCCCATTATACGGTAGACCTTCAGGATTGATAAATATTCAGTTCAACCTAATGTAACTTGATCAGTATGCAATATTTCCCTGTTATGCTTGGCTACTATACCGATTAGGCCCATTGTGCTAAATATACACTCTGGGGGTCATTTAGAGCTGGAAGAAAGGCCTTTTTTTAGAGTGTAAAATGTGCTTTTTCAGACATCTCATGCACATGAAAAATGCGTTTCCCAGTGTCCATTGAACCCTCCTTCTGTGTCCGTGACTTGTGCATCCTTGAGTCTGGAGATGCAGACTGCGCGAGGGAAGGTGCGTGTATGTGCAGGAAAGAGGAATACAATCTGGCGCTGAATTGTAAACCCACAATTAAAGTATAGTAGTTTATTCTGGGTTTACATTCCAGCACTGGAAGGTAACCCTCTTTCCTAACATAACCCCAGGTTCTCTTTGGCAAATTCCACTTCTTCCTGGATGTCAAAATTTAAAGCATTTACCTTGCGGTATCACTCCAACACTGCCGGTCTGATTCTCTGCATACGTGTAGGCCAAGTACAGTAAATTGGTTAAACAAGGTTTGGGGAAGTGTTTGGTAAAATCAACCATTTTGTCACAAAGTTCGTGGGTTTTTATGTGTTTTTTTCTGTGGAACTACACGTCCCAGCAGGTCCTGCATGATTTCTTCAAGCTTCAGCATGCTTTTTCAGTCATGGGTATGCAGACACTTGTAGTGCTAAAAGTGCCTGCATACGCAAGCAGTTTTATTTATTTGACTGGCTACATTTGTGTGAAAGAGGTGTGTGTGTGTCTGTGTAGGCTCTTGTCAGTGTGCGTGTGTGTCTGTGTCAGTGAGTGCGTCTGGGGAGGTGATGGTGTGCTGAGAGATAACGCGGGGGGAGATGGTGTGGCTAAGAGATGCTGGGGGCAGGAAGTTACACAGGGGGAACGAGTCTGGTTGAACCGCTGTTGTAAGATGATGACCTTGTTAATATTCCCACACAAACAGGAATCTTCTGGACGATGTGACCTACATGAGCAGTGAATGCCGACTGAAGATGCCGTCTTCCCATGGAGGATATATTTCTTCAGAGGTTCCACATTGTGAGAAACCACCATATAGGTAAGGTGCATATGTAATGGAAAGTAATGTTCCCAGAGTGATGAGAAATGGGTGGCGTGTCATGTTGGCACAGCCCATTTTCAGTGGCCACGCCCCCTCGGTATGTGACCATGCCCATTTTTTTTGCTGCGCGCCCCTGGCGCGCATATATGTCTTCTTATTTACGTTTATATGGGGCGGGAGGGGGCACGCCAATCTTCAACTTGCCCAGTACTCCAATGACCCTAGTCATCATGCCTCTGGCTGTTTTTTTCCTAGGGAAGAGGCACACATCCCCCTGCAGAATAGGCTTGGACTATGTGACAGGAGGACCCCACGCTTTGGATTTTCTTCTTATCGCATCAACAGCACAGGATCTTAACTTTGAGCAATTGCCTGGGAGACTTGGCAGACTGAATTAGGCATCTTGTAAGTGAATGTTAGCCAAATATGTCATTTTTAATCCATTCATAATGGCTACCTGTTCTGCAGGTGCACCCCACTGCTTCCAAGTCTGCAGGATGATTGCATTAAATAATGCAATTGGACAGGGTATGCAACCGCTTTAAGGCAGAGGTTCCCAATCTTTTTTGAATGGCGGCGCCCTAGAGTATCAGCATTGTTTTCATGGCACCCCTAAGCCAAAAGTCTGTTATTGAGAAATAATTATTAAGAAATTGCACTTACCCGTCTTCCTCAGGTTGAGGTATGCGGTCTTGGACAGGTTGGCGCATCTGTTTTTCCACATATTTACATTACATTGACCAGAATTAATTTGATTTGGTGCTGGACCACCAACCTGAGGCACCCCTGCAAGTGTCCAAAGGCACCCCAGGGTGCTACGGCATACAGTTTGGGAACCACTGCTTTAAGGAATGCCTTGAAAACCATCCTAAATAGATGCTAATTAAAGAGACTGTAACCTTCCATAAGTCGTTTGCTTCATTTTGTCCAGCACAGAAGAGTATATATGTTAGAAAACATTTTATATTATTTCTATTTCACCTGGTCTCTTTTATATTTTGTGTCCTTTCCGGACTTGACCACTTCCCCAGTGACATAATGTACCACCGCCATATCCTGCACATTGCCATTAGGTCATAACCTTAACCTATGTAGTGCGAAGATGATCAAATCTTAATTCTATTTACAGGATAATTCTGGGAGGCGTGAAACAGAGTTTGGGTGAAAGAAAGCAGAAGATTGGAAATTTAGTAAATGATGAATTGGGTAAGCAGTCTTAGTAGTACCAACATATAAATTGCATCATGTTCTGTATTAAGATTATTGGAATATATTCATTACTTAATATTTATATGAGAAAATTAATACACGGTAGGAATCCCTGTAAAATCTTGACCCAGATTGTGCGTAAACTAAGTATTTGTCATTGGGACCCTTACCACAGCCCAAAGTTTTCATATCACTCCTGAGGTGCCAGTAATCCATATGTGCTTCATAGAAATATTTTATGTCATTCAGAATACAAGGCCTTTAGTGCGTTGTGAGTGTCATGAAATGAGCATAACATTTTATTTTAATTTCTTCTTTGTTTTGGTCAGATTTTATTTCTTTGTAAAAATTTGCAGAACGTCACTGGATCCTCTTAATATTTTCCATACAACTCATTTTATCATTGTTGTAAAGGAGACAAGTGGGTAACAACAAGTACGGAGTAAGAACATATTCCTGATCCTGTAGTAGCAGATATACAGTATTTAAGAAGAGCTTATCACCTCATTTACTTTGCTAGACCTCACAGCCTCTTAACCTTCTAAGAACCTCCATTATGACAAAAAAACAAAGAGCACAACAAGCATAATCAATTTTAAAATATATTTATTATGAATTTTTAGCACAAGGAAAACAACACTTTATTTTTACTCTGCATTGTAAAATAAATTAGTGCCCAAGATTAGCCAGAGGCTCTTACAAGCTTGTCCTATAAGAGGACCAAGATGGTGGAAGCCTCGTGACTCACAAAGAATCATCCTTCAGCACTCAGGAGAGGAAAAACCTCCTTTGGAGGAAACCTCTGGGGACCCATGGCTTGAAGGATTGCCCGTCCCTCTGGGCACTAGGAGGCTATGCAGAGTTATATTTCCAATTGATTTAAACTAGGATCATTTGACACTGAAATACAGTATACATTTCACCACATTAATAAATAACATTGGCTGACGTCATTAATATAGCTCCTGTCCACATCTCCTGACATTACCCAATTTACATTCCTCACAAAGCTGCGCAATTTGCTGAAGAGGATGGTCATCCCCTTTTGAGAAGCACCGAGTTTACCCGAATGGCTACTACATTGCGATAGATGTGCTGTGCTGCTAGAACCTCCAATTATAGAAATAAACAAGCTCAAGGTCATATTTTAGGGTAGTCAAGCTCCAAATCTGCAGGCACATCCAAGTGAAACGCCCTTGTCTTTGATGAGATACTTACCTCAAGCGGATATCTTTCCCTCTGTGGGCTGGGTGCAAGAGATGTATATGGACTGTGTTAATGACAGCAATGATAATGCTATGTCAGTGTCCTGGGCGGTTAAGAGTGGTAGCAACAGCAAAGAGTTACCATTATGACATCACAGCATGACCTCACTCATGTTCTACATTCCTTAAAGGGGAAGTGCATAAGATAATAAGCTCTACTGATGTGTGATATGTTTATATTCCTCCATCACCTCTGCTTCCCATGATACACCTGCCATTTATTACACATCTGTCCCTTTGCCATCTCCTTATTTGCAAAAGTTCTCTTTTACTGCATCCACTCATTCAATGAATCAGTTTCTATCAGCTCTTTCTCATTTCATTAACCTGCTGCTTCTGTCCAATTTTCATTTTTCAAGACTGCTACTTGGGTAGAAAACAAGCAAGGGATTGAATTAATCTAAAAAACACAATTAAAAGGAAAATACTGTTAGGATGTTTATTATATATTGAAATTACATTAATAGCTGGGCCAAGGCTAGTTGTCTCTGCACCTCTGTAGGTGTGAGCAAAGCCGAGCGAGGTTTTCCTGCAGGATGACCAGCATTACATCAGTGTGCAATATTCTGATGGAAATGTGCTGCTAATTGAAACTCCCCAATTTGTCTCTGTTCCCAGTATAGAATATAATTGGCCATGATGAAGATACAGTGGAGGACCCATTGTGCCCATTATACGGTAGACCTTCAGGATTGATAAATATTCAGTTCAACCTAATGTAACTTGATCAGTATGCAATATTTCCCTGTTATGCTTGGCTACTATACCGATTAGGCCCATTGTGCTAAATATACACTCTGGGGGTCATTTAGAGCTGGAAGCAAGGCCTTTTTTTAGAGTGTAAAATGTGCTTTTTCAGACATCTCATGCACATGAAAAATGCGTTTCCCAGTGTCCATTGAACCCTCCTTCTGTGTCCCTGACTTGTGCATCCTTGAGTCTGGAGATGCAGACTGCGCGAGGGAAGGTGCGTGTATGTGCAGGAAAGAGGAATACAATCTGGCGCTGAATTGTAAACCCACAATTAAAGTATAGTAGTTTATTCTGGGTTTACATTCCAGCACTGGAAGGTAACCCTCTTTCCTAACATAACCCCAGGGTCTCTTTGGCAAATTCCACTTCTTCCTGGATGTCAAAATTTAAAGCATTTACCTTGCGGTATCACTCCAACACTGCCGGTCTGATTCTCTGCATACGTGTAGGCCAAGTACAGTAAATTGGTTAAACAAGGTTTGGGGAAGTGTTTGGTAAAATCAACCATTTTGTCACAAAGTTCGTGGGTTTTTATGTGTTTTTTTCTGTGGAACTACAGGTCCCAGCAGGTCCTGCATGATTTCTTCAAGCTTCAGCATGCTTTTTCAGTCATGGGTATGCAGACACTTGTAGTGCTAAAAGTGCCTGCATACGCAAGCAGTTTTATTTATTTGACTGGCTACATTTGTGTGAAAGAGGTGTGTGTGTGTCTGTGTAGGCTCTTGTCAGTGTGCGTTTGTGTCTGTGTCAGTGAGTGCGTCTGGGGAGGTGATGGTGTGCTGAGAGATAACGCGGGGGGAGATGGTGTGGCTAAGAGATGCTGGGGGCAGGAAGTTACACAGGGGGAACGAGTCTGGTTGAACCGCTGTTGTAAGATGATGACCTTGTTAATATTCCCACACAAACAGGAATCTTCTGGACGATGTGACCTACATGAGCAGTGAATGCCGACTGAAGATGCCGTCTTCCCATGGAGGATATATTTCTTCAGAGGTTCCACATTGTGAGAAACCACCATATAGGTAAGGTGCATATGTAATGGAAAGTAATGTTCCCAGAGTGATGAGAAATGGGTGGCGTGTCATGTTGGCACAGCCCATTTTCAGTGGCCACGCCCCCTCGGTATGTGACCACGCCCATTTTTTTTGCTGCGCGCCCCTGGCGCGCATATATGTCTTCTTATTTACTTTTATATGGGGCGGGAGGGGGCACGCCAATCTTCAACTTGCCCAGTACTCCAATGACCCTAGTCATCATGCCTCTGGCTGTTTTTTTCCTAGGGAAGAGGCACACATCCCCCTGCAGAATAGGCTTGGACTATGTGACAGGAGGACCCCACGCTTTGGATTTTCTTCTTATCGCATCAACAGCACAGGATCTTAACTTTGAGCAATTGCCTGGGAGACTTGGCAGACTGAATTAGGCATCTTGTAAGTGAATCTTAGCCAAATATGTCATTTTTAATCCATTCATAATGGCTACCTGTTCTGCAGGTGCACCCCACTGCTTCCAAGTCTGCAGGATGATTGCATTAAATAATGCAATTGGACAGGGTATGCAACCGCTTTAAGGCAGAGGTTCCCAATCTTTTTTGAATGGCGGCGCCCTAGAGTATCAGCATTGTTTTCATGGCACCCCTAAGCCAAAAGTCTGTTATTGAGAAATAATTATTAAGAAATTGCACTTACCCGTCTTCCTCAGGTTGAGGTATGCGGTCTTGGACAGGTTGGCGCATCTGTTTTTCCACATATTTACATTACATTGACCAGAATTAATTTGATTTGGTGCTGGACCACCAACCTGAGGCACCCCTGCAAGTGTCCAAAGGCACCCCAGGGTGCTACGGCACACAGTTTGGGAACCACTGCTTTAAGGAATGCCTTGAAAACCATCCTAAATAGATGCTAATTAAAGAGACTGTAACCTTCCATAAGTCGTTTGCTTCATTTTGTCCAGCACAGAAGAGTATATATGTTAGAAAACATTTTATATTATTTCTATTTCACCTGGTCTCTTTTATATTTTGTGTCCTTTCCGGACTTGACCACTTCCCCAGTGACATAATGTACCACCGCCATATCCTGCACATTGCCATTAGGTCATAACCTTAACCTATGTAGTGCGAAGATGATCAAATCTTAATTCTATTTACAGGATAATTCTGGGAGGCGTGAAACAGAGTTTGGGTGAAAGAAAGCAGAAGATTGGAAATTTAGTAAATGATGAATTGGGTAAGCAGTCTTAGTAGTACCAACATATAAATTGCATCATGTTCTGTATTAAGATTATTGGAATATATTCATTACTTAATATTTATATGAGAAAATTAATACACGGTAGGAATCCCTGTAAAATCTTGACCCAGATTGTGCGTAAACTAAGTATTTGTCATTGGGACCCTTACCACAGCCCAAAGTTTTCATATCACTCCTGAGGTGCCAGTAATCCATATGTGCTTCATAGAAATATTTTATGTCATTCAGAATACAAGGCCTTTAGTGCGTTGTGAGTGTCATGAAATGAGCATAACATTTTATTTTAATTTCTTCTTTGTTTTGGTCAGATTTTATTTCTTTGTAAAAATTTGCAGAACGTCACTGGATCCTCTTAATATTTTCCATACAACTCATTTTATCATTGTTGTAAAGGAGACAAGTGGGTAACAACAAGTACGGAGTAAGAACATATTCCTGATCCTGTAGTAGCAGATATACAGTATTTAAGAAGAGCTTATCACCTCATTTACTTTGCTAGACCTCACAGCCTCTTAACCTTCTAAGAACCTCCATTATGACAAAAAAACAAAGAGCACAACAAGCATAATCAATTTTAAAATATATTTATTATGAATTTTTAGCACAAGGAAAACAACACTTTATTTTTACTCTGCATTGTAAAATAAATTAGTGCCCAAGATTAGCCAGAGGCTCTTACAAGCTTGTCCTATAAGAGGACCAAGATGGTGGAAGCCTCGTGACTCACAAAGAGTCATCCTTCAGCACTCAGGAGAGGAAAAACCTCCTTTGGAGGAAACCTCTGGGGACCCATGGCTTGAAGGATTGCCCGTCCCTCTGGGCACTAGGAGGCTATGCAGAGTTATATTTCCAATTGATTTAAACTAGGATCATTTGACACTGAAATACAGTATACATTTCACCACATTAATAAATAACATTGGCTGACGTCATTAATATAGCTCCTGTCCACATCTCCTGACATTACCCAATTTACATTCCTCACAAAGCTGCGCAATTTGCTGAAGAGGATGGTCATCCCCTTTTGAGAAGCACCGAGTTTACCCGAATGGCTACTACATTGCGATAGATGTGCTGTGCTGCTAGAACCTCCAATTATAGAAATAAACAAGCTCAAGGTCATATTTTAGGGTAGTCAAGCTCCAAGTCTGCAGGCACATCCAAGTGAAACGCCCTTGTCTTTGATGAGATACTTACCTCAAGCGGATATCTTTCCCTCTGTGGGCTGGGTGCAAGAGATGTATATGGACTGTGTTAATGACAGCAATGATAATGCTATGTCAGTGTCCTGGGCGGTTAAGAGTGGTAGCAACAGCAAAGAGTTACCATTATGACATCACAGCATGACCTCACTCGTGTTCTACATTCCTTAAAGGGGAAGTGCATAAGATAATAAGCTCTACTGATGTGTGATATGTTTATATTCCTCCATCACCTCTGCTTCCCATGATACACCTGCCATTTATTACACATCTGTCCCTTTGCCATCTCCTTATTTGCAAAAGTTCTCTTTTACTGCATCCACTCATTCAATGAATCAGTTTCTATCAGCTCTTTCTCATTTCATTAACCTGCTGCTTCTGTCCAATTTTCATTTTTCAAGACTGCTACTTGGGTAGAAAACAAGCAAGGGATTGAATTAATCTAAAAAACACAATTAAAAGGAAAATACTGTTAGGATGTTTATTATATATTGAAATGACATTAATAGCTGGGCCAAGGCTAGTTGTCTCTGCACCTCTGTAGGTGTGAGCAAAGCCGAGCGAGGTTTTCCTGCAGGATGACCAGCATTACATCAGTGTGCAATATTCTGATGGAAATGTGCTGCTAATTGAAACTCCCCAATTTGTCTCTGTTCCCAGTATAGAATATAATTGGCCATGATGAAGATACAGTGGAGGACCCATTGTGCCCATTATACGGTAGACCTTCAGGATTGATAAATATTCAGTTCAACCTAATGTAACTTGATCAGTATGCAATATTTCCCTGTTATGCTTGGCTACTATACCGATTAGGCCCATTGTGCTAAATATACACTCTGGGGGTCATTTAGAGCAGGAAGCAAGGCCTTTTTTTAGAGTGTAAAATGTGCTTTTTCAGACATCTCATGCACATGAAAAATGCGTTTCCCAGTGTCCATTGAACCCTCCTTCTGTGTCCCTGACTTGTGCATCCTTGAGTCTGGAGATGCAGACTGCGCGAGGGAAGGTGCGTGTATGTGCAGGAAAGAGGAATACAATCTGGCGCTGAATTGTAAACCCACAATTAAAGTATAGTAGTTTATTCTGGGTTTACATTCCAGCACTGGAAGGTAACCCTCTTTCCTAACATAACCCCAGGGTCTCTTTGGCAAATTCCACTTCTTCCTGGATGTCAAAATTTAAAGCATTTACCTTGCGGTATCACTCCAACACTGCCGGTCTGATTCTCTGCATACGTGTAGGCCAAGTACAGTAAATTGGTTAAACAAGGTTTGGGGAAGTGTTTGGTAAAATCAACCATTTTGTCACAAAGTTCGTGGGTTTTTATGTGTTTTTTTTCTGTGGAACTACAGGTCCCAGCAGGTCCTGCATGATTTCTTCAAGCTTCAGCATGCTTTTTCAGTCATGGGTATGCAGACACTTGTAGTGCTAAAAGTGCCTGCATACGCAAGCAGTTTTATTTATTTGACTGGCTACATTTGTGTGAAAGAGGTGTGTGTGTGTCTGTGTAGGCTCTTGTCAGTGTGCGTTTGTGTCTGTGTCAGTGAGTGCGTCTGGGGAGGTGATGGTGTGCTGAGAGATAACGCGGGGGGAGATGGTGTGGCTAAGAGATGCAGGGGGCAGGAAGTTACACAGGGGGAACGAGTCTGGTTGAACCGCTGTTGTAAGATGATGACATTGTTAATATTCCCACACAAACAGGAATCTTCTGGACGATGTGACCTACATGAGTAGTGAATGCCGACTGAAGATGCCGTCTTCCCATGGAGGATATATTTCTTCAGAGGTTCCACATTGTGAGAAACCACCATATAGGTAAGGTGCATATGTAATGGAAAGTAATGTTCCCAGAGTGATGAGAAATGGGTGGCGTGTCATGTTGGCACAGCCCATTTTCAGTGGCCACGCCCCCTCGGCATGTGACCACGCCCATTTTTTTGCTGCGCGCCCCTGGCGCGCATATATGTCTTCTTATTTACATTTATATGGGGCGGGAGGGGGCACGCCAATCTTCAACTTGCCCAGTACTCCAATAACCCTAGTCATCATGCCTCTGGCTGTTTTTTTCCTAGGGAAGAGGCACACATCCCCCTGCAGAATAGGCTTGGACTATGTGACAGGAGGACCCCATGCTTTGGATTTTCTTCTTATCGCATCAACAGCACAGGATCTTAACTTTGAGCAATTGCCTGGGAGACTTGGCAGACTGAATTAGGCATCTTGTAAGTGAATGTTAGCCAAATATGTCATTTTTAATCCATTCATAATGGCTACCTGTTCTGCAGGTGCACCCCACTGCTTCCAAGTCTGCAGGATGATTGCATTAAATAATGCAATTGGACAGGGTATGCAACCGCTTTAAGGCAGAGGTTCCCAATCTTTTTTGAATGGCGGCGCCCTAGAGTATCAGCATTGTTTTCATGGCACCCCTAAGCCAAAAGTCTGTTATTGAGAAATAATTATTAAGAAATTGCACTTACCCGTCATCCTCAGGTTGAGGTATGCGGTCTTGGACAGGTTGGCGCATCTGTTTTTCCACATATTTACATTACATTGACCAGAATTTATTTGATTTGGTGCTGGACCACCAACCTGAGGCACCCCTGCAAGTGTCCAAAGGCACCCCAGGGTGCTACGGCACACAGTTTGGGGACCACTGCTTTAAGGAATGCCTTGAAAACCATCCTAAATAGATGCTAATTAAAGAGACTGTAACCTTCCATAAGTCGTTTGCTTCATTTTGTCCAGCACAGAAGAGTATATATGTTAGAAAACATTTTATATTATTTCTATTTCACCTGGTCTCTTTTATATTTTGTGTCCTTTCCGGACTTGACCACTTCCCCAGTGACATCATGTACCACCGCCATATCCTGCACATTGCCATTAGGTCATAACCTTAACCTATGTAGTGCGAAGATGATCAAATCTTAATTCTATTTACAGGATAATTCTGGGAGGCGTGAAACAGAGTTTGGGTGAAAGAAAGCAGAAGATTGGAAATTTAGTAAATGATGAATTGGGTAAGCAGTCTTAGTAGTACCAACATATAAATTGCATCATGTTCTGTATTAAGATTATTGGAATATATTCATTACTTAATATTTATATGAGAAAATTAATACACGGTAGGAATCCCTGTAAAATCTTGACCCAGATTGTGCGTAAACTAAGTATTTGTCATTGGGACCCTTACCACAGCCCAAAGTTTTCATATCACTCCTGAGGTGCCAGTAATCCATATGTGCTTCATAGAATTATTTTATGTCATTCAGAATACAAGGCCTTTAGTGCGTTGTGAGTGTCATGAAATGAGCATAACATTTTATTTTAATTTCTTCTTTGTTTTGGTCAGATTTTATTTCTTTGTAAAAATTTGCAGAACGTCACTGGATCCTCTTAATATTTTCCATACAACTCATTTTATCATTGTTGTAAAGGAGACAAGTGGGTAACAACAAGTACGGAGTAAGAACATATTCCTGATCCTGTAGTAGCAGATATACAGTATTTAAGAAGAGCTTATCACCTCATTTACTTTGCTAGACCTCACAGCCTCTTAACCTTCTAAGAACCTCCATTATGACAAAAAAACAAAGAGCACAACAAGCATAATCAATTTTAAAATATATTTATTATGAATTTTTAGCACAAGGAAAACAACACTTTATTTTTACTCTGCATTGTAAAATAAATTAGTGCCCAAGATTAGCCAGAGGCTCTTACAAGCTTGTCCTATAAGAGGACCAAGATGGTGGAAGCCTCGTGACTCACAAAGAGTCATCCTTCAGCACTCAGGAGAGGAAAAACCCCCTTTGGAGGAAACCTCTGGGGACCCATGGCTTGAAGGATTGCCCGTCCCTCTGGGCACTAGGAGGCTATGCAGAGTTATATTTCCAATTGATTTAAACTAGGATCATTTGACACTGAAATACAGTATACATTTCACCACATTAATAAATAACATTGGCTGACGTCATTAATATAGCTCCTGTCCACATCTCCTGACATTACCCAATTTACATTCCTCACAAAGCTGCGCAATTTGCTGAAGAGGATGGTCATCCCCTTTTGAGAAGCACCGAGTTTACCCGAATGGCTACTACATTGCGATAGATGTGCTGTGCTGCTAGAACCTCCAATTATAGAAATAAACAAGCTCAAGGTCATATTTTAGGGTAGTCAAGCTCCAAGTCTGCAGGCACATCCAAGTGAAATGCCCTTGTCTTTGATGAGATACTTACCTCAAGCGGATATCTTTCCCTCTGTGGGCTGGGTGCAAGAGATGTATATGGACTGTGTTAATGACAGCAATGATAATGCTATGTCAGTGTCCTGGGCGGTTAAGAGTGGTAGCAACAGCAAAGAGTTACCATTATGACATCACAGCATGACCTCACTCGTGTTCTACATTCCTTAAAGGGGAAGTGCATAAGATAATAAGCTCTACTGATGTGTGATATGTTTATATTCCTCCATCACCTCTGCTTCCCATGATACACCTGCCATTTATTACACATCTGTCCCTTTGCCATCTCCTTATTTGCAAAAGTTCTCTTTTACTGCATCCACTCATTCAATGAATCAGTTTCTATCAGCTCTTTCTCATTTCATTAACCTGCTGCTTCTGTCCAATTTTCATTTTTCAAGACTGCTACTTGGGTAGAAAACAAGCAAGGGATTGAATTAATCTAAAAAACACAATTAAAAGGAAAATACTGTTAGGATGTTTATTATATATTGAAATGACATTAATAGCTGGGCCAAGGCTAGTTGTCTCGGCACCTCTGTAGGTGTGAGCAAAGCCGAGCGAGGTTTTCCTGCAGGATGACCAGCATTACATCAGTGTGCAATATTCTGATGGAAATGTGCTGCTAATTGAAACTCCCCAATTTGTCTCTGTTCCCAGTATAGAATATAATTGGCCATGATGAAGATACAGTGGAGGACCCATTGTGCCCATTATACGGTAGACCTTCAGGATTGATAAATATTCAGTTCAACCTAATGTAACTTGATCAGTATGCAATATTTCCCTGTTATGCTTGGCTACTATACCGATTAGGCCCATTGTGCTAAATATACACTCTGGGGGTCATTTAGAGCTGGAAGCAAGGCCTTTTTTTAGAGTGTAAAATGTGCTTTTTCAGACATCTCATGCACATGAAAAATGCGTTTCCCAGTGTCCATTGAACCCTCCTTCTGTGTCCCTGACTTGTGCATCCTTGAGTCTGGAGATGCAGACTGCGCGAGGGAAGGTGCGTGTATGTGCAGGAAAGAGGAATACAATCTGGCGCTGAATTGTAAACCCACAATTAAAGTATAGTAGTTTATTCTGGGTTTACATTCCAGCACTGGAAGGTAACCCTCTTTCCTAACATAACCCCAGGGTCTCTTTGGCAAATTCCACTTCTTCCTGGATGTCAAAATTTAAAGCATTTACCTTGCGGTATCACTCCAACACTGCCGGTCTGATTCTCTGCATACGTGTAGGCCAAGTACAGTAAATTGGTTAAACAAGGTTTGGGGAAGTGTTTGGTAAAATCAACCATTTTGTCACAAAGTTCGTGGGTTTTTATGTGTTTTTTTCTGTGGAACTACAGGTCCCAGCAGGTCCTGCATGATTTCTTCAAGCTTCAGCATGCTTTTTCAGTCATGGGTATGCAGACACTTGTAGTGCTAAAAGTGCCTGCATACGCAAGCAGTTTTATTTATTTGACTGGCTACATTTGTGTGAAAGAGGTGTGTGTGTGTCTGTGTAGGCTCTTGTCAGTGTGCGTGTGTGTCTGTGTCAGTGAGTGCGTCTGGGGAGGTGATGGTGTGCTGAGAGATAACGCGGGGGGAGATGGTGTGGCTAAGAGATGCAGGGGGCAGGAAGTTACACAGGGGGAACGAGTCTGGTTGAACCGCTGTTGTAAGATGATGACCTTGTTAATATTCCCACACAAACAGGAATCTTCTGGACGATGTGACCTACATGAGTAGTGAATGCCGACTGAAGATGCCGTCTTCCCATGGAGGATATATTTCTTCAGAGGTTCCACATTGTGAGAAACCACCATATAGGTAAGGTGCATATGTAATGGAAAGTAATGTTCCCAGAGTGATGAGAAATGGGTGGCGTGTCATGTTGGCACAGCCCATTTTCAGTGGCCACGCCCCCTCAGCATGTGACCACGCCCATTTTTTTGCTGCGCGCCCCTGGCGCGCATATATGTCTTCTTATTTACATTTATATGGGGCGGGAGGGGGCACGCCAATCTTCAACTTGCCCAGTACTCCAATGACCCTAGTCATCATGCCTCTGGCTGTTTTTTTCCTAGGGAAGAGGCACACATCCCCCTGCAGAATAGGCTTGGACTATGTGACAGGAGGACCCCATGCTTTGGATTTTCTTCTTATCGCATCAACAGCACAGGATCTTAACTTTGAGCAATTGCCTGGGAGACTTGGCAGACTGAATTAGGCATCTTGTAAGTGAATGTTAGCCAAATATGTCATTTTTAATCCATTCATAATGGCTACCTGTTCTGCAGGTGCACCCCACTGCTTCCAAGTCTGCAGGATGATTGCATTAAATAATGCAATTGGACAGGGTATGCAACCGCTTTAAGGCAGAGGTTCACAATCTTTTTTGAATGGCGGCGCCCTAGAGTATCAGCACTGTTTTCATGGCACCCCTAAGCCAAAAGTCTGTTATTGAGAAATAATTATTAAGAAATTGCACTTACCCGTCATCCTCAGGTTGAGGTATGCGGTCTTGGACAGGTTGGCGCATCTGTTTTTCCACATATTTACATTACATTGACCAGAATTAATTTGATTTGGTGCTGGACCACCAACCTGAGGCACCCCTGCAAGTGTCCAAAGGCACCCCAGGGTGCTACGGCACACAGTTTGGGAACCACTGCTTTAAGGAATGCCTTGAAAACCATCCTAAATAGATGCTAATTAAAGAGACTGTAACCTTCCATAAGTCGTTTGCTTCATTTTGTCCAGCACAGAAGAGTATATATGTTAGAAAACATTTTATATTATTTCTATTTCACCTGGTCTCTTTTATATTTTGTGTTCTTTCCGGACTTGACCACTTCCCCAGTGACATCATGTACCACCGCCATATCCTGCACATTGCCATTAGGTCATAACCTTAACCTATGTAGTGCGAAGATGATCAAATCTTAATTCTATTTACAGGATAATTCTGGGAGGCGTGAAACAGAGTTTGGGTGAAAGAAAGCAGAAGATTGGAAATTTAGTAAATGATGAATTGGGTAAGCAGTCTTAGTAGTACCAACATATAAATTGCATCATGTTCTGTATTAAGATTATTGGAATATATTCATTACTTAATATTTATATGAGAAAATTAATACACGGTAGGAATCCCTGTAAAATCTTGACCCAGATTGTGCGTAAACTAAGTATTTGTCATTGGGACCCTTACCACAGCCCAAAGTTTTCATATCACTCCTGAGGTGCCAGTAATCCATATGTGCTTCATAGAAATATTTTATGTCATTCAGAATACAAGGCCTTTAGTGCGTTGTGAGTGTCATGAAATGAGCATAACATTTTATTTTAATTTCTTCTTTGTTTTGGTCAGATTTTATTTCTTTGTAAAAATTTGCAGAACGTCACTGGATCCTCTTAATATTTTCCATACAACTCATTTTATCATTGTTGTAAAGGAGACAAGTGGGTAACAACAAGTACGGAGTAAGAACATATTCCTGATCCTGTAGTAGCAGATATACAGTATTTAAGAAGAGCTTATCACCTCATTTACTTTGCTAGACCTCACAGCCTCTTAACCTTCTAAGAACCTCCATTATGACAAAAAAACAAAGAGCACAACAAGCATAATCAATTTTAAAATATATTTATTATGAATTTTTAGCACAAGGAAAACAACACTTTATTTTTACTCTGCATTGTAAAATAAATTAGTGCCCAAGATTAGCCAGAGGCTCTTACAAGCTTGTCCTATAAGAGGACCAAGATGGTGGAAGCCTCGTGACTCACAAAGAGTCATCCTTCAGCACTCAGGAGAGGAAAAACCCCCTTTGGAGGAAACCTCTGGGGACCCATGGCTTGAAGGATTGCCCGTCCCTCTGGGCACTAGGAGGCTATGCAGAGTTATATTTCCAATTGATTTAAACTAGGATCATTTGACACTGAAATACAGTATACATTTCACCACATTAATAAATAACATTGGCTGACGTCATTAATATAGCTCCTGTCCACATCTCCTGACATTACCCAATTTACATTCCTCACAAAGCTGCGCAATTTGCTGAAGAGGATGGTCATCCCCTTTTGAGAAGCACCGAGTTTACCCGAATGGCTACTACATTGCGATAGATGTGCTGTGCTGCTAGAACCTCCAATTATAGAAATAAACAAGCTCAAGGTCATATTTTAGGGTAGTCAAGCTCCAAGTCTGCAGGCACATCCAAGTGAAACGCCCTTGTCTTTGATGAGATACTTACCTCAAGCGGATATCTTTCCCTCTGTGGGCTGGGTGCAAGAGATGTATATGGACTGTGTTAATGACAGCAATGATAATGCTATGTCAGTGTCCTGGGCGGTTAAGAGTGGTAGCAACAGCAAAGAGTTACCATTATGACATCACAGCATGACCTCACTCGTGTTCTACATTCCTTAAAGGGGAAGTGCATAAGATAATAAGCTCTACTGATGTGTGATATGTTTATATTCCTCCATCACCTCTGCTTCCCATGATACACCTGCCATTTATTACACATCTGTCCCTTTGCCATCTCCTTATTTGCAAAAGTTCTCTTTTACTGCATCCACTCATTCAATGAATCAGTTTCTATCAGCTCTTTCTCATTTCATTAACCTGCTGCTTCTGTCCAATTTTCATTTTTCAAGACTGCTACTTGGGTAGAAAACAAGCAAGGGATTGAATTAATCTAAAAAACACAATTAAAAGGAAAATACTGTTAGGATGTTTATTATATATTGAAATGACATTAATAGCTGGGCCAAGGCTAGTTGTCTCGGCACCTCTGTAGGTGTGAGCAAAGCCGAGCGAGGTTTTCCTGCAGGATGACCAGCATTACATCAGTGTGCAATATTCTGATGGAAATGTGCTGCTAATTGAAACTCCCCAATTTGTCTCTGTTCCCAGTATAGAATATAATTGGCCATGATGAAGATACAGTGGAGGACCCATTGTGCCCATTATACGGTAGACCTTCAGGATTGATAAATATTCAGTTCAACCTAATGTAACTTGATCAGTATGCAATATTTCCCTGTTATGCTTGGCTACTATACCGATTAGGCCCATTGTGCTAAATATACACTCTGGGGGTCATTTAGAGCTGGAAGCAAGGCCTTTTTTTAGAGTGTAAAATGTGCTTTTTCAGACATCTCATGCACATGAAAAATGCGTTTCCCAGTGTCCATTGAACCCTCCTTCTGTGTCCCTGACTTGTGCATCCTTGAGTCTGGAGATGCAGACTGCGCGAGGGAAGGTGCGTGTATGTGCAGGAAAGAGGAATACAATCTGGCGCTGAATTGTAAACCCACAATTAAAGTATAGTAGTTTATTCTGGGTTTACATTCCAGCACTGGAAGGTAACCCTCTTTCCTAACATAACCCCAGGGTCTCTTTGGCAAATTCCACTTCTTCCTGGATGTCAAAATTTAAAGCATTTACCTTGCGGTATCACTCCAACACTGCCGGTCTGATTCTCTGCATACGTGTAGGCCAAGTACAGTAAATTGGTTAAACAAGGTTTGGGGAAGTGTTTGGTAAAATCAACCATTTTGTCACAAAGTTCGTGGGTTTTTATGTGTTTTTTTCTGTGGAACTACAGGTCCCAGCAGGTCCTGCATGATTTCTTCAAGCTTCAGCATGCTTTTTCAGTCATGGGTATGCAGACACTTGTAGTGCTAAAAGTGCCTGCATACGCAAGCAGTTTTATTTATTTGACTGGCTACATTTGTGTGAAAGAGGTGTGTGTGTGTCTGTGTAGGCTCTTGTCAGTGTGCGTGTGTGTCTGTGTCAGTGAGTGCGTCTGGGGAGGTGATGGTGTGCTGAGAGATAACGCGGGGGGAGATGGTGTGGCTAAGAGATGCAGGGGGCAGGAAGTTACACAGGGGGAACGAGTCTGGTTGAACCGCTGTTGTAAGATGATGACCTTGTTAATATTCCCACACAAACAGGAATCTTCTGGACGATGTGACCTACATGAGTAGTGAATGCCGACTGAAGATGCCGTCTTCCCATGGAGGATATATTTCTTCAGAGGTTCCACATTGTGAGAAACCACCATATAGGTAAGGTGCATATGTAATGGAAAGTAATGTTCCCAGAGTGATGAGAAATGGGTGGCGTGTCATGTTGGCACAGCCCATTTTCAGTGGCCACGCCCCCTCGGTATGTGACCACGCCCATTTTTTGCTGCGCGACCCTGGCGCGCATATATGTCTTCTTATTTACGTTTATATGGGGCGGGAGGGGGCACGCCAATCTTCAACTTGCCCAGTACTCCAATGACCCTAGTCATCATGCCTCTGGCTGTTTTTTTCCTAGGGAAGAGGCACACATCCCCCTGCAGAATAGGCTTGGACTATGTGACAGGAGGACCCCACGCTTTGGATTTTCTTCTTATCGCATCAACAGCACAGGATCTTAACTTTGAGCAATTGCCTGGGAGACTTGGCAGACTGAATTAGGCATCTTGTAAGTGAATCTTAGCCAAATATGTCATTTTTAATCCATTCATAATGGCTACCTGTTCTGCAGGTGCACCCCACTGCTTCCAAGTCTGCAGGATGATTGCATTAAATAATGCAATTGGACAGGGTATGCAACCGCTTTAAGGCAGAGGTTCACAATCTTTTTTGAATGGCGGCGCCCTAGAGTATCAGCATTGTTTTCATGGCACCCCTAAGCCAAAAGTCTGTTATTGAGAAATAATTATTAAGAAATTGCACTTACCCGTCATCCTCAGGTTGAGGTATGCGGTCTTGGACAGGTTGGCGCATCTGTTTTTCCACATATTTACATTACATTGACCAGAATTAATTTGATTTGGTGCTGGACCACCAACCTGAGGCACCCCTGCAAGTGTCCAAAGGCACCCCAGGGTGCTACGGCACACAGTTTGGGAACCACTGCTTTAAGGAATGCCTTGAAAACCATCCTAAATAGTTGCTAATTAAAGAGACTGTAACCTTCCATAAGTCGTTTGCTTCATTTTGTCCAGCACAGAAGAGTATATATGTTAGAAAACATTTTATATTATTTCTATTTCACCTGGTCTCTTTTATATTTTGTGTCCTTTCCGGACTTGACCACTTCCCTAGTGACATCATGTACCACCGCCATATCCTGCACATTGCCATTAGGTCATAACCTTAACCTATGTAGTGCGAAGATGATCAAATCTTAATTCTATTTACAGGATAATTCTGGGAGGCGTGAAACAGAGTTTGGGTGAAAGAAAGCAGAAGATTGGAAATTTAGTAAATGATGAATTGGGTAAGCAGTCTTAGTAGTACCAACATATAAATTGCATCATGTTCTGTATTAAGATTATTGGAATATATTCATTACTTAATATTTATATGAGAAAATTAATACACGGTAGGAATCCCTGTAAAATCTTGACCCAGATTGTGCGTAAACTAAGTATTTGTCATTGGGACCCTTACCACAGCCCAAAGTTTTCATATCACTCCTGAGGTGCCAGTAATCCATATGTGCTTCATAGAAATATTTTATGTCATTCAGAATACAAGGCCTTTAGTGCGTTGTGAGTGTCATGAAATGAGCATAACATTTTATTTTAATTTCTTCTTTGTTTTGGTCAGATTTTATTTCTTTGTAAAAATTTGCAGAACGTCACTGGATCCTCTTAATATTTTCCATACAACTCATTTTATCATTGTTGTAAAGGAGACAAGTGGGTAACAACAAGTACGGAGTAAGAACATATTCCTGATCCTGTAGTAGCAGATATACAGTATTTAAGAAGAGCTTATCACCTCATTTACTTTGCTAGACCTCACAGCCTCTTAACCTTCTAAGAACCTCCATTATGACAAAAAAACAAAGAGCACAACAAGCATAATCAATTTTAAAATATATTTATTATGAATTTTTAGCACAAGGAAAACAACACTTTATTTTTACTCTGCATTGTAAAATAAATTAGTGCCCAAGATTAGCCAGAGGCTCTTACAAGCTTGTCCTATAAGAGGACCAAGATGGTGGAAGCCTCGTGACTCACAAAGAGTCATCCTTCAGCACTCAGGAGAGGAAAAACCCCCTTTGGAGGAAACCTCTGGGGACCCATGGCTTGAAGGATTGCCCGTCCCTCTGGGCACTAGGAGGCTATGCAGAGTTATATTTCCAATTGATTTAAACTAGGATCATTTGACACTGAAATACAGTATACATTTCACCACATTAATAAATAACATTGGCTGACGTCATTAATATAGCTCCTGTCCACATCTCCTGACATTACCCAATTTACATTCCTCACAAAGCTGCGCAATTTGCTGAAGAGGATGGTCATCCCCTTTTGAGAAGCACCGAGTTTACCCGAATGGCTACTACATTGCGATAGATGTGCTGTGCTGCTAGAACCTCCAATTATAGAAATAAACAAGCTCAAGGTCATATTTTAGGGTAGTCAAGCTCCAAGTCTGCAGGCACATCCAAGTGAAACGCCCTTGTCTTTGATGAGATACTTACCTCAAGCGGATATCTTTCCCTCTGTGGGCTGGGTGCAAGAGATGTATATGGACTGTGTTAATGACAGCAATGATAATGCTATGTCAGTGTCCTGGGCGGTTAAGAGTGGTAGCAACAGCAAAGAGTTACCATTATGACATCACAGCATGACCTCACTCGTGTTCTACATTCCTTAAAGGGGAAGTGCATAAGATAATAAGCTCTACTGATGTGTGATATGTTTATATTCCTCCATCACCTCTGCTTCCCATGATACACCTGCCATTTATTACACATCTGTCCCTTTGCCATCTCCTTATTTGCAAAAGTTCTCTTTTACTGCATCCACTCATTCAATGAATCAGTTTCTATCAGCTCTTTCTCATTTCATTAACCTGCTGCTTCTGTCCAATTTTCATTTTTCAAGACTGCTACTTGGGTAGAAAACAAGCAAGGGATTGAATTAATCTAAAAAACACAATTAAAAGGAAAATACTGTTAGGATGTTTATTATATATTGAAATGACATTAATAGCTGGGCCAAGGCTAGTTGTCTCGGCACCTCTGTAGGTGTGAGCAAAGCCGAGCGAGGTTTTCCTGCAGGATGACCAGCATTACATCAGTGTGCAATATTCTGATGGAAATGTGCTGCTAATTGAAACTCCCCAATTTGTCTCTGTTCCCAGTATAGAATATAATTGGCCATGATGAAGATACAGTGGAGGACCCATTGTGCCCATTATACGGTAGACCTTCAGGATTGATAAATATTCAGTTCAACCTAATGTAACTTGATCAGTATGCAATATTTCCCTGTTATGCTTGGCTACTATACCGATTAGGCCCATTGTGCTAAATATACACTCTGGGGGTCATTTAGAGCTGGAAGCAAGGCCTTTTTTTAGAGTGTAAAATGTGCTTTTTCAGACATCTCATGCACATGAAAAATGCGTTTCCCAGTGTCCATTGAACCCTCCTTCTGTGTCCCTGACTTGTGCATCCTTGAGTCTGGAGATGCAGACTGCGCGAGGGAAGGTGCGTGTATGTGCAGGAAAGAGGAATACAATCTGGCGCTGAATTGTAAACCCACAATTAAAGTATAGTAGTTTATTCTGGGTTTACATTCCAGCACTGGAAGGTAACCCTCTTTCCTAACATAACCCCAGGGTCTCTTTGGCAAATTCCACTTCTTCCTGGATGTCAAAATTTAAAGCATTTACCTTGCGGTATCACTCCAACACTGCCGGTCTGATTCTCTGCATACGTGTAGGCCAAGTACAGTAAATTGGTTAAACAAGGTTTGGGGAAGTGTTTGGTAAAATCAACCATTTTGTCACAAAGTTCGTGGGTTTTTATGTGTTTTTTTCTGTGGAACTACAGGTCCCAGCAGGTCCTGCATGATTTCTTCAAGCTTCAGCATGCTTTTTCAGTCATGGGTATGCAGACATTTGTAGTGCTAAAAGTGCCTGCATACGCAAGCAGTTTTATTTATTTGACTGGCTACATTTGTGTGAAAGAGGTGTGTGTGTGTCTGTGTAGGCTCTTGTCAGTGTGCGTTTGTGTCTGTGTCAGTGAGTGCATCTGGGGAGGTGATGGTGTGCTGAGAGATAACGCGGGGGGAGATGGTGTGGCTAAGAGATGCAGGGGGCAGGAAGTTACACAGGGGGAACGAGTCTGGTTGAACCGCTGTTGTAAGATGATGACATTGTTAATATTCCCACACAAACAGGAATCTTCTGGACGATGTGACCTACATGAGTAGTGAATGCCGACTGAAGATGCCGTCTTCCCATGGAGGATATATTTCTTCAGAGGTTCCACATTGTGAGAAACCACCATATAGGTAAGGTGCATATGTAATGGAAAGTAATGTTCCCAGAGTGATGAGAAATGGGTGGCGTGTCATGTTGGCACAGCCCATTTTCAGTGGCCACGCCCCCTCAGCATGTGACCACGCCCATTTTTTTGCTGCGCGCCCCTGGCGCGCATATATGTCTTCTTATTTACATTTATATGGGGCGGGAGGGGGCACGCCAATCTTCAACTTGCCCAGTACTCCAATGACCCTAGTCATCATGCCTCTGGCTGTTTTTTTCCTAGGGAAGAGGCACACATCCCCCTGCAGAATAGGCTTGGACTATGTGACAGGAGGACCCCATGCTTTGGATTTTCTTCTTATCGCATCAACAGCACAGGATCTTAACTTTGAGCAATTGCCTGGGAGACTTGGCAGACTGAATTAGGCATCTTGTAAGTGAATGTTAGCCAAATATGTCATTTTTAATCCATTCATAATGGCTACCTGTTCTGCAGGTGCACCCCACTGCTTCCAAGTCTGCAGGATGATTGCATTAAATAATGCAATTGGACAGGGTATGCAACCGCTTTAAGGCAGAGGTTCACAATCTTTTTTGAATGGCGGCGCCCTAGAGTATCAGCATTGTTTTCATGGCACCCCTAAGCCAAAAGTCTGTTATTGAGAAATAATTATTAAGAAATTGCACTTACCCGTCATCCTCAGGTTGAGGTATGCGGTCTTGGACAGGTTGGCGCATCTGTTTTTCCACATATTTACATTACATTGACCAGAATTAATTTGATTTGGTGCTGGACCACCAACCTGAGGCACCCCTGCAAGTGTCCAAAGGCACCCCAGGGTGCTACGGCACACAGTTTGGGAACCACTGCTTTAAGGAATGCCTTGAAAACCATCCTAAATAGATGCTAATTAAAGAGACTGTAACCTTCCATAAGTCGTTTGCTTCATTTTGTCCAGCACAGAAGAGTATATATGTTAGAAAACATTTTATATTATTTCTATTTCACCTGGTCTCTTTTATATTTTGTGTTCTTTCCGGACTTGACCACTTCCCCAGTGACATCATGTACCACCGCCATATCCTGCACATTGCCATTAGGTCATAACCTTAACCTATGTAGTGCGAAGATGATCAAATCTTAATTCTATTTACAGGATAATTCTGGGAGGCGTGAAACAGAGTTTGGGTGAAAGAAAGCAGAAGATTGGAAATTTAGTAAATGATGAATTGGGTAAGCAGTCTTAGTAGTACCAACATATAAATTGCATCATGTTCTGTATTAAGATTATTGGAATATATTCATTACTTAATATTTATATGAGAAAATTAATACACGGTAGGAATCCCTGTAAAATCTTGACCCAGATTGTGCGTAAACTAAGTATTTGTCATTGGGACCCTTACCACAGCCCAAAGTTTTCATATCACTCCTGAGGTGCCAGTAATCCATATGTGCTTCATAGAAATATTTTATGTCATTCAGAATACAAGGCCTTTAGTGCGTTGTGAGTGTCATGAAATGAGCATAACATTTTATTTTAATTTCTTCTTTGTTTTGGTCAGATTTTATTTCTTTGTAAAAATTTGCAGAACGTCACTGGATCCTCTTAATATTTTCCATACAACTCATTTTATCATTGTTGTAAAGGAGACAAGTGGGTAACAACAAGTACGGAGTAAGAACATATTCCTGATCCTGTAGTAGCAGATATACAGTATTTAAGAAGAGCTTATCACCTCATTTACTTTGCTAGACCTCACAGCCTCTTAACCTTCTAAGAACCTCCATTATGACAAAAAAACAAAGAGCACAACAAGCATAATCAATTTTAAAATATATTTATTATGAATTTTTAGCACAAGGAAAACAACACTTTATTTTTACTCTGCATTGTAAAATAAATTAGTGCCCAAGATTAGCCAGAGGCTCTTACAAGCTTGTCCTATAAGAGGACCAAGATGGTGGAAGCCTCGTGACTCACAAAGAGTCATCCTTCAGCACTCAGGAGAGGAAAAACCCCCTTTGGAGGAAACCTCTGGGGACCCATGGCTTGAAGGATTGCCCGTCCCTCTGGGCACTAGGAGGCTATGCAGAGTTATATTTCCAATTGATTTAAACTAGGATCATTTGACACTGAAATACAGTATACATTTCACCACATTAATAAATAACATTGGCTGACGTCATTAATATAGCTCCTGTCCACATCTCCTGACATTACCCAATTTACATTCCTCACAAAGCTGCGCAATTTGCTGAAGAGGATGGTCATCCCCTTTTGAGAAGCACCGAGTTTACCCGAATGGCTACTACATTGCGATAGATGTGCTGTGCTGCTAGAACCTCCAATTATAGAAATAAACAAGCTCAAGGTCATATTTTAGGGTAGTCAAGCTCCAAGTCTGCAGGCACATCCAAGTGAAACGCCCTTGTCTTTGATGAGATACTTACCTCAAGCGGATATCTTTCCCTCTGTGGGCTGGGTGCAAGAGATGTATATGGACTGTGTTAATGACAGCAATGATAATGCTATGTCAGTGTCCTGGGCGGTTAAGAGTGGTAGCAACAGCAAAGAGTTACCATTATGACATCACAGCATGACCTCACTCGTGTTCTACATTCCTTAAAGGGGAAGTGCATAAGATAATAAGCTCTACTGATGTGTGATATGTTTATATTCCTCCATCACCTCTGCTTCCCATGATACACCTGCCATTTATTACACATCTGTCCCTTTGCCATCTCCTTATTTGCAAAAGTTCTCTTTTACTGCATCCACTCATTCAATGAATCAGTTTCTATCAGCTCTTTCTCATTTCATTAACCTGCTGCTTCTGTCCAATTTTCATTTTTCAAGACTGCTACTTGGGTAGAAAACAAGCAAGGGATTGAATTAATCTAAAAAACACAATTAAAAGGAAAATACTGTTAGGATGTTTATTATATATTGAAATGACATTAATAGCTGGGCCAAGGCTAGTTGTCTCGGCACCTCTGTAGGTGTGAGCAAAGCCGAGCGAGGTTTTCCTGCAGGATGACCAGCATTACATCAGTGTGCAATATTCTGATGGAAATGTGCTGCTAATTGAAACTCCCCAATTTGTCTCTGTTCCCAGTATAGAATATAATTGGCCATGATGAAGATACAGTGGAGGACCCATTGTGCCCATTATACGGTAGACCTTCAGGATTGATAAATATTCAGTTCAACCTAATGTAACTTGATCAGTATGCAATATTTCCCTGTTATGCTTGGCTACTATACCGATTAGGCCCATTGTGCTAAATATACACTCTGGGGGTCATTTAGAGCTGGAAGCAAGGCCTTTTTTTAGAGTGTAAAATGTGCTTTTTCAGACATCTCATGCACATGAAAAATGCGTTTCCCAGTGTCCATTGAACCCTCCTTCTGTGTCCCTGACTTGTGCATCCTTGAGTCTGGAGATGCAGACTGCGCGAGGGAAGGTGCGTGTATGTGCAGGAAAGAGGAATACAATCTGGCGCTGAATTGTAAACCCACAATTAAAGTATAGTAGTTTATTCTGGGTTTACATTCCAGCACTGGAAGGTAACCCTCTTTCCTAACATAACCCCAGGGTCTCTTTGGCAAATTCCACTTCTTCCTGGATGTCAAAATTTAAAGCATTTACCTTGCGGTATCACTCCAACACTGCCGGTCTGATTCTCTGCATACGTGTAGGCCAAGTACAGTAAATTGGTTAAACAAGGTTTGGGGAAGTGTTTGGTAAAATCAACCATTTTGTCACAAAGTTCGTGGGTTTTTATGTGTTTTTTTCTGTGGAACTACACGTCCCAGCAGGTCCTGCATGATTTCTTCAAGCTTCAGCATGCTTTTTCAGTCATGGGTATGCAGACACTTGTAGTGCTAAAAGTGCCTGCATACGCAAGCAGTTTTATTTATTTGACTGGCTACATTTGTGTGAAAGAGGTGTGTGTGTGTCTGTGTAGGCTCTTGTCAGTGTGCGTGTGTGTCTGTGTCAGTGAGTGCGTCTGGGGAGGTGATGGTGTGCTGAGAGATAACGCGGGGGGAGATGGTGTGGCTAAGAGATGCAGGGGGCAGGAAGTTACACAGGGGGAACGAGTCTGGTTGAACCGCTGTTGTAAGATGATGACCTTGTTAATATTCCCACACAAACAGGAATCTTCTGGACGATGTGACCTACATGAGTAGTGAATGCCGACTGAAGATGCCGTCTTCCCATGGAGGATATATTTCTTCAGAGGTTCCACATTGTGAGAAACCACCATATAGGTAAGGTGCATATGTAATGGAAAGTAATGTTCCCAGAGTGATGAGAAATGGGTGGCGTGTCATGTTGGCACAGCCCATTTTCAGTGGCCACGCCCCCTCGGTATGTGACCACGCCCATTTTTTTGCTGCGCGCCCCTGGCGCGCATATATGTCTTCTTATTTACGTTTATATGGGGCGGGAGGGGGCACGCCAATCTTCAACTTGCCCAGTACTCCAATGACCCTAGTCATCATGCCTCTGGCTGTTTTTTTCCTAGGGAAGAGGCACACATCCCCCTGCAGAATAGGCTTGGACTATGTGACAGGAGGACCCCACGCTTTGGATTTTCTTCTTATCGCATCAACAGCACAGGATCTTAACTTTGAGCAATTGCCTGGGAGACTTGGCAGACTGAATTAGGCATCTTGTAAGTGAATCTTAGCCAAATATGTCATTTTTAATCCATTCATAATGGCTACCTGTTCTGCAGGTGCACCCCACTGCTTCCAAGTCTGCAGGATGATTGCATTAAATAATGCAATTGGACAGGGTATGCAACCGCTTTAAGGCAGAGGTTCACAATCTTTTTTGAATGGCGGCGCCCTAGAGTATCAGCATTGTTTTCATGGCACCCCTAAGCCAAAAGTCTGTTATTGAGAAATAATTATTAAGAAATTGCACTTACCCGTCATCCTCAGGTTGAGGTATGCGGTCTTGGACAGGTTGGCGCATCTGTTTTTCCACATATTTACATTACATTGACCAGAATTAATTTGATTTGGTGCTGGACCACCAACCTGAGGCACCCCTGCAAGTGTCCAAAGGCACCCCAGGGTGCTACGGCACACAGTTTGGGAACCACTGCTTTAAGGAATGCCTTGAAAACCATCCTAAATAGTTGCTAATTAAAGAGACTGTAACCTTCCATAAGTCGTTTGCTTCATTTTGTCCAGCACAGAAGAGTATATATGTTAGAAAACATTTTATATTATTTCTATTTCACCTGGTCTCTTTTATATTTTGTGTCCTTTCCGGACTTGACCACTTCCCCAGTGACATCATGTACCACCGCCATATCCTGCACATTGCCATTAGGTCATAACCTTAACCTATGTAGTGCGAAGATGATCAAATCTTAATTCTATTTACAGGATAATTCTGGGAGGCGTGAAACAGAGTTTGGGTGAAAGAAAGCAGAAGATTGGAAATTTAGTAAATGATGAATTGGGTAAGCAGTCTTAGTAGTACCAACATATAAATTGCATCATGTTCTGTATTAAGATTATTGGAATATATTCATTACTTAATATTTATATGAGAAAATTAATACACGGTAGGAATCCCTGTAAAATCTTGACCCAGATTGTGCGTAAACTAAGTATTTGTCATTGGGACCGTTACCACAGCCCAAAGTTTTCATATCACTCCTGAGGTGCCAGTAATCCATATGTGCTTCATAGAAATATTTTATGTCATTCAGAATACAAGGCCTTTAGTGCGTTGTGAGTGTCATGAAATGAGCATAACATTTTATTTTAATTTCTTCTTTGTTTTGGTCAGATTTTATTTCTTTGTAAAAATTTGCAGAACGTCACTGGATCCTCTTAATATTTTCCATACAACTCATTTTATCATTGTTGTAAAGGAGACAAGTGGGTAACAACAAGTACGGAGTAAGAACATATTCCTGATCCTGTAGTAGCAGATATACAGTATTTAAGAAGAGCTTATCACCTCATTTACTTTGCTAGACCTCACAGCCTCTTAACCTTCTAAGAACCTCCATTATGACAAAAAAACAAAGAGCACAACAAGCATAATCAATTTTAAAATATATTTATTATGAATTTTTAGCACAAGGAAAACAACACTTTATTTTTACTCTGCATTGTAAAATAAATTAGTGCCCAAGATTAGCCAGAGGCTCTTACAAGCTTGTCCTATAAGAGGACCAAGATGGTGGAAGCCTCGTGACTCACAAAGAGTCATCCTTCAGCACTCAGGAGAGGAAAAACCCCCTTTGGAGGAAACCTCTGGGGACCCATGGCTTGAAGGATTGCCCGTCCCTCTGGGCACTAGGAGGCTATGCAGAGTTATATTTCCAATTGATTTAAACTAGGATCATTTGACACTGAAATACAGTATACACTTCACCACATTAATAAATAACATTGGCTGACGTCATTAATATAGCTCCTGTCCACATCTCCTGACATTACCCAATTTACATTCCTCACAAAGCTGCGCAATTTGCTGAAGAGGATGGTCATCCCCTTTTGAGAAGCACCGAGTTTACCCGAATGGCTACTACATTGCGATAGATGTGCTGTGCTGCTAGAACCTCCAATTATAGAAATAAACAAGCTCAAGGTCATATTTTAGGGTAGTCAAGCTCCAAGTCTGCAGGCACATCCAAGTGAAACGCCCTTGTCTTTGATGAGATACTTACCTCAAGCGGATATCTTTCCCTCTGTGGGCTGGGTGCAAGAGATGTATATGGACTGTGTTAATGACAGCAATGATAATGCTATGTCAGTGTCCTGGGCGGTTAAGAGTGGTAGCAACAGCAAAGAGTTACCATTATGACATCACAGCATGACCTCACTCGTGTTCTACATTCCTTAAAGGGGAAGTGCATAAGATAATAAGCTCTACTGATGTGTGATATGTTTATATTCCTCCATCACCTCTGCTTCCCATGATACACCTGCCATTTATTACACATCTGTCCCTTTGCCATCTCCTTATTTGTAAAAGTTCTCTTTTACTGCATCCACTCATTCAATGAATCAGTTTCTATCAGCTCTTTCTCATTTCATTAACCTGCTGCTTCTGTCCAATTTTCATTTTTCAAGACTGCTACTTGGGTAGAAAACAAGCAAGGGATTGAATTAATCTAAAAAACACAATTAAAAGGAAAATACTGTTAGGAGGTTTATTATATATTGAAATGACATTAATAGCTGGGCCAAGGCTAGTTGTCTCTGCACCTCTGTAGGTGTGAGCAAAGCCGAGCGAGGTTTTCCTGCAGGATGACCAGCATTACATCAGTGTGCAATATTCTGATGGAAATGTGCTGCTAATTGAAACTCCCCAATTTGTCTCTGTTCCCAGTATAGAATATAATTGGCCATGATGAAGATACAGTGGAGGACCCATTGTGCCCATTATACGGTAGACCTTCAGGATTGATAAATATTCAGTTCAACCTAATGTAACTTGATCAGTATGCAATATTTCCCTGTTATGCTTGGCTACTATACCGATTAGGCCCATTGTGCTAAATATACACTCTGGGGGTCATTTAGAGCTGGAAGCAAGGCCTTTTTTTAGAGTGTAAAATGTGCTTTTTCAGACATCTCATGCACATGAAAAATGCGTTTCCCAGTGTCCATTGAACCCTCCTTCTGTGTCCCTGACTTGTGCATCCTTGAGTCTGGAGATGCAGACTGCGCGAGGGAAGGTGCGTGTATGTGCAGGAAAGAGGAATACAATCTGGCGCTGAATTGTAAACCCACAATTAAAGTATAGTAGTTTATTCTGGGTTTACATTCCAGCACTGGAAGGTAACCCTCTTTCCTAACATAACCCCAGGGTCTCTTTGGCAAATTCCACTTCTTCCTGGATGTCAAAATTTAAAGCATTTACCTTGCGGTATCACTCCAACACTGCCGGTCTGATTCTCTGCATACGTGTAGGCCAAGTACAGTAAATTGGTTAAACAAGGTTTGGGGAAGTGTTTGGTAAAATCAACCATTTTGTCACAAAGTTCGTGGGTTTTTATGTGTTTTTTTCTGTGGAACTACAGGTCCCAGCAGGTCCTGCATGATTTCTTCAAGCTTCAGCATGCTTTTTCAGTCATGGGTATGCAGACACTTGTAGTGCTAAAAGTGCCTGCATACGCAAGCAGTTTTATTTATTTGACTGGCTACATTTGTGTGAAAGAGGTGTGTGTGTGTCTGTGTAGGCTCTTGTCAGTGTGCGTGTGTGCCTGTCAGTGAGTGCGTCTGGGGAGGTGATGGTGTGCTGAGAGATAACGCGGGGGGAGATGGTGTGGCTAAGAGATGCAGGGGGCAGGAAGTTACACAGGGGGAACGAGTCTGGTTGAACCGCTGTTGTAAGATGATGACCTTGTTAATATTCCCACACAAACAGGAATCTTCTGGACGATGTGACCTACATGAGTATTGAATGCCGACTGAAGATGCCGTCTTCCCATGGAGGATATATTTCTTCAGAGGTTCCACATTGTGAGAAACCACCATATAGGTAAGGTGCATATGTAATGGAAAGTAATGTTCCCAGAGTGATGAGAAATGGGTGGCGTGTCATGTTGGCACAGCCCATTTTCAGTGGCCACGCCCCCTCGGTATGTGACCACGCCCATTTTTTTCCTACGCGCCCCTGGCACGCATATATGTCTTCTTATTTGCGTTCATATGGGGCGGGAGGTGGCACGCCAATCTTCAACTTGCCCAGTACTCCAATGACCCTAGTCATCATGCCTCTGGCTGTTTTTTTCCTAGGGAAGAGGCACACATCCCCCTGCAGAATAGGCTTGGACTATGTGACAGGAGGACCCCACGCTTTGGATTTTCTTCTTATCGCATCAACAGCACAGGATCTTAACTTTGAGCAATTGCCTGGGAGACTTGGCAGACTGAATTAGGCATCTTGTAAGTGAATCTTAGCCAAATATGTCATTTTTAATCCATTCATAATGGCTACCTGTTCTGCAGGTGCACCCCACTGCTTCCAAGTCTGCAGGATGATTGCATTAAATAATGCAATTGGACAGGGTATGCAACCGCTTTAAGGCAGAGGTTCCCAATCTTTTTTGAATGGCGGCGCCCTAGAGTATCAGCATTGTTTTCATGGCACCCCTAAGCCAAAAGTCTGTTATTGAGAAATAATTATTAAGAAATTGCACTTACCCGTCATCCTCAGGTTGAGGTATGCGGTCTTGGACAGGTTGGCGCATCTGTTTTTCCACATATTTACATTACATTGACCAGAATTAATTTGATTTGGTGCTGGACCACCAACCTGAGGCACCCCTGCAAGTGTCCAAAGGCACCCCAGGGTGCTACGGCACACAGTTTGGGAACCACTGCTTTAAGGAATGCCTTGAAAACCATCCTAAATAGTTGCTAATTAAAGAGACTGTAACCTTCCATAAGTCGTTTGCTTCATTTTGTCCAGCACAGAAGAGTATATATGTTAGAAAACATTTTATATTATTTCTATTTCACCTGGTCTCTTTTATATTTTGTGTCCTTTCCGGACTTGACCACTTCCCCAGTGACATCATGTACCACCGCCATATCCTGCACATTGCCATTAGGTCATAACCTTAACCTATGTAGTGCGAAGATGATCAAATCTTAATTCTATTTACAGGATAATTCTGGGAGGCGTGAAACAGAGTTTGGGTGAAAGAAAGCAGAAGATTGGAAATTTAGTAAATGATGAATTGGGTAAGCAGTCTTAGTAGTACCAACATATAAATTGCATCATGTTCTGTATTAAGATTATTGGAATATATTCATTACTTAATATTTCTATGAGAAAATTAATACACGGTAGGAATCCCTGTAAAATCTTGACCCAGATTGTGCGTAAACTAAGTATTTGTCATTGGGACCCTTACCACAGCCCAAAGTTTTCATATCACTCCTGAGGTGCCAGTAATCCATATGTGCTTCATAGAAATATTTTATGTCATTCAGAATACAAGGCCTTTAGTGCGTTGTGAGTGTCATGAAATGAGCATAACATTTTATTTTAATTTCTTCTTTGTTTTGGTCAGATTTTATTTCTTTGTAAAAAATTGGAGAACGTCACTGGATCCTCTTAATATTTTCCATACAACTCATTTTATCATTGTTGTAAAGGAGACAAGTGGGTAACAACAAGTACGGAGTAAGAACATATTCCTGATCCTGTAGTAGCAGATATACAGTATTTAAGAAGAGCTTATCACCTCATTTACTTTGCTAGACCTCACAGCCTCTTAACCTTCTAAGAACCTCCATTATGACAAAAAAACAAAGAGCACAACAAGCATAATCAATTTTAAAATATATTTATTATGAATTTTTAGCACAAGGAAAACAACACTTTATTTTTACTCTGCATTGTAAAATAAATTAGTGCCCAAGATTAGCCAGAGGCTCTTACAAGCTTGTCCTATAAGAGGACCAAGATGGTGGAAGCCTCGTGACTCACAAAGAGTCATCCTTCAGCACTCAGGAGAGGAAAAACCCCCTTTGGAGGAAACCTCTGGGGACCCATGGCTTGAAGGATTGCCCGTCCCTCTGGGCACTAGGAGGCTATGCAGAGTTATATTTCCAATTGATTTAAACTAGGATCATTTGACACTGAAATACAGTATACATTTCACCACATTAATAAATAACATTGGCTGACGTCATTAATATAGCTCCTGTCCACATCTCCTGACATTACCCAATTTACATTCCTCACAAAGCTGCGCAATTTGCTGAAGAGGATGGTCATCCCCTTTTGAGAAGCACCGAGTTTACCCGAATGGCTACTACATTGCGATAGATGTGCTGTGCTGCTAGAACCTCCAATTATAGAAATAAACAAGCTCAAGGTCATATTTTAGGGTAGTCAAGCTCCAAGTCTGCAGGCACATCCAAGTGAAACGCCCTTGTCTTTGATGAGATACTTACCTCAAGCGGATATCTTTCCCTCTGTGGGCTGGGTGCAAGAGATGTATATGGACTGTGTTAATGACAGCAATGATAATGCTATGTCAGTGTCCTGGGCGGTTAAGAGTGGTAGCAACAGCAAAGAGTTACCATTATGACATCACAGCATGACCTCACTCGTGTTCTACATTCCTTAAAGGGGAAGTGCATAAGATAATAAGCTCTACTGATGTGTGATATGTTTATATTCCTCCATCACCTCTGCTTCCCATGATACACCTGCCATTTATTACACATCTGTCCCTTTGCCATCTCCTTATTTGCAAAAGTTCTCTTTTACTGCATCCACTCATTCAATGAATCAGTTTCTATCAGCTCTTTCTCATTTCATTAACCTGCTGCTTCTGTCCAATTTTCATTTTTCAAGACTGCTACTTGGGTAGAAAACAAGCAAGGGATTGAATTAATCTAAAAAACACAATTAAAAGGAAAATACTGTTAGGATGTTTATTATATATTGAAATGACATTAATAGCTGGGCCAAGGCTAGTTGTCTCGGCACCTCTGTAGGTGTGAGCAAAGCCGAGCGAGGTTTTCCTGCAGGATGACCAGCATTACATCAGTGTGCAATATTCTGATGGAAATGTGCTGCTAATTGAAACTCCCCAATTTGTCTCTGTTCCCAGTATAGAATATAATTGGCCATGATGAAGATACAGTGGAGGACCCATTGTGCCCATTATACGGTAGACCTTCAGGATTGATAAATATTCAGTTCAACCTAATGTAACTTGATCAGTATGCAATATTTCCCTGTTATGCTTGGCTACTATACCGATTAGGCCCATTGTGCTAAATATACACTCTGGGGGTCATTTAGAGCTGGAAGCAAGGCCTTTTTTTAGAGTGTAAAATGAGCTTTTTCAGACATCTCATGCACATGAAAAATGCGTTTCCCAGTGTCCATTGAACCCTCCTTCTGTGTCCCTGACTTGTGCATCCTTGAGTCTGGAGATGCAGACTGCGCGAGGGAAGGTGCGTGTATGTGCAGGAAAGAGGAATACAATCTGGCGCTGAATTGTAAACCCACAATTAAAGTATAGTAGTTTATTCTGGGTTTACATTCCAGCACTGGAAGGTAACCCTCTTTCCTAACATAACCCCAGGGTCTCTTTGGCAAATTCCACTTCTTCCTGGATGTCAAAATTTAAAGCATTTACCTTGCGGTATCACTCCAACACTGCCGGTCTGATTCTCTGCATACGTGTAGGCCAAGTACAGTAAATTGGTTAAACAAGGTTTGGGGAAGTGTTTGGTAAAATCAACCATTTTGTCACAAAGTTCGTGGGTTTTTATGTGTTTTTTTCTGTGGAACTACACGTCCCAGCAGGTCCTGCATGATTTCTTCAAGCTTCAGCATGCTTTTTCAGTCATGGGTATGCAGACACTTGTAGTGCTAAAAGTGCCTGCATACGCAAGCAGTTTTATTTATTTGACTGGCTACATTTGTGTGAAAGAGGTGTGTGTGTGTCTGTGTAGGCTCTTGTCAGTGTGCGTGTGTGTCTGTGTCAGTGAGTGCGTCTGGGGAGGTGATGGTGTGCTGAGAGATAACGCGGGGGGAGATGGTGTGGCTAAGAGATGCAGGGGGCAGGAAGTTACACAGGGGGAACGAGTCTGGTTGAACCGCTGTTGTAAGATGATGACCTTGTTAATATTCCCACACAAACAGGAATCTTCTGGACGATGTGACCTACATGAGTAGTGAATGCCGACTGAAGATGCCGTCTTCCCATGGAGGATATATTTCTTCAGAGGTTCCACATTGTGAGAAACCACCATATAGGTAAGGTGCATATGTAATGGAAAGTAATGTTCCCAGAGTGATGAGAAATGAGTGGCGTGTCATGTTGGCACAGCCCATTTTCAGTGGCCACGCCCCCTCGGTATGTGACCACGCCCATTTTTTTGCTGCGCGCCCCTGGCGCGCATATATGTCTTCTTATTTACGTTTATATGGGGCGGGAGGGGGCACGCCAATCTTCAACTTGCCCAGTACTCCAATGACCCTAGTCATCATGCCTCTGGCTGTTTTTTTCCTAGGGAAGAGGCACACATCCCCCTGCAGAATAGGCTTGGACTATGTGACAGGAGGACCCCACGCTTTGGATTTTCTTCTTATCGCATCAACAGCACAGGATCTTAACTTTGAGCAATTGCCTGGGAGACTTGGCAGACTGAATTAGGCATCTTGTAAGTGAATCTTAGCCAAATATGTCATTTTTAATCCATTCATAATGGCTACCTGTTCTGCAGGTGCACCCCACTGCTTCCAAGTCTGCAGGATGATTGCATTAAATAATGCAATTGGACAGGGTATGCAACCGCTTTAAGGCAGAGGTTCACAATCTTTTTTGAATGGCGGCGCCCTAGAGTATCAGCATTGTTTTCATGGCACCCCTAAGCCAAAAGTCTGTTATTGAGAAATATTTATTAAGAAATTGCACTTACCCGTCATCCTCAGGTTGAGGTATGCGGTCTTGGACAGGTTGGCGCATCTGTTTTTCCACATATTTACATTACATTGACCAGAATTAATTTGATTTGGTGCTGGACCACCAACCTGAGGCACCCCTGCAAGTGTCCAAAGGCACCCCAGGGTGCTACGGCACACAGTTTGGGAACCACTGCTTTAAGGAATGCCTTGAAAACCATCCTAAATAGTTGCTAATTAAAGAGACTGTAACCTTCCATAAGTCGTTTGCTTCATTTTGTCCAGCACAGAAGAGTATATATGTTAGAAAACATTTTATATTATTTCTATTTCACCTGGTCTCTTTTATATTTTGTGTCCTTTCCGGACTTGACCACTTCCCCAGTGACATCATGTACCACCGCCATATCCTGCACATTGCCATTAGGTCATAACCTTAACCTATGTAGTGCGAAGATGATCAAATCTTAATTCTATTTACAGGATAATTCTGGGAGGCGTGAAACAGAGTTTGGGTGAAAGAAAGCAGAAGATTGGAAATTTAGTAAATGATGAATTGGGTAAGCAGTCTTAGTAGTACCAACATATAAATTGCATCATGTTCTGTATTAAGATTATTGGAATATATTCATTACTTAATATTTATATGAGAAAATTAATACACGGTAGGAATCCCTGTAAAATCTTGACCCAGATTGTGCGTAAACTAAGTATTTGTCATTGGGACCGTTACCACAGCCCAAAGTTTTCATATCACTCCTGAGGTGCCAGTAATCCATATGTGCTTCATAGAAATATTTTATGTCATTCAGAATACAAGGCCTTTAGTGCGTTGTGAGTGTCATGAAATGAGCATAACATTTTATTTTAATTTCTTCTTTGTTTTGGTCAGATTTTATTTCTTTGTAAAAATTTGCAGACCGTCACTGGATCCTCTTAATATTTTCCATACAACTCATTTTATCATTGTTGTAAAGGAGACAAGTGGGTAACAACAAGTACGGAGTAAGAACATATTCCTGATCCTGTAGTAGCAGATATACAGTATTTAAGAAGAGCTTATCACCTCATTTACTTTGCTAGACCTCACAGCCTCTTAACCTTCTAAGAACCTCCATTATGAAAAAAAAACAAAGAGCACAACAAGCATAATCAATTTTAAAATATATTTATTATGAATTTTTAGCACAAGGAAAACAACACTTTATTTTTACTCTGCATTGTAAAATAAATTAGTGCCCAAGATTAGCCAGAGGCTCTTACAAGCTTGTCCTATAAGAGGACCAAGATGGTGGAAGCCTCGTGACTCACAAAGAGTCATCCTTCAGCACTCAGGAGAGGAAAAACCCCCTTTGGAGGAAACCTCTGGGGACCCATGGCTTGAAGGATTGCCCGTCCCTCTGGGCACTAGGAGGCTATGCAGAGTTATATTTCCAATTGATTTAAACTAGGATCATTTGACACTGAAATACAGTATACATTTCACCACATTAATAAATAACATTGGCTGACGTCATTAATATAGCTCCTGTCCACATCTCCTGACATTACCCAATTTACATTCCTCACAAAGCTGCGCAATTTGCTGAAGAGGATGGTCATCCCCTTTTGAGAAGCACCGAGTTTACCCGAATGGCTACTACATTGCGATAGATGTGCTGTGCTGCTAGAACCTCCAATTATAGAAATAAACAAGCTCAAGGTCATATTTTAGGGTAGTCAAGCTCCAAGTCTGCAGGCACATCCAAGTGAAACGCCCTTGTCTTTGATGAGATACTTACCTCAAGCGGATATCTTTCCCTCTGTGGGCTGGGTGCAAGAGATGTATATGGAGTGTGTTAATGACAGCAATGATAATGCTATGTAAGTGTCCTGGGCGGTTAAGAGTGGTAGCAACAGCAAAGAGTTACCATTATGACATCACAGCATGACCTCACTCGTGTTCTACATTCCTTAAAGGGGAAGTGCATAAGATAATAAGCTCTACTGATGTGTGATATGTTTATATTCCTCCATCACCTCTGCTTCCCATGATACACCTGCCATTTATTACACATCTGTCCCTTTGCCATCTCCTTATTTGTAAAAGTTCTCTTTTACTGCATCCACTCATTCAATGAATCAGTTTCTATCAGCTCTTTCTCATTTCATTAACCTGCTGCTTCTGTCCAATTTTCATTTTTCAAGACTGCTACTTGGGTAGAAAACAAGCAAGGGATTGAATTAATCTAACAAACACAATTAAAAGGAAAATACTGTTAGGAGGTTTATTATATATTGAAATGACATTAATAGCTGGGCCAAGGCTAGTTGTCTCTGCACCTCTGTAGGTGTGAGCAAAGCCGAGCGAGGTTTTCCTGCAGGATGACCAGCATTACATCAGTGTGCAATATTCTGATGGAAATGTGCTGCTAATTGAAACTCCCCAATTTGTCTCTGTTCCCAGTATAGAATATAATTGGCCATGATGAAGATACAGTGGAGGACCCATTGTGCCCATTATACGGTAGACCTTCAGGATTGATAAATATTCAGTTCAACCTAATGTAACTTGATCAGTATGCAATATTTCCCTGTTATGCTTGGCTACTATACCGATTAGGCCCATTGTGCTAAATATACACTCTGGGGGTCATTTAGAGCTGGAAGCAAGGCCTTTTTTTAGAGTGTAAAATGTGCTTTTTCAGACATCTCATGCACATGAAAAATGCGTTTCCCAGTGTCCATTGAACCCTCCTTCTGTGTCCCTGACTTGTGCATCCTTGAGTCTGGAGATGCAGACTGCGCGAGGGAAGGTGCGTGTATGTGCAGGAAAGAGGAATACAATCTGGCGCTGAATTGTAAACCCACAATTAAAGTATAGTAGTTTATTCTGGGTTTACATTCCAGCACTGGAAGGTAACCCTCTTTCCTAACATAACCCCAGGGTCTCTTTGGCAAATTCCACTTCTTCCTGGATGTCAAAATTTAAAGCATTTACCTTGCGGTATCACTCCAACACTGCCGGTCTGATTCTCTGCATACCTGTAGGCCAAGTACAGTAAATTGGTTAAACAAGGTTTGGGGAAGTGTTTGGTAAAATCAACCATTTTGTCACAAAGTTCGTGGGTTTTTATGTGTTTTTTTCTGTGGAACTACAGGTCCCAGCAGGTCCTGCATGATTTCTTCAAGCTTCAGCATGCTTTTTCAGTCATGGGTATGCAGACACTTGTAGTGCTAAAAGTGCCTGCATACGCAAGCAGTTTTATTTATTTGACTGGCTACATTTGTGTGAAAGAGGTGTGTGTGTGTCTGTGTAGGCTCTTGTCAGTGTGCGTGTGTGCCTGTCAGTGAGTGCGTCTGGGGAGGTGATGGTGTGCTGAGAGATAACGCGGGGGGAGATGGTGTGGCTAAGAGATGCAGGGGGCAGGAAGTTACACAGGGGGAACGAGTCTGGTTGAACCGCTGTTGTAAGATGATGACCTTGTTAATATTCCCACACAAACAGGAATCTTCTGGACGATGTGACCTACATGAGTATTGAATGCCGACTGAAGATGCCGTCTTCCCATGGAGGATATATTTCTTCAGAGGTTCCACATTGTGAGAAACCACCATATAGGTAAGGTGCATATGTAATGGAAAGTAATGTTCCCAGAGTGCTGAGAAATGGGTGGCGTGTCATGTTGGCACAGCCCATTTTCAGTGGCCACGCCCCCTCGGTATGTGACCACGCCCATTTTTTTCCTACGCGCCCCTGGCACGCATATATGTCTTCTTATTTGCGTTCATATGGGGCGGGAGGTGGCACGCCAATCTTCAACTTGCCCAGTACTCCAATGACCCTAGTCATCATGCCTCTGGCTGTTTTTTTCCTAGGGAAGAGGCACACATCCCCCTGCAGAATAGGCTTGGACTATGTGACAGGAGGACCCCACGCTTTGGATTTTCTTCTTATCGCATCAACAGCACAGGATCTTAACTTTGAGCAATTGCCTGGGAGACTTGGCAGACTGAATTAGGCATCTTGTAAGTGAATCTTAGCCAAATATGTCATTTTTAATCCATTCATAATGGCTACCTGTTCTGCAGGTGCACCCCACTGCTTCCAAGTCTGCAGGATGATTGCATTAAATAATGCAATTGGACAGGGTATGCAACCGCTTTAAGGCAGAGGTTCCCAATCTTTTTTGAATGGCGGCGCCCTAGAGTATCAGCATTGTTTTCATGGCACCCCTAAGCCAAAAGTCTGTTATTGAGAAATAATTATTAAGAAATTGCACTTACCCGTCATCCTCAGGTTGAGGTATGCGGTCTTGGACAGGTTGGCGCATCTGTTTTTCCACATATTTACATTACATTGACCAGAATTAATTTGATTTGGTGCTGGACCACCAACCTGAGGCACCCCTGCAAGTGTCCAAAGGCACCCCAGGGTGCTACGGCACACAGTTTGGGAACCACTGCTTTAAGGAATGCCTTGAAAACCATCCTAAATAGTTGCTAATTAAAGAGACTGTAACCTTCCATAAGTCGTTTGCTTCATTTTGTCCAGCACAGAAGAGTATATATGTTAGAAAACATTTTATATTATTTCTATTTCACCTGGTCTCTTTTATATTTTGTGTCCTTTCCGGACTTGACCACTTCCCCAGTGACATCATGTACCACCGCCATATCCTGCACATTGCCATTAGGTCATAACCTTAACCTATGTAGTGCGAAGATGATCAAATCTTAATTCTATTTACAGGATAATTCTGGGAGGCGTGAAACAGAGTTTGGGTGAAAGAAAGCAGAAGATTGGAAATTTAGTAAATGATGAATTGGGTAAGCAGTCTTAGTAGTACCAACATATAAATTGCATCATGTTCTGTATTAAGATTATTGGAATATATTCATTACTTAATATTTATATGAGAAAATTAATACACGGTAGGAATCCCTGTAAAATCTTGACCCAGATTGTGCGTAAACTAAGTATTTGTCATTGGGACCCTTACCACAGCCCAAAGTTTTCATATCACTCCTGAGGTGCCAGTAATCCATATGTGCTTCATAGAAATATTTTATGTCATTCAGAATACAAGGCCTTTAGTGCGTTGTGAGTGTCATGAAATGAGCATAACATTTTATTTTAATTTCTTTGTTTTGGTCAGATTTTATTTCTTTGTAAAAAATTGGAGAACGTCACTGGATCCTCTTAATATTTTCCATACAACTCATTTTATCATTGTTGTAAAGGAGACAAGTGGGTAACAACAAGTACGGAGTAAGAACATATTCCTGATCCTGTAGTAGCAGATATACAGTATTTAAGAAGAGCTTATCACCTCATTTACTTTGCTAGACCTCACAGCCTCTTAACCTTCTAAGAACCTCCATTATGACAAAAAAACAAAGAGCACAACAAGCATAATCAATTTTAAAATATATTTATTATGAATTTTTAGCACAAGGAAAACAACACTTTATTTTTACTCTGCATTGTAAAATAAATTAGTGCCCAAGATTAGCCAGAGGCTCTTACAAGCTTGTCCTATAAGAGGACCAAGATGGTGGAAGCCTCATGACTCACAAAGAGTCATCCTTCAGCACTCAGGAGAGGAAAAACCCCCTTTGGAGGAAACCTCTGGGGACCCATGGCTTGAAGGATTGCCCGTCCCTCTGGGCACTAGGAGGCTATGCAGAGTTATATTTCCAATTGATTTAAACTAGGATCATTTGACACTGAAATACAGTATACATTTCACCACATTAATAAATAACATTGGCTGACGTCATTAATATAGCTCCTGTCCACATCTCCTGACATTACCCAATTTACATTCCTCACAAAGCTGTGCAATTTGCTGAAGAGGATGGTCATCCCCTTTTGAGAAGCACCGAGTTTACCCGAATGGCTACTACATTGCGATAGATGTGCTGTGCTGCTAGAACCTCCAATTATAGAAATAAACAAGCTCAAGGTCATATTTTAGGGCAGTCAAGCTCCAAGTCTGCAGGCACATCCAAGTGAAACGCCCTTGTCTTTGATGAGATACTTACCTCAAGCGGATATCTTTCCCTCTGTGGGCTGGGTGCAAGAGATGTATATGGAGTGTGTTAATGACAGCAATGATAATGCTATGTCAGTGTCCTGGGCGGTTAAGAGTGGTAGCAACAGCAAAGAGTTACCATTATGACATCACAGCATGACCTCACTCGTGTTCTACATTCCTTAAAGGGGAAGTGCATAAGATAATAAGCTCTACTGATGTGTGATATGTTTATATTCCTCCATCACCTCTGCTTCCCATGATACACCTGCCATTTATTACACATCTGTCCCTTTGCCATCTCCTTATTTGTAAAAGTTCTCTTTTACTGCATCCACTCATTCAATGAATCAGTTTCTATCAGCTCTTTCTCATTTCATTAACCTGCTGCTTCTGTCCAATTTTCATTTTTCAAGACTGCTACTTGGGTAGAAAACAAGCAAGGGATTGAATTAATCTAACAAACACAATTAAAAGGAAAATACTGTTAGGAGGTTTATTATATATTGAAATGACATTAATAGCTGGGCCAAGGCTAGTTGTCTCTGCACCTCTGTAGGTGTGAGCAAAGCCGAGCGAGGTTTTCCTGCAGGATGACCAGCATTACATCAGTGTGCAATATTCTGATGGAAATGTGCTGCTAATTGAAACTCCCCAATTTGTCTCTGTTCCCAGTATAGAATATAATTGGCCATGATGAAGATACAGTGGAGGACCCATTGTGCCCATTATACGGTAGACCTTCAGGATTGATAAATATTCAGTTCAACCTAATGTAACTTGATCAGTATGCAATATTTCCCTGTTATGCTTGGCTACTATACCGATTAGGCCCATTGTGCTAAATATACACTCTGGGGGTCATTTAGAGCTGGAAGCAAGGCCTTTTTTTAGAGTGTAAAATGTGCTTTTTCAGACATCTCATGCACATGAAAAATGCGTTTCCCAGTGTCCATTGAACCCTCCTTCTGTGTCCCTGACTTGTGCATCCTTGAGTCTGGAGATGCAGACTGCGCGAGGGAAGGTGCGTGTATGTGCAGGAAAGAGGAATACAATCTGGCACTGAATTGTAAACCCACAATTAAAGTATAGTAGTTTATTCTGGGTTTACATTCCAGCACTGGAAGGTAACCCTCTTTCCTAACATAACCCCAGGGTCTCTTTGGCAAATTCCACTTCTTCCTGGATGTCAAAATTTAAAGCATTTACCTTGCGGTATCACTCCAACACTGCCGGTCTGATTCTCTGCATACGTGTAGGCCAAGTACAGTAAATTGATTAAACAAGGTTTGGGGAAGTGTTTGGTAAAATCAACCATTTTGTCACAAAGTTCGTGGGTTTTTATGTGTTTTTTTCTGTGGAACTACAGGTCCCAGCAGGTCCTGCATGATTTCTTCAAGCTTCAGCATGCTTTTTCAGTCATGGGTATGCAGACACTTGTAGTGCTAAAAGTGCCTGCATACGCAAGCAGTTTTATTTATTTGACTGGCTACATTTGTGTGAAAGAGGTGTGTGTGTGTCTGTGTAGGCTCTTGTCAGTGTGCGTGTGTGTCTGTCAGTGAGTGCGTCTGGGGAGGTGATGGTGTGCTGAGAGATAACGCGGGGGGAGATGGTGTGGCTAAGAGATGCAGGGGGCAGGAAGTTACACAGGGGGAACGAGTCTGGTTGAACCGCTGTTGTAAGATGATGACCTTGTTAATATTCCCACACAAACAGGAATCTTCTGGACGATGTGACCTACATGAGTATTGAATGCCGACTGAAGATGCCGTCTTCCCATGGAGGATATATTTCTTCAGAGGTTCCACATTGTGAGAAACCACCATATAGGTAAGGTGCATATGTAATGGAAAGTAATGTTCCCAGAGTGATGAGAAATGGGTGGCGTGTCATGTTGGCACAGCCCATTTTCAGTGGCCACGCCCCCTCGGTATGTGACCACGCCCATTTTTTTCCTACGCGCCCCTGGCACGCATATATGTCTTCTTATTTGCGTTCATATGGGGCGGGAGGTGGCACGCCAATCTTCAACTTGCCCAGTACTCCAATGACCCTAGTCATCATGCCTCTGGCTGTTTTTTTCCTAGGGAAGAGGCACACATCCCCCTGCAGAATAGGCTTGGACTATGTGACAGGAGGACCCCACGCTTTGGATTTTCTTCTTATCGCATCAACAGCACAGGATCTTAACTTTGAGCAATTGCCTGGGAGACTTGGCAGACTGAATTAGGCATCTTGTAAGTGAATCTTAGCCAAATATGTCATTTTTAATCCATTCATAATGGCTACCTGTTCTGCAGGTGCACCCCACTGCTTCCAAGTCTGCAGGATGATTGCATTAAATAATGCAATTGGACAGGGTATGCAACCGCTTTAAGGCAGAGGTTCCCAATCTTTTTTGAATGGCGGCGCCCTAGAGTATCAGCATTGTTTTCATGGCACCCCTAAGCCAAAAGTCTGTTATTGAGAAATAATTATTAAGAAATTGCACTTACCCGTCATCCTCAGGTTGAGGTATGCGGTCTTGGACAGGTTGGCGCATCTGTTTTTCCACATATTTACATTACATTGACCAGAATTAATTTGATTTGGTGCTGGACCACCAACCTGAGGCACCCCTGCAAGTGTCCAAAGGCACCCCAGGGTGCTACGGCACACAGTTTGGGAACCACTGCTTTAAGGAATGCCTTGAAAACCATCCTAAATAGTTGCTAATTAAAGAGACTGTAACCTTCCATAAGTCGTTTGCTTCATTTTGTCCAGCACAGAAGAGTATATATGTTAGAAAACATTTTATATTATTTCTATTTCACCTGGTCTCTTTTATATTTTGTGTCCTTTCCGGACTTGACCACTTCCCCAGTGACATCATGTACCACCGCCATATCCTGCACATTGCCATTAGGTCATAACCTTAACCTATGTAGTGCGAAGATGATCAAATCTTAATTCTATTTACAGGATAATTCTGGGAGGCGTGAAACAGAGTTTGGGTGAAAGAAAGCAGAAGATTGGAAATTTAGTAAATGATGAATTGGGTAAGCAGTCTTAGTAGTACCAACATATAAATTGCATCATGTTCTGTATTAAGATTATTGGAATATATTCATTACTTAATATTTCTATGAGAAAATTAATACACGGTAGGAATCCCTGTAAAATCTTGACCCAGATTGTGCGTAAACTAAGTATTTGTCATTGGGACCCTTACCACAGCCCAAAGTTTTCATATCACTCCTGAGGTGCCAGTAATCCATATGTGCTTCATAGAAATATTTTATGTCATTCAGAATACAAGGCCTTTAGTGCGTTGTGAGTGTCATGAAATGAGCATAACATTTTATTTTAATTTCTTCTTTGTTTTGGTCAGATTTTATTTCTTTGTAAAAAATTGGAGAACGTCACTGGATCCTCTTAATATTTTCCATACAACTCATTTTATCATTGTTGTAAAGGAGACAAGTGGGTAACAACAAGTACGGAGTAAGAACATATTCCTGATCCTGTAGTAGCAGATATACAGTATTTAAGAAGAGCTTATCACCTCATTTACTTTGCTAGACCTCACAGCCTCTTAACCTTCTAAGAACCTCCATTATGACAAAAAAACAAAGAGCACAACAAGCATAATCAATTTTAAAATATATTTATTATGAATTTTTAGCACAAGGAAAACAACACTTTATTTTTACTCTGCATTGTAAAATAAATTAGTGCCCAAGATTAGCCAGAGGCTCTTACAAGCTTGTCCTATAAGAGGACCAAGATGGTGGAAGCCTCGTGACTCACAAAGAGTCATCCTTCAGCACTCAGGAGAGGAAAAACCCCCTTTGGAGGAAACCTCTGGGGACCCATGGCTTGAAGGATTGCCCGTCCCTCTGGGCACTAGGAGGCTATGCAGAGTTATATTTCCAATTGATTTAAACTAGGATCATTTGACACTGAAATACAGTATACATTTCACCACATTAATAAATAACATTGGCTGACGTCATTAATATAGCTCCTGTCCACATCTCCTGACATTACCCAATTTACATTCCTCACAAAGCTGCGCAATTTGCTGAAGAGGATGGTCATCCCCTTTTGAGAAGCACCGAGTTTACCCGAATGGCTACTACATTGCGATAGATGTGCTGTGCTGCTAGAACCTCCAATTATAGAAATAAACAAGCTCAAGGTCATATTTTAGGGTAGTCAAGCTCCAAGTCTGCAGGCACATCCAAGTGAAACGCCCTTGTCTTTGATGAGATACTTACCTCAAGCGGATATCTTTCCCTCTGTGGGCTGGGTGCAAGAGATGTATATGGACTGTGTTAATGACAGCAATGATAATGCTATGTCAGTGTCCTGGGCGGTTAAGAGTGGTAGCAACAGCAAAGAGTTACCATTATGACATCACAGCATGACCTCACTCGTGTTCTACATTCCTTAAAGGGGAAGTGCATAAGATAATAAGCTCTACTGATGTGTGATATGTTTATATTCCTCCATCACCTCTGCTTCCCATGATACACCTGCCATTTATTACACATCTGTCCCTTTGCCATCTCCTTATTTGCAAAAGTTCTCTTTTACTGCATCCACTCATTCAATGAATCAGTTTCTATCAGCTCTTTCTCATTTCATTAACCTGCTGCTTCTGTCCAATTTTCATTTTTCAAGACTGCTACTTGGGTAGAAAACAAGCAAGGGATTGAATTAATCTAAAAAACACAATTAAAAGGAAAATACTGTTAGGATGTTTATTATATATTGAAATGACATTAATAGCTGGGCCAAGGCTAGTTGTCTCGGCACCTCTGTAGGTGTGAGCAAAGCCGAGCGAGGTTTTCCTGCAGGATGACCAGCATTACATCAGTGTGCAATATTCTGATGGAAATGTGCTGCTAATTGAAACTCCCCAATTTGTCTCTGTTCCCAGTATAGAATATAATTGGCCATGATGAAGATACAGTGGAGGACCCATTGTGCCCATTATACGGTAGACCTTCAGGATTGATAAATATTCAGTTCAACCTAATGTAACTTGATCAGTATGCAATATTTCCCTGTTATGCTTGGCTACTATACCGATTAGGCCCATTGTGCTAAATATACACTCTGGGGGTCATTTAGAGCTGGAAGCAAGGCCTTTTTTTAGAGTGTAAAATGAGCTTTTTCAGACATCTCATGCACATGAAAAATGCGTTTCCCAGTGTCCATTGAACCCTCCTTCTGTGTCCCTGACTTGTGCATCCTTGAGTCTGGAGATGCAGACTGCGCGAGGGAAGGTGCGTGTATGTGCAGGAAAGAGGAATACAATCTGGCGCTGAATTGTAAACCCACAATTAAAGTATAGTAGTTTATTCTGGGTTTACATTCCAGCACTGGAAGGTAACCCTCTTTCCTAACATAACCCCAGGGTCTCTTTGGCAAATTCCACTTCTTCCTGGATGTCAAAATTTAAAGCATTTACCTTGCGGTATCACTCCAACACTGCCGGTCTGATTCTCTGCATACGTGTAGGCCAAGTACAGTAAATTGGTTAAACAAGGTTTGGGGAAGTGTTTGGTAAAATCAACCATTTTGTCACAAAGTTCGTGGGTTTTTATGTGTTTTTTTCTGTGGAACTACACGTCCCAGCAGGTCCTGCATGATTTCTTCAAGCTTCAGCATGCTTTTTCAGTCATGGGTATGCAGACACTTGTAGTGCTAAAAGTGCCTGCATACGCAAGCAGTTTTATTTATTTGACTGGCTACATTTGTGTGAAAGAGGTGTGTGTGTGTCTGTGTAGGCTCTTGTCAGTGTGCGTGTGTGTCTGTGTCAGTGAGTGCGTCTGGGGAGGTGATGGTGTGCTGAGAGATAACGCGGGGGGAGATGGTGTGGCTAAGAGATGCAGGGGGCAGGAAGTTACACAGGGGGAACGAGTCTGGTTGAACCGCTGTTGTAAGATGATGACCTTGTTAATATTCCCACACAAACAGGAATCTTCTGGACGATGTGACCTACATGAGTAGTGAATGCCGACTGAAGATGCCGTCTTCCCATGGAGGATATATTTCTTCAGAGGTTCCACATTGTGAGAAACCACCATATAGGTAAGGTGCATATGTAATGGAAAGTAATGTTCCCAGAGTGATGAGAAATGAGTGGCGTGTCATGTTGGCACAGCCCATTTTCAGTGGCCACGCCCCCTCGGTATGTGACCACGCCCATTTTTTTGCTGCGCGCCCCTGGCGCGCATATATGTCTTCTTATTTACGTTTATATGGGGCGGGAGGGGGCACGCCAATCTTCAACTTGCCCAGTACTCCAATGACCCTAGTCATCATGCCTCTGGCTGTTTTTTTCCTAGGGAAGAGGCACACATCCCCCTGCAGAATAGGCTTGGACTATGTGACAGGAGGACCCCACGCTTTGGATTTTCTTCTTATCGCATCAACAGCACAGGATCTTAACTTTGAGCAATTGCCTGGGAGACTTGGCAGACTGAATTAGGCATCTTGTAAGTGAATCTTAGCCAAATATGTCATTTTTAATCCATTCATAATGGCTACCTGTTCTGCAGGTGCACCCCACTGCTTCCAAGTCTGCAGGATGATTGCATTAAATAATGCAATTGGACAGGGTATGCAACCGCTTTAAGGCAGAGGTTCACAATCTTTTTTGAATGGCGGCGCCCTAGAGTATCAGCATTGTTTTCATGGCACCCCTAAGCCAAAAGTCTGTTATTGAGAAATATTTATTAAGAAATTGCACTTACCCGTCATCCTCAGGTTGAGGTATGCGGTCTTGGACAGGTTGGCGCATCTGTTTTTCCACATATTTACATTACATTGACCAGAATTAATTTGATTTGGTGCTGGACCACCAACCTGAGGCACCCCTGCAAGTGTCCAAAGGCACCCCAGGGTGCTACGGCACACAGTTTGGGAACCACTGCTTTAAGGAATGCCTTGAAAACCATCCTAAATAGTTGCTAATTAAAGAGACTGTAACCTTCCATAAGTCGTTTGCTTCATTTTGTCCAGCACAGAAGAGTATATATGTTAGAAAACATTTTATATTATTTCTATTTCACCTGGTCTCTTTTATATTTTGTGTCCTTTCCGGACTTGACCACTTCCCCAGTGACATCATGTACCACCGCCATATCCTGCACATTGCCATTAGGTCATAACCTTAACCTATGTAGTGCGAAGATGATCAAATCTTAATTCTATTTACAGGATAATTCTGGGAGGCGTGAAACAGAGTTTGGGTGAAAGAAAGCAGAAGATTGGAAATTTAGTAAATGATGAATTGGGTAAGCAGTCTTAGTAGTACCAACATATAAATTGCATCATGTTCTGTATTAAGATTATTGGAATATATTCATTACTTAATATTTATATGAGAAAATTAATACACGGTAGGAATCCCTGTAAAATCTTGACCCAGATTGTGCGTAAACTAAGTATTTGTCATTGGGACCGTTACCACAGCCCAAAGTTTTCATATCACTCCTGAGGTGCCAGTAATCCATATGTGCTTCATAGAAATATTTTATGTCATTCAGAATACAAGGCCTTTAGTGCGTTGTGAGTGTCATGAAATGAGCATAACATTTTATTTTAATTTCTTCTTTGTTTTGGTCAGATTTTATTTCTTTGTAAAAATTTGCAGACCGTCACTGGATCCTCTTAATATTTTCCATACAACTCATTTTATCATTGTTGTAAAGGAGACAAGTGGGTAACAACAAGTACGGAGTAAGAACATATTCCTGATCCTGTAGTAGCAGATATACAGTATTTAAGAAGAGCTTATCACCTCATTTACTTTGCTAGACCTCACAGCCTCTTAACCTTCTAAGAACCTCCATTATGAAAAAAAAACAAAGAGCACAACAAGCATAATCAATTTTAAAATATATTTATTATGAATTTTTAGCACAAGGAAAACAACACTTTATTTTTACTCTGCATTGTAAAATAAATTAGTGCCCAAGATTAGCCAGAGGCTCTTACAAGCTTGTCCTATAAGAGGACCAAGATGGTGGAAGCCTCGTGACTCACAAAGAGTCATCCTTCAGCACTCAGGAGAGGAAAAACCCCCTTTGGAGGAAACCTCTGGGGACCCATGGCTTGAAGGATTGCCCGTCCCTCTGGGCACTAGGAGGCTATGCAGAGTTATATTTCCAATTGATTTAAACTAGGATCATTTGACACTGAAATACAGTATACATTTCACCACATTAATAAATAACATTGGCTGACGTCATTAATATAGCTCCTGTCCACATCTCCTGACATTACCCAATTTACATTCCTCACAAAGCTGCGCAATTTGCTGAAGAGGATGGTCATCCCCTTTTGAGAAGCACCGAGTTTACCCGAATGGCTACTACATTGCGATAGATGTGCTGTGCTGCTAGAACCTCCAATTATAGAAATAAACAAGCTCAAGGTCATATTTTAGGGTAGTCAAGCTCCAAGTCTGCAGGCACATCCAAGTGAAACGCCCTTGTCTTTGATGAGATACTTACCTCAAGCGGATATCTTTCCCTCTGTGGGCTGGGTGCAAGAGATGTATATGGAGTGTGTTAATGACAGCAATGATAATGCTATGTAAGTGTCCTGGGCGGTTAAGAGTGGTAGCAACAGCAAAGAGTTACCATTATGACATCACAGCATGACCTCACTCGTGTTCTACATTCCTTAAAGGGGAAGTGCATAAGATAATAAGCTCTACTGATGTGTGATATGTTTATATTCCTCCATCACCTCTGCTTCCCATGATACACCTGCCATTTATTACACATCTGTCCCTTTGCCATCTCCTTATTTGTAAAAGTTCTCTTTTACTGCATCCACTCATTCAATGAATCAGTTTCTATCAGCTCTTTCTCATTTCATTAACCTGCTGCTTCTGTCCAATTTTCATTTTTCAAGACTGCTACTTGGGTAGAAAACAAGCAAGGGATTGAATTAATCTAACAAACACAATTAAAAGGAAAATACTGTTAGGAGGTTTATTATATATTGAAATGACATTAATAGCTGGGCCAAGGCTAGTTGTCTCTGCACCTCTGTAGGTGTGAGCAAAGCCGAGCGAGGTTTTCCTGCAGGATGACCAGCATTACATCAGTGTGCAATATTCTGATGGAAATGTGCTGCTAATTGAAACTCCCCAATTTGTCTCTGTTCCCAGTATAGAATATAATTGGCCATGATGAAGATACAGTGGAGGACCCATTGTGCCCATTATACGGTAGACCTTCAGGATTGATAAATATTCAGTTCAACCTAATGTAACTTGATCAGTATGCAATATTTCCCTGTTATGCTTGGCTACTATACCGATTAGGCCCATTGTGCTAAATATACACTCTGGGGGTCATTTAGAGCTGGAAGCAAGGCCTTTTTTTAGAGTGTAAAATGTGCTTTTTCAGACATCTCATGCACATGAAAAATGCGTTTCCCAGTGTCCATTGAACCCTCCTTCTGTGTCCCTGACTTGTGCATCCTTGAGTCTGGAGATGCAGACTGCGCGAGGGAAGGTGCGTGTATGTGCAGGAAAGAGGAATACAATCTGGCGCTGAATTGTAAACCCACAATTAAAGTATAGTAGTTTATTCTGGGTTTACATTCCAGCACTGGAAGGTAACCCTCTTTCCTAACATAACCCCAGGGTCTCTTTGGCAAATTCCACTTCTTCCTGGATGTCAAAATTTAAAGCATTTACCTTGCGGTATCACTCCAACACTGCCGGTCTGATTCTCTGCATACCTGTAGGCCAAGTACAGTAAATTGGTTAAACAAGGTTTGGGGAAGTGTTTGGTAAAATCAACCATTTTGTCACAAAGTTCGTGGGTTTTTATGTGTTTTTTTCTGTGGAACTACAGGTCCCAGCAGGTCCTGCATGATTTCTTCAAGCTTCAGCATGCTTTTTCAGTCATGGGTATGCAGACACTTGTAGTGCTAAAAGTGCCTGCATACGCAAGCAGTTTTATTTATTTGACTGGCTACATTTGTGTGAAAGAGGTGTGTGTGTGTCTGTGTAGGCTCTTGTCAGTGTGCGTGTGTGCCTGTCAGTGAGTGCGTCTGGGGAGGTGATGGTGTGCTGAGAGATAACGCGGGGGGAGATGGTGTGGCTAAGAGATGCAGGGGGCAGGAAGTTACACAGGGGGAACGAGTCTGGTTGAACCGCTGTTGTAAGATGATGACCTTGTTAATATTCCCACACAAACAGGAATCTTCTGGACGATGTGACCTACATGAGTATTGAATGCCGACTGAAGATGCCGTCTTCCCATGGAGGATATATTTCTTCAGAGGTTCCACATTGTGAGAAACCACCATATAGGTAAGGTGCATATGTAATGGAAAGTAATGTTCCCAGAGTGCTGAGAAATGGGTGGCGTGTCATGTTGGCACAGCCCATTTTCAGTGGCCACGCCCCCTCGGTATGTGACCACGCCCATTTTTTTCCTACGCGCCCCTGGCACGCATATATGTCTTCTTATTTGCGTTCATATGGGGCGGGAGGTGGCACGCCAATCTTCAACTTGCCCAGTACTCCAATGACCCTAGTCATCATGCCTCTGGCTGTTTTTTTCCTAGGGAAGAGGCACACATCCCCCTGCAGAATAGGCTTGGACTATGTGACAGGAGGACCCCACGCTTTGGATTTTCTTCTTATCGCATCAACAGCACAGGATCTTAACTTTGAGCAATTGCCTGGGAGACTTGGCAGACTGAATTAGGCATCTTGTAAGTGAATCTTAGCCAAATATGTCATTTTTAATCCATTCATAATGGCTACCTGTTCTGCAGGTGCACCCCACTGCTTCCAAGTCTGCAGGATGATTGCATTAAATAATGCAATTGGACAGGGTATGCAACCGCTTTAAGGCAGAGGTTCCCAATCTTTTTTGAATGGCGGCGCCCTAGAGTATCAGCATTGTTTTCATGGCACCCCTAAGCCAAAAGTCTGTTATTGAGAAATAATTATTAAGAAATTGCACTTACCCGTCATCCTCAGGTTGAGGTATGCGGTCTTGGACAGGTTGGCGCATCTGTTTTTCCACATATTTACATTACATTGACCAGAATTAATTTGATTTGGTGCTGGACCACCAACCTGAGGCACCCCTGCAAGTGTCCAAAGGCACCCCAGGGTGCTACGGCACACAGTTTGGGAACCACTGCTTTAAGGAATGCCTTGAAAACCATCCTAAATAGTTGCTAATTAAAGAGACTGTAACCTTCCATAAGTCGTTTGCTTCATTTTGTCCAGCACAGAAGAGTATATATGTTAGAAAACATTTTATATTATTTCTATTTCACCTGGTCTCTTTTATATTTTGTGTCCTTTCCGGACTTGACCACTTCCCCAGTGACATCATGTACCACCGCCATATCCTGCACATTGCCATTAGGTCATAACCTTAACCTATGTAGTGCGAAGATGATCAAATCTTAATTCTATTTACAGGATAATTCTGGGAGGCGTGAAACAGAGTTTGGGTGAAAGAAAGCAGAAGATTGGAAATTTAGTAAATGATGAATTGGGTAAGCAGTCTTAGTAGTACCAACATATAAATTGCATCATGTTCTGTATTAAGATTATTGGAATATATTCATTACTTAATATTTATATGAGAAAATTAATACACGGTAGGAATCCCTGTAAAATCTTGACCCAGATTGTGCGTAAACTAAGTATTTGTCATTGGGACCCTTACCACAGCCCAAAGTTTTCATATCACTCCTGAGGTGCCAGTAATCCATATGTGCTTCATAGAAATATTTTATGTCATTCAGAATACAAGGCCTTTAGTGCGTTGTGAGTGTCATGAAATGAGCATAACATTTTATTTTAATTTCTTTGTTTTGGTCAGATTTTATTTCTTTGTAAAAAATTGGAGAACGTCACTGGATCCTCTTAATATTTTCCATACAACTCATTTTATCATTGTTGTAAAGGAGACAAGTGGGTAACAACAAGTACGGAGTAAGAACATATTCCTGATCCTGTAGTAGCAGATATACAGTATTTAAGAAGAGCTTATCACCTCATTTACTTTGCTAGACCTCACAGCCTCTTAACCTTCTAAGAACCTCCATTATGACAAAAAAACAAAGAGCACAACAAGCATAATCAATTTTAAAATATATTTATTATGAATTTTTAGCACAAGGAAAACAACACTTTATTTTTACTCTGCATTGTAAAATAAATTAGTGCCCAAGATTAGCCAGAGGCTCTTACAAGCTTGTCCTATAAGAGGACCAAGATGGTGGAAGCCTCATGACTCACAAAGAGTCATCCTTCAGCACTCAGGAGAGGAAAAACCCCCTTTGGAGGAAACCTCTGGGGACCCATGGCTTGAAGGATTGCCCGTCCCTCTGGGCACTAGGAGGCTATGCAGAGTTATATTTCCAATTGATTTAAACTAGGATCATTTGACACTGAAATACAGTATACATTTCACCACATTAATAAATAACATTGGCTGACGTCATTAATATAGCTCCTGTCCACATCTCCTGACATTACCCAATTTACATTCCTCACAAAGCTGTGCAATTTGCTGAAGAGGATGGTCATCCCCTTTTGAGAAGCACCGAGTTTACCCGAATGGCTACTACATTGCGATAGATGTGCTGTGCTGCTAGAACCTCCAATTATAGAAATAAACAAGCTCAAGGTCATATTTTAGGGCAGTCAAGCTCCAAGTCTGCAGGCACATCCAAGTGAAACGCCCTTGTCTTTGATGAGATACTTACCTCAAGCGGATATCTTTCCCTCTGTGGGCTGGGTGCAAGAGATGTATATGGAGTGTGTTAATGACAGCAATGATAATGCTATGTCAGTGTCCTGGGCGGTTAAGAGTGGTAGCAACAGCAAAGAGTTACCATTATGACATCACAGCATGACCTCACTCGTGTTCTACATTCCTTAAAGGGGAAGTGCATAAGATAATAAGCTCTACTGATGTGTGATATGTTTATATTCCTCCATCACCTCTGCTTCCCATGATACACCTGCCATTTATTACACATCTGTCCCTTTGCCATCTCCTTATTTGTAAAAGTTCTCTTTTACTGCATCCACTCATTCAATGAATCAGTTTCTATCAGCTCTTTCTCATTTCATTAACCTGCTGCTTCTGTCCAATTTTCATTTTTCAAGACTGCTACTTGGGTAGAAAACAAGCAAGGGATTGAATTAATCTAACAAACACAATTAAAAGGAAAATACTGTTAGGAGGTTTATTATATATTGAAATGACATTAATAGCTGGGCCAAGGCTAGTTGTCTCTGCACCTCTGTAGGTGTGAGCAAAGCCGAGCGAGGTTTTCCTGCAGGATGACCAGCATTACATCAGTGTGCAATATTCTGATGGAAATGTGCTGCTAATTGAAACTCCCCAATTTGTCTCTGTTCCCAGTATAGAATATAATTGGCCATGATGAAGATACAGTGGAGGACCCATTGTGCCCATTATACGGTAGACCTTCAGGATTGATAAATATTCAGTTCAACCTAATGTAACTTGATCAGTATGCAATATTTCCCTGTTATGCTTGGCTACTATACCGATTAGGCCCATTGTGCTAAATATACACTCTGGGGGTCATTTAGAGCTGGAAGCAAGGCCTTTTTTTAGAGTGTAAAATGTGCTTTTTCAGACATCTCATGCACATGAAAAATGCGTTTCCCAGTGTCCATTGAACCCTCCTTCTGTGTCCCTGACTTGTGCATCCTTGAGTCTGGAGATGCAGACTGCGCGAGGGAAGGTGCGTGTATGTGCAGGAAAGAGGAATACAATCTGGCACTGAATTGTAAACCCACAATTAAAGTATAGTAGTTTATTCTGGGTTTACATTCCAGCACTGGAAGGTAACCCTCTTTCCTAACATAACCCCAGGGTCTCTTTGGCAAATTCCACTTCTTCCTGGATGTCAAAATTTAAAGCATTTACCTTGCGGTATCACTCCAACACTGCCGGTCTGATTCTCTGCATACGTGTAGGCCAAGTACAGTAAATTGATTAAACAAGGTTTGGGGAAGTGTTTGGTAAAATCAACCATTTTGTCACAAAGTTCGTGGGTTTTTATGTGTTTTTTTCTGTGGAACTACAGGTCCCAGCAGGTCCTGCATGATTTCTTCAAGCTTCAGCATGCTTTTTCAGTCATGGGTATGCAGACACTTGTAGTGCTAAAAGTGCCTGCATACGCAAGCAGTTTTATTTATTTGACTGGCTACATTTGTGTGAAAGAGGTGTGTGTGTGTCTGTGTAGGCTCTTGTCAGTGTGCGTGTGTGTCTGTCAGTGAGTGCGTCTGGGGAGGTGATGGTGTGCTGAGAGATAACGCGGGGGGAGATGGTGTGGCTAAGAGATGCAGGGGGCAGGAAGTTACACAGGGGGAACGAGTCTGGTTGAACCGCTGTTGTAAGATGATGACCTTGTTAATATTCCCACACAAACAGGAATCTTCTGGACGATGTGACCTACATGAGTAGTGAATGCCGACTGAAGATGCCGTCTTCCCATGGAGGATATATTTCTTCAGAGGTTCCACATTGTGAGAAACCACCATATAGGTAAGGTGCATATGTAATGGAAAGTAATGTTCCCAGAGTGATGAGAAATGGGTGGCGTGTCATGTTGGCACAGCCCATTTTCAGTGGCCACGCCCCCTCGGTATGTGACCACGCCCATTTTTTTTCCTGCGCGCCCCTGGCACGCATATATGTCTTCCTTTTTGCGTTCATATGGGGCGGGAGGTGGCACGCCAATCTTCAACTTGCCCAGTACTCCAATGACCCTAGTCATCATGCCTCTGGCTGTTTTTTTCCTAGGGAAGAGGCACACATCCCCCTGCAGAATAGGCTTGGACTATGTGACAGGAGGACCCCACGCTTTGGATTTTCTTCTTATCGCATCAACAGCACAGGATCTTAACTTTGAGCAATTGCCTGGGAGACTTGGCAGACTGAATTAGGCATCTTGTAAGTGAATCTTAGCCAAATATGTCATTTTTAATCCATTCATAATGGCTACCTGTTCTGCAGGTGCACCCCACTGCTTCCAAGTCTGCAGGATGATTGCATTAAATAATGCAATTGGACAGGGTATGCAACCGCTTTAAGGCAGAGGTTCCCAATCTTTTTTGAATGGCGGCGCCCTAGAGTATCAGCATTGTTTTCATGGCACCCCTAAGCCAAAAGTCTGTTATTGAGAAATAATTATTAAGAAATTGCACATACCCGTCATCCTCAGGTTGAGGTATGCGGTCTTGGACAGGTTGGCGCATCTGTTTTTCCACATATTTACATTACATTGACCAGAATTAATTTGATTTGGTGCTGGACCACCAACCTGAGGCACCCCTGCAAGTGTCCAAAGGCACCCCAGGGTGCTACGGCACACAGTTTGGGAACCACTGCTTTAAGGAATGCCTTGAAAACCATCCTAAATAGTTGCTAATTAAAGAGACTGTAACCTTCCATAAGTCGTTTGCTTCATTTTGTCCAGCACAGAAGAGTATATATGTTAGAAAACATTTTATATTATTTCTATTTCACCTGGTCTCTTTTATATTTTGTGTCCTTTCCGGACTTGACCACTTCCCCAGTGACATCATGTACCACCGCCATATCCTGCACATTGCCATTAGGTCATAACCTTAACCTATGTAGTGCGAAGATGATCAAATCTTAATTCTATTTACAGGATAATTCTGGGAGGCGTGAAACAGAGTTTGGGTGAAAGAAAGCAGAAGATTGGAAATTTAGTAAATGATGAATTGGGTAAGCAGTCTTAGTAGTACCAACATATAAATTGCATCATGTTCTGTAATAAGATTATTGGAATATATTCATTACTTAATATTTCTATGAGAAAATTAATACACGGTAGGAATCCCTGTAAAATCTTGACCCAGATTGTGCGTAAACTAAGTATTTGTCATTGGGACCCTTACCACAGCCCAAAGTTTTCATATCACTCCTGAGGTGCCAGTAATCCATATGTGCTTCATAGAAATATTTTATGTCATTCAGAATACAAGGCCTTTAGTGCGTTGTGAGTGTCATGAAATGAGCATAACATTTTATTTTAATTTCTTCTTTGTTTTGGTCAGATTTTATTTCTTTGTAAAAAATTGGAGAACGTCACTGGATCCTCTTAATATTTTCCATACAACTCATTTTATCATTGTTGTAAAGGAGACAAGTGGGTAACAACAAGTACGGAGTAAGAACATATTCCTGATCCTGTAGTAGCAGATATACAGTATTTAAGAAGAGCTTATCACCTCATTTACTTTGCTAGACCTCACAGCCTCTTAACCTTCTAAGAACCTCCATTATGACAAAAAAACAAAGAGCACAACAAGCATAATCAATTTTAAAATATATTTATTATGAATTTTTTGCACAAGGAAAACAACACTTTATTTTTACTCTGCATTGTAAAATAAATTAGTGCCCAAGATTAGCCAGAGGCTCTTACAAGCTTGTCCTATAAGAGGACCAAGATGGTGGAAGCCTCATGACTCACAAAGAGTCATCCTTCAGCACTCAGGAGAGGAAAAACCCCCTTTGGAGGAAACCTCTGGGGACCCATGGCTTGAAGGATTGCCCGTCCCTCTGGGCACTAGGAGGCTATGCAGAGTTATATTTCCAATTGATTTAAACTAGGATCATTTGACACTGAAATACAGTATACATTTCACCACATTAATAAATAACATTGGCTGACGTCATTAATATAGCTCCTGTCCACATCTCCTGACATTACCCAATTTACATTCCTCACAAAGCTGTGCAATTTGCTGAAGAGGATGGTCATCCCCTTTTGAGAAGCACCGAGTTTACCCGAATGGCTACTACATTGCGATAGATGTGCTGTGCTGCTAGAACCTCCAATTATAGAAATAAACAAGCTCAAGGTCATATTTTAGGGCAGTCAAGCTCCAAGTCTGCAGGCACATCCAAGTGAAACGCCCTTGTCTTTGATGAGATACTTACCTCAAGCGGATATCTTTCCCTCTGTGGGCTGGGTGCAAGAGATGTATATGGAGTGTGTTAATGACAGCAATGATAATGCTATGTCAGTGTCCTGGGCGGTTAAGAGTGGTAGCAACAGCAAAGAGTTACCATTATGACATCACAGCATGACCTCACTCGTGTTCTACATTCCTTAAAGGGGAAGTGCATAAGATAATAAGCTCTACTGATGTGTGATATGTTTATATTCCTCCATCACCTCTGCTTCCCATGATACACCTGCCATTTATTACACATCTGTCCCTTTGCCATGTCCTTATTTGTAAAAGTTCTCTTTTACTGCATCCACTCATTCAATGAATCAGTTTCTATCAGCTCTTTCTCATTTCATTAACCTGCTGCTTCTGTCCAATTTTCATTTTTCAAGACTGCTACTTGGGTAGAAAACAAGCAAGGGATTGAATTAATCTAAAAAACACAATTAAAAGGAAAATACTGTTAGGATGTTTATTATATATTGAAATGACATTAATAGCTGGGCCAAGGCTAGTTGTCTCTGCACCTCTGTAGGTGTGAGCAAAGCCGAGCGAGGTTTTCCTGCAGGATGACCAGCATTACATCAGTGTGCAATATTCTGATGGAAATGTGCTGCTAATTGAAACTCCCCAATTTGTCTCTGTTCCCAGTATAGAATATAATTGGCCATGATGAAGATACAGTGGAGGACCCATTGTGCCCATTATACGGTAGACCTTCAGGATTGATAAATATTCAGTTCAACCTAATGTAACTTGATCAGTATGCAATATTTCCTTGTTATGCTTGGCTACTATACCGATTAGGCCCATTGTGCTAAATATACACTCTGGGGGTCATTTAGAGCTGGAAGCAAGGCCTTTTTTTAGAGTGTAAAATGTGCTTTTTCAGACATCTCATGCACATGAAAAATGCGTTTCCCAGTGTCCATTGAACCCTCCTTCTGTGTCCCTGACTTGTGCATCCTTGAGTCTGGAGATGCAGACTGCGCGAGGGAAGGTGCGTGTATGTGCAGGAAAGAGGAATACAATCTGGCGCTGAATTGTAAACCCACAATTAAAGTATAGTAGTTTATTCTGGGTTTACATTCCAGCACTGGAAGGTAACCCTCTTTCCTAACATAACCCCAGGGTCTCTTTGGCAAATTCCACTTCTTCCTGGATGTCAAAATTTAAAGCATTTACCTTGCGGTATCACTCCAACACTGCCGGTCTGATTCTCTGCATACGTGTAGGCCAAGTACAGTAAATTGGTTAAACAAGGTTTGGGGAAGTGTTTGGTAAAATCAACCATTTTGTCACAAAGTTCGTGGGTTTTTATGTGTTTTTTTCTGTGGAACTACAGGTCCCAGCAGGTCCTGCATGATTTCTTCAAGCTTCAGCATGCTTTTTCTGTCATGGGTATGCAGACACTTGTAGTGCTAAAAGTGCCTGCATACGCAAGCAGTTTTATTTATTTGACTGGCTACATTTGTGTGAAAGAGGTGTGTGTGTGTCTGTGTAGGCTCTTGTCAGTGTGCGTGTGTGTCCGTGTCAGTGAGTGCGTCTGGGGAGGTGATGGTGTGCTGAGAGATAACGCGGGGGGAGATGGTGTGGCTAAGAGATGCAGGGGGCAGGAAGTTACACAGGGGGAACGAGTCTGGTTGAACCGCTGTTGTAAGATGATGACCTTGTTAATATTCCCACACAAACAGGAATCTTCTGGATGATGTGACCTACATGAGTAGTGAATGCCGACTGAAGATGCCGTCTTCCCATGGAGGATATATTTCTTCAGAGGTTCCACATTGTGAGAAACCACCATATAGGTAAGGTGCATATGTAATGGAAAGTAATGTTCCCAGAGTGATGAGAAATGGGTGGCGTGTCATGTTGGCACAGCCCATTTTCAGTGGCCACGCCCCCTCGGTATGTGACCACGCCCATTTTTTTGCTGCACGCCCCTGGCGCGCATATATGTCTTCTTATTTACGTTTATATGGGGCGGGAGGGGGCACGCCAATCTTCAACTTGCCCAGTACTCCAATGACCCTAGTCATCATGCCTCTGGCTGTTTTTTTCCTAGGGAAGAGGCACACATCCCCCTGCAGAATAGGCTTGGACTATGTGACAGGAGGACCCCACGCTTTGGATTTTCTTCTTATCGCATCAACAGCACAGGATCTTAACTTTGAGCAATTGCCTGGGAGACTTGGCAGACTGAATTAGGCATCTTGTAAGTGAATCTTAGCCAAATATGTCATTTTTAATCCATTCATAATGGCTACCTGTTCTGCAGGTGCACCCCACTGCTTCCAAGTCTGCAGGATGATTGCATTAAATAATGCAATTGGACAGGGTATGCAACCGCTTTAAGGCAGAGGTTCCCAATCTTTTTTGAATGGCGGCGCCCTAGAGTATCAGCATTGTTTTCATGGCACCCCTAAGCCAAAAGTCTGTTATTGAGAAATAATTATTAAGAAATTGCACTTACCCGTCATCCTCAGGTTGAGGTATGCGGTCTTGGACAGGTTGGCGCATCTGTTTTTCCACATATTTACATTACATTGACCAGAATTAATTTGATTTGGTGCTGGACCACCAACCTGAGGCACCCCTGCAAGTGTCCAAAGGCACCCCAGGGTGCTACGGCACACAGTTTGGGAACCACTGCTTTAAGGAATGCCTTGAAAACCATCCTAAATAGTTGCTAATTAAAGAGACTGTAACCTTCCATAAGTCGTTTGCTTCATTTTGTCCAGCACAGATGAGTATATATGTTAGAAAACATTTTATATTATTTCTATTTCACCTGGTCTCTTTTATATTTTGTGTCCTTTCCGGACTTGACCACTTCCCCAGTGACATCATGTACCACCGCCATATCCTGCACATTGCCATTAGGTCATAACCTTAACCTATGTAGTGCGAAGATGATCAAATCTTAATTCTATTTACAGGATAATTCTGGGAGGCGTGAAACAGAGTTTGGGTGAAAGAAAGCAGAAGATTGGAAATTTAGTAAATGATGAATTGGGTAAGCAGTCTTAGTAGTACCAACATATAAATTGCATCATGTTCTGTATTAAGATTATTGGAATATATTCATTACTTAATATTTATATGAGAAAATTAATACACGGTAGGAATCCCTGTAAAATCTTGACCCAGATTGTGCGTAAACTAAGTATTTGTCATTGGGACCCTTACCACAGCCCAAAGTTTTCATATCACTCCTGAGGTGCCAGTAATCCATATGTGCTTCATAGTAATATTTTATGTCATTCAGAATACAAGGCCTTTAGTGTGTTGTGAGTGTCATGAAATGAGCATAACATTTTATTTTAATTTCTTCTTTGTTTTGGTCAGATTTTATTTCTTTGTAAAAAATTGCAGAACGTCACTGGATCCTCTTAATATTTTCCATACAACTCATTTTATCATTGTTGTAAAGGAGACAAGTGGGTAACAACAAGTACGGAGTAAGAACATATTCCTGATCCTGTAGTAGCAGATATACAGTATTTAAGAAGAGCTTATCACCTCATTTACTTTGCTAGACCTCACAGCCTCTTAACCTTCTAAGAACCTCCATTATGACAAAAAAACAAAGAGCACAACAAGCATAATCATTTTAAAATATATTTATTATGAATTTTTAGCACAAGGAAAACAACACTTTATTTTTACTCTGCATTGTAAAATAAATTAGTGCCCAAGATTAGCCAGAGGCTCTTACAAGCTTGTCCTATAAGAGGACCAAGATGGTGGAAGCCTCATGACTCACAAAGAGTCATCCTTCAGCACTCAGGAGAGGAAAAACCCCCTTTGGAGGAAACCTCTGGGGACCCATGGCTTGAAGGATTGCCCGTCCCTCTGGGCACTAGGAGGCTATGCAGAGTTATATTTCCAATTGATTTAAACTAGGATCATTTGACACTGAAATACAGTATACATTTCACCACATTAATAAATAATATTGGCTGACGTCATTAATATAGCTCCTGTCCACATCTCCTGACATTACCCAATTTACATTCCTCACAAAGCTGCGCAATTTGCTGAAGAGGATGGTCATCCCCTTTTGAGAAGCACCGAGTTTACCCGAATGGCTACTACATTGCGATAGATGTGCTGTGCTGCTAGAACCTCCAATTATAGAAATAAACAAGCTCAAGGTCATATTTTAGGGTAGTCAAGCTCCAAGTCTGCAGGCACATCCAAGTGAAACGCCCTTGTCTTTGATGAGATACTTACCTCAAGCGGATATCTTTCCCTCAGTGGGGTGGGTGCAAGAGATGTATATGGAGTGTGTTAATGACAGCAATGATAATGCTATGTCAGTGTCCTGGGCGGTTAAGAGTGGTAGCAACAGCAAAGAGTTACCATTATGACATCACAGCATGACCTCACTCGTGTTCTACATTCCTTAAAGGGGAAGTGCATAAGATAATAAGCTCTACTGATGTGTGATATGTTTATATTCCTCCATCACCTCTGCTTCCCATGATACACCTGCCATTTATTACACATCTGTCCCTTTGCCATCTCCTTATTTGTAAAAGTTCTCTTTTACTGCATCCACTCATTCAATGAATCAGTTTCTATCAGCTCTTTCTCATTTCATTAACCTGCTGCTTCTGTCCAATTTTCATTTTTCAAGACTGCTATTTGGGTAGAAAACAAGCAAGGGATTGAATTAATCTAAAAAACACAATTAAAAGGAAAATACTGTTAGGATGTTTATTATATATTGAAATGACATTAATAGCTGGGCCAAGGCTAGTTGTCTCGGCACCTCTGTAGGTGTGAGCAAAGCCGAGCGAGGTTTTCCTGCAGGATGACCAGCATTACATCAGTGTGCAATATTCTGATGGAAATGTGCTGCTAATTGAAACTCCCCAATTTGTCTCTGTTCCCAGTATAGAATATAATTGGCCATGATGAAGATACAGTGGAGGACCCATTGTGCCCATTATACGGTAGACCTTCAGGATTGATAAATATTCAGTTCAACCTAATGTAACTTGATCAGTATGCAATATTTCCCTGTTATGCTTGGCTACTATACCGATTAGGCCCATTGTGCTAAATATACACTCTGGGGGTCATTTAGAGCTGGAAGCAAGGCCTTTTTTTAGAGTGTAAAATGTGCTTTTTCAGACATCTCATGCACATGAAAAATGCGTTTCCCAGTGTCCATTGAACCCTCCTTCTGTGTCCCTGACTTGTGCATCCTTGAGTCTGGAGATGCAGACTGCGCGAGGGAAGGTGCGTGTATGTGCAGGAAAGAGGAATACAATCTGGCGCTGAATTGTAAACCCACAATTAAAGTATAGTAGTTTATTCTGGGTTTACATTCCAGCACTGGAAGGTAACCCTCTTTCCTAACATAACCCCAGGGTCTCTTTGGCAAATTCCACTTCTTCCTGGATGTCAAAATTTAAAGCATTTACCTTGCGGTATCACTCCAACACTGCCGGTCTGATTCTCTGCATACGTGTAGGCCAAGTACAGTAAATTGGTTAAACAAGGTTTGGGGAAGTGTTTGGTAAAATCAACCATTTTGTCACAAAGTTCGTGGGTTTTTATGTGTTTTTTTTCTGTGGAACTACAGGTCCCAGCAGGTCCTGCATGATTTCTTCAAGCTTCAGCATGCTTTTTCAGTCATGGGTATGCAGACACTTGTAGTGCTAAAAGTGCCTGCATACGCAAGCAGTTTTATTTATTTGACTGGCTACATTTGTGTGAAAGAGGTGTGTGTGTGTCTGTGTAGGCTCTTGTCAGTGTGCGTGTGTGTCTGTGTCAGTGAGTGCGTCTGGGGAGGTGATGGTGTGCTGAGAGATAACGTGGGGGGAGATGGTGTGGCTAAGAGATGCAGGGGGCAGGAAGTTACACAGGGGGAACGAGTCTGGTTGAACCGCTGTTGTAAGATGATGACCTTGTTAATATTCCCACACAAACAGGAATCTTCTGGACGATGTGACCTACATGAGTAGTGAATGCCGACTGAAGATGCCGTCTTCCCATGGAGGATATATTTCTTCAGAGGTTCCACATTGTGAGAAACCACCATATAGGTAAGGTGCATATGTAATGGAAAGTAATGTTCCCAGAGTGATGAGAAATGGGTGGCGTGTCATGTTGGCACAGCCCATTTTTAGTGGCCACGCCCCCTCGGTATGTGACCACGCCCATTTTTTTGCTGCACGCCCCTGGCGCGCATATATGTCTTCTTATTTACGTTTATATGGGGCGGGAGGGGGCACGCCAATCTTCAACTTGCCCAGTACTCCAATGACCCTAGTCATCATGCCTCTGGCTGTTTTTTTCCTAGGGAAGAGGCACACATCCCCCTGCAGAATAGGCTTGGACTATGTGACAGGAGGACCCCACGCTTTGGATTTTCTTCTTATCCCATCAACAGCACAGGATCTTAACTTTGAGCAATTGCCTGGGAGACTTGGCAGACTGAATTAGGCATCTTGTAAGTGAATCTTAGCCAAATATGTCATTTTTAATCCATTCATAATGGCTACCTGTTCTGCAGGTGCACCCCACTGCTTCCAAGTCTGCAGGATGATTGCATTAAATAATGCAATTGGACAGGGTATGCAACCGCTTTAAGGCAGAGTTTCCCAATCTTTTTTGAATGGCGGCGCCCTAGAGTATCAGCATTGTTTTCATGGCACCCCTAAGCCAAAAGTCTGTTATTGAGAAATAATTATTAAGAAATTGCACTTACCCGTCATCCTCAGGTTGAGGTATGCGGTCTTGGACAGGTTGGCGCATCTGTTTTTCCACATATTTACATTACATTGACCAGAATTAATTTGATTTGGTGCTGGACCACCAACCTGAGGCACCCCTGCAAGTGTCCAAAGGCACCCCATGGTGCTACGGCACACAGTTTGGGAACCACTGCTTTAAGGAATGCCTTGAAAACCATCCTAAATAGTTGCTAATTAAAGAGACTGTAACCTTCCATAAGTCGTTTGTTTCATTTTGTCCAGCACAGAAGAGTATATATGTTAGAAAACATTTTATATTATTTCTATTTCACCTGGTCTCTTTTATATTTTGTGTCCTTTCCGGACTTGACCACTTCCCCAGTGACATCATGTACCACCGCCATATCCTGCACATTGCCATTAGGTCATAACCTTAACCTATGTAGTGCGAAGATGATCAAATCTTAATTCTATTTACAGGATAATTCTGGGAGGCGTGAAACAGAGTTTGGGTGAAAGAAAGCAGAAGATTGGAAATTTAGTAAATGATGAATTGGGTAAGCAGTCTTAGTAGTACCAACATATAAATTGCATCATGTTCTGTATTAAGATTATTGGAATATATTCATTACTTAATATTTATATGAGAAAATTAATACACGGTAGGAATCCCTGTAAAATCTTGACCCAGATTGTGCGTAAACTAAGTATTTGTCATTGGGACCCTTACCACAGCCCAAAGTTTTCATATCACTCCTGAGGTGCCAGTAATCCATATGTGCTTCATAGAAATATTTTATGTCATTCAGAATACAAGGCCTTTAGTGCGTTGTGAGTGTCATGAAATGAGCATAACATTTTATTTTAATTTCTTCTTTGTTTTGGTCAGATTTTATTTCTTTGTAAAAATTTGCAGAACGTCACTGGATCCTCTTAATATTTTCCATACAACTCATTTTATCATTGTTGTAAAGGAGACAAGTGGGTAACAACAAGTACGGAGTAAGAACATATTCCTGATCCTGTAGTAGCAGATATACAGTATTTAAGAAGAGCTTATCACCTCATTTACTTTGCTAGACCTCACAGCCTCTTAACCTTCTAAGAACCTCCATTATGACAAAAAAACAAAGAGCACAACAAGCATAATCAATTTTAAAATATATTTATTATGAATTTTTAGCACAAGGAAAACAACACTTTATTTTTACTCTGCATTGTAAAATAAATTAGTGCCCAAGATTAGCCAGAGGCTCTTACAAGCTTGTCCTATAAGAGGACCAAGATGGTGGAAGCCTCATGACTCACAAAGAGTCATCCTTCAGCACTCAGGAGAGGAAAAACCCCCTTTGGAGGAAACCTCTGGGGACCCATGGCTTGAAGGATTGCCCGTCCCTCTGGGCACTAGGAGGCTATGCAGAGTTATATTTCCAATTGATTTAAACTAGGATCATTTGACACTGAAATACAGTATACATTTCACCACATTAATAAATAACATTGGCTGACGTCATTAATATAGCTCCTGTCCACATCTCCTGACATTACCCAATTTACATTCCTCACAAAGCTGCGCAATTTGCTGAAGAGGATGGTCATCCCCTTTTGAGAAGCACCGAGTTTACCCGAATGGCTACTACATTGCGATAGATGTGCTGTGCTGCTAGAACCTCCAATTATAGAAATAAACAAGCTCAAGGTCATATTTTAGGGTAGTCAAGCTCCAAGTCTGCAGGCACATCCAAGTGAAACGCCCTTGTCTTTGATGAGATACTTACCTCAAGCGGATATCTTTCCCTCTGTGGGCTGGGTGCAAGAGATGTATATGGAGTGTGTTAATGACAGCAATGATAATGCTATGTCAGTGTCCTGGGCGGTTAAGAGTGGTAGCAACAGCAAAGAGTTACCATTATGACATCACAGCATGACCTCACTCGTGTTCTACATTCCTTAAAGGGGAAGTGCATAAGATAATAAGCTCTACTGATGTGTGATATGTTTATATTCCTCCATCACCTCTGCTTCCCATGATACACCTGCCATTTATTACACATCTGTCCCTTTGCCATCTCCTTATTTGCAAAAGTTCTCTTTTACTGCATCCACTCATTCAATGAATCAGTTTCTATCAGCTCTTTCTCATTTCATTAACCTGCTGCTTCTGTCCAATTTTCATTTTTCAAGACTGCTACTTGGGTAGAAAACAAGCAAGGGATTGAATTAATCTAAAAAACACAATTAAAAGGAAAATACTGTTAGGATGTTTATTATATATTGAAATGACATTAATAGCTGGGCCAAGGCTAGTTGTCTCTGCACCTCTGTAGGTGTGAGCAAAGCCGAGCGAGGTTTTCCTGCAGGATGACCAGCATTACATCAGTGTGCAATATTCTGATGGAAATGTGCTGCTAATTGAAACTCCCCAATTTGTCTCTGTTCCCAGTATAGAATATAATTGGCCATGATGAAGATACAGTGGAGGACCCATTGTGCCCATTATACGGTAGACCTTCAGGATTGATAAATATTCAGTTCAACCTAATGTAACTTGATCAGTATGCAATATTTCCCTGTTATGCTTGGCTACTATACCGATTAGGCCCATTGTGCTAAATATACACTCTGGGGGTCATTTAGAGCTGGAAGCAAGGCCTTTTTTTAGAGTGTAAAATGTGCTTTTTCAGACATCTCATGCACATGAAAAATGCGTTTCCCAGTGTCCATTGAACCCTCCTTCTGTGTCCCTGACTTGTGCATCCTTGAGTCTGGAGATGCAGACTGCGCGAGGGAAGGTGCGTGTATGTGCAGGAAAGAGGAATACAATCTGGCGCTGAATTGTAAACCCACAATTAAAGTATAGTAGTTTATTCTGGGTTTACATTCCAGCACTGGAAGGTAACCCTCTTTCCTAACATAACCCCAGGGTCTCTTTGGCAAATTCCACTTCTTCCTGGATGTCAAAATTTAAAGCATTTACCTTGCGGTATCACTCCAACACTGCCGGTCTGATTCTCTGCATACGTGTAGGCCAAGTACAGTAAATTGGTTAAACAAGGTTTGGGGAAGTGTTTGGTAAAATCAACCATTTTGTCACAAAGTTCGTGGGTTTTTATGTGTTTTTTTCTGTGGAACTACAGGTCCCAGCAGGTCCTGCATGATTTCTTCAAGCTTCAGCATGCTTTTTCAGTCATGGGTATGCAGACACTTGTAGTGCTAAAAGTGCCTGCATACGCAAGCAGTTTTATTTATTTGACTGGCTACATTTGTGTGAAAGAGGTGTGTGTGTGTCTGTGTAGGCTCTTGTCAGTGTGCGTGTGTGTCTGTGTCAGTGAGTGCGTCTGGGGAGGTGATGGTGTGCTGAGAGATAACGCGGGGGGAGATGGTGTGGCTAAGAGATGCAGGGGGCAGGAAGTTACACAGGGGGAACGAGTCTGGTTGAACCGCTGTTGTAAGATGATGACCTTGTTAATATTCCCACACAAACAGGAATCTTCTGGACGATGTGACCTACATGAGTAGTGAATGCCGACTGAAGATGCCGTCTTCCCATGGAGGATATATTTCTTCAGAGGTTCCACATTGTGAGAAACCACCATATAGGTAAGGTGCATATGTAATGGAAAGTAATGTTCCCAGAGTGATGAGAAATGGGTGGCATGTCATGTTGGCACAGCCCATTTTCAGTGGCCATGCCCCCTCGGTATGTGACCACGCCCATTTTTTTGCTACGCGCCCCTGGCGCGCATATATGTCTTCTTATTTACGTTTATATGGGGCGGGAGGGGGCACGCCAATCTTCAACTTGCCCAGTACTCCAATGACCCTAGTCATCATGCCTCTGGCTGTTTTTTTCCTAGGGAAGAGGCACACATCCCCCTGCAGAATAGGCTTGGACTATGTGACAGGAGGACCCCACGCTTTGGATTTTCTTCTTATCGCATCAACAGCACAGGATCTTAACTTTGAGCAATTGCCTGGGAGACTTGGCAGACTGAATTAGGCATCTTGTAAGTGAATCTTAGCCAAATATGTCATTTTTAATCCATTCATAATGGCTACCTGTTCTGCAGGTGCACCCCACTGCTTCCAAGTCTGCAGGATGATTGCATTAAATAATGCAATTGGACAGGGTATGCAACCGCTTTAAGGCAGAGGTTCCCAATCTTTTTTGAATGGCGGCGCCCTAGAGTATCAGCATTGTTTTCATGGCACCCCTAAGCCAAAAGTCTGTTATTGAGAAATAATTATTAAGAAATTGCACTTACCCGTCATCCTCAGGTTGAGGTATGCGGTCTTGAACAGGTTGGCGCATCTGTTTTTCCACATATTTACATTACATTGACCAGAATTAATTTGATTTGGTGCTGGACCACCAACCTGAGGCACCCCTGCAAGTGTCCAAAGGCACCCCAGGGTGCTACGGCACACAGTTTGGGAACCACTGCTTTAAGGAATGCCTTGAAAACCATCCTAAATAGTTGCTAATTAAAGAGACTGTAACCTTCCATAAGTCGTTTGCTTCATTTTGTCCAGCACAGAAGAGTATATATGTTAGAAAACATTTTATATTATTTCTATTTCACCTGGTCTCTTTTATATTTTGTGTCCTTTCCGGACTTGACCACTTCCCCAGTGACATCATGTACCACCGCCATATCCTGCACATTGCCATTAGGTCATAACCTTAACCTATGTAGTGCGAAGATGATCAAATCTTAATTCTATTTACAGGATAATTCTGGGAGGCGTGAAACAGAGTTTGGGTGAAAGAAAGCAGAAGATTGGAAATTTAGTAAATGATGAATTGGGTAAGCAGTCTTAGTAGTACCAACATATAAATTGCATCATGTTCTGTATTAAGATTATTGGAATATATTCATTACTTAATATTTATATGAGAAAATTAATACACGGTAGGAATCCCTGTAAAATCTTGACCCAGATTGTGCGTAAACTAAGTATTTGTCATTGGGACCCTTACCACAGCCCAAAGTTTTCATATCACTCCTGAGGTGCCAGTAATCCATATGTGCTTCATAGAAATATTTTATGTCATTCAGAATACAAGGCCTTTAGTGCGTTGTGAGTGTCATGAAATGAGCATAACATTTTATTTTAATTTCTTCTTTGTTTTGGTCAGATTTTATTTCTTTGTAAAAATTTGCAGAACGTCACTGGATCCTCTTAATATTTTCCATACAACTCATTTTATCATTGTTGTAAAGGAGACAAGTGGGTAACAACAAGTACGGAGTAAGAACATATTCCTGATCCTGTAGTAGCAGATATACAGTATTTAAGAAGAGCTTATCACCTCATTTACTTTGCTAGACCTCACAGCCTCTTAACCTTCTAAGAACCTCCATTATGACAAAAAAACAAAGAGCACAACAAGCATAATCAATTTTAAAATATATTTATTATGAATTTTTAGCACAAGGAAAACAACACTTTATTTTTACTCTGCATTGTAAAATAAATTAGTGCCCAAGATTAGCCAGAGGCTCTTACAAGCTTGTCCTATAAGAGGACCAAGATGGTGGAAGCCTCATGACTCACAAAGAGTCATCCTTCAGCACTCAGGAGAGGAAAAACCCCCTTTGGAGGAAACCTCTGGGGACCCATGGCTTGAAGGATTGCCCGTCCCTCTGGGCACTAGGAGGCTATGCAGAGTTATATTTCCAATTGATTTAAACTAGGATCATTTGACACTGAAATACAGTATACATTTCACCACATTAATAAATAACATTGGCTGACGTCATTAATATAGCTCCTGTCCACATCTCCTGACATTACCCAATTTACATTCCTCACAAAGCTGCGCAATTTGCTGAAGAGGATGGTCATCCCCTTTTGAGAAGCACCGAGTTTACCCGAATGGCTACTACATTGTGATAGATGTGCTGTGCTGCTAGAACCTCCAATTATAGAAATAAACAAGCTCAAGGTCATATTTTAGGGTAGTCAAGCTCCAAGTCTGCAGGCACATCCAAGTGAAACGCCCTTGTCTTTGATGAGATACTTACCTCAAGCGGATATCTTTCCCTCTGTGGGCTGGGTGCAAGAGATGTATATGGACTGTGTTAATGACAGCAATGATAATGCTATGTCAGTGTCCTGGGCGGTTAAGAGTGGTAGCAACAGCAAAGAGTTACCATTATGACATCACAGCATGACCTCACTCGTGTTCTACATTCCTTAAAGGGGAAGTGCATAAGATAATAAGCTCTACTGATGTGTGATATGTTTATATTCCTCCATCACCTCTGCTTCCCATGATACACCTGCCATTTATTACACATCTGTCCCTTTGCCATCTCCTTATTTGCAAAAGTTCTCTTTTACTGCATCCACTCATTCAATGAATCAGTTTCTATCAGCTCTTTCTCATTTCATTAACCTGCTGCTTCTGTCCAATTTTCATTTTTCAAGACTGCTACTTGGGTAGAAAACAAGCAAGGGATTGAATTAATCTAAAAAACACAATTAAAAGGAAAATACTGTTAGGATGTTTATTATATATTGAAATGACATTAATAGCTGGGCCAAGGCTAGTTGTCTCTGCACCTCTGTAGGTGTGAGCAAAGCCGAGCGAGGTTTTCCTGCAGGATGACCAGCATTACATCAGTGTGCAATATTCTGATGGAAATGTGCTGCTAATTGAACCTCCCCAATTTGTCTCTGTTCCCAGTATAGAATATAATTGGCCATGATGAAGATACAGTGGAGGACCCATTGTGCCCATTATACGGTAGACCTTCAGGATTGATAAATATTCAGTTCAACCTAATGTAACTTGATCAGTATGCAATATTTCCCTGTTATGCTTGGCTACTATACCGATTAGGCCCATTGTGCTAAATATACACTCTGGGGGTCATTTAGAGCTGGAAGCAAGGCCTTTTTTTAGAGTGTAAAATGTGCTTTTTCAGACATCTCATGCACATGAAAAATGTGTTTCCCAGTGTCCATTGAACCCTCCTTCTGTGTCCCTGACTTGTGCATCCTTGAGTCTGGAGATGCAGACTGCGCGAGGGAAGGTGCGTGTATGTGCAGGAAAGAGGAATACAATCTGGCGCTGAATTGTAAACCCACAATTAAAGTATAGTAGTTTATTCTGGGTTTACATTCCAGCACTGGAAGGTAACCCACTTTCCTAACATAACCCCAGGGTCTCTTTGGCAAATTCCACTTCTTCCTGGATGTCAAAATTTAAAGCATTTACCTTGCGGTATCACTCCAACACTGCCGGTCTGATTCTCTGCATACGTGTAGGCCAAGTACAGTAAATTGGTTAAACAAGGTTTGGGGAAGTGTTTGGTAAAATCAACCATTTTGTCACAAAGTTCGTGGGTTTTTATGTGTTTTTTTCTGTGGAACTACAGGTCCCAGCAGGTCCTGCATGATTTCTTCAAGCTTCAGCATGCTTTTTCAGTCATGGGTATGCAGACACTTGTAGTGCTAAAAGTGCCTGCATACGCAAGCAGTTTTATTTATTTGACTGGCTACATTTGTGTGAAAGAGGTGTGTGTGTGTCTGTGTAGGCTCTTGTCAGTGTGCGTGTGTGTCTGTGTCAGTGAGTGCGTCTGGGGAGGTGATGGTGTGCTGAGAGATAACGCGGGGGGAGATGGTGTGGCTAAGAGATGCAGGGGGCAGGAAGTTACACAGGGGGAACGAGTCTGGTTGAACCGCTGTTGTAAGATGATGACCTTGTTAATATTCCCACACAAACAGGAATCTTCTGGACGATGTGACCTACATGAGTAGTGAATGCCGACTGAAGATGCCGTCTTCCCATGGAGGATATATTTCTTCAGAGGTTCCACATTGTGAGAAACCACCATATAGGTAAGGTGCATATGTAATGGAAAGTAATGTTCCCAGAGTGATGAGAAATGGGTGGCGTGTCATGTTGGCACAGCCCATTTTCAGTGGCCATGCCCCCTCGGTATGTGACCACGCCCATTTTTTTGCTACGCGCCCCTGGCGCGCATATATGTCTTCTTATTTATGTTTATATTGGGCGGGAGGGGGCACGCCAATCTTCAACTTGCCCAGTACTCCAATGACCCTAGTCATCATGCCTCTGGCTGTTTTTTTCCTAGGGAAGAGGCACACATCCCCCTGCAGAATAGGCTTGGACTATGTGACAGGAGGACCCCACGCTTTGGATTTTCTTCTTATCGCATCAACAGCACAGGATCTTAACTTTGAGCAATTGCCTGGGAGACTTGGCAGACTGAATTAGGCATCTTGTAAGTGAATGTTAGCCAAATATGTCATTTTTAATCCATTCATAATGGCTACCTGTTCTGCAGGTGCACCCCACTGCTTCCAAGTCTGCAGGATGATTGCATTAAATAATGCAATTGGACAGGGTATGCAACCGCTTTAAGGCAGAGGTTCCCAATCTTTTTTGAATGGCGGCGCCCTAGAGTATCAGCATTGTTTTCATGGCACCCCTAAGCCAAAAGTCTGTTATTGAGAAATAATTATTAAGAAATTGCACTTACCCGTCATCCTCAGGTTGAGGTATGCGGTCTTGGACAGGTTGGCGCATCTGTTTTTCCACATATTTACATTACATTGACCAGAATTAATTTGATTTGGTGCTGGACCACCAACCTGAGGCACCCCTGTAAGTGTCCAAAGGCACCCCAGGGTGCTACGGCACACAGTTTGGGAACCACTGCTTTAAGGAATGCCTTGAAAACCATCCTAAATAGTTGCTAATTAAAGAGACTGTAACCTTCCATAAGTCGTTTGCTTCATTTTGTCCAGCACAGAAGAGTATATATGTTAGAAAACATTTTATATTATTTCTATTTCACCTGGTCTCTTTTATATTTTGTGTCCTTTCCGGACTTGACCACTTCCCCAGTGACATCATGTACCACCGCCATATCCTGCACATTGCCATTAGGTCATAACCTTAACCTATGTAGTGCGAAGATGATCAAATCTTAATTCTATTTACAGGATAATTCTGGGAGGCGTGAAACAGAGTTTGGGTGAAAGAAAGCAGAAGATTGGAAATTTAGTAAATGATGAATTGGGTAAGCAGTCTTAGTAGTACCAACATATAAATTGCATCATGTTCTGTATTAAGATTATTGGAATATATTCATTACTTAATATTTATATGAGAAAATTATTACACGGTAGGAATCCCTGTAAAATCTTGACGCAGATTGTGCGTAAACTAAGTATTTGTCATTGGGACCCTTACCACAGCCCAAAGTTTTCATATCACTCCTGAGGTGCCAGTAATCCATATGTGCTTCATAGAAATATTTTATGTCATTCAGAATACAAGGCCTTTAGTGCGTTGTGAGTGTCATGAAATGAGCATAACATTTTATTTTAATTTCTTCTTTGTTTTGGTCAGATTTTATTTCTTTGTAAAAATTTGCAGAACGTCACTGGATCCTCTTAATATTTTCCATACAACTCATTTTATCATTGTTGTAAAGGAGACAAGTGGGTAACAACAAGTACGGAGTAAGAACATATTCCTGATCCTGTAGTAGCAGATATACAGTATTTAAGAAGAGCTTATCACCTCATTTACTTTGCTAGACCTCACAGCCTCTTAACCTTCTAAGAACCTCCATTATGACAAAAAAACAAAGAGCACAACAAGCATAATCAATTTTAAAATATATTTATTATGAATTTTTAGCACAAGGAAAACAACACTTTATTTTTACTCTGCATTGTAAAATAAATTAGTGCCCAAGATTAGCCAGAGGCTCTTACAAGCTTGTCGTATAAGAGGACCAAGATGGTGGAAGCCTCATGACTCACAAAGAGTCATCCTTCAGCACTCAGGAGAGGAAAAACCCCCTTTGGAGGAAACCTCTGGGGACCCATGGCTTGAAGGATTGCCCGTCCCTCTGGGCACTAGGAGGCTATGCAGAGTTATATTTCCAATTGATTTAAACTAGGATCATTTGACACTGAAATACAGTATACATTTCACCACATTAATAAATAACATTGGCTGACGTCATTAATATAGCTCCTGTCCACATCTCCTGACATTACCCAATTTACATTCCTCACAAAGCTGCGCAATTTGCTGAAGAGGATGGTCATCCCCTTTTGAGAAGCACCGAGTTTACCCGAATGGCTACTACATTGCGATAGATGTGCTGTGCTGCTAGAACCTCCAATTATAGAAATAAACAAGCTCAAGGTCATATTTTAGGGCAGTCAAGCTCCAAGTCTGCAGGCACATCCAAGTGAAACGCCCTTGTCTTTGATGAGATTCTTACCTCAAGCGGATATCTTTCCCTCTGTGGGCTGGGTGCAAGAGATGTATATGGAGTGTGTTAATGACAGCAATGATAATGCTATGTCAGTGTCCTGGGCGGTTAAGAGTGGTAGCAACAGCAAAGAGTTACCATTATGACATCACAGCATGACCTCACTCGTGTTCTACATTCCTTAAAGGGGAAGTGCATAAGATAATAAGCTCTACTGATGTGTGATATGTTTATATTCCTCCATCACCTCTGCTTCCCATGATACACCTGCCATTTATTACACATCTGTCCCTTTGCCATCTCCTTATTTGCAAAAGTTCTCTTTTACTGCATCCACTCATTCAATGAATCAGTTTCTATCAGCTCTTTCTCATTTCATTAACCTGCTGCTTCTGTCCAATTTTCATTTTTCAAGACTGCTACTTGGGTAGAAAACAAGCAAGGGATTGAATTAATCTAAAAAACACAATTAAAAGGAAAATACTGTTAGGATGTTTATTATATATTGAAATGACATTAATAGCTGGGCCAAGGCTAGTTGTCTCTGCACCTCTGTAGGTGTGAGCAAAGCCGAGCGAGGTTTTCCTGCAGGATGACCAGCATTACATCAGTGTGCAATATTCTGATGGAAATGTGCTGCTAATTGAAACTCCCCAATTTGTCTCTGTTCCCAGTATAGAATATAATTGGCCATGATGAAGATACAGTGGAGGACCCATTGTGTCCATTATACGGTAGACCTTCAGGATTGATAAATATTCAGTTCAACCTAATGTAACTTGATCAGTATGCAATATTTCCCTGTTATGCTTGGCTACTATACCGATTAGGCCCATTGTGCTAAATATACACTCTGGGGGTCATTTAGAGCTGGAAGCAAGGCCTTTTTTTAGAGTGTAAAATGTGCTTTTTCAGACATCTCATGCACATGAAAAATGCGTTTCCCAGTGTCCATTGAACCCTCCTTCTGTGTCCCTGACTTGTGCATCCTTGAGTCTGGAGATGCAGACTGCGCGAGGGAAGGTGCGTGTATGTGCAGGAAAGAGGAATACAATCTGGCGCTGAATTGTAAACCCACAATTAAAGTATAGTAGTTTATTCTGGGTTTACATTCCAGCACTGGAAGGTAACCCTCTTTCCTAACATAACCCCAGGGTCTCTTTGGCAAATTCCACTTCTTCCTGGATGTCAAAATTTAAAGCATTTACCTTGCGGTATCACTCCAACACTGCCGGTCTGATTCTCTGCATACGTGTAGGCCAAGTACAGTAAATTGGTTAAACAAGGTTTGGGGAAGTGTTTGGTAAAATCAACCATTTTGTCACAAAGTTCGTGGGTTTTTATGTGTTTTTTTCTGTGGAACTACAGGTCCCAGCAGGTCCTGCATGATTTCTTCAAGCTTCAGCATGCTTTTTCAGTCATGGGTATGCAGACACTTGTAGTGCTAAAAGTGCCTGCATACGCAAGCAGTTTTATTTATTTGACTGGCTACATTTGTGTGAAAGAGGTGTGTGTGTGTCTGTGTAGGCTCTTGTCAGTGTGCGTGTGTGTCTGTGTCAGTGAGTGCGTCTGGGGAGGTGATGGTGTGCCTAGAGATAACGCGGGGGGAGATGGTGTGGCTAAGAGATGCAGGGGGCAGGAAGTTACACAGGGGGAACGAGTCTGGTTGAACCGCTGTTGTAAGATGATGACCTTGTTAATATTCCCACACAAACAGGAATCTTCTGGACGATGTGACCTACATGAGTAGTGAATGCCGACTGAAGATGCCGTCTTCCCATGGAGGATATATTTCTTCAGAGGTTCCACATTGTGAGAAACCACCATATAGGTAAGGTGCATATGTAATGGAAAGTAATGTTCCCAGAGTGATGAGAAATGGGTGGCGTGTCATGTTGGCACAGCCCATTTTCAGTGGCCACGCCCCCTCGGTATGTGACCACGCCCATTTTTTTTCCTGCGCGCCCCTGGCACGCATATATGTCTTCTTATTTGCGTTTATATGGGGCGGGAGGGGGCACGCCAATCTTCAACTTGCCCAGTACTCCAATGACCCTAGTCATCATGCCTCTGGCTGTTTTTTTCCTAGGGAAGAGGCACACATCCCCCTGCAGAATAGGCTTGGACTACGTGACAGGAGGACCCCACGCTTTGGATTTTCTTCTTATCGCATCAACAGCACAGGATCTTAACTTTGAGCAATTGCCTGGGAGACTTGGCAGACTGAATTAGGCATCTTGTAAGTGAATGTTAGCCAAATATGTCATTTTTAATCCATTCATAATGGCTACCTGTTCTGCAGGTGCACTCCACTGCTTCCAAGTCTGCAGGATGATTGCATTAAATAATGCAATTGGACAGGGTATGCAACCGCTTTAAGGCAGAGGTTCCCAATCTTTTTTGAATGGCGGCGCCCTAGAGTATCAGCATTGTTTTCATGGCACCCCTAAGCCAAAAGTCTGTTATTGAGAAATAATTATTAAGAAATTGCACTTACCCGTCATCCTCAGGTTGAGGTATGCGGTCTTGGACAGGTTGGCGCATCTGTTTTTCCACATATTTACATTACATTGACCAGAATTAATTTGATTTGGTGCTGGACCACCAACCTGAGGCACCCCTGCAAGTGTCCAAAGGCACCCCAGGGTGCTACGGCACACAGTTTGGGAACCACTGCTTTAAGGAATGCCTTGAAAACCATCCTAAATAGTTGCTAATTAAAGAGACTGTAACCTTCCATAAGTCGTTTGCTTCATTTTGTCCAGCACAGAAGAGTATATATGTTAGAAAACATTTTATATTATTTCTATTTCACCTGGTCTCTTTTATATTTTGTGTCCTTTCCGGACTTGACCACTTCCCCAGTGACATCATGTACCACCGCCATATCCTGCACATTGCCATTAGGTCATAACCTTAACCTATGTAGTGCGAAGATGATCAAATCTTAATTCTATTTACAGGATAATTCTGGGAGGCGTGAAACAGAGTTTGGGTGAAAGAAAGCAGAAGATTGGAAATTTAGTAAATGATGAATTGGGTAAGCAGTCTTAGTAGTACCAACATATAAATTGCATCATGTTCTGTATTAAGATTATTGGAATATATTCATTACTTAATATTTATATGAGAAAATTAATACACGGTAGGAATCCCTGTAAAATCTTGACCCAGATTGTGCGTAAACTAAGTATTTGTCATTGGGACCCTTACCACAGCCCAAAGTTTTCATATCACTCCTGAGGTGCCAGTAATCCATATGTGCTTCATAGAAATATTTTATGTCATTCAGAATACAAGGCCTTTAGTGCGTTGTGAGTGTCATGAAATGAGCATAACATTTTATTTTAATTTCTTCTTTGTTTTGGTCAGATTTTATTTCTTTGTAAAAATTTGCAGAACGTCACTGGATCCTCTTAATATTTTCCATACAACTCATTTTATCATTGTTGTAAAGGAGACAAGTGGGTAACAACAAGTACGGAGTAAGAACATATTCCTGATCCTGTAGTAGCAGATATACAGTATTTAAGAAGAGCTTATCACCTCATTTACTTTGCTAGACCTCACAGCCTCTTAACCTTCTAAGAACCTCCATTATGACAAAAAAACAAAGAGCACAACAAGCATAATCAATTTTAAAATATATTTATTATGAATTTTTAGCACAAGGAAAACAACACTTTATTTTTACTCTGCATTGTAAAATAAATTAGTGCCCAAGATTAGCCAGAGGCTCTTACAAGCTTGTCGTATAAGAGGACCAAGATGGTGGAAGCCTCATGACTCACAAAGAGTCATCCTTCAGCACTCAGGAGAGGAAAAACCCCCTTTGGAGGAAACCTCTGGGGACCCATGGCTTGAAGGATTGCCCGTCCCTCTGGGCACTAGGAGGCTATGCAGAGTTATATTTCCAATTGATTTAAACTAGGATCATTTGACACTGAAATACAGTATACATTTCAACACATTAATAAATAACATTGGCTGACGTCATTAATATAGCTCCTGTCCACATCTCCTGACATTACCCAATTTACATTCCTCACAAAGCTGCGCAATTTGCTGAAGAGGATGGTCATCCCCTTTTGAGAAGCACCGAGTTTACCCGAATGGCTACTACATTGCGATAGATGTGCTGTGCTGCTAGAACCTCCAATTATAGAAATAAACAAGCTCAAGGTCATATTTTAGGGTAGTCAAGCTCCAAGTCTGCAGCCACATCCAAGTGAAACGCCCTTGTCTTTGATGAGATACTTACCTCAAGCGGATATCTTTCCCTCTGTGGGCTGGGTGCAAGAGATGTATATGGAGTGTGTTAATGACAGCAATGATAATGCTATGTCAGTGTCCTGGGCGGTTAAGAGTGGTAGCAACAGCAAAGAGTTACCATTATGACATCACAGCATGACCTCACTCGTGTTCTACATTCCTTAAAGGGGAAGTGCATAAGATAATAAGCTCTACTGATGTGTGATATGTTTATATTCCTCCATCACCTCTGCTTCCCATGATACACCTGCCATTTATTACACATCTGTCCCTTTGCCATCTCCTTATTTGTAAAAGTTCTCTTTTACTGCATCCACTCATTCAATGAATCAGTTTCTATCAGCTCTTTCTCATTTCATTAACCTGCTGCTTCTGTCCAATTTTCATTTTTCAAGACTGCTACTTGGGTAGAAAACAAGCAAGGGATTGAATTAATCTAAAAAACACAATTAAAAGGAAAATACTGTTAGGATGTTTATTATATATTGAAATGACATTAATAGCTGGACCAAGGCTAGTTGTCTCTGCACCTCTGTAGGTGTGAGCAAAGCCGAGCGAGGTTTTCCTGCAGGATGACCAGCATTACATCAGTGTGCAATATTCTGATGGAAATGTGCTGCTAATTGAAACTCCCCAATTTGTCTCTGTTCCCAGTATAGAATATAATTGGCCATGATGAAGATACAGTGGAGGACCCATTGTGCCCATTATACGGTAGACCTTCAGGATTGATAAATATTCAGTTCAACCTAATGTAACTTGATCAGTATGCAATATTTCCCTGTTATGCTTGGCTACTATACCGATTAGGCCCATTGTGCTAAATATACACTCTGGGGGTCATTTAGAGCTGGAAGCAAGGCCTTTTTTTAGAGTGTAAAATGTGCTTTTTCAGACATCTCATGCACATGAAAAATGCGTTTCCCAGTGTCCATTGAACCCTCCTTCTGTGTGCCTGACTTGTGCATCCTTGAGTCTGGAGATGCAGACTGCGCGAGGGAAGGTGCGTGTATGTGCAGGAAAGAGGAATACAATCTGGCGCTGAATTGTAAACCCACAATTAAAGTATAGTAGTTTATTCTGGGTTTACATTCCAGCACTGGAAGGTAACCCTCTTTCCTAACATAACCCCAGGGTCTCTTTGGCAAATTCCACTTCTTCCTGGATGTCAAAATTTAAAGCATTTACCTTGCGGTATCACTCCAACACTGCCGGTCTGATTCTCTGCATACGTGTAGGCCAAGTACAGTAAATTGGTTAAACAAGGTTTGGGGAAGTGTTTGGTAAAATCAACCATTTTGTCACAAAGTTCGTGGGTTTTTATGTGTTTTTTTCTGTGGAACTACAGGTCCCAGCAGGTCCTGCATGATTTCTTCAAGCTTCAGCATGCTTTTTCAGTCATGGGTATGCAGACACTTGTAGTGCTAAAAGTGCCTGCATACGCAAGCAGTTTTATTTATTTGACTGGCTACATTTGTGTGAAAGAGGTGTGTGTGTGTCTGTGTAGGCTCTTGTCAGTGTGCGTGTGTGTCTGTGTCAGTGAGTGCGTCTGGGGAGGTGATGGTGTGCTGAGAGATAACGCGGGGGGAGATGGTGTGGCTAAGAGATGCAGGGGGCAGGAAGTTACACAGGGGGAACGAGTCTGGTTGAACCGCTGTTGTAAGATGATGACCTTGTTAATATTCCCACACAAATAGGAATCTTCTGGACGATGTGACCTACATGAGTAGTGAATGCCGACTGAAGATGCCGTCTTCCCATGGAGGATATATTTCTTCAGAGGTTCCACATTGTGATTAACCACCATATAGGTAAGGTGCATATGTAATGGAAAGTAATGTTCCCAGAGTGATGAGAAATGGGTGGCGTGTCATGTTGGCACAGCCCATTTTCAGTGGCCACGCCCCCTCGGTATGTGACCACGCCCATTTTTTTTCCTGCGCGCCCCTGGCACGCATATATGTCTTCTTATTTGCGTTTATATGGGGCGGGAGGGGGCACGCCAATCTTCAACTTGCCCAGTACTCCAATGACCCTAGTCATCATGCCTCTGGCTGTTTTTTTCCTAGGGAAGAGGCACACATCCCCTTGCAGAATAGGCTTGGACTACGTGACAGGAGGACCCCACGCTTTGGATTTTCTTCTTATCGCATCAACAGCACAGGATCTTAACTTTGAGCAATTGCCTGGGAGACTTGGCAGACTGAATTAGGCATCTTGTAAGTGAATGTTAGCCAAATATGTCATTTTTAATCCATTCATAATGGCTACCTGTTCTGCAGGTGCACTCCACTGCTTCCAAGTCTGCAGGATGATTGCATTAAATAATGCAATTGGACAGGGTATGCAACCGCTTTAAGGCAGAGATTCCCAATCTTTTTTGAATGGCGGCGCCCAGGAGTATCAGCATTGTTTTCATGGCACCCCTAAGCCAAAAGTCTGTTATTGAGAAATAATTATTAAGAAATTGCACTTACCCGTCATCCTCAGGTTGAGGTATGCGGTCTTGGACAGGTTGGCGCATCTGTTTTTCCACATATTTACATTACATTGACCAGAATTAATTTGATTTGGTGCTGGACCACCAACCTGAGGCACCCCTGCAAGTGTCCAAAGGCACCCCAGGGTGCTACGGCACACAGTTTGGGAACCACTGCTTTAAGGAATGCCTTGAAAACCATCCTAAATAGTTGCTAATTAAAGAGACTGTAACCTTCCATAAGTCGTTTGCTTCATTTTGTCCAGCACAGAAGAGTATATATGTTAGAAAACATTTTATATTATTTCTATTTCACCTGGTCTCTTTTATATTTTGTGTCCTTTCCGGACTTGACCACTTCCCCAGTGACATCATGTACCACCGCCATATCCTGCACATTGCCATTAGGTCATAACCTTAACCTATGTAGTGCGAAGATGATCAAATCTTAATTCTATTTACAGGATAATTCTGGGAGGCGTGAAACAGAGTTTGGGTGAAAGAAAGCAGAAGATTGGAAATTTAGTAAATGATGAATTGGGTAAGCAGTCTTAGTAGTACCAACATATAAATTGCATCATGTTCTGTATTAAGATTATTGGAATATATTCATTACTTAATATTTCTATGAGAAAATTAATACACGGTAGGAATCCCTGTAAAATCTTGACCCAGATTGTGCGTAAACTAAGTATTTGTCATTGGGACCCTTACCACAGCCCAAAGTTTTCATATCACTCCTGAGGTGCCAGTAATCCATATGTGCTTCATAGAAATATTTTATGTCATTCAGAATACAAGGCCTTTAGTGCGTTGTGAGTGTCATGAAATGAGCATAACATTTTATTTTAATTTCTTCTTTGTTTTGGTCAGATTTTATTTCTTTGTAAAAATTTGCAGAACGTCACTGGATCCTCTTAATATTTTCCATACAACTCATTTTATCATTGTTGTAAAGGAGACAAGTGGGTAACAACAAGTACGGAGTCAGAACATATTCCTGATCCTGTAGTAGCAGATATACAGTATTTAAGAAGAGCTTATCACCTCATTTACTTTGCTAGACCTCACAGCCTCTTAACCTTCTAAGAACCTCCATTATGACAAAAAAACAAAGAGCACAACAAGCATAATCAATTTTAAAATATATTTATTATGAATTTTTAGCACAAGGAAAACAACACTTTATTTTTACTCTGCATTGCAAAATAAATTAGTGCCCAAGATTAGCCAGAGGCTCTTACAAGCTTGTCGTATAAGAGGACCAAGATGGTGGAAGCCTCATGACTCACAAAGAGTCATCCTTCAGCACTCAGGAGAGGAAAAACCCCCTTTGGAGAAAACCTCTGGGGACCCATGGCTTGAAGGATTGCCCGTCCCTCTGGGCACTAGGAGGCTATGCAGAGTTATATTTCCAATTGATTTAAACTAGGATCATTTGACACTGAAATACAGTATACATTTCACCACATTAATAAATAACATTGGCTGACGTCATTAATATAGCTCCTGTCCACATCTCCTGACATTACCCAATTTACATTCCTCACAAAGCTGCGCAATTTGCTGAAGAGGATGGTCATCCCCTTTTGAGAAGCACCGAGTTTACCCGAATGGCTACTACATTGCGATAGATGTGCTGTGCTGCTAGAACCTCCAATTATAGAAATAAACAAGCTCAAGGTCATATTTTAGGGTAGTCAAGCTCCAAGTCTGCAGCCACATCCAAGTGAAACGCCCTTGTCTTTGATGAGATACTTACCTCAAGCGGATATCTTTCCCTCTGTGGGCTGGGTGCAAGAGATGTATATGGAGTGTGTTAATGACAGCAATGATAATGCTATGTCAGTGTCCTGGGCGGTTAAGAGTGGTAGCAACAGCAAAGAGTTACCATTATGACATCACAGCATGACCTCACTCGTGTTCTACATTCCTTAAAGGGGAAGTGCATAAGATAATAAGCTCTACTGATGTGTGATATGTTTATATTCCTCCATCACCTCTGCTTCCCATGATACACCTGCCATTTATTACACATCTGTCCCTTTGCCATCTCCTTATTTGTAAAAGTTCTCTTTTACTGCATCCACTCATTCAATGAATCAGTTTCTATCAGCTCTTTCTCATTTCATTAACCTGCTGCTTCTGTCCAATTTTCATTTTTCAAGACTGCTACTTGGGTAGAAAACAAGCAAGGGATTGAATTAATCTAAAAAACACAATTAAAAGGAAAATACTGTTAGGATGTTTATTATATATTGAAATTACATTAATAGCTGGACCAAGGCTAGTTGTCTCTGCACCTCTGTAGGTGTGAGCAAAGCCGAGCGAGGTTTTCCTGCAGGATGACCAGCATTACATCAGTGTGCAATATTCTGATGGAAATGTGCTGCTAATTGAAACTCCCCAATTTGTCTCTGTTCCCAGTATAGAATATAATTGGCCATGATGAAGATACAGTGGAGGACCCATTGTGCCCATTATACGGTAGACCTTCAGGATTGATAAATATTCAGTTCAACCTAATGTAACTTGATCAGTATGCAATATTTCCCTGTTATGCTTGGCTACTATACCGATTAGGCCCATTGTGCTAAATATACACTCTGGGGGTCATTTAGAGCTGGAAGCAAGGCCTTTTTTTAGAGTGTAAAATGTGCTTTTTCAGACATCTCATGCACATGAAAAATGCGTTTCCCAGTGTCCATTGAACCCTCCTTCTGTGTCCCTGACTTGTGCATCCTTGAGTCTGGAGATGCAGACTGCGCGAGGGAAGGTGCGTGTATGTGCAGGAAAGAGGAATACAATCTGGCGCTGAATTGTAAACCCACAATTAAAGTATAGTAGTTTATTCTGGGTTTACATTCCAGCACTGGAAGGTAACCCTCTTTCCTAACATAACCCCAGGGTCTCTTTGGCAAATTCCACTTCTTCCTGGATGTCAAAATTTAAAGCATTTACCTTGCGGTATCACTCCAACACTGCCGGTCTGATTCTCTGCATACGTGTAGGCCAAGTACAGTAAATTGGTTAAACAAGGTTTGGGGAAGTGTTTGGTAAAATCAACCATTTTGTCACAAAGTTCGTGGGTTTTTATGTGTTTTTTTCTGTGGAACTACAGGTCCCAGCAGGTCCTGCATGATTTCTTCAAGCTTCAGCATGCTTTTTCAGTCCTGGGTATGCAGACACTTGTAGTGCTAAAAGTGCCTGCATACGCAAGCAGTTTTATTTATTTGACTGGCTACATTTGTGTGAAAGAGGTGTGTGTGTGTCTGTGTAGGCTCTTGTCAGTGTGCGTGTGTGTCTGTGTCAGTGAGTGCGTCTGGGGAGGTGATGGTGTGCTGAGAGATAACGCGGGGGGAGATGGTGTGGCTAAGAGATGCAGGGGGCAGGAAGTTACACAGGGGGAACGAGTCTGGTTGAACCGCTGTTGTAAGATGATGACCTTGTTAATATTCCCACACAAACAGGAATCTTCTGGACGATGTGACCTACATGAGTAGTGAATGCCGACTGAAGATGCCGTCTTCCCATGGAGGATATATTTCTTCAGAGGTTCCACATTGTGAGAAACCACCATATAGGTAAGGTGCATATGTAATGGAAAGTAATGTTCCCAGAGTGATGAGAAATGGGTGGCGTGTCATGTTGGCACAGCCCATTTTCAGTGGCCACGCTCCCTCGGTATGTGACCACGCCCATTTTTTTCCTGCGCGCCCCTGGCACGCATATATGTCTTCTTATTTACGTTTATATGGGGCGGGAGGGGGCACGCCAATCTTCAACTTGCCCAGTACTCCAATGACCCTAGTCATCATGCCTCTGGCTGTTTTTTTCCTAGGGAAGAGGCACACATCCCCCTGCAGAATAGGCTTGGACTATGTGACAGGAGGACCCCACGCTTTGGATTTTCTTCTTATCGCATCAACAGCACAGGATCTTAACTTTGAGCAATTGCCTGGGAGACTTGGCAGACTGAATTAGGCATCTTGTAAGTGAATGTTAGCCAAATATGTCATTTTTAATCCATTCATAATGGCTACCTGTTCTGCAGGTGCACCCCACTGCTTCCAAGTCTGCAGGATGATTGCATTAAATAATGCAATTGGACAGGGTATGCAACCGCTTTAAGGCAGAGGTTCCCAATCTTTTTTGAATGGCGGCGCCCTAGAGTATCAGCATTGTTTTCATGGCACCCCTAAGCCAAAAGTCTGTTATTGAGAAATAATTATTAAGAAATTGCACTTACCCGTCATCCTCAGGTTGAGGTATGCGGTCTTGGACAGGTTGGCGCATCTGTTTTTCCACATATTTACATTACATTGACCAGAATTAATTTGATTTGGTGCTGGACCACCAACCTGAGGCACCCCTGCAAGTGTCCAAAGGCACCCCAGGGTGCTACGGCACACAGTTTGGGAACCACTGCTTTAAGGAATGCCTTGAAAACCATCCTAAATAGTTGCTAATTAAAGAGACTGTAACCTTCCATAAGTCGTTTGCTTCATTTTGTCCAGCACAGAAGAGTATATATGTTAGAAAACATTTTATATTATTTCTATTTCACCTGGTCTCTTTTATATTTTGTGTCCTTTCCGGACTTGACCACTTCCCCAGTGACATCATGTACCACCGCCATATCCTGCACATTGCCATTAGGTCATAACCTTAACCTATGTAGTGCGAAGATGATCAAATCTTAATTCTATTTACAGGATAATTCTGGGAGGCGTGAAACAGAGTTTGGGTGAAAGAAAGCAGAAGATTGGAAATTTAGTAAATGATGAATTGGGTAAGCAGTCTTAGTAGTACCAACATATAAATTGCATCATGTTCTGTATTAAGATTATTGGAATATATTCATTACTTAATATTTCTATGAGAAAATTAATACACGGTAGGAATCCCTGTAAAATCTTGACCCAGATTGTGCGTAAACTAAGTATTTGTCATTGGGACCCTTACCACAGCCCAAAGTTTTCATATCACTCCTGAGGTGCCAGTAATCCATATGTGCTTCATAGAAATATTTTATGTCATTCAGAATACAAGGCCTTTAGTGCGTTGTGAGTGTCATGAAATGAGCATAACATTTTATTTTAATTTCTTCTTTGTTTTGGTCAGATTTTATTTCTTTGTAAAAATTTGCAGAACGTCACTGGATCCTCTTAATATTTTCCATACAACTCATTTTATCATTGTTGTAAAGGAGACAAGTGGGTAACAACAAGTACGGAGTCAGAACATATTCCTGATCCTGTAGTAGCAGATATACAGTATTTAAGAAGAGCTTATCACCTCATTTACTTTGCTAGACCTCACAGCCTCTTAACCTTCTAAGAACCTCCATTATGACAAAAAAACAAAGAGCACAACAAGCATAATCAATTTTAAAATATATTTATTATGAATTTTTAGCACAAGGAAAACAACACTTTATTTTTACTCTGCATTGCAAAATAAATTAGTGCCCAAGATTAGCCAGAGGCTCTTACAAGCTTGTCGTATAAGAGGACCAAGATGGTGGAAGCCTCATGACTCACAAAGAGTCATCCTTCAGCACTCAGGAGAGGAAAAACCCCCTTTGGAGGAAACCTCTGGGGACCCATGGCTTGAAGGATTGCCCGTCCCTCTGGGCACTAGGAGGCTATGCAGAGTTATATTTCCAATTGATTTAAACTAGGATCATTTGACACTGAAATACAGTATACATTTCACCACATTAATAAATAACATTGGCTGACGTCATTAATATAGCTCCTGTCCACATCTCCTGACATTACCCAATTTACATTCCTCACAAAGCTGCGCAATTTGCTGAAGAGGATGGTCATCCCCTTTTGAGAAGCACCGAGTTTACCCGAATGGCTACTACATTGCGATAGATGTGCTGTGCTGCTAGAACCTCCAATTATAGAAATAAACAAGCTCAAGGTCATATTTTAGGGTAGTCAAGCTCCAAGTCTGCAGCCACATCCAAGTGAAACGCCCTTGTCTTTGATGAGATACTTACCTCAAGCGGATATCTTTCCCTCTGTGGGCTGGGTGCAAGAGATGTATATGGAGTGTGTTAATGACAGCAATGATAATGCTATGTCAGTGTCCTGGGCGGTTAAGAGTGGTAGCAACAGCAAAGAGTTACCATTATGACATCACAGCATGACCTCACTCGTGTTCTACATTCCTTAAAGGGGAAGTGCATAAGATAATAAGCTCTACTGATGTGTGATATGTTTATATTCCTCCATCACCTCTGCTTCCCATGATACACCTGCCATTTATTACACATCTGTCCCTTTGCCATCTCCTTATTTGTAAAAGTTCTCTTTTACTGCATCCACTCATTCAATGAATCAGTTTCTATCAGCTCTTTCTCATTTCATTAACCTGCTGCTTCTGTCCAATTTTCATTTTTCAAGACTGCTACTTGGGTAGAAAACAAGCAAGGGATTGAATTAATCTAAAAAACACAATTAAAAGGAAAATACTGTTAGGATGTTTATTATATATTGAAATTACATTAATAGCTGGACCAAGGCTAGTTGTCTCTGCACCTCTGTAGGTGTGAGCAAAGCCGAGCGAGGTTTTCCTGCAGGATGACCAGCATTACATCAGTGTGCAATATTCTGATGGAAATGTGCTGCTAATTGAAACTCCCCAATTTGTCTCTGTTCCCAGTATAGAATATAATTGGCCATGATGAAGATACAGTGGAGGACCCATTGTGCCCATTATACGGTAGACCTTCAGGATTGATAAATATTCAGTTCAACCTAATGTAACTTGATCAGTATGCAATATTTCCCTGTTATGCTTGGCTACTATACCGATTAGGCCCATTGTGCTAAATATACACTCTGGGGGTCATTTAGAGCTGGAAGCAAGGCCTTTTTTTAGAGTGTAAAATGTGCTTTTTCAGACATCTCATGCACATGAAAAATGCGTTTCCCAGTGTCCATTGAACCCTCCTTCTGTGTCCCTGACTTGTGCATCCTTGAGTCTGGAGATGCAGACTGCGCGAGGGAAGGTGCGTGTATGTGCAGGAAAGAGGAATACAATCTGGCGCTGAATTGTAAACCCACAATTAAAGTATAGTAGTTTATTCTGGGTTTACATTCCAGCACTGGAAGGTAACCCTCTTTCCTAACATAACCCCAGGGTCTCTTTGGCAAATTCCACTTCTTCCTGGATGTCAAAATTTAAAGCATTTACCTTGCGGTATGACTCCAACACTGCCGGTCTGATTCTCTGCATACGTGTAGGCCAAGTACAGTAAATTGGTTAAACAAGGTTTGGGGAAGTGTTTGGTAAAATCAACCATTTTGTCACAAAGTTCGTGGGTTTTTATGTGTTTTTTTCTGTGGAACTACAGGTCCCAGCAGGTCCTGCATGATTTCTTCAAGCTTCAGCATGCTTTTTCAGTCCTGGGTATGCAGACACTTGTAGTGCTAAAAGTGCCTGCATACGCAAGCAGTTTTATTTATTTGACTGGCTACATTTGTGTGAAAGAGGTGTGTGTGTGTCTGTGTAGGCTCTTGTCAGTGTGCGTGTGTGTCTGTGTCAGTGAGTGCGTCTGGGGAGGTGATGGTGTGCTGAGAGATAACGCGGGGGGAGATGGTGTGGCTAAGAGATGCAGGGGGCAGGAAGTTACACAGGGGGAACGAGTCTGGTTGAACCGCTGTTGTAAGATGATGACCTTGTTAATATTCCCACACAAACAGGAATCTTCTGGACGATGTGACCTACATGAGTAGTGAATGCCGACTGAAGATGCCGTCTTCCCATGGAGGATATATTTCTTCAGAGGTTCCACATTGTGAGAAACCACCATATAGGTAAGGTGCATATGTAATGGAAAGTAATGTTCCCAGAGTGATGAGAAATGGGTGGCGTGTCATGTTGGCACAGCCCATTTTCAGTGGCCACGCCCCCTCGGTATGTGACCACGCCCATTTTTTTCCTGCGCGCCCCTGGCACGCATATATGTCTTCTTATTTACGTTTATATGGGGCGGGAGGGGGCACGCCAATCTTCAACTTGCCCAGTACTCCAATGACCCTAGTCATCATGCCTCTGGCTGTTTTTTTCCTAGGGAAGAGGCACACATCCCCCTGCAGAATAGGCTTGGACTATGTGACAGGAGGACCCCACGCTTTGGATTTTCTTCTTATCGCATCAACAGCACAGGATCTTAACTTTGAGCAATTGCCTGGGAGACTTGGCAGACTGAATTAGGCATCTTGTAAGTGAATGTTAGCCAAATATGTCATTTTTAATCCATTCATAATGGCTACCTGTTCTGCAGGTGCACCCCACTGCTTCCAAGTCTGCAGGATGATTGCATTAAATAATGCAATTGGACAGGGTATGCAACCGCTTTAAGGCAGAGGTTCCCAATCTTTTTTGAATGGCGGCGCCCTAGAGTATCAGCATTGTTTTCATGGCACCCCTAAGCCAAAAGTCTGTTATTGAGAAATAATTATTAAGAAATTGCACTTACCCGTCATCCTCAGGTTGAGGTATGCGGTCTTGGACAGGTTGGCGCATCTGTTTTTCCACATATTTACATTACATTGACCAGAATTAATTTGATTTGGTGCTGGACCACCAACCTGAGGCACCCCTGCAAGTGTCCAAAGGCACCCCAGGGTGCTACGGCACACAGTTTGGGAACCACTGCTTTAAGGAATGCCTTGAAAACCATCCTAAATAGTTGCTAATTAAAGAGACTGTAACCTTCCATAAGTCGTTTGCTTCATTTTGTCCAGCACAGAAGAGTATATATGTTAGAAAACATTTTATATTATTTCTATTTCACCTGGTCTCTTTTATATTTTGTGTCCTTTCCGGACTTGACCACTTCCCCAGTGACATCATGTACCACCGCCATATCCTGCACATTGCCATTAGGTCATAACCTTAACCTATGTAGTGCGAAGATGATCAAATCTTAATTCTATTTACAGGATAATTCTGGGAGGCGTGAAACAGAGTTTGGGTGAAAGAAAGCAGAAGATTGGAAATTTAGTAAATGATGAATTGGGTAAGCAGTCTTAGTAGTACCAACATATAAATTGCATCATGTTCTGTATTAAGATTATTGGAATATATTCATTACTTAATATTTCTATGAGAAAATTAATACACGGTAGGAATCCCTGTAAAATCTTGACTCAGATTGTGCGTAAACTAAGTATTTGTCATTGGGACCCTTACCACAGCCCAAAGTTTTCATATCACTCCTGAGGTGCCAGTAATCCATATGTGCTTCATAGAAATATTTTATGTCATTCAGAATACAAGGCCTTTAGTGCATTGTGAGTGTCATGAAATGAGCATAACATTTTATTTTAATTTCTTCTTTGTTTTGGTCAGATTTTATTTCTTTGTAAAAATTTGCAGAACGTCACTGGATCCTCTTAATATTTTCCATACAACTCATTTTATCATTGTTGTAAAGGAGACAAGTGGGTAACAACAAGTACGGAGTAAGAACATATTCCTGATCCTGTAGTAGCAGATATACAGTATTTAAGAAGAGCTTATCACCTCATTTACTTTGCTAGACCTCACAGCCTCTTAACCTTCTAAGAACCTCCATTATGACAAAAAAACAAAGAGCACAACAAGCATAATCAATTTTAAAATATATTTATTATGAATTTTTAGCACAAGGAAAACAACACTTTATTTTTACTCTGCATTGTAAAATAAATTAGTGCCCAAGATTAGCCAGAGGCTCTTACAAGCTTGTCCTATAAGAGGACCAAGATGGTGGAAGCCTCATGACTCACAAAGAGTCATCCTTCAGCACTCAGGAGAGGAAAAACCCCCTTTGGAGGAAACCTCTGGGGACCCATGGCTTGAAGGATTGCCCGTCCCTCTGGGCACTAGGAGGCTATGCAGAGTTATATTTCCAATTGATTTAAACTAGGATCATTTGACACTGAAATACAGTATACATTTCACCACATTAATAAATAACATTGGCTGACGTCATTAATATAGCTCCTGTCCACATCTCCTGACATTACCCAATTTACATTCCTCACAAAGCTGCGCAATTTGCTGAAGAGGATGGTCATCCCCTTTTGAGAAGCACCGAGTTTACCCGAATGGCTACTACATTGCGATAGATGTGCTGTGCTGCTAGAACCTCCAATTATAGAAATAAACAAGCTCAAGGTCATATTTTAGGGTAGTCAAGCTCCAAGTCTGCAGCCACATCCAAGTGAAACGCCCTTGTCTTTGATGAGATACTTACCTCAAGCGGATATCTTTCCCTCTGTGGGCTGGGTGCAAGAGATGTATATGGAGTGTGTTAATGACAGCAATGATAATGCTATGTCAGTGTCCTGGGCGGTTAAGAGTGGTAGCAACAGCAAAGAGTTACCATTATGACATCACAGCATGACCTCACTCGTGTTCTACATTCCTTAAAGGGGAAGTGCATAAGATAATAAGCTCTACTGATGTGTGATATGTTTATATTCCTCCATCACCTCTGCTTCCCATGATACACCTGCCATTTATTACACATCTGTCCCTTTGCCATCTCCTTATTTGTAAAAGTTCTCTTTTACTGCATCCACTCATTCAATGAATCAGTTTCTATCAGCTCTTTCTCATTTCATTAACCTGCTGCTTCTGTCCAATTTTCATTTTTCAAGACTGCTACTTGGGTAGAAAACAAGCAAGGGATTGAATTAATCTAAAAAACACAATTAAAAGGAAAATACTGTTAGGATGTTTATTATATATTGAAATGACATTAATAGCTGGACCAAGGCTAGTTGTCTCTGCACCTCTGTAGGTGTGAGCAAAGCCGAGCGAGGTTTTCCTGCAGGATGACCAGCATTACATCAGTGTGCAATATTCTGATGGAAATGTGCTGCTAATTGAAACTCCCCAATTTGTCTCTGTTCCCAGTATAGAATATAATTGGCCATGATGAAGATACAGTGGAGGACCCATTGTGCCCATTATACGGTAGACCTTCAGGATTGATAAATATTCAGTTCAACCTAATGTAACTTGATCAGTATGCAATATTTCCCTGTTATGCTTGGCTACTATACCGATTAGGCCCATTGTGCTAAATATACACTCTGGGGGTCATTTAGAGCTGGAAGCAAGGCCTTTTTTTAGAGTGTAAAATGTGCTTTTTCAGACATCTCATGCACATGAAAAATGCGTTTCCCAGTGTCCATTGAACCCTCCTTCTGTGTCCCTGACTTGTGCATCCTTGAGTCTGGAGATGCAGACTGCGCGAGGGAAGGTGCGTGTATGTGCAGGAAAGAGGAATACAATCTGGCGCTGAATTGTAAACCCACAATTAAAGTATAGTAGTTTATTCTGGGTTTACATTCCAGCACTGGAAGGTAACCCTCTTTCCTAACATAACCCCAGGGTCTCTTTGGCAAATTCCACTTCTTCCTGGATGTCAAAATTTAAAGCATTTACCTTGCGGTATCACTCCAACACTGCCGGTCTGATTCTCTGCATACGTGTAGGCCAAGTACAGTAAATTGGTTAAACAAGGTTTGGGGAAGTGTTTGGTAAAATCAACCATTTTGTCACAAAGTTCGTGGGTTTTTATGTGTTTTTTTCTGTGGAACTACAGGTCCCAGCAGGTCCTGCATGATTTCTTCAAACTTCAGCATGCTTTTTCAGTCATGGGTATGCAGACACTTGTAGTGCTAAAAGTGCCTGCATACGCAAGCAGTTTTATTTATTTGACTGGCTACATTTGTGTGAAAGAGGTGTGTGTGTGTCTGTGTAGGCTCTTGTCAGTGTGCGTGTGTGTCTGTGTCAGTGAGTGCGTCTGGGGAGGTGATGGTGTGCCTAGAGATAACGCGGGGGGAGATGGTGTGGCTAAGAGATGCAGGGTGCAGGAAGTTACACAGGGGGAACGAGTCTGGTTGAACCGCTGTTGTAAGATGATGACCTTGTTAATATTCCCACACAAATAGGAATCTTCTGGACGATGTGACCTACATGAGTAGTGAATGCCGACTGAAGATGCCGTCTTCCCATGGAGGATATATTTCTTCAGAGGTTCCACATTGTGAGAAACCACCATATAGGTAAGGTGCATATGTAATGGAAAGTAATGTTCCCAGAGTGATGAGAAATGGGTGGCGTGTCATGTTGGCACAGCCCATTTTCAGTGGCCACGCCCCCTCGGTATGTGACCACGCCCATTTTTTTTCCTGCGCGCCCCTGGCACGCATATATGTCTTCTTTTTTGCGTTTATATGGGGCGGGAGGGGGCACGCCAATCTTCAACTTGCCCAGTACTCCAATGACCCTAGTCATCATGCCTCTGGCTGTTTTTTTCCTAGGGAAGAGGCACACATCCCCCTGCAGAATAGGCTTGGACTACGTGACAGGAGGACCCCACGCTTTGGATTTTCTTCTTATCGCATCAACAGCACAGGATCTTAACTTTGAGCAATTGCCTGGGAGACTTGGCAGACTGAATTAGGCATCTTGTAAGTGAATGTTAGCCAAATATGTCATTTTTAATCCATTCATAATGGCTACCTGTTCTGCAGGTGCACTCCACTGCTTCCAAGTCTGCAGGATGATTGCATTAAATAATGCAATTGGACAGGGTATGCAACCGCTTTAAGGCAGAGGTTCCCAATCTTTTTTGAATGGCGGCGCCCAGGAGTGTTAGCATTGTTTTCATGGCACCCCTAAGTCAAAAGTCTGTTATTGAGAAATAATTATTAAGAAATTGCACTTACCCGTCATCCTCAGGTTGAGGTATGCGGTCTTGGACAGGTTGGCGCATCTGTTTTTCCACATATTTACATTACATTGACCAGAATTAATTTGATTTGGTGCTGGACCACCAACCTGAGGCACCCCTGCAAGTGTCCAAAGGCACCCCAGGGTGCTACGGCACACAGTTTGGGAACCACTGCTTTAAGGAATGCCTTGAAAACCATCCTAAATAGTTGCTAATTAAAGAGACTGTAACCTTCCATAAGTCGTTTGCTTCATTTTGTCCAGCACAGAAGAGTATATATGTTAGAAAACATTTTATATTATTTCTATTTCACCTGGTCTCTTTTATATTTTGTGTCCTTTCCGGACTTGACCACTTCCCCAGTGACATCATGTACCACCGCCATATCCTGCACATTGCCATTAGGTCATAACCTTAACCTATGTAGTGCGAAGATGATCAAATCTTAATTCTATTTACAGGATAATTCTGGGAGGCGTGAAACAGAGTTTGGGTGAAAGAAAGCAGAAGATTGGAAATTTAGTAAATGATGAATTGGGTAAGCAGTCTTAGTAGTACCAACATATAACTTGCATCATGTTCTGTATTAAGATTATTGGAATATATTCATTACTTAATATTTCTATGAGAAAATTAATACACGGTAGGAATCCCTGTAAAATCTTGACCCAGATTGTGCGTAAACTAAGTATTTGTCATTGGGACCCTTACCACAGCCCAAAGTTTTCATATCACTCCTGAGGTGCCAGTAATCCATATGTGCTTCATAGAAATATTTTATGTCATTCAGAATACAAGGCCTTTAGTGCGTTGTGAGTGTCATGAAATGAGCATAACATTTTATTTTAATTTCTTCTTTGTTTTGGTCAGATTTTATTTCTTTGTAAAAATTTGCAGAACGTCACTGGATCCTCTTAATATTTTCCATACAACTCATTTTATCATTGTTGTAAAGGAGACAAGTGGGTAACAACAAGTACGGAGTAAGAACATATTCCTGATCCTGTAGTAGCAGATATACAGTATTTAAGAAGAGCTTATCACCTCATTTAATTTGCTAGACCTCACAGCCTCTTAACCTTCTAAGAACCTCCATTATGACAAAAAAACAAAGAGCACAACAAGCATAATCAATTTTAAAATATATTTATTATGAATTTTTAGCACAAGGAAAACAACACTTTATTTTTACTCTGCATTGTAAAATAAATTAGTGCCCAAGATTAGCCAGAGGCTCTTACAAGCTTGTCCTATAAGAGGACCAAGATGGTGGAAGCCTCATGACTCACAAAGAGTCATCCTTCAGCACTCAGGAGAGGAAAAACCCCCTTTGGAGGAAACCTCTGGGGACCCATGGCTTGAAGGATTGCCCGTCCCTCTGGGCACTAGGAGGCTATGCAGAGTTATATTTCCAATTGATTTAAACTAGGATCATTTGACACTGAAATACAGTATACATTTCACCACATTAATAAATAACATTGGCTGACGTCATTAATATAGCTCCTGTCCACATCTCCTGACATTACCCAATTTACATTCCTCACAAAGCTGCGCAATTTGCTGAAGAGGATGGTCATCCCCTTTTGAGAAGCACCGAGTTTACCCGAATGGCTACTACATTGCGATAGATGTGCTGTGCTGCTAGAACCTCCAATTATAGAAATAAACAAGCTCAAGGTCATATTTTAGGGTAGTCAAGCTCCAAGTCTGCAGCCACATCCAAGTGAAACGCCCTTGTCTTTGATGAGATACTTACCTCAAGCGGATATCTTTCCCTCTGTGGGCTGGGTGCAAGAGATGTATATGGAGTGTGTTAATGACAGCAATGATAATGCTATGTCAGTGTCCTGGGCGGTTAAGAGTGGTAGCAACAGCAAAGAGTTACCATTATGACATCACAGCATGACCTCACTCGTGTTCTACATTCCTTAAAGGGGAAGTGCATAAGATAATAAACTCTACTGATGTGTGATATGTTTATATTCCTCCATCACCTCTGCTTCCCATGATACACCTGCCATTTATTACACATCTGTCCCTTTGCCATCTCCTTATTTGTAAAAGTTCTCTTTTACTGCATCCACTCATTCAATGAATCAGTTTCTATCAGCTCTTTCTCATTTCATTAACCTGCTGCTTCTGTCCAATTTTCATTTTTCAAGACTGCTACTTGGGTAGAAAACAAGCAAGGGATTGAATTAATCTAAAAAACACAATTAAAAGGAAAATACTGTTAGGATGTTTATTATATATTGAAATGACATTAATAGCTGGACCAAGGCTAGTTGTCTCTGCACCTCTGTAGGTGTGAGCAAAGCCGAGCGAGGTTTTCCTGCAGGATGACCAGCATTACATCAGTGTGCAATATTCTGATGGAAATGTGCTGCTAATTGAAACTCCCCAATTTGTCTCTGTTCCCAGTATAGAATATAATTGGCCATGATGAAGATACAGTGGAAGACCCATTGTGCCCATTATACGGTAGACCTTCAGGATTGATAAATATTCAGTTCAACCTAATGTAACTTGATCAGTATGCAATATTTCCCTGTTATGCTTGGCTACTATACCGATTAGGCCCATTGTGCTAAATATACACTCTGGGGGTCATTTAGAGCTGGAAGCAAGGCCTTTTTTTAGAGTGTAAAATGTGCTTTTTCAGACATCTCATGCACATGAAAAATGCGTTTCCCAGTGTCCATTGAACCCTCCTTCTGTGTCCCTGACTTGTGCATCCTTGAGTCTGGAGATGCAGACTGCGCGAGGGAAGGTGCGTGTATGTGCAGGAAAGAGGAATACAATCTGGCGCTGAATTGTAAACCCACAATTAAAGTATAGTAGTTTATTCTGGGTTTACATTCCAGCACTGGAAGGTAACCCTCTTTCCTAACATAACCCCAGGGTCTCTTTGGCAAATTCCACTTCTTCCTGGATGTCAAAATTTAAAGCATTTACCTTGCGGTATGACTCGAACACTGCCGGTCTGATTCTCTGCATACGTGTAGGCCAAGTACAGTAAATTGGTTAAACAAGGTTTGGGGAAGTGTTTGGTAAAATCAACCATTTTGTCACAAAGTTCGTGGGTTTTTATGTGTTTTTTTCTGTGGAACTACAGGTCCCAGCAGGTCCTGCATGATTTCTTCAAGCTTCAGCATGCTTTTTCAGTCCTGGGTATGCAGACACTTGTAGTGCTAAAAGTGCCTGCATACGCAAGCAGTTTTATTTATTTGACTGGCTACATTTGTGTGAAAGAGGTGTGTGTGTGTCTGTGTAGGCTCTTGTCAGTGTGCGTGTGTGTCTGTGTCAGTGAGTGCGTCTGGGGAGGTGATGGTGTGCTGAGAGATAACGCGGGGGGAGATGGTGTGGCTAAGAGATGCAGGGGGCAGGAAGTTACACAGGGGGAACGAGTCTGGTTGAACCGCTGTTGTAAGATGATGACCTTGTTAATATTCCCACACAAACAGGAATCTTCTGGACGATGTGACCTACATGAGTAGTGAATGCCGACTGAAGATGCCGTCTTCCCATGGAGGATATATTTCTTCAGAGGTTCCACATTGTGAGAAACCACCATATAGGTAAGGTGCATATGTAATGGAAAGTAATGTTCCCAGAGTGATGAGAAATGGGTGGCGTGTCATGTTGGCACAGCCCATTTTCAGTGGCCACGCCCCCTCGGTAAGTGACCACGCCCATTTTTTTCCTGCGCGCCCCTGGCACGCATATATGTCTTCTTATTTACGTTTATATGGGGCGGGAGGGGGCACGCCAATCTTCAACTTGCCCAGTACTCCAATGACCCTAGTCATCATGCCTCTGGCTGTTTTTTTCCTAGGGAAGAGGCACACATCCCCCTGCAGAATAGGCTTGGACTATGTGACAGGAGGACCCCACGCTTTGGATTTTCTTCTTATCGCATCAACAGCACAGGATCTTAACTTTGAGCAATTGCCTGGGAGACTTGGCAGACTGAATTAGGCATCTTGTAAGTGAATGTTAGCCAAATATGTCATTTTTAATCCATTCATAATGGCTACCTGTTCTGCAGGTGCACCCCACTGCTTCCAAGTCTGCAGGATGATTGCATTAAATAATGCATTGGACAGGGTATGCAACCGCTTTAAGGCAGAGGTTCCCAATCTTTTTTGAATGGCGGCGCCCTAGAGTATCAGCATTGTTTTCATGGCACCCCTAAGCCAAAAGTCTGTTATTGAGAAATAATTATTAAGAAATTGCACTTACCCGTCATCCTCAGGTTGAGGTATGCGGTCTTGGACAGGTTGGCGCATCTGTTTTTCCACATATTTACATTACATTGACCAGAATTAATTTGATTTGGTGCTGGACCACCAACCTGAGGCACCCCTGCAAGTGTCCAAAGGCACCCCAGGGTGCTACGGCACACAGTTTGGGAACCACTGCTTTAAGGAATGCCTTGAAAACTATCCTAAATAGTTGCTAATTAAAGAGACTGTAACCTTCCATAAGTCGTTTGCTTCATTTTGTCCAGCACAGAAGAGTATATATGTTAGAAAACATTTTATATTATTTCTATTTCACCTGGTCTCTTTTATATTTTGTGTCCTTTCCGGACTTGACCACTTCCCCAGTGACATCATGTACCACCGCCATATCCTGCACATTGCCATTAGGTCATAACCTTAACCTATGTAGTGCGAAGATGATCAAATCTTAATTCTATTTACAGGATAATTCTGGGAGGCGTGAAACAGAGTTTGGGTGAAAGAAAGCAGAAGATTGGAAATTTAGTAAATGATGAATTGGGTAAGCAGTCTTAGTAGTACCAACATATAAATTGCATCATGTTCTGTATTAAGATTATTGGAATATATTCATTACTTTATATTTATATGAGAAAATTAATACACGGTAGGAATCCCTGTAAAATCTTGACCCAGATTGTGCGTAAACTAAGTATTTGTCATTGGGACCCTTACCACAGCCCAAAGTTTTCATATCACTCCTGAGGTGCCAGTAATCCATATGTGCTTCATAGAAATATTTTATGTCATTCAGAATACAAGGCCTTTAGTGCGTTGTGAGTGTCATGAAATGAGCATAACATTTTATTTTAATTTCTTCTTTGTTTTGGTCAGATTTTATTTCTTTGTAAAAATTTGCAGAACGTCACTGGATCCTCTTAATATTTTCCATACAACTCATTTTATCATTGTTGTAAAGGAGACAAGTGGGTAACAACAAGTACGGAGTAAGAACATATTCCTGATCCTGTAGTAGCAGATATACAGTATTTAAGAAGAGCTTATCACCTCATTTACTTTGCTAGACCTCACAGCCTCTTAACCTTCTAAGAACCTCCATTATGACAAAAAAACAAAGAGCACAACAAGCATAATCAATTTTAAAATATATTTATTATGAATTTTTAGCACAAGGAAAACAACACTTTATTTTTACTCTGCATTGTAAAATAAATTAGTGCCCAAGATTAGCCAGAGGCTCTTACAAGCTTGTCCTATAAGAGGACCAAGATGGTGGAAGCCTCATGACTCACAAAGAGTCATCCTTCAGCACTCAGGAGAGGAAAAACCCCCTTTGGAGGAAACCATGGCTTGAAGGATTGCCCGTCCCTCTGGGCACTAGGAGGCTATGCAGAGTTATATTTCCAATTGATTTAAACTAGGATCATTTGACACTGAAATACAGTATACATTTCACCACATTAATAAATAACATTGGCTGACGTCATTAATATAGCTCCTGTCCACATCTCCTGACATTACCCAATTTACATTCCTCACAAAGCTGCGCAATTTGCTGAAGAGGATGGTCATCCCCTTTTGAGAAGCACCGAGTTTACCCGAATGGCTACTACATTGCGATAGATGTGCTGTGCTGCTAGAACCTCCAATTATAGAAATAAACAAGCTCAAGGTCATATTTTAGGGTAGTCAAGCTCCAAGTCTGCAGGCACATCCAAGTGAAACGCCCTTGTCTTTGATGAGATACTTACCTCAAGCGGATATCTTTCCCTCTGTGGGCTGGGTGCAAGAGATGTATATGGAGTGTGTTAATGACAGCAATGATAATGCTATGTCAGTGTCCTGGGCGGTTAAGAGTGGTAGCAACAGCAAAGAGTTACCATTATGACATCACAGCATGACCTCACTCGTGTTCTACATTCCTTAAAGGGGAAGTGCATAAGATAATAAGCTCTACTGATGTGTGATATGTTTATATTCCTCCATCACCTCTGCTTCCCATGATACACCTGCCATTTATTACACATCTGTTCCTTTGCCATCTCCTTATTTGTAAAAGTTCTCTTTTACTGCATCCACTCATTCAATGAATCAGTTTCTATCAGCTCTTTCTCATTTCATTAACCTGCTGCTTCTGTCCAATTTTCATTTTTCAAGACTGCTACTTGGGTAGAAAACAAGCAAGGGATTGAATTAATCTAAAAAACACAATTAAAAGGAAAATACTGTTAGGATGTTTATTATATATTGAAATGACATTAATAGGTTGGCCAAGGCTAGTTGTCTCTGCACCTCTGTAGGTGTGAGCAAAGCCGAGCGAGGTTTTCCTGCAGGATGACCAGCATTACATCAGTGTGCAATATTCTGATGGAAATGTGCTGCTAATTGAAACTCCCCAATTTGTCTCTGTTCCCAGTATAGAATATAATTGGCCATGATGAAGATACAGTGGAGGACCCATTGTGCCCATTATACGGTAGACCTTCAGGATTGATAAATATTCAGTTCAACCTAATGTAACTTGATCAGTATGCAATATTTCCCTGTTATGCTTGGCTACTATACCGATTAGGCCCATTGTGCTAAATATACACTCTGGGGGTCATTTAGAGCTGGAAGCAAGGCCTTTTTTTAGAGTGTAAAATGTGCTTTTTCAGACATCTCATGCACATGAAAAATGCGTTTCCCAGTGTCCATTGAACCCTCCTTCTGTGTCCCTGACTTGTGCATCCTTGAGTCTGGAGATGCAGACTGCGCGAGGGAAGGTGCGTGTATGTGCAGGAAAGAGGAATACAATCTGGCGCTGAATTGTAAACCCACAATTAAAGTATAGTAGTTTATTCTGGGTTTACATTCCAGCACTGGAAGGTAACCCTCTTTCCTAACATAACCCCAGGGTCTCTTTGGCAAATTCCACTTCTTCCTGGATGTCAAAATTTAAAGCATTTACCTTGCGGTATGACTCCAACACTGCCGGTCTGATTCTCTGCATACGTGTAGGCCAAGTACAGTAAATTGGTTAAACAAGGTTTGGGGAAGTGTTTGGTAAAATCAACCATTTTGTCACAAAGTTCGTGGGTTTTTATGTGTTTTTTTCTGTGGAACTACAGGTCCCAGCAGGTCCTGCATGATTTCTTCAAGCTTCAGCATGCTTTTTCAGTCCTGGGTATGCAGACACTTGTAGTGCTAAAAGTGCCTGCATACGCAAGCAGTTTTATTTATTTGACTGGCTACATTTGTGTGAAAGAGGTGTGTGTGTGTCTGTGTAGGCTCTTGTCAGTGTGCGTGTGTGTCTGTGTCAGTGAGTGCGTCTGGGGAGGTGATGGTGTGCTGAGAGATAACGCGGGGGGAGATGGTGTGGCTAAGAGATGCAGGGGGCAGGAAGTTACACAGGGGGAACGAGTCTGGTTGAACCGCTGTTGTAAGATGATGACCTTGTTAATATTCCCACACAAACAGGAATCTTCTGGACGATGTGACCTACATGAGTAGTGAATGCCGACTGAAGATGCCGTCTTCCCATGGAGGATATATTTCTTCAGAGGTTCCACATTGTGAGAAACCACCATATAGGTAAGGTGCATATGTAATGGAAAGTAATGTTCCCAGAGTGATGAGAAATGGGTGGCGTGTCATGTTGGCACAGCCCATTTTCAGTGGCCATGCCCCCTCGGTATGTGACCACGCCCATTTTTTTCCTGCGCGCCCCTGGCACGCATATATGTCTTCTTATTTACGTTTATATGGGGCGGGAGGGGGCACGCCAATCTTCAACTTGCCCAGTACTCCAATGACCCTAGTCATCATGCCTCTGGCTGTTTTTTTCCTAGGGAAGAGGCACACATCCCCCTGCAGAATAGGCTTGGACTATGTGACAGGAGGACCCCACGCTTTGGATTTTCTTCTTATCGCATCAACAGCACAGGATCTTAACTTTGAGCAATTGCCTGGGAGACTTGGCAGACTGAATTAGGCATCTTGTAAGTGAATCTTAGCCAAATATGTCATTTTTAATCCATTCATAATGGCTACCTGTTCTGCAGGTGCACCCCACTGCTTCCAAGTCTGCAGGATGATTGCATTAAATAATGCAATTGGACAGGGTATGCAACCGCTTTAAGGCAGAGGTTCCCAATCTTTTTTGAATGGCAGCGCCCTAGAGTATCAGCATTGTTTTCATGGCACCCCTAAGCCAAAAGTCTGTTATTGAGAAATAATTATTAAGAAATTGCACTTACCCGTCATCCTCAGGTTGAGGTATGCGGTCTTGGACAGGTTGGCGCATCTGTTTTTCCACATATTTACATTACATTGACCAGAATTAATTTGATTTGGTGCTGGACCACCAACCTGAGGCACCCCTGCAAGTGTCCAAAGGCACCCCAGGGTGCTACGGCACACAGTTTGGGAACCACTGCTTTAAGGAATGCCTTGAAAACCATCCTAAATAGTTGCTAATTAAAGAGACTGTAACCTTCCATAAGTCGTTTGCTTCATTTTGTCCAGCACAGAAGAGTATATATGTTAGAAAACATTTTATATTATTTCTATTTCACCTGGTCTCTTTTATATTTTGTGTCCTTTCCGGACTTGACCACTTCCCCAGTGACATCATGTACCACCGCCATATCCTGCACATTGCCATTAGGTCATAACCTTAACCTATGTAGTGCGAAGATGATCAAATCTTAATTCTATTTACAGGATAATTCTGGGAGGCGTGAAACAGAGTTTGGGTGAAAGAAAGCAGAAGATTGGAAATTTAGTAAATGATGAATTGGGTAAGCAGTCTTAGTAGTACCAACATATAAATTGCATCATGTTCTGTATTAAGATTATTGGAATATATTCATTACTTTATATTTATATGAGAAAATTAATACACGGTAGGAATCCCTGTAAAATCTTGACCCAGATTGTGCGTAAACTAAGTATTTGTCATTGGGACCCTTACCACAGCCCAAAGTTTTCATATCACTCCTGAGGTGCCAGTAATCCATATGTGCTTCATAGAAATATTTTATGTCATTCAGAATACAAGGCCTTTAGTGCGTTGTGAGTGTCATGAAATGAGCATAACATTTTATTTTAATTTCTTCTTTGTTTTGGTCAGATTTTATTTCTTTGTAAAAATTTGCAGAACGTCACTGGATCCTCTTAATATTTTCCATACAACTCATTTTATCATTGTTGTAAAGGAGACAAGTGGGTAACAACAAGTACGGAGTAAGAACATATTCCTGATCCTGTAGTAGCAGATATACAGTATTTAAGAAGAGCTTATCACCTCATTTACTTTGCTAGACCTCACAGCCTCTTAACCTTCTAAGAACCTCCATTATGACAAAAAAACAAAGAGCACAACAAGCATAATCAATTTTAAAATATATTTATTATGAATTTTTAGCACAAGGAAAACAACACTTTATTTTTACTCTGCATTGTAAAATAAATTAGTGCCCAATATTAGCCAGAGGCTCTTACAAGCTTGTCCTATAAGAGGACCAAGATGGTGGAAGCCTCATGACTCACAAAGAGTCATCCTTCAGCACTCAGGAGAGGAAAAACCCCCTTTGGAGGAAACCTCTGGGGACCCATGGCTTGAAGGATTGCCCGTCCCTCTGGGCACTAGGAGGCTATGCAGAGTTATATTTCCAATTGATTTAAACTAGGATCATTTGACACTGAAATACAGTATACATTTCACGACATTAATAAATAACATTGGCTGACGTCATTAATATAGCTCCTGTCCACATCTCCTGACATTACCCAATTTACATTCCTCACAAAGCTGCGCAATTTGCTGAAGAGGATGGTCATCCCCTTTTGAGAAGCACCGAGTTTACCCGAATGGCTACTACATTGCGATAGATGTGCTGTGCTGCTAGAACCTCCAATTATAGAAATAAACAAGCTCAAGGTCATATTTTAGGGTAGTCAAGCTCCAAGTCTGCAGGCACATCCAAGTGAAACGCCCTTGTCTTTGATGAGATACTTACCTCAAGCGGATATCTTTCCCTCTGTGGGCTGGGTGCAAGAGATGTATATGGAGTGTGTTAATGACAGCAATGATAATGCTATGTCAGTGTCCTGGGCGGTTAAGAGTGGTAGCAACAGCAAAGAGTTACCATTATGACATCACAGCATGACCTCACTCATGTTCTACATTCCTTAAAGGGGAAGTGCATAAGATAATAAGCTCTACTGATGTGTGATATGTTTATATTCCTCCATCACCTCTGCTTCCCATGATACACCTGCCATTTATTACACATCTGTCCCTTTGCCATCTCCTTATTTGTAAAAGTTCTCTTTTACTGCATCCACTCATTCAATGAATCAGTTTCTATCAGCTCTTTCTCATTTCATTAACCTGCTGCTTCTGTCCAATTTTCATTTTTCAAGACTGCTACTTGGGTAGAAAACAAGCAAGGGATTGAATTAATCTAAAAAACACAATTAAAAGGAAAATACTGTTAGGATGTTTATTATATATTGAAATGACATTAATAGCTGGGCCAAGGCTAGTTGTCTCTGCACCTCTGTAGGTGTGAGCAAAGCCGAGCGAGGTTTTCCTGCAGGATGACCAGCATTACATCAGTGTGCAATATTCTGATGGAAATGTGCTGCTAATTGAAACTCCCCAATTTGTCTCTGTTCCCAGTATAGAATATAATTGGCCATGATGAAGATACAGTGGAGGACCCATTGTGCCCATTATACGGTAGACCTTCAGGATTGATAAATATTCAGTTCAACCTAATGTAACTTGATCAGTATGCAATATTTCCCTGTTATGCTTGGCTACTATACCGATTAGGCCCATTGTGCTAAATATACACTCTGGGGGTCATTTAGAGCTGGAAGCAAGGCCTTTTTTTAGAGTGTAAAATGTGCTTTTTCAGACATCTCATGCACATGAAAAATGCGTTTCCCAGTGTCCATTGAACCCTCCTTCTGTGTCCCTGACTTGTGCATCCTTGAGTCTGGAGATGCAGACTGCGCGAGGGAAGGTGCGTGTATGTGCAGGAAAGAGGAATACAATCTGGCGCTGAATTGTAAACCCACAATTAAAGTATAGTAGTTTATTCTGGGTTTACATTCCAGCACTGGAAGGTAACCCTCTTTCCTAACATAACCCCAGGGTCTCTTTGGCAAATTCCACTTCTTCCTGGATGTCAAAATTTAAAGCATTTACCTTGCGGTATCACTCCAACACTGCCGGTCTGATTCTCTGCATACGTGTAGGCCAAGTACAGTAAATTGGTTAAACAAGGTTTGGGGAAGTGTTTGGTAAAATCAACCATTTTGTCACAAAGTTCGTGGGTTTTTATGTGTTTTTTTCTGTGGAACTACAGGTTCCAGCAGGTCCTGCATGATTTCTTCAAGCTTCAGCATGCTTTTTCAGTCCTGGGTATGCAGACACTTGTAGTGCTAAAAGTGCCTGCATACGCAAGCAGTTTTATTTATTGGACTGGCTACATTTGTGTGAAAGAGGTGTGTGTGTGTCTGTGTAGGCTCTTGTCAGTGTGCGTGTGTGTCTGTGTCAGTGAGTGCGTCTGGGGAGGTGATGGTGTGCTGAGAGATAACGCGGGGGGAGATGGTGTGGCTAAGAGATGCAGGGGGCAGGAAGTTACACAGGGGGAACGAGTCTGGTTGAACCGCTGTTGTAAGATGATGACCTTGTTAATATTCCCACACAAACAGGAATCTTCTGGACGATGTGACCTACATGAGCAGTGAATGCCGACTGAAGATGCCGTCTTCCCATGGAGGATATATTTCTTCAGAGGTTCCACATTGTGAGAAACCACCATATAGGTAAGGTGCATATGTAATGGAAAGTAATGTTCCCAGAGTGATGAGAAATGGGTGGCGTGTCATGTTGGCACAGCCCATTTTCAGTGGCCACGCCCCCTCGGTATGTGACCACGCCCATTTTTTTTGCTGCGCGCCCATAGCGCGCTTATATGTCTTCTTATTTACGTTTATATGGGGCGGGAGGGGGCACGCCAATCTTCAACTTGCCCAGTACTCCAATGACCCTAGTCATCATGCCTCTGGCTGTTTTTTTCCTAGGGAAGAGGCACACATCCCCCTGCAGAATAGGCTTGGACTATGTGACAGGAGGACCCCACGCTTTGGATTTTCTTCTTATCGCATCAACAGCACAGGATCTTAACTTTGAGCAATTGCCTGGGAGACTTGGCAGACTGAATTAGGCATCTTGTAAGTGAATGTTAGCCAAATATGTCATTTTTAATCCATTCATAATGGCTACCTGTTCTGCAGGTGCACCCCACTGCTTCCAAGTCTGCAGGATGATTGCATTAAATAATGCAATTGGACAGGGTATGCAACCGCTTTAAGGCAGAGGTTCCCAATCTTTTTTGAATGGCGGCGCCCTAGAGTATCAGCATTGTTTTCATGGCACCCCTAAGCCAAAAGTCTGTTATTGAGAAATAATTATTAAGAAATTGCACTTACCCGTCATCCTCAGGTTGAGGTATGCGGTCTTGGACAGGTTGGCGCATCTGTTTTTCCACATATTTACATTACATTGACCAGAATTAATTTGATTTGGTGCTGGACCACCAACCTGAGGCACCCCTGCAAGTGTCCAAAGGCACCCCAGGGTGCTACGGCACACAGTTTGGGAACCACTGCTTTAAGGAATGCCTTGAAAACCATCCTAAATAGTTGCTAATTAAAGAGACTGTAACCTTCCATAAGTCGTTTGCTTCATTTTGTCCAGCACAGAAGAGTATATATGTTAGAAAACATTTTATATTATTTCTATTTCACCTGGTCTCTTTTATATTTTGTGTCCTTTCCGGACTTGACCACTTCCCCAGTGACATCATGTACCACCGCCATATCCTGCACATTGCCATTAGGTCATAACCTTAACCTATGTAGTGCGAAGATGATCAAATCTTAATTCTATTTACAGGATAATTCTGGGAGGCGTGAAACAGAGTTTGGGTGAAAGAAAGCAGAAGATTGGAAATTTAGTAAATGATGAATTGGGTAAGCAGTCTTAGTAGTACCAACATATAAATTGCATCATGTTCTGTATTAAGATTATTGGAATATATTCATTACTTAATATTTATATGAGAAAATTAATACACGGTAGGAATCCCTGTAAAATCTTGACCCAGATTGTGCGTAAACTAAGTATTTGTCATTGGGACCCTTACCACAGCCCAAAGTTTTCATATCACTCCTGAGGTGCCAGTAATCCATATGTGCTTCATAGAAATATTTTATGTCATTCAGAATACAAGGCCTTTAGTGCGTTGTGAGTGTCATGAAATGAGCATAACATTTTATTTTAATTTCTTCTTTGTTTTGGTCAGATTTTATTTCTTTGTAAAAATTTGCAGAACGTCACTGGATCCTCTTAATATTTTCCATACAACTCATTTTATCATTGTTGTAAAGGAGACAAGTGGGTAACAACAAGTACGGAGTAAGAACATATTCCTGATCCTGTAGTAGCAGATATACAGTATTTAAGAAGAGCTTATCACCTCATTTACTTTGCTAGACCTCACAGCCTCTTAACCTTCTAAGAACCTCCATTATGACAAAAAAACAAAGAGCACAACAAGCATAATCAATTTTAAAATATATTTATTATGAATTTTTAGCACAAGGAAAACAACACTTTATTTTTACTCTGCATTGTAAAATAAATTAGTGCCCAAGATTAGCCAGAGGCTCTTACAAGCTTGTCCTATAAGAGGACCAAGATGGTGGAAGCCTCATGACTCACAAAGAGTCATCCTTCAGCACTCAGGAGAGGAAAAACCCCCTTTGGAGGAAACCTCTGGGGACCCATGGCTTGAAGGATTGCCCGTCCCTCTGGGCACTAGGAGGCTATGCAGAGTTATATTTCCAATTGATTTAAACTAGGATCATTTGACACTGAAATACAGTATACATTTCACCACATTAATAAATAACATTGGCTGACGTCATTAATATAGCTCCTGTCCACATCTCCTGACATTACCCAATTTACATTCCTCACAAAGCTGCGCAATTTGCTGAAGAGGATGGTCATCCCCTTTTGAGAAGCACCGAGTTTACCCGAATGGCTACTACATTGCGATAGATGTGCTGTGCTGCTAGAACCTCCAATTATAGAAATAAACAAGCTCAAGGTCATATTTTAGGGTAGTCAAGCTCCAAGTCTGCAGGCACATCCAAGTGAAACGCCCTTGTCTTTGATGAGATACTTACCTCAAGCGGATATCTTTCCCTCTGTGGGCTGGGTGCAAGAGATGTATATGGAGTGTGTTAATGACAGCAATGATAATGCTATGTCAGTGTCCTGGGCGGTTAAGAGTGGTAGCAACAGCAAAGAGTTACCATTATGACATCACAGCATGACCTCACTCGTGTTCTACATTCCTTAAAGGGGAAGTGCATAAGATAATAAGCTCTACTGATGTGTGATATGTTTATATTCCTCCATCACCTCTGCTTCCCATGATACACCTGCCATTTATTACACATCTGTCCCTTTGCCATCTCCTTATTTGTAAAAGTTCTCTTTTACTGCATCCACTCATTCAATGAATCAGTTTCTATCAGCTCTTTCTCATTTCATTAACCTGCTGCTTCTGTCCAATTTTCATTTTTCAAGACTGCTACTTGGGTAGAAAACAAGCAAGGGATTGAATTAATCTAAAAAACACAATTAAAAGGAAAATACTGTTAGGATGTTTATTATATATTGAAATGACATTAATAGCTGGGCCAAGGCTAGTTGTCTCTGCACCTCTGTAGGTGTGAGCAAAGCCGAGCGAGGTTTTCCTGCAGGATGACCAGCATTACATCAGTGTGCAATATTCTGATGGAAATGTGCTGCTAATTGAAACTCCCCAATTTGTCTCTGTTCCCAGTATAGAATATAATTGGCCATGATGAAGATACAGTGGAGGACCCATTGTGCCCATTATACGGTAGACCTTCAGGATTGATAAATATTCAGTTCAACCTAATGTAACTTGATCAGTATGCAATATTTCCCTGTTATGCTTGGCTACTATACCGATTAGGCCCATTGTGCTAAATATACACTCTGGGGGTCATTTAGAGCTGGAAGCAAGGCCTTTTTTTAGAGTGTAAAATGTGCTTTTTCAGACATCTCATGCACATGAAAAATGCGTTTCCCAGTGTCCATTGAACCCTCCTTCTGTGTCCCTGACTTGTGCATCCTTGAGTCTGGAGATGCAGACTGCGCGAGGGAAGGTGCGTGTATGTGCAGGAAAGAGGAATACAATCTGGCGCTGAATTGTAAACCCACAATTAAAGTATAGTAGTTTATTCTGGGTTTACATTCCAGCACTGGAAGGTAACCCTCTTTCCTAACATAACCCCAGGGTCTCTTTGGCAAATTCCACTTCTTCCTGGATGTCAAAATTTAAAGCATTTACCTTGCGGTATCACTCCAACACTGCCGGTCTGATTCTCTGCATACGTGTAGGCCAAGTACAGTAAATTGGTTAAACAAGGTTTGGGGAAGTGTTTGGTAAAATCAACCATTTTGTCACAAAGTTCGTGGGTTTTTATGTGTTTTTTTCTGTGGAACTACAGGTCCCAGCAGGTCCTGCATGATTTCTTCAAGCTTCAGCATGCTTTTTCAGTCCTGGGTATGCAGACACTTGTAGTGCTAAAAGTGCCTGCATACGCAAGCAGTTTTATTTATTTGACTGGCTACATTTGTGTGAAAGAGGTGTGTGTGTGTCTGTGTAGGCTCTTGTCAGTGTGCGTGTGTGTCTGTGTCAGTGAGTGCGTCTGGGGAGGTGATGGTGTGCTGAGAGATAACGCGGGGGGAGATGGTGTGGCTAAGAGATGCAGGGGGCAGGAAGTTACACAGGGGGAACGAGTCTGGTTGAACCGCTGTTGTAAGATGATGACCTTGTTAATATTCCCACACAAACAGGAATCTTCTGGACGATGTGACCTACATGAGTAGTGAATGCCGACTGAAGATGCCGTCTTCCCATGGAGGATATATTTCTTCAGAGGTTCCACATTGTGAGAAACCACCATATAGGTAAGGTGCATATGTAATGGAAAGTAATGTTCCCAGAGTGATGAGAAATGGGTGGCGTGTCATGTTGGCACAGCCCATTTTCAGTGGCCATGCCCCCTCGGTATGTGACCACGCCCATTTTTTTCCTGCGCGCCCCTGGCACGCATATATGTCTTCTTATTTACGTTTATATGGGGCGGGAGGGGGCACGCCAATCTTCAACTTGCCCAGTACTCCAATGACCCTAGTCATCATGCCTCTGGCTGTTTTTTTCCTAGGGAAGAGGCACACATCCCCCTGCAGAATAGGCTTGGACTATGTGACAGGAGGACCCCACGCTTTGGATTTTCTTCTTATCGCATCAACAGCACAGGATCTTAACTTTGAGCAATTGCCTGGGAGACTTGGCAGACTGAATTAGGCATCTTGTAAGTGAATCTTAGCCAAATATGTCATTTTTAATCCATTCATAATGGCTACCTGTTCTGCAGGTGCACCCCACTGCTTCCAAGTCTGCAGGATGATTGCATTAAATAATGCAATTGGACAGGGTATGCAACCGCTTTAAGGCAGAGGTTCCCAATCTTTTTTGAATGGCAGCGCCCTAGAGTATCAGCATTGTTTTCATGGCACCCCTAAGCCAAAAGTCTGTTATTGAGAAATAATTATTAAGAAATTGCACTTACCCGTCATCCTCAGGTTGAGGTATGCGGTCTTGGACAGGTTGGCGCATCTGTTTTTCCACATATTTACATTACATTGACCAGAATTAATTTGATTTGGTGCTGGACCACCAACCTGAGGCACCCCTGCAAGTGTCCAAAGGCACCCCAGGGTGCTACGGCACACAGTTTGGGAACCACTGCTTTAAGGAATGCCTTGAAAACCATCCTAAATAGTTGCTAATTAAAGAGACTGTAACCTTCCATAAGTCGTTTGCTTCATTTTGTCCAGCACAGAAGAGTATATATGTTAGAAAACATTTTATATTATTTCTATTTCACCTGGTCTCTTTTATATTTTGTGTCCTTTCCGGACTTGACCACTTCCCCAGTGACATCATGTACCACCGCCATATCCTGCACATTGCCATTAGGTCATAACCTTAACCTATGTAGTGCGAAGATGATCAAATCTTAATTCTATTTACAGGATAATTCTGGGAGGCGTGAAACAGAGTTTGGGTGAAAGAAAGCAGAAGATTGGAAATTTAGTAAATGATGAATTGGGTAAGCAGTCTTAGTAGTACCAACATATAAATTGCATCATGTTCTGTATTAAGATTATTGGAATATATTCATTACTTTATATTTATATGAGAAAATTAATACACGGTAGGAATCCCTGTAAAATCTTGACCCAGATTGTGCGTAAACTAAGTATTTGTCATTGGGACCCTTACCACAGCCCAAAGTTTTCATATCACTCCTGAGGTGCCAGTAATCCATATGTGCTTCATAGAAATATTTTATGTCATTCAGAATACAAGGCCTTTAGTGCGTTGTGAGTGTCATGAAATGAGCATAACATTTTATTTTAATTTCTTCTTTGTTTTGGTCAGATTTTATTTCTTTGTAAAAATTTGCAGAACGTCACTGGATCCTCTTAATATTTTCCATACAACTCATTTTATCATTGTTGTAAAGGAGACAAGTGGGTAACAACAAGTACGGAGTAAGAACATATTCCTGATCCTGTAGTAGCAGATATACAGTATTTAAGAAGAGCTTATCACCTCATTTACTTTGCTAGACCTCACAGCCTCTTAACCTTCTAAGAACCTCCATTATGACAAAAAAACAAAGAGCACAACAAGCATAATCAATTTTAAAATATATTTATTATGAATTTTTAGCACAAGGAAAACAACACTTTATTTTTACTCTGCATTGTAAAATAAATTAGTGCCCAATATTAGCCAGAGGCTCTTACAAGCTTGTCCTATAAGAGGACCAAGATGGTGGAAGCCTCATGACTCACAAAGAGTCATCCTTCAGCACTCAGGAGAGGAAAAACCCCCTTTGGAGGAAACCTCTGGGGACCCATGGCTTGAAGGATTGCCCGTCCCTCTGGGCACTAGGAGGCTATGCAGAGTTATATTTCCAATTGATTTAAACTAGGATCATTTGACACTGAAATACAGTATACATTTCACGACATTAATAAATAACATTGGCTGACGTCATTAATATAGCTCCTGTCCACATCTCCTGACATTACCCAATTTACATTCCTCACAAAGCTGCGCAATTTGCTGAAGAGGATGGTCATCCCCTTTTGAGAAGCACCGAGTTTACCCGAATGGCTACTACATTGCGATAGATGTGCTGTGCTGCTAGAACCTCCAATTATAGAAATAAACAAGCTCAAGGTCATATTTTAGGGTAGTCAAGCTCCAAGTCTGCAGGCACATCCAAGTGAAACGCCCTTGTCTTTGATGAGATACTTACCTCAAGCGGATATCTTTCCCTCTGTGGGCTGGGTGCAAGAGATGTATATGGAGTGTGTTAATGACAGCAATGATAATGCTATGTCAGTGTCCTGGGCGGTTAAGAGTGGTAGCAACAGCAAAGAGTTACCATTATGACATCACAGCATGACCTCACTCGTGTTCTACATTCCTTAAAGGGGAAGTGCATAAGATAATAAGCTCTACTGATGTGTGATATGTTTATATTCCTCCATCACCTCTGCTTCCCATGATACACCTGCCATTTATTACACATCTGTCCCTTTGCCATCTCCTTATTTGTAAAAGTTCTCTTTTACTGCATCCACTCATTCAATGAATCAGTTTCTATCAGCTCTTTCTCATTTCATTAACCTGCTGCTTCTGTCCAATTTTCATTTTTCAAGACTGCTACTTGGGTAGAAAACAAGCAAGGGATTGAATTAATCTAAAAAACACAATTAAAAGGAAAATACTGTTAGGATGTTTATTATATATTGAAATGACATTAATAGCTGGGCCAAGGCTAGTTGTCTCTGCACCTCTGTAGGTGTGAGCAAAGCCGAGCGAGGTTTTCCTGCAGGATGACCAGCATTACATCAGTGTGCAATATTCTGATGGAAATGTGCTGCTAATTGAAACTCCCCAATTTGTCTCTGTTCCCAGTATAGAATATAATTGGCCATGATGAAGATACAGTGGAGGACCCATTGTGCCCATTATACGGTAGACCTTCAGGATTGATAAATATTCAGTTCAACCTAATGTAACTTGATCAGTATGCAATATTTCCCTGTTATGCTTGGCTACTATACCGATTAGGCCCATTGTGCTAAATATACACTCTGGGGGTCATTTAGAGCTAGAAGCAAGGCCTTTTTTTAGAGTGTAAAATGTGCTTTTTCAGACATCTCATGCACATGAAAAATGCGTTTCCCAGTGTCCATTGAACCCTCCTTCTGTGTCCCTGACTTGTGCATCCTTGAGTCTGGAGATGCAGACTGCGCGAGGGAAGGTGCGTGTATGTGCAGGAAAGAGGAATACAATCTGGCGCTGAATTGTAAACCCACAATTAAAGTATAGTAGTTTATTCTGGGTTTACATTCCAGCACTGGAAGGTAACCCTCTTTCCTAACATAACCCCAGGGTCTCTTTGGCAAATTCCACTTCTTCCTGGATGTCAAAATTTAAAGCATTTACCTTGCGGTATCACTCCAACACTGCCGGTCTGATTCTCTGCATACGTGTAGGCCAAGTACAGTAAATTGGTTAAACAAGGTTTGGGGAAGTGTTTGGTAAAATCAACCATTTTGTCACAAAGTTCGTGGGTTTTTATGTGTTTTTTTCTGTGGAACTACAGGTTCCAGCAGGTCCTGCATGATTTCTTCAAGCTTCAGCATGCTTTTTCAGTCCTGGGTATGCAGACACTTGTAGTGCTAAAAGTGCCTGCATACGCAAGCAGTTTTATTTATTGGACTGGCTACATTTGTGTGAAAGAGGTGTGTGTGTGTCTGTGTAGGCTCTTGTCAGTGTGCGTGTGTGTCTGTGTCAGTGAGTGCGTCTGGGGAGGTGATGGTGTGCTGAGAGATAACGCGGGGGGAGATGGTGTGGCTAAGAGATGCAGGGGGCAGGAAGTTACACAGGGGGAACGAGTCTGGTTGAACCGCTGTTGTAAGATGATGACCTTGTTAATATTCCCACACAAACAGGAATCTTCTGGACGATGTGACCTACATGAGCAGTGAATGCCGACTGAAGATGCCGTCTTCCCATGGAGGATATATTTCTTCAGAGGTTCCACATTGTGAGAAACCACCATATAGGTAAGGTGCATATGTAATGGAAAGTAATGTTCCCAGAGTGATGAGAAATGGGTGGCGTGTCATGTTGGCACAGCCCATTTTCAGTGGCCACGCCCCCTCGGTATGTGACCACGCCCATTTTTTTTGCTGCGCGCCCATAGCGCGCTTATATGTCTTCTTATTTACGTTTATATGGGGCGGGAGGGGGCACGCCAATCTTCAACTTGCCCAGTACTCCAATGACCCTAGTCATCATGCCTCTGGCTGTTTTTTTCCTAGGGAAGAGGCACACATCCCCCTGCAGAATAGGCTTGGACTATGTGACAGGAGGACCCCACGCTTTGGATTTTCTTCTTATCGCATCAACAGCACAGGATCTTAACTTTGAGCAATTGCCTGGGAGACTTGGCAGACTGAATTAGGCATCTTGTAAGTGAATCTTAGCCAAATATGTCATTTTTAATCCATTCATAATGGCTACCTGTTCTGCAGGTGCACCCCACTGCTTCCAAGTCTGCAGGATGATTGCATTAAATAATGCAATTGGACAGGGTATGCAACCGCTTTAAGGCAGAGGTTCCCAATCTTTTTTGAATGGCGGCGCCCTAGAGTATCAGCATTGTTTTCATGGCACCCCTAAGCCAAAAGTCTGTTATTGAGAAATAATTATTAAGAAATTGCACTTACCCGTCATCCTCAGGTTGAGGTATGCGGTCTTGGACAGGTTGGCGCATCTGTTTTTCCACATATTTACATTACATTGACCAGAATTAATTTGATTTGGTGCTGGACCACCAACCTGAGGCACCCCTGCAAGTGTCCAAAGGCACCCCAGGGTGCTACGGCACACAGTTTGGGAACCACTGCTTTAAGGAATGCCTTGAAAACCATCCTAAATAGTTGCTAATTAAAGAGACTGTAACCTTCCATAAGTCGTTTGCTTCATTTTGTCCAGCACAGAAGAGTATATATGTTAGAAAACATTTTATATTATTTCTATTTCACCTGGTCTCTTTTATATTTTGTGTCCTTTCCGGACTTGACCACTTCCCCAGTGACATCATGTACCACCGCCATATCCTGCACATTGCCATTAGGTCATAACCTTAACCTATGTAGTGCGAAGATGATCAAATCTTAATTCTATTTACAGGATAATTCTGGGAGGCGTGAAACAGAGTTTGGGTGAAAGAAAGCAGAAGATTGGAAATTTAGTAAATGATGAATTGGGTAAGCAGTCTTAGTAGTACCAACATATAAATTGCATCATGTTCTGTATTAAGATTATTGGAATATATTCATTACTTAATATTTATATGAGAAAATTAATACACGGTAGGAATCCCTGTAAAATCTTGACCCAGATTGTGCGTAAACTAAGTATTTGTCATTGGGACCCTTACCACAGCCCAAAGTTTTCATATCACTCCTGAGGTGCCAGTAATCCATATGTGCTTCATAGAAATATTTTATGTCATTCAGAATACAAGGCCTTTAGTGCGTTGTGAGTGTCATGAAATGAGCATAACATTTTATTTTAATTTCTTCTTTGTTTTGGTCAGATTTTATTTCTTTGTAAAAATTTGCAGAACGTCACTGGATCCTCTTAATATTTTCCATACAACTCATTTTATCATTGTTGTAAAGGAGACAAGTGGGTAACAACAAGTACGGAGTAAGAACATATTCCTGATCCTGTAGTAGCAGATATACAGTATTTAAGAAGAGCTTATCACCTCATTTACTTTGCTAGACCTCACAGCCTCTTAACCTTCTAAGAACCTCCATTATGACAAAAAAACAAAGAGCACAACAAGCATAATCAATTTTAAAATATATTTATTATGAATTTTTAGCACAAGGAAAACAACACTTTATTTTTACTCTGCATTGTAAAATAAATTAGTGCCCAATATTAGCCAGAGGCTCTTACAAGCTTGTCCTATAAGAGGACCAAGATGGTGGAAGCCTCATGACTCACAAAGAGTCATCCTTCAGCACTCAGGAGAGGAAAAACCCCCTTTGGAGGAAACCTCTGGGGACCCATGGCTTGAAGGATTGCCCGTCCCTCTGGGCACTAGGAGGCTATGCAGAGTTATATTTCCAATTGATTTAAACTAGGATCATTTGACACTGAAATACAGTATACATTTCACGACATTAATAAATAACATTGGCTGACGTCATTAATATAGCTCCTGTCCACATCTCCTGACATTACCCAATTTACATTCCTCACAAAGCTGCGCAATTTGCTGAAGAGGATGGTCATCCCCTTTTGAGAAGCACCGAGTTTACCCGAATGGCTACTACATTGCGATAGATGTGCTGTGCTGCTAGAACCTCCAATTATAGAAATAAACAAGCTCAAGGTCATATTTTAGGGTAGTCAAGCTCCAAGTCTGCAGGCACATCCAAGTGAAACGCCCTTGTCTTTGATGAGATACTTACCTCAAGCGGATATCTTTCCCTCTGTGGGCTGGGTGCAAGAGATGTATATGGAGTGTGTTAATGACAGCAATGATAATGCTATGTCAGTGTCCTGGGCGGTTAAGAGTGGTAGCAACAGCAAAGAGTTACCATTATGACATCACAGCATGACCTCACTCGTGTTCTACATTCCTTAAAGGGGAAGTGCATAAGATAATAAGCTCTACTGATGTGTGATATGTTTATATTCCTCCATCACCTCTGCTTCCCATGATACACCTGCCATTTATTACACATCTGTCCCTTTGCCATCTCCTTATTTGTAAAAGTTCTCTTTTACTGCATCCACTCATTCAATGAATCAGTTTCTATCAGCTCTTTCTCATTTCATTAACCTGCTGCTTCTGTCCAATTTTCATTTTTCAAGACTGCTACTTGGGTAGAAAACAAGCAAGGGATTGAATTAATCTAAAAAACACAATTAAAAGGAAAATACTGTTAGGATGTTTATTATATATTGAAATGACATTAATAGCTGGGCCAAGGCTAGTTGTCTCTGCACCTCTGTAGGTGTGAGCAAAGCCGAGCGAGGTTTTCCTGCAGGATGACCAGCATTACATCAGTGTGCAATATTCTGATGGAAATGTGCTGCTAATTGAAACTCCCCAATTTGTCTCTGTTCCCAGTATAGAATATAATTGGCCATGATGAAGATACAGTGGAGGACCCATTGTGCCCATTATACGGTAGACCTTCAGGATTGATAAATATTCAGTTCAACCTAATGTAACTTGATCAGTATGCAATATTTCCCTGTTATGCTTGGCTACTATACCGATTAGGCCCATTGTGCTAAATATACACTCTGGGGGTCATTTAGAGCTGGAAGCAAGGCCTTTTTTTAGAGTGTAAAATGTGCTTTTTCAGACATCTCATGCACATGAAAAATGCGTTTCCCAGTGTCCATTGAACCCTCCTTCTGTGTCCCTGACTTGTGCATCCTTGAGTCTGGAGATGCAGACTGCGCGAGGGAAGGTGCGTGTATGTGCAGGAAAGAGGAATACAATCTGGCGCTGAATTGTAAACCCACAATTAAAGTATAGTAGTTTATTCTGGGTTTACATTCCAGCACTGGAAGGTAACCCTCTTTCCTAACATAACCCCAGGGTCTCTTTGGCAAATTCCACTTCTTCCTGGATGTCAAAATTTAAAGCATTTACCTTGCGGTATCACTCCAACACTGCCGGTCTGATTCTCTGCATACGTGTAGGCCAAGTACAGTAAATTGGTTAAACAAGGTTTGGGGAAGTGTTTGGTAAAATCAACCATTTTGTCACAAAGTTCGTGGGTTTTTATGTGTTTTTTTCTGTGGAACTACAGGTTCCAGCAGGTCCTGCATGATTTCTTCAAGCTTCAGCATGCTTTTTCAGTCCTGGGTATGCAGACACTTGTAGTGCTAAAAGTGCCTGCATACGCAAGCAGTTTTATTTATTGGACTGGCTACATTTGTGTGAAAGAGGTGTGTGTGTGTCTGTGTAGGCTCTTGTCAGTGTGCGTGTGTGTCTGTGTCAGTGAGTGCGTCTGGGGAGGTGATGGTGTGCTGAGAGATAACGCGGGGGGAGATGGTGTGGCTAAGAGATGCAGGGGGCAGGAAGTTACACAGGGGGAACGAGTCTGGTTGAACCGCTGTTGTAAGATGATGACCTTGTTAATATTCCCACACAAACAGGAATCTTCTGGACGATGTGACCTACATGAGCAGTGAATGCCGACTGAAGATGCCGTCTTCCCATGGAGGATATATTTCTTCAGAGGTTCCACATTGTGAGAAACCACCATATAGGTAAGGTGCATATGTAATGGAAAGTAATGTTCCCAGAGTGATGAGAAATGGGTGGCGTGTCATGTTGGCACAGCCCATTTTCAGTGGCCACGCCCCCTCGGTATGTGACCACGCCCATTTTTTTTGCTGCGCGCCCATAGCGCGCTTATATGTCTTCTTATTTACGTTTATATGGGGCGGGAGGGGGCACGCCAATCTTCAACTTGCCCAGTACTCCAATGACCCTAGTCATCATGCCTCTGGCTGTTTTTTTCCTAGGGAAGAGGCACACATCCCCCTGCAGAATAGGCTTGGACTATGTGACAGGAGGACCCCACGCTTTGGATTTTCTTCTTATCGCATCAACAGCACAGGATCTTAACTTTGAGCAATTGCCTGGGAGACTTGGCAGACTGAATTAGGCATCTTGTAAGTGAATCTTAGCCAAATATGTCATTTTTAATCCATTCATAATGGCTACCTGTTCTGCAGGTGCACCCCACTGCTTCCAAGTCTGCAGGATGATTGCATTAAATAATGCAATTGGACAGGGTATGCAACCGCTTTAAGGCAGAGGTTCCCAATCTTTTTTGAATGGCGGCGCCCTAGAGTATCAGCATTGTTTTCATGGCACCCCTAAGCCAAAAGTCTGTTATTGAGAAATAATTATTAAGAAATTGCACTTACCCGTCATCCTCAGGTTGAGGTATGCGGTCTTGGACAGGTTGGCGCATCTGTTTTTCCACATATTTACATTACATTGACCAGAATTAATTTGGTGCTGGACCACCAACCTGAGGCACCCCTGCAAGTGTCCAAAGGCACCCCAGGGTGCTACGGCACACAGTTTGGGAACCACTGCTTTAAGGAATGCCTTGAAAACCATCCTAAATAGTTGCTAATTAAAGAGACTGTAACCTTCCATAAGTCGTTTGCTTCATTTTGTCCAGCACAGAAGAGTATATATGTTAGAAAACATTTTATATTATTTCTATTTCACCTGGTCTCTTTTATATTTTGTGTCCTTTCCGGACTTGACCACTTCCCCAGTGACATCATGTACCACCGCCATATCCTGCACATTGCCATTAGGTCATAACCTTAACCTATGTAGTGCGAAGATGATCAAATCTTAATTCTATTTACAGGATAATTCTGGGAGGCGTGAAACAGAGTTTGGGTGAAAGAAAGCAGAAGATTGGAAATTTAGTAAATGATGAATTGGGTAAGCAGTCTTAGTAGTACCAACATATAAATTGCATCATGTTCTGTATTAAGATTATTGGAATATATTCATTACTTAATATTTATATGAGAAAATTAATACACGGTAGGAATCCCTGTAAAATCTTGACCCAGATTGTGCGTAAACTAAGTATTTGTCATTGGGACCCTTACCACAGCCCAAAGTTTTCATATCACTCCTGAGGTGCCAGTAATCCATATGTGCTTCATAGAAATATTTTATGTCATTCAGAATACAAGGCCTTTAGTGCGTTGTGAGTGTCATGAAATGAGCATAACATTTTATTTTAATTTCTTCTTTGTTTTGGTCAGATTTTATTTCTTTGTAAAAATTTGCAGAACGTCACTGGATCCTCTTAATATTTTCCATACAACTCATTTTATCATTGTTGTAAAGGAGACAAGTGGGTAACAACAAGTACGGAGTAAGAACATATTCCTGATCCTGTAGTAGCAGATATACAGTATTTAAGAAGAGCTTATCACCTCATTTACTTTGCTAGACCTCACAGCCTCTTAACCTTCTAAGAACCTCCATTATGACAAAAAAACAAAGAGCACAACAAGCATAATCAATTTTAAAATATATTTATTATGAATTTTTAGCACAAGGAAAACAACACTTTATTTTTACTCTGCATTGTAAAATAAATTAGTGCCCAAGATTAGCCAGAGGCTCTTACAAGCTTGTCCTATAAGAGGACCAAGATGGTGGAAGCCTCATGACTCACAAAGAGTCATCCTTCAGCACTCAGGAGAGGAAAAACCCCCTTTGGAGGAAACCTCTGGGGACCCATGGCTTGAAGGATTGCCCGTCCCTCTGGGCACTAGGAGGCTATGCAGAGTTATATTTCCAATTGATTTAAACTAGGATCATTTGACACTGAAATACAGTATACATTTCACCACATTAATAAATAACATTGGCTGACGTCATTAATATAGCTCCTGTCCACATCTCCTGACATTACCCAATTTACATTCCTCACAAAGCTGCGCAATTTGCTGAAGAGGATGGTCATCCCCTTTTGAGAAGCACCGAGTTTACCCGAATGGCTACTACATTGCGATAGATGTGCTGTGCTGCTAGAACCTCCAATTATAGAAATAAACAAGCTCAAGGTCATATTTTAGGGTAGTCAAGCTCCAAGTCTGCAGGCACATCCAAGTGAAACGCCCTTGTCTTTGATGAGATACTTACCTCAAGCGGATATCTTTCCCTCTGTGGGCTGGGTGCAAGAGATGTATATGGAGTGTGTTAATGACAGCAATGATAATGCTATGTCAGTGTCCTGGGCGGTTAAGAGTGGTAGCAACAGCAAAGAGTTACCATTATGACATCACAGCATGACCTCACTCGTGTTCTACATTCCTTAAAGGGGAAGTGCATAAGATAATAAGCTCTACTGATGTGTGATATGTTTATATTCCTCCATCACCTCTGCTTCCCATGATACACCTGCCATTTATTACACATCTGTCCCTTTGCCATCTCCTTATTTGTAAAAGTTCTCTTTTACTGCATCCACTCATTCAATGAATCAGTTTCTATCAGCTCTTTCTCATTTCATTAACCTGCTGCTTCTGTCCAATTTTCATTTTTCAAGACTGCTACTTGGGTAGAAAACAAGCAAGGGATTGAATTAATCTAAAAAACACAATTAAAAGGAAAATACTGTTAGGATGTTTATTATATATTGAAATGACATTAATAGCTGGGCCAAGGCTAGTTGTCTCTGCACCTCTGTAGGTGTGAGCAAAGCCGAGCGAGGTTTTCCTGCAGGATGACCAGCATTACATCAGTGTGCAATATTCTGATGGAAATGTGCTGCTAATTGAAACTCCCCAATTTGTCTCTGTTCCCAGTATAGAATATAATTGGCCATGATGAAGATACAGTGGAGGACCCATTGTGCCCATTATACGGTAGACCTTCAGGATTGATAAATATTCAGTTCAACCTAATGTAACTTGATCAGTATGCAATATTTCCCTGTTATGCTTGGCTACTATACCGATTAGGCCCATTGTGCTAAATATACACTCTGGGGGTCATTTAGAGCTGGAAGCAAGGCCTTTTTTTAGAGTGTAAAATGTGCTTTTTCAGACATCTCATGCACATGAAAAATGCGTTTCCCAGTGTCCATTGAACCCTCCTTCTGTGTCCCTGACTTGTGCATCCTTGAGTCTGGAGATGCAGACTGCGCGAGGGAAGGTGCGTGTATGTGCAGGAAAGAGGAATACAATCTGGCGCTGAATTGTAAACCCACAATTAAAGTATAGTAGTTTATTCTGGGTTTACATTCCAGCACTGGAAGGTAACCCTCTTTCCTAACATAACCCCAGGGTCTCTTTGGCAAATTCCACTTCTTCCTGGATGTCAAAATTTAAAGCATTTACCTTGCGGTATCACTCCAACACTGCCGGTCTGATTCTCTGCATACGTGTAGGCCAAGTACAGTAAATTGGTTAAACAAGGTTTGGGGAAGTGTTTGGTAAAATCAACCATTTTGTCACAAAGTTCGTGGGTTTTTATGTGTTTTTTTCTGTGGAACTACAGGTTCCAGCAGGTCCTGCATGATTTCTTCAAGCTTCAGCATGCTTTTTCAGTCCTGGGTATGCAGACACTTGTAGTGCTAAAAGTGCCTGCATACGCAAGCAGTTTTATTTATTGGACTGGCTACATTTGTGTGAAAGAGGTGTGTGTGTGTCTGTGTAGGCTCTTGTCAGTGTGCGTGTGTGTCTGTGTCAGTGAGTGCGTCTGGGGAGGTGATGGTGTGCTGAGAGATAACGCGGGGGGAGATGGTGTGGCTAAGAGATGCAGGGGGCAGGAAGTTACACAGGGGGAACGAGTCTGGTTGAACCGCTGTTGTAAGATGATGACCTTGTTAATATTCCCACACAAACAGGAATCTTCTGGACGATGTGACCTACATGAGCAGTGAATACCGACTGAAGATGCCGTCTTCCCATGGAGGATATATTTCTTCAGAGGTTCCACATTGTGAGAAACCACCATATAGGTAAGGTGCATATGTAATGGAAAGTAATGTTCCCAGAGTGATGAGAAATGGGTGGCGTGTCATGTTGGCACAGCCCATTTTCAGTGGCCACGCCCCCTCGGGATGTGACCACGCCCATTTTTTTGCTGCGCGCCCATGGCGCGCTTATATGTCTTCTTATTTACGTTTATATGGGGCGGGAGGGGGCACGCCAATCTTCAACTTGCCCAGTACTCCAATGACCCTAGTCATCATGCCTCTGGCTGTTTTTTTCCTAGGGAAGAGGCACACATCCCCCTGCAGAATAGGCTTGGACTATGTGACAGGAGGACCCCACGCTTTGGATTTTCTTCTTATCGCATCAACAGCACAGGATCTTAACTTTGAGCAATTGCCTGGGAGACTTGGCAGACTGAATTAGGCATCTTGTAAGTGAATCTTAGCCAAATATGTCATTTTTAATCCATTCATAATGGCTACCTGTTCTGCAGGTGCACCCCACTGCTTCCAAGTCTGCAGGATGATTGCATTAAATAATGCAATTGGACAGGGTATGCAACCGCTTTAAGGCAGAGGTTTCCAATCTTGTTTGAATGGCGGCGCCCTAGAGTATCAGCATTGTTTTCATGGCACCCCTAAGCCAAAAGTCTGTTATTGAGAAATAATTATTAAGAAATTGCACTTACCCGTCATCCTCAGGTTGAGGTATGCGGTCTTGGACAGGTTGGCGCATCTGTTTTTCCACATATTTACATTACATTGACCAGAATTAATTTGATTTGGTGCTGGACCACCAACCTGAGGCACCCCTGCAAGTGTCCAAAGGCACCCCAGGGTGCTACGGCACACAGTTTGGGAACCACTGCTTTAAGGAATGCCTTGAAAACCATCCTAAATAGTTGCTAATTAAAGAGACTGTAACCTTCCATAAGTCGTTTGCTTCATTTTGTCCAGCACAGAAGAGTATATATGTTAGAAAACATTTTATATTATTTCTATTTCACCTGGTCTCTTTTATATTTTGTGTCCTTTCCGGACTTGACCACTTCCCCAGTGACATCATGTACCACCGCCATATCCTGCACATTGCCATTAGGTCATAACCTTAACCTATGTAGTGCGAAGATGATCAAATCTTAATTCTATTTACAGGATAATTCTGGGAGGCGTGAAACAGAGTTTGGGTGAAAGAAAGCAGAAGATTGGAAATTTAGTAAATGATGAATTGGGTAAGCAGTCTTAGTAGTACCAACATATAAATTGCATCATGTTCTGTATTAAGATTATTGGAATATATTCATTACTTAATATTTATATGAGAAAATTAATACACGGTAGGAATCCCTGTAAAATCTTGACCCAGATTGTGCGTAAACTAAGTATTTGTCATTGGGACCCTTACCACAGCCCAAAGTTTTCATATCACTCCTGAGGTGCCAGTAATCCATATGTGCTTCATAGAAATATTTTATGTCATTCAGAATACAAGGCCTTTAGTGCGTTGTGAGTGTCATGAAATGAGCATAACATTTTATTTTAATTTCTTCTTTGTTTTGGTCAGATTTTATTTCTTTGTAAAAAATTGCAGAACGTCACTGGATCCTCTTAATATTTTCCATACAACTCATTTTATCATTGTTGTAAAGGAGACAAGTGGGTAACAACAAGTACGGAGTAAGAACATATTCCTGATCCTGTAGTAGCAGATATACAGTATTTAAGAAGAGCTTATCACCTCATTTACTTTGCTAGACCTCACAGCCTCTTAACCTTCTAAGAACCTCCATTATGACAAAAAAACAAAGAGCACAACAAGCATAATCAATTTTAAAATATATTTATTATGAATTTTTAGCACAAGGAAAACAACACTTTATTTTTACTCTGCATTGTAAAATAAATTAGTGCCCAAGATTAGCCAGAGGCTCTTACAAGCTTGTCCTATAAGAGGACCAAGATGGTGGAAGCCTCATGACTCACAAAGAGTCATCCTTCAGCACTCAGGAGAGGAAAAACCCCCTTTGGAGGAAACCTCTGGGGACCCATGGCTTGAAGGATTGCCCGTCCCTCTGGGCACTAGGAGGCTATGCAGAGTTATATTTCCAATTGATTTAAACTAGGATCATTTGACACTGAAATACAGTATACATTTCACCACATTAATAAATAACATTGGCTGACGTCATTAATATAGCTCCTGTCCACATCTCCTGACATTACCCAATTTACATTCCTCACAAAGCTGCGCAATTTGCTGAAGAGGATGGTCATCCCCTTTTGAGAAGCACCGAGTTTACCCGAATGGCTACTACATTGCGATAGATGTGCTGTGCTGCTAGAACCTCCAATTATAGAAATAAACAAGCTCAAGGTCATATTTTAGGGTAGTCAAGCTCCAAGTCTGCAGGCACATCCAAGTGAAACGCCCTTGTCTTTGATGAGATACTTACCTCAAGCGGATATCTTTCCCTCTGTGGGCTGGGTGCAAGAGATGTATATGGAGTGTGTTAATGACAGCAATGATAATGCTATGTCAGTGTCCTGGGCGGTTAAGAGTGGTAGCAACAGCAAAGAGTTACCATTATGACATCACAGCATGACCTCACTCGTGTTCTACATTCCTTAAAGGGGAAGTGCATAAGATAATAAGCTCTACTGATGTGTGATATGTTTATATTCCTCCATCACCTCTGCTTCCCATGATACACCTGCCATTTATTACACATCTGTCCCTTTGCCATCTCCTTATTTGTAAAAGTTCTCTTTTACTGCATCCACTCATTCAATGAATCAGTTTCTATCAGCTCTTTCTCATTTCATTAACCTGCTGCTTCTGTCCAATTTTCATTTTTCAAGACTGGTACTTGGGTAGAAAACAAGCAAGGGATTGAATTAATCTAAAAAACACAATTAAAAGGAAAATACTGTTAGGATGTTTATTATATATTGAAATGACATTAATAGCTGGGCCAAGGCTAGTTGTCTCTGCACCTCTATAGGTGTGAGCAAAGCCGAGCGAGGTTTTCCTGCAGGATGACCAGCATTACATCTGTGTGCAATATTCTGATGGAAACGTGCTGCTAATTGAAACTCCCCAATTTGTCTCTGTTCCCAGTATAGAATATAATTGGCCATGATGAAGATACAGTGGAGGACCCATTGTGCCCATTATACGGTAGACCTTCAGGATTGATAAATATTCAGTTCAACCTAATGTAACTTGATCAGTATGCAATATTTCCCTGTTATGCTTGGCTACTATACCGATTAGGCCCATTGTGCTAAATATACACTCTGGGGGGTCATTTAGAGCTGGAAGCAAGGCCTTTTTTTAGAGTTTAAAATGTGCTTTTTCAGACATCTCATGCACATGAAAAATGCGTTTCCCAGTGTCCATTGAACCCTCCTTCTGTGTCCCTGACTTGTGCATCCTTGAGTCTGGAGATGCAGACTGCGCGAGGGAAGGTGCGTGTATGTGCAGGAAAGAGGAATACAATCTGGCGCTGAATTGTAAACCCACAATTAAAGTATAGTAGTTTATTCTGGGTTTACATTCCAGCACTGGAAGGTAACCCTCTTTCCTAACATAACCCCAGGGTCTCTTTGGCAAATTCCACTTCTTCCTGGATGTCAAAATTTAAAGCATTTACCTTGCGGTATCACTCCAACACTGCCGGTCTGATTCTCTGCATACGTGTAGGCCAAGTACAGTAAATTGGTTAAACAAGGTTTGTGGAAGTGTTTGGTAAAATCAACCATTTTGTCACAAAGTTCGTGGGTTTTTATGTGTTTTTTTCTGTGGAACTACAGGTCCCAGCAGGTCCTGCATGATTTCTTCAAGCTTCAGCATGCTTTTTCAGTCATGGGTATGCAGACACTTGTAGTGCTAAAAGTGCCTGCATACGCAAGCAGTTTTATTTATTTGACTGGCTACATTTGTGTGAAAGAGGTGTGTGTGTGTCTGTGTAGGCTCTTGTCAGTGTGCGTGTGTGTCTGTGTCAGTGAGTGCGTCTGGGGAGGTGATGGTGTGCTGAGAGATAACGCGGGGGGAGATGGTGTGGCTAAGAGATGCAGGGGCAGGAAGTTACACAGGGGGAACGAGTCTGGTTGAACCGCTGTTGTAAGATGATGACCTTGTTAATATTCCCACACAAACAGGAATCTTCTGGACGATGTGACCTACATGAGTAGTAAATGCCGACTGAAGATGCCGTCTTCCCATGGAGGATATATTTCTTCAGAGGTTCCACATTGTGAGAAACCACCATATAGGTAAGGTGCATATGTAATGGAAAGTAATGTTCCCAGAGTGATGAGAAATGGGTGGCGTGTCATGTTGGCACAGCCCATTTTCAGTGGCCATGCCCCCTCTGTATGTGACCACGCCCATTTTTTTGCTGCGCGCCCCTGGCGCGCATATATGTCTTCTTATTTACGTTTATATGGGGCGGGAGGGGGCACGCCAATCTTCAACTTGCCCAGTATTCCAATGACCCTAGTCATCATGCCTCTGGCTGTTTTTTTCCTAGGGAAGAGGCACACATCCCCCTGCAGAATAGGCTTGGACTATGTGACAGGAGGACCCCACGCTTTGGATTTTCTTCTTATTGCATCAACAGCACAGGATCTTAACTTTGAGCAATTGCCTGGGAGACTTGGCAGACTGAATTAGGCATCTTGTAAGTGAATGTTAGCCAAATATGTCATTTTTAATCCATTCATAATGGCTACCTGTTCTGCAGGTGCACCCCACTGCTTCCAAGTCTGCAGGATGATTGCATTAAATAATGCAATTGGACAGGGTATGCAACCGCTTTAAGGCAGAGGTTCACAATCTTTTTTGAATGGCGGCGCCCTAGAGTATCAGCATTGTTTTCATGGCACCCCTAAGCCAAAAGTCTGTTATTGAGAAATAATTATTAAGAAATTGCACTTACCCGTCATCCTCAGGTTGAGGTATGCGGTCTTGGACAGGTTGGCGCATCTGTTTTTCCACATATTTACATTACATTGACCAGAATTAATTTGATTTGGTGCTGGACCACCAACCTGAGGCACCCCTGCAAGTGTCCAAAGGCACCCCAGGGTGCTACGGCACACAGTTTGGGAACCACTGCTTTAAGGAATGCCTTGAAAACCATCCTAAATAGTTGCTAATTAAAGAGACTGTAACCTTCCATAAGTCGTTTGCTTCATTTTGTCCAGCACAGAAGAGTATATATGTTAGAAAACATTTTATATTATTTCTATTTCACCTGGTCTCTTTTATATTTTGTGTCCTTTCCGGACTTGACCACTTCCCCAGTGACATCATGTACCACCGCCATATCCTGCACATTGCCATTAGGTCATAACCTTAACCTATGTAGTGCGAAGATGATCAAATCTTAATTCTATTTACAGGATAATTCTGGGAGGCGTGAAACAGAGTTTGGGTGAAAGAAAGCAGAAGATTGGAAATTTAGTAAATGATGAATTGGGTAAGCAGTCTTAGTAGTACCAACATATAAATTGCATCATGTTCTGTATTAAGATTATTGGAATATATTCATTACTTAATATTTATATGAGAAAATTAATACACGGTAGGAATCCCTGTAAAATCTTGACCCAGATTGTGCGTAAACTAAGTATTTGTCATTGGGACCCTTACCACAGCCCAAAGTTTTCATATCACTCCTGAGGTGCCAGTAATCCATATGTGCTTCATAGAAATATTTTATGTCATTCAGAATACAAGGCCTTTAGTGCGTTGTGAGTGTCATGAAATGAGCATAACATTTTATTTAAATTTCTTCTTTGTTTTGGTCAGATTTTATTTCTTTGTAAAAAATTGCAGAACGTCACTGGATCCTCTTAATATTTTCCATACAACTCATTTTATCATTGTTGTAAAGGAGACAAGTGGGTAACAACAAGTACGGAGTAAGAACATATTCCTGATCCTGTAGTAGCAGATATACAGTATTTAAGAAGAGCTTATCACCTCATTTACTTTGCTAGACCTCACAGCCTCTTAACCTTCTAAGAACCTCCATTATGACAAAAAAACAAAGAGCACAACAAGCATAATCAATTTTATAATATATTTATTATGAATTTTTAGCACAAGGAAAACAACACTTTATTTTTACTCTGCATTGTAAAATAAATTAGTGCCCAAGATTAGCCAGAGGCTCTTACAAGCTTGTCCTATAAGAGGACCAAGATGGTGGAAGCCTCATGACTCACAAAGAGTCATCCTTCAGCACTCAGGAGAGGAAAAACCCCCTTTGGAGGAAACCTCTGGGGACCCATGGCTTGAAGGATTGCCCGTCCCTCTGGGCACTAGGAGGCTATGCAGAGTTATATTTCCAATTGATTTAAACTAGGATCATTTGACACTGAAATACAGTATACATTTCACCACATTAATAAATAACATTGGCTGACGTCATTAATATAGCTCCTGTCCACATCTCCTGACATTACCCAATTTACATTCCTCACAAAGCTGCGCAATTTGCTGAAGAGGATGGTCATCCCCTTTTGAGAAGCACCGAGTTTACCCGAATGGCTACTACATTGCGATAGATGTGCTGTGCTGCTAGAACCTCCAATTATAGAAATAAACAAGCTCAAGGTCATATTTTAGTGTAGTCAAGCTCCAAGTCTGCAGGCACATCCAAGTGAAACGCCCTTGTCTTTGATGAGATACTTACCTCAAGCGGATATCTTTCCCTCTGTGGGCTGGGTGCAAGAGATGTATATGGAGTGTGTTAATGACAGCAATGATAATGCTATGTCAGTGTCCTGGGCGGTTAAGAGTGGTAGCAACAGCAAAGAGTTACCATTATGACATCACAGCATGACCTCACTCGTGTTCTACATTCCTTAAAGGGGAAGTGCATAAGATAATAAGCTCTACTGATGTGTGATATGTTTATATTCCTCCATCACCTCTGCTTCCCATGATACACCTGCCATTTATTACACATCTGTCCCTTTGCCATCTCCTTATTTGTAAAAGTTCTCTTTTACTGCATCCACTCATTCAATGAATCAGTTTCTATCAGCTCTTTCTCATTTCATTAACCTGCTGCTTCTGTCCAATTTTCATTTTTCAAGACTGGTACTTGGGTAGAAAACAAGCAAGGGATTGAATTAATCTAAAAAACACAATTAAAAGGAAAATACTGTTAGGATGTTTATTATATATTGAAATGACATTAATAGCTGGGCCAAGGCTAGTTGTCTCTGCACCTCTGTAGGTGTGAGCAAAGCCGAGCGAGGTTTTCCTGCAGGATGACCAGCATTACATCAGTGTGCAATATTCTGATGGAAATGTGCTGCTAATTGAAACTCCCCAATTTGTCTCTGTTCCCAGTATAGAATATAATTGGCCATGATGAAGATACAGTGGAGGACCCATTGTGCCCATTATACGGTAGACCTTCAGGATTGATAAATATTCAGTTCAACCTAATGTAACTTGATCAGTATGCAATATTTCCCTGTTATGCTTGGCTACTATACCGATTAGGCCCATTGTGCTAAATATACACTCTGGGGGTCATTTAGAGCTGGAAGCAAGGCCTTTTTTTAGAGTGTAAAGTGTGCTTTTTCAGACATCTCATGCACATGAAAAATGCGTTTCCCAGTGTCCATTGAACCCTCCTTCTGTGTCCCTGACTTGTGCATCCTTGAGTCTGGAGATGCAGACTGCGCGAGGGAAGGTGCGTGTATGTGCAGGAAAGAGGAATACAATCTGGCGCTGAATTGTAAACCCACAATTAAAGTATAGTAGTTTATTCTGGGTTTACATTCCAGCACTGGAAGGTAACCCTCTTTCCTAACATAACCCCAGGGTCTCTTTGGCAAATTCCACTTCTTCCTGGATGTCAAAATTTAAAGCATTTACCTTGCGGTATCACTCCAACACTGCCGGTCTGATTCTCTGCATACGTGTAGGCCAAGTACAGTAAATTGGTTAAACAAGGTTTGGGGAAGTGTTTGGTAAAATCAACCATTTTGTCACAAAGTTCGTGGGTTTTTATGTGTTTTTTTCTGTGGAACTACAGGTTCCAGCAGGTCCTGCATGATTTCTTCAAGCTTCAGCATGCTTTTTCAGTCCTGGGTATGCAGACACTTGTAGTGCTAAAAGTGCCTGCATACGCAAGCAGTTTTATTTATTGGACTGGCTACATTTGTGTGAAAGAGGTGTGTGTGTGTCTGTGTAGGCTCTTGTCAGTGTGCGTGTGTGTCTGTGTCAGTGAGTGCATCTGGGGAGGTGATGGTGTGCTGAGAGATAACGCGGGGGGAGATGGTGTGGCTAAGAGATGCAGGGGGCAGGAAGTTACACAGGGGGAACGAGTCTGGTTGCACCGCTGTTGTAAGATGATGACCTTGTTAATATTCCCACACAAACAGGAATCTTCTGGACGATGTGACCTACATGAGCAGTGAATGCCGACTGAAGATGCCGTCTTCCCATGGAGGATATATTTCTTCAGAGGTTCCACATTGTGAGAAACCACCATATAGGTAAGGTGCATATGTAATGGAAAGTAATGTTCCCAGAGTGATGAGAAATGGGTGGCGTGTCATGTTGGCACAGCCCATTTTCAGTGGCCACGCCCCCTCGGTATGTGACCACGCCCATTTTTTTGCTGCGCGCCCATGGCGCGCTTATATGTCTTCTTATTTACGTTTATATGGGGCGGGAGGGGGCACGCCAATCTTCAACTTGCCCAGTACTCCAATGACCCTAGTCATCATGCCTCTGGCTGTTTTTTTCCTAGGGAAGAGGCACACATCCCCCTGCAGAATAGGCTTGGACTATGTGACAGGAGGACCCCACGCTTTGGATTTTCTTCTTATCGCATCAACAGCACAGGATCTTAACTTTGAGCAATTGCCTGGGAGACTTGGCAGACTGAATTAGGCATCTTGTAAGTGAATGTTAGCCAAATATGTCATTTTTAATCCATTCATAATGGCTACCTGTTCTGCAGGTGCACCCCACTGCTTCCAAGTCTGCAGGATGATTGCATTAAATAATGCAATTGGACAGGGTATGCAACCGCTTTAAGGCAGAGGTTCACAATCTTTTTTGAATGGCGGCGCCCTAGAGTATCAGCATTGTTTTCATGGCACCCCTAAGCCAAAAGTCTGTTATTGAGAAATAATTATTAAGAAATTGCACTTACCCGTCATCCTCAGGTTGAGGTATGCAGTCTTGGACAGGTTGGCGCATCTGTTTTTCCACATATTTACATTACATTGACCAGAATTAATTTGATTTGGTGCTGGACCACCAACCTGAGGCACCCCTGCAAGTGTCCAAAGGCACCCCAGGGTGCTACGGCACACAGTTTGGGAACCACTGCTTTAAGGAATGCCTTGAAAATCATCCTAAATAGTTGCTAATTAAAGAGACTGTAACCTTCCATAAGTCGTTTGCTTCATTTTGTCCAGCACAGAAGAGTATATATGTTAGAAAACATTTTATATTATTTCTATTTCACCTGGTCTCTTTTATATTTTGTGTCCTTTCCGGACTTGACCACTTCCCCAGTGACATCATGTACCACCGCCATATCCTGCACATTGCCATTAGGTCATAACCTTAACCTATGTAGTGCGAAGATGATCAAATCTTAATTCTATTTACAGGATAATTCTGGGAGGCGTGAAACAGAGTTTGGGTGAAAGAAAGCAGAAGATTGGAAATTTAGTAAATGATGAATTGGGTAAGCAGTCTTAGTAGTACCAACATATAAATTGCATCATGTTCTGTATTAAGATTATTGGAATATATTCATTACTTAATATTTATATGAGAAAATTAATACACGGTAGGAATCCCTGTAAAATCTTGACCCAGATTGTGCGTAAACTAAGTATTTGTCATTGGGACCCTTACCACAGCCCAAAGTTTTCATATCACTCCTGAGGTGCCAGTAATCCATATGTGCTTCATAGAAATATTTTATGTCATTCAGAATACAAGGCCTTTAGTGCGTTGTGAGTGTCATGAAATGAGCATAACATTTTATTTTAATTTCTTCTTTGTTTTGGTCAGATTTTATTTCTTTGTAAAAAATTGCAGAACGTCACTGGATCCTCTTAATATTTTCCATACAACTCATTTTATCATTGTTGTAAAGGAGACAAGTGGGTAACAACAAGTACGGAGTAAGAACATATTCCTGATCCTGTAGTAGCAGATATACAGTATTTAAGAAGAGCTTATCACCTCATTTACTTTGCTAGACCTCACAGCCTCTTAACCTTCTAAGAACCTCCATTATGACAAAAAACAAAGAGCACAACAAGCATAATCAATTTTAAAATATATTTATTATGAATTTTTAGCACAAGGAAAACAACACTTTATTTTTACTCTGCATTGTAAAATAAATTAGTGCCCAAGATTAGCCAGAGGCTCTTACAAGCTTGTCCTATAAGAGGACCAAGATGGTGGAAGCCTCATGACTCACAAAGAGTCATCCTTCAGCACTCAGGAGAGGAAAAACCCCCTTTGGAGGAAACCTCTGGGGACCCATGGCTTGAAGGATTGCCCGTCCCTCTGGGTACTAGGAGGCAATGCAGAGTTATATTTCCAATTGATTTAAAATAGGATCATTTGACACTGAAATACAGTATACATTTCACCACATTAATAAATAACATTGGCTGACGTCATTAATGTAGCTCCTGTCCACATCTCCTGACATTACCCAATTTACATTCCTCACAAAGCTGCGCAATTTGCTGAAGAGGATGGTCATCCCCTTTTGAGAAGCACCGAGTTTACCCGAGTGGCTACTACATTGCGATAGATGTGCTGTGCTGCTAGAACCTGCAATTATAGAAATAAACAAGCTCAAGGTCATATTTTAGGGTAGTCAAGCTCCAAGTCTGCAGGCACATCCAAGTGAAACGCCCTTGTCTTTGATGAGATACTTACCTCAAGCGGATATCTTTCCCTCAGTGGGCTGGGTGCAAGAGATGTATATGGAGTATGTTAATGACAGCAATGATAATGCTATGTCAGTGTCCTGGGCGGTTAAGAGTGGTAGCAACAGCAAAGAGTTACCATTATGACATCACAGCATGACCTCACTCGTGTTCTACATTCCTTAAAGGGGAAGTGCATAAGATAATAAGCTCTACTGATGTGTGATATGTTTATATTCCTCCATCACCTCTGCTTCCCATGATACACCTGTCATTTATTACACATCTGTCCCTTTGCCATCTCCTTATTTGCAAAAGTTCTCTTTTACTGCATCCACTCATTCAATGAATCAGTTTCTATCAGCTCTTTCTCATTTCATTAACCTGCTGCTTCTGTCCAATTTTAATTATTCATTGCTGCTACTTGGGTAGAAAACAAGCAAGGGATTGAATTAATATAAAAAACACAATTAAAAGGAAAATACTGTTAGGATGTTTATTATGTATTGAAATGACATTAATAGCTAGGCCAAGGCTAGTTATTTCTGCACCTCTATAGGTGTGAGCAAAGCCGAGCGAGGTTTTCCTGCAGGATGACCAGCATTACATCAGTGTGCAATATTCTGTTGGAAACGTGCTGCTAATTGAAACTCCCCAATTTGTCTCTGTTCGCAGTATAGAATATAATTGGCCATGATGAAGATACAGTGGAGGACCCATTGTGCCCATTATACGGTAGACCTTCAAGATTGATAAATATTCAGTTTAACCTAATGTAACTTGATCAGTATGCAATATTTCCCTGTTATGCTTGGCTAGTATACAGATTAGGCCCATTGTGCTAAATATACACTCTGGGGGTCATTTAGAGCTGGAAGCAAGGCCTTTTTTTAGGGTGTAAAATGTGCTTTTTCTGACATCTCATGCACATGAAAAATGCGTATCCCAGCGTCCATTGAACCCTCCTTCTGTGTCCCTGACTTGTGCATCCTTGAGTCTGGAGATGCAGACTGCGCGAGGGAAGGTGCGTGTACGTGCAGGAAAAAGGAATACAATCTGGCGCTGAATTGTAAACCCACAATTAAAGTATAGTAGTTTATTCTGGGTTTACATTCCAGCACTGGAAGGTAACCCTCTTTCCTAACATAACCCCAGGGTCTCTTTGGCAAATTCCACTTCTTCCTGGATATCAAAATTTAAAGCATTTACCTTGCGTTATCACTCCAACACTGCCGGTCTGATTCTCTGCATACGTGTAGGCCAAGTACAGTAAATTGGTTAAACAAGGTTTGGGGAAGTGTTTGGTAAAATCAACCATTTTGTCACAAAGTTTGTGGGTTTTTATGTGTTTTTTTCTGTGGAACTACAGGTCCCAGCAGGTCCTACATGATTTCTTCAAGCTTCAGCATGCTTTTTCAGTCATGGGTTTGCAGACACTTGTAGTGCTAAGTGCCTGCATACACAAACAGTTTTATTTATGTGACTTGCTACATTTGTGTGAAAGAGGTGTGTGTGTGTCTGTGTAGGCTTTGGTCAGTGTGCGTGTGTGTCTGTGTCAGTGAGTGCATCTGGGGAGGTGATGGTGTGCTGAGAGATAACGCGGGGGGAGATGGTGTGGCTAAGAGATGCAGGGGGCAGGAAGTTACACAGGGGGAACGAGTCTGGTTGAACCGCTGTTGTAAGATGATGACCTTGTTAATATTCCCACACAAACAGGAATCTTCTGGACGATGTGACCTACATGAATAGTGAATGCTGACTGAAGATGCCGTCTTCCCATAGAGGATATATTTCTTCAGAGGTTCCACATTGCGAGAAACCACCATATAGGTAAGGTGCATATGTAATGGAAAGTAATGTTCCCAGAGTGATGAGAAATGGGTGGCGTGTCATGTTGGCACGGCCCATTTTCAGTGGCCACGCCCCTTCGGTATGTGGCCACGCCCATTTTTTCCTGCGCGGCCCTGGCGCGCATATATGTCATCTGTTTTGAGTTTCTATGGGGCGGGAGGGGGCACGCCAATCTTCAACTTGCCCAGTACTCCAATGACCCTAGTGATGATGCCTCTGGCTGTTTTTTTCCTAGGGAAGAGGCACACATCCCCCTGCAGAATAGGCTTGGACTATGTGACAGGAGGACCCCATGCTTTGGATTTTCTTCTTATCGCATCAACAGCACAGGATCTTAACTTTGAGCAATTGCCTGGGAGACTTGGCAGACTGAATTAGACATCTTGTAAGTGAATCTTAGCCAAATATGTCATTTTTAATCCATTCATAATGGCTACCTGTTCTGCAGGTGCACCCCACTGCTTCCAAGTCTGCAGGATGATTGCATTAAATAATGCAATTGGACAGGGTATGCAACCGCTTTAAGGCAGAGGTTCACAATCTTTTTTGAATGGCGGCGCCCTAGAGTATCAGCATTGTTTTCATAGCACCCCTAAGCCAAAAGTCTGTTATTGAGAAATAATTATTAAGAAATTGCACTTACCTGTCATCCTCAGGTTGAGGTATGCGGTCTTGGAAAGGTTGGTGCATCTGTTTTTCCACATATTTACATTACATTGACCAGAATTAATTTGATTTGGTGTTGGACCACCAACCTGAGGCACCCCTGCAAGTATCCAAAGGCACCCCAGGGTGCTACAGCACACAGTTTGGGAACCACTGCTTTAAGGAATGCCTTGAAAACCATCCTAAATAGTTGCTAATTAAAGAGACTGTAACCTTCCATAAGTCGTTTGCTTCATTTTGTCCAGCACAGAAGAGTATATATGTTAGAAAACATTTTATATTATTTCTATTTCACCTGGTCTCTTTTATATTTTGTGTCCTTTCCGGACTTGACCACTTCCCCAGTGACATCATGTACCACCGCCATATCCTGCACATTGCCATTAGGTCATAACCTTAACCTATGTAGTGCGAAGATGATTAAATCTTAATTCTATTTACAGGATAATTCTGGGAGGTGTGAAACAGAGTTTGGGTGAAAGAAAGCAGAATATTGGAAATTTAGTAAATGATGAATTGGGTAAGCAGTCTTAGTAGTACCAACATATAAATTGCATCATGTTCTGTATTAAGATTATTGGAATATATTCATTACTTAATATTTATATGAGAAAATCAATACACGGTAGGAATCCCTGTAAAATCTTGACCCAGATTGTGCGTAAACTAAGTATTTGTCATTGGGACCCTTACCACAGCCCAAAGTTTTCATATCACTCCTGAGGTGCCAGTAATCCATATGTGCTTCATAGAAATATTTTATGTCATTCAGAATACAAGGCCTTTAGTGCGTTGTGAGTGTCATGAAATGAGCATAACATTATATTTTAATTTCTTCTTTGTTTTGGTCAGATTTTATTTCTTTGTAAAAAATTGCAGAATGTCACTGGATCCTCTTAATATTTTCCATACAACTCATTTTATCATTGTTGTAAAGGAGACAAGTGGGTAACAACAAGTACGGAGTAAGAACATATTCCTGATCCTGTAGTAGCAGATATACAGTATTTAAGAAGAGCTTATCACCTCATTTACTTTGCTAGACCTCACAGCCTCTTAACCTTCTAAGAACCTCCATTATGACAAAAAACAAAGAGCACAACAAGCATAATCAATTTTAAAATATATTTATTATGAATTTTTAGCACAAGGAAAACAACACTTTATTTTTACTCTGCATTGTAAAATAAATTAGTGCCCAAGATTAGCCAGAGGCTCTTACAAGCTTGTCCTATAAGAGGACCAAGATGGTGGAAGCCTCATGACTCACAAAGAGTCATCCTTCAGCACTCAGGAGAGGAAAAACCCCCTTTGGAGGAAACCTCTGGGGACCCATGGCTTGAAGGATTGCCCGTCCCTCTGGGCACTAGGAGGCTATGCAGAGTTATATTTCCAATTGATTTAAAATAGGATCATTTGACACTGAAATACAGTATACATTTCACCACATTAATAAATAACATTGGCTGACGTCATTAATGTAGCTCCTGTCCACATCTCCTGACATTACCCAATTTACATTCCTCACAAAGCTGCGCAATTTGCTGAAGAGGATGGTCATCCCCTTTTGAGAAGCACCGAGTTTACCCGAGTGGCTACTACATTGCGATAGATGTGCTGTGCTGCTAGAACCTGCAATTATAGAAATAAACAAGCTCAAGGTCATATTTTAGGGTAGTCAAGCTCCAAGTCTGCAGGCACATCCAAGTGAAACGCCCTTGTCTTTGATGAGATACTTACCTCAAGCGGATATCTTTCCCTCAGTGGGCTGGGTGCAAGAGATGTATATGGAGTATGTTAATGACAGCAATGATAATGCTATGTCAGTGTCCTGGGCGGTTAAGAGTGGTAGCAACAGCAAAGAGTTACCATTATGACATCACAGCATGACCTCACTCGTGTTCTACATTCCTTAAAGGGGAAGTGCATAAGATAATAAGCTCTACTGATGTGTGATATGTTTATATTCCTCCATCACCTCTGCTTCCCATGATACACCTGCCATTTATTACACATCTGTCCCTTTGCCATCTCCTTATTTGCAAAAGTTCTCTTTTACTGCATCCACTCATTCAATGAATCAGTTTCTATCAGCTCTTTCTCATTTCATTAACCTGCTGCTTCTGTCCAATTTTAATTATTCATTGCTGCTACTTGGGTAGAATACAAGCAAGGGATTGAATTAATATAAAAAACACAATTAAAAGGAAAATACTGTTAGGATGTTTATTATGTATTGAAATGACATTAATAGCTAGGCCAAGGCTAGTTATTTCTGCACCTCTATAGGTGTGAGCAAAGCCGAGCGAGGTTTTCCTGCAGGATGACCAGCATTACATCAGTGTGCAATATTCTGTTGGAAACGTGCTGCTAATTGAAACTCCCCAATTTGTCTCTGTTCCCAGTATAGAATATAATTGGCCATGATGAAGATACAGTGGAGGACCCATTGTGCCCTTTATACGGTAGACCTTCAAGATTGATAAATATTAAGTTTGACCTAATGTAACTTGATCAGTATGCAATATTTCCCTGTTATGCTTGGCTAGTATACCGATTAGGCCCATTCTGCTAAATATACACTCTGGGGGTCATTTAGAGCTGGAAGCAAGGCCTTTTTTTAGGGTGTAAAATGTGCTTTTTCTGACACCTCATGCACATGAAAAATGCGTATCCCAGCGTCCATTGAACCCTCCTTCTGTGTCCCTGACTTGTGCATCCTTGAGTCTGGAGATGCAGACTGCGCGAGGGAAGGTGCGTGTACGTGCAGGAAAAAGGAATACAATCTGGCGCTGAATTGTAAACCCACAATTAAAGTATAGTAGTTTATTCTGGGTTTACATTCCAGCACTGGAAGGTAACCCTCTTTCCTAACATAACCCCAGGGTCTCTTTGGCAAATTCCACTTCTTCCTGGATATCAAAATTTAAAGCATTTACCTTGCGTTATCACTCCAACACTGCCGGTCTGATTCTCTGCATACGTGTAGGCCAAGTACAGTAAATTGGTTAAACAAGGTTTGGGGAAGTGTTTGGTAAAATCAACCATTTTGTCACAAAGTTTGTGGGTTTTTATGTGTTTTTTTCTGTGGAACTACAGGTCCCAGCAGGTCCTACATGATTTCTTCAAGCTTCAGCATGCTTTTTCAGTCATGGGTTTGCAGACACTTGTAGTGCTAAGTGCCTGCATACACAAACAGTTTTATTTATGTGACTTGCTACATTTGTGTGAAAGAGGTGTGTGTGTGTCTGTGTAGGCTTTGGTCAGTGTGCGTGTGTGTCTGTGTCAGTGAGTGCATCTGGGGAGGTGATGGTGTGCTGAGAGATAACGCGGGGGGAGATGGTGTGGCTAAGAGATGCAGGGGGCAGGAAGTTACACAGGGGGAACGAGTCTGGTTGAACCGCTGTTGTAAGATGATGACCTTGTTAATATTCCCACACAAACAGGAATCTTCTGGACGATGTGACCTACATGAATAGTGAATGCCGACTGAAGATGCCGTCTTCCCATAGAGGATATATTTCTTCAGAGGTTCCACATTGCGAGAAACCACCATATAGGTAAGGTGCATATGTAATGGAAAGTAATGTTCCCAGAGTGATGAGAAATGGGTGGCGTGTCATGTTGGCACGGCCCATTTTCAGTGGCCACGCCCCTTCGGTATGTGGCCACGCCCATTTTTTCCTGCGCGGCCCTGGCGCGCATATATGTCATCTGTTTTGAGTTTCTATGGGGCGGGAGGGGGCACGCCAATCTTCAACTTGCCCAGTACTCCAATGACCCTAGTGATGATGCCTCTGGCTGTTTTTTTCCTAGGGAAGAGGCACACATCCCCCTGCAGAATAGGCTTGGACTATGTGACAGGAGGACCCCATGCTTTGGATTTTCTTCTTATCGCATCAACAGCACAGGATCTTAACTTTGAGCAATTGCCTGGGAGACTTGGCAGACTGAATTAGACATCTTGTAAGTGAATCTTAGCCAAATATGTCATTTTTAATCCATTCATAATGGCTACCTGTTCTGCAGGTGCACCCCACTGCTTCCAAGTCTGCAGGATGATTGCATTAAATAATGCAATTGGACAGGGTATGCAACCGCTTTAAGGCAGAGGTTCACAATCTTTTTTGAATGGCGGCGCCCTAGAGTATCAGCATTGTTTTCATAGCACCCCTAAGCCAAAAGTCTGTTATTGAGAAATAATTATTAAGAAATTGCACTTACCTGTCATCCTCAGGTTGAGGTATGCGGTCTTGGAAAGGTTGGTGCATCTGTTTTTCCACATATTTACATTACATTGACCAGAATTAATTTGATTTGGTGTTGGACCACCAACCTGAGGCACCCCTGCAAGTATCCAAAGGCACCCCAGGGTGCTACAGCACACAGTTTGGGAACCACTGCTTTAAGGAATGCCTTGAAAACCATCCTAAATAGTTGCTAATTAAAGAGACTGTAACCTTCCATAAGTCGTTTGCTTCATTTTGTCCAGCACAGAAGAGTATATATGTTAGAAAACATTTTATATTATTTCTATTTCACCTGGTCTCTTTTATATTTTGTGTCCTTTCCGGACTTGACCACTTCCCCAGTGACATCATGTACCACCGCCATATCCTGCACATTGCCATTAGGTCATAACCTTAACCTATGTAGTGCGAAGATGATTAAATCTTAATTCTATTTACAGGATAATTCTGGGAGGTGTGAAACAGAGTTTGGGTGAAAGAAAGCAGAAGATTGGAAATTTAGTAAATGATGAATTGGGTAAGCAGTCTTAGTAGTACCAACATATAAATTGCATCATGTTCTGTATTAAGATTATTGGAATATATTCATTACTTAATATTTATATGAGAAAATCAATACACGGTAGGAATCCCTGTAAAATCTTGACCCAGATTGTGCGTAAACTAAGTATTTGTCATTGGGACCCTTACCACAGCCCAAAGTTTTCATATCACTCCTGAGGTGCCAGTAATCCATATGTGCTTCATAGAAATATTTTATGTCATTCAGAATACAAGGCCTTTAGTGCGTTGTGAGTGTCATGAAATGAGCATAACATTATATTTTAATTTCTTCTTTGTTTTGGTCAGATTTTATTTCTTTGTAAAAAATTGCAGAATGTCACTGGATCCTCTTAATATTTTCCATACAACTCATTTTATCATTGTTGTAAAGGAGACAAGTGGGTAACAACAAGTACGGAGTAAGAACATATTCCTGATCCTGTAGTAGCAGATATACAGTATTTAAGAAGAGCTTATCACCTCATTTACTTTGCTAGACCTCACAGCCTCTTAACCTTCTAAGAACCTCCATTATGACAAAAAACAAAGAGCACAACAAGCATAATCAATTTTAAAATATATTTATTATGAATTTTTAGCACAAGGAAAACAACACTTTATTTTTACTCTGCATTGTAAAATAAATTAGTGCCCAAGATTAGCCAGAGGCTCTTACAAGCTTGTCCTATAAGAGGACCAAGATGGTGGAAGCCTCATGACTCACAAAGAGTCATCCTTCAGCACTCAGGAGAGGAAAAACCCCCTTTGGAGGAAACCTCTGGGGACCCATGGCTTGAAGGATTGCCCGTCCCTCTGGGCACTAGGAGGCTATGCAGAGTTATATTTCCAATTGATTTAAAATAGGATCATTTGACACTGAAATACAGTATACATTTCACCACATTAATAAATAACATTGGCTGACGTCATTAATGTAGCTCCTGTCCACATCTCCTGACATTACCCAATTTACATTCCTCACAAAGCTGCGCAATTTGCTGAAGAGGATGGTCATCCCCTTTTGAGAAGCACCGAGTTTACCCGAGTGGCTACTACATTGCGATAGATGTGCTGTGCTGCTAGAACCTGCAATTATAGAAATAAACAAGCTCAAGGTCATATTTTAGGGTAGTCAAGCTCCAAGTCTGCAGGCACATCCAAGTGAAACGCCCTTGTCTTTGATGAGATACTTACCTCAAGCGGATATCTTTCCCTCAGTGGGCTGGGTGCAAGAGATGTATATGGAGTATGTTAATGACAGCAATGATAATGCTATGTCAGTGTCCTGGGCGGTTAAGAGTGGTAGCAACAGCAAAGAGTTACCATTATGACATCACAGCATGACCTCACTCGTGTTCTACATTCCTTAAAGGGGAAGTGCATAAGATAATAAGCTCTACTGATGTGTGATATGTTTATATTCCTCCATCACCTCTGCTTCCCATGATACACCTGCCATTTATTACACATCTGTCCCTTTGCCATCTCCTTATTTGCAAAAGTTCTCTTTTACTGCATCCACTCATTCAATGAATCAGTTTCTATCAGCTCTTTCTCATTTCATTAACCTGCTGCTTCTGTCCAATTTTAATTATTCATTGCTGCTACTTGGGTAGAATACAAGCAAGGGATTGAATTAATATAAAAAACACAATTAAAAGGAAAATACTGTTAGGATGTTTATTATGTATTGAAATGACATTAATAGCTAGGCCAAGGCTAGTTATTTCTGCACCTCTATAGGTGTGAGCAAAGCCGAGCGAGGTTTTCCTGCAGGATGACCAGCATTACATCAGTGTGCAATATTCTGTTGGAAACGTGCTGCTAATTGAAACTCCCCAATTTGTCTCTGTTCCCAGTATAGAATATAATTGGCCATGATGAAGATACAGTGGAGGACCCATTGTGCCCATTATACGGTAGACCTTCAAGATTGATAAATATTAAGTTTGACCTAATGTAACTTGATCAGTATGCAATATTTCCCTGTTATGCTTGGCTAGTATACCGATTAGGCCCATTCTGCTAAATATACACTCTGGGGGTCATTTAGAGCTGGAAGCAAGGCCTTTTTTTAGGGTGTAAAATGTGCTTTTTCTGACATCTCATGCACATGAAAAATGCGTATCCCAGCGTCCATTGAACCCTTCTTCTGTGTCCCTGACTTGTGCATCCTTGAGTCTGGAGATGCAGACTGCGCGAGGAAAGGTGCGTGTACGTGCAGGAAAGAGGAATACAATCTGGCGCTGAATTGTAAACCCACAATTAAAGTATAGTAGTTTATTCTGGGTTTACATTCCAGCACTGGAAGGTAACCCTCTTTCCTAACATAACCCCAGGGTCTCTTTGGCAAATTCCACTTCTTCCTGGATATCAAAATTTAAAGCATTTACCTTGCGGTATCACTCCAACACTGCCGGTCTGATTCTCTGCATACGTGTAGGCCAAGTACAGTAAATTGGTTAAACAAGGTTTGGGGAAGTGTTTGGTAAAATCAACCATTTTGTCACAAAGTTCGTGGGTTTTTATGTGTTTTTTTCTGTGGAACTACAGGTCCCAGCAGGTCCTACATGATTTCTTCAAGCTTCAGCATGCTTTTTCAGTCACGGGTATGCAGACACTTGTAGTGCTAAGTGCCTGCATACGCAAACAGTTTTATTTATTTGACTGGCTACATTTGTGTGAAAGAGGTGTGTGTGTGTCTGTGTAGGCTTTTGTCAGTGTGCGTGTGTGTCTGTGTCAGTGAGTGCATCTGGGGAGGTGATGGTGTGCTGAGAGATAACGCGGGGGGAGATGGTGTGGCTAAGAGATGCAGGGGGCAGGAAGTTACACAGGGGGAACGAGTCTGGTTGAACCGCTGTTGTAAGATGATGACCTTGTTAATATTCCCACACAAACAGGAATCTTCTGGACGATGTGACCTACATGAATAGTGAATGCCGACTGAAGATGCCGTCTTCCCATGGAGGATATATTTCTTCAGAGGTTCCACATTGTGAGAAACCACCATATAGGTAAGGTGCATATGTAATGGAAAGTAATGTTCCCAGAGTGATGAGAAATGGGTGGCGTGTCATGTTGGCACGGCCCATTTTCAGTGGCCACGCCCCTTCGGTATGTGGCCACGCCCATTTTTTCCTGCGCGGCCCTGGCGCGCATATATGTCATCTGTTTTGAGTTTCTATGGGGCGGGAGGGGGCACGCCAATCTTCAACTTGCCCTGTACTCCAATGACCCTAGTGATGATGCCTCTGGCTGTTTTTTTCCTAGGGAAGAGGCACACATCCCCCTGCAGAATAGGCTTGGACTATGTGACAGGAGGACCCCATGCTTTGGATTTTCTTCTTATCGCATCAACAGCACAGGATCTTAACTTTGAGCAATTGCCTGGGAGACTTGGCAGACTGAATTAGACATCTTGTAAGTGAATCTTAGCCAAATATGTCATTTTTAATCCATTCATAATGGCTACCTGTTCTGCAGGTGCACCCCACTGCTTCCAAGTCTGCAGGATGATTGCATTAAATAATGCAATTGGACAGGGTATGCAACCGCTTTAAGGCAGAGGTTCACAATCTTTTTTGAATGGCGGCGCCCTAGAGTATCAGCATTGTTTTCATAGCACCCCTAAGCCAAAAGTCTGTTATTGAGAAATAATTATTAAGAAATTGCACTTACCTGTCATCCTCAGGTTGAGGTATGTGGTCTTGGACAGGTTGGCGCATCTGTTTTTCCACATATTTACATTACATTGACCAGAATTAATTTGATTTGGTGTTGGACCACCAACCTGAGGCACCCCTGCAAGTATCCAAAGGCACCCCAGGGTGCTACAGCACACAGTTTGGGAACCACTGCTTTAAGGAATGCCTTGAAAACCATCCTAAATAGTTGCTAATTAAAGAGACTGTAACCTTCCATAAGTCGTTTGCTTCATTTTGTCCAGCACAGAAGAGTATATATGTTAGAAAACATTTTATATTATTTCTATTTCACCTGGTCTCTTTTATATTTTGTGTCCTTTCCGGACTTGACCACTTCCCCAGTGACATCATGTACCACCGCCATATCCTGCACATTGCCATTAGGTCATAACCTTAACCTATGTAGTGCGAAGATGATTAAATCTTAATTCTATTTACAGGATAATTCTGGGAGGTGTGAAACAGAGTTTGGGTGAAAGAAAGCAGAAGATTGGAAATTTAGTAAATGATGAATTGGGTAAGCAGTCTTAGTAGTACCAACATATAAATTGCATCATGTTCTGTATTAAGATTATTGGAATATATTCATTACTTAATATTTATATGAGAAAATCAATACACGGTAGGAATCCCTGTAAAATCTTGACCCAGATTGTGCGTAAACTAAGTATTTGTCATTGGGACCCTTACCACAGCCCAAAGTTTTCATATCACTCCTGAGGTGCCAGTAATCCATATGTGCTTCATAGAAATATTTTATGTCATTCAGAATACAAGGCCTTTAGTGCGTTGTGAGTGTCATGAAATGAGCATAACATTATATTTTCATTTCTTCTTTGTTTTGGTCAGATTTTATTTCTTTGTGAAAAATTGCAGAATGTCACTGGATCCTCTTAATATTTTCCATACAACTCATTTTATCATTGTTGTAAAGGAGACAAGTGGGTAACAACAAGTACGGAGTAAGAACATATTCCTGATCCTGTAGTAGCAGATATACAGTATTTAAGAAGAGCTTATCACCTCATTTACTTTGCTAGACCTCACAGCCTCTTAACCTTCTAAGAACCTCCATTATGACAAAAAACAAAGAGCACAACAAGCATAATCAATTTTAAAATATATTTATTATGAATTTTTAGCACAAGGAAAACAACACTTTATTTTTACTCTGCATTGTAAAATAAATTAGTGCCCAAGATTAGCCAGAGGCTCTTACAAGCTTGTCCTATAAGAGGACCAAGATGGTGGAAGCCTCATGACTCACAAAGAGTCATCCTTCAGCACTCAGGAGAGGAAAAACCCCCTTTGGAGGAAACCTCTGGGGACCCATGGCTTGAAGGATTGCCCGTCCCTCTGGGCACTAGGAGGCTATGCAGAGTTATATTTCCAATTGATTTAAAATAGGATCATTTGACACTGAAATACAGTATACATTTCACCACATTAATAAATAACATTGGCTGACGTCATTAATGTAGCTCCTGTCCACATCTCCTGACATTACCCAATTTACATTCCTCACAAAGCTGCGCAATTTGCTGAAGAGGATGGTCATCCCCTTTTGAGAAGCACCGAGTTTACCCGAGTGGCTACTACATTGCGATAGATGTGCTGTGCTGCTAGAACCTGCAATTATAGAAATAAACAAGCTCAAGGTCATATTTTAGGGTAGTCAAGCTCCAAGTCTGCAGGCACATCCAAGTGAAACGCCCTTGTCTTTGATGAGATACTTACCTCAAGCGGATATCTTTCCCTCAGTGGGCTGGGTGCAAGATATGTATATGGAGTATGTTAATGACAGCAATGATAATGCTATGTCAGTGTCCTGGGCTGTTAAGAGTGGTAGCAACAGCAAAGAGTTACCATTATGACATCACAGCATGACCTCACTCGTGTTCTACATTCCTTAAAGGGGAAGTGCATAAGATAATAAGCTCTACTGATGTGTGATATGTTTATATTCCTCCATCACCTCTGCTTCCCATGATACACCTGCCATTTATTACACATCTGTCCCTTTGCCATCTCCTTATTTGCAAAAGTTCTCTTTTACTGCATCCACTCATTCAATGAATCAGTTTCTATCAGCTCTTTCTCATTTCATTAACCTGCTGCTTCTGTCCAATTTTAATTATTCATTGCTGCTACTTGGGTAGAAAACAAGCAAGGGATTGAATTAATATAAAAAACACAATTAAAAGGAAAATACTGTTAGGATGTTTATTATATATTGAAATGACATTAATAGCTAGGCCAAGGCTAGTTATTTCTGCACCTCTATAGGTGTGAGCAAAGCCGAGCGAGGTTTTCCTGCAGGATGACCAGCATTACATCAGTGTGCAATATTCTGTTGGAAACGTGCTGCTAACTGAAACTCCCCAATTTGTCTCTGTTCCCAGTATAGAATATAATTGGCCATGATGAAGATACAGTGGAGGACCCATTGTGCCCATTATACTGTAGACCTTCAGGATTGATAAATATTCAGTTTAACCTAATGTAACTTGATCAGTATGCAATATTTCCCTGTTATGCTTGGCTACTATACCGATTAGGCCCATTGTGCTAAATATACACTCTGGGGGTCATTTAGAGCTGGAAGCAAGGCCTTTTTTTAGAGTGTAAAATGTGCTTTTTCAGACATCTCATGCACATGAAAAATGCGTTTCCCAGCGTCCATTGAACCCTCCTTCTGTGTCCCTGACTTGTGCATCCTTGAGTCTGGAGATGCAGACTGCGCGAGGGAAGGTGCGTGTACGTGCAGGAAAGAGGAATACAATCTGGCGCTGAATTGTAAACCCACAATTAAAGTATAGTAGTTTATTCTGGGTTTACATTCCAGCACTGGAAGGTAACCCTCTTTCCTAACATAACCCCAGGGTCTCTTTGGCAAATTCCACTTCTTCCTGGATATCAAAATTTAAAGCATTTACCTTGAGGTATCACTCCAACACTGCCGGTCTGATTCTCTGCATACGTGTAGGCCAAGTACAGTAAATTGGTTAAACAAGGTTTGGGGAAGTGTTTGGTAAAATCAACCATTTTGTCACAAAGTTCGTGGGTTTTTATGTGTTTTTTTCTGTGGAACTACAGGTCCCAGCAGGTCCTACATGATTTCTTCAAGCTTCAGCATGCTTTTTCTGTCATGGGTATGCAGACACTTGTAGTGCTAAGTGCCTGCATACGCAAACAGTTTTATTTATTTGACTGGCTACATTTGTGTGAAAGAGGTGTGTGTGTGTCTGTGTAGGCTTTTGTCAGTGTGCGTGTGTGTCTGTGTCAGTGAGTGCATCTGGGGAGGTGATGGTGTGCTGAGAGATAACGCGGGGGGAGATGGTGTGGCTAAGAGATGCAGGGGGCAGGAAGTTACACAGGGGGAACGAGTCTGGTTGAACCGCTGTTGTAAGATGATGACCTTGTTAATATTCCCACACAAACAGGAATCTTCTGGACGATGTGACCTACATGAATAGTGAATGCCGACTGAAGATGCCGTCTTCCCATGGAGGATATATTTCTTCAGAGGTTCCACATTGTGAGAAACCACCATATAGGTAAGGTGCATATGTAATGGAAAGTAATGTTCCCAGAGTGATGAGAAATGGGTGGCGTGTCATGTTGGCACGGCCCATTTTCAGTGGCCACGCCCCTTCGGTATGTGGCCACGCCCATTTTTTCCTGCGCGGCCCTGGCGCGCATATATGTCATCTGTTTTGAGTTTCTATGGGGCGGGAGGGGGCACGCCAATCTTCAACTTGCCCTGTACTCCAATGACCCTAGTGATGATGCCTCTGGCTGTTTTTTTCCTAGGGAAGAGGCACACATCCCCCTGCAGAATAGGCTTGGACTATGTGACAGGAGGACCCCATGCTTTGGATTTTCTTCTTATCGCATCAACAGCACAGGATCTTAACTTTGAGCAATTGCCTGGGAGACTTGGCAGACTGAATTAGACATCTTGTAAGTGAATCTTAGCCAAATATGTCATTTTTAATCCATTCATAATGGCTACCTGTTCTGCAGGTGCACCCCACTGCTTCCAAGTCTGCAGGATGATTGCATTAAATAATGCAATTGGACAGGGTATGCAACCGCTTTAAGGCAGAGGTTCACAATCTTTTTTGAATGGCGGTGCCCTAGAGTATCAGCATTGTTTTCATAGCACCCCTAAGCCAAAAGTCTGTTATTGAGAAATAATTATTAAGAAATTGCACTTACCTGTCATCCTCAGGTTGAGGTATGCGGTCTTGGACAGGTTGGCGCATCTGTTTTTCCACATATTTACATTACATTGACCAGAATTAATTTGATTTGGTGTTGGACCACCAACCTGAGGCACCCCTGCAAGTATCCAAAGGCACCCCAGGGTGCTACAGCACACAGTTTGGGAACCACTGCTTTAAGGAATGCCTTGAAAACCATCCTAAATAGTTGCTAATTAAAGAGACTGTAACCTTCCATAAGTCGTTTGCTTCATTTTGTCCAGCACAGAAGAGTATATATGTTAGAAAACATTTTATATTATTTCTATTTCACCTGGTCTCTTTTATATTTTGTGTCCTTTCCGGACTTGACCACTTCCCCAGTGACATCATGTACCACCGCCATATCCTGCACATTGCCATTAGGTCATAACCTTAACCTATGTAGTGCGAAGATGATTAAATCTTAATTCTATTTACAGGATAATTCTGGGAGGTGTGAAACAGAGTTTGGGTGAAAGAAAGCAGAAGATTGGAAATTTAGTAAATGATGAATTGGGTAAGCAGTCTTAGTAGTACCAACATATAAATTGCATCATGTTCTGTATTAAGATTATTGGAATATATTCATTACTTAATATTTATATGAGAAAATCAATACACGGTAGGAATCCCTGTAAAATCTTGACCCAGATTGTGCGTAAACTAAGTATTTGTCATTGGGACCCTTACCACAGCCCAAAGTTTTCATATCACTCCTGAGGTGCCAGTAATCCATATGTGCTTCATAGAAATATTTTATGTCATTCAGAATACAAGGCCTTTAGTGCGTTGTGAGTGTCATGAAATGAGCATAACATTTTATTTTAATTTCTTCTTTGTTTTGGTCAGATTTTATTTCTTTGTAAAAAATTGCAGAACGTCACTGGATCCTCTTAATATTTTCCATACAACTCATTTTATCATTGTTGTAAAGGAGACAAGTGGGTAACAACAAGTACGGAGTAAGAACATATTCCTGATCCTGTAGTAGCAGATATACAGTATTTAAGAAGAGCTTATCACCTCATTTACTTTGCTAGACCTCACAGCCTCTTAACCTTCTAAGAACCTCCATTATGACAAAAAAACAAAGAGCACAACAAGCATAATCAATTTTAAAATATATTTATTATGAATTTTTAGCACAAGGAAAACAACACTTTATTTTTACTCTGCATTGTAAAATAAATTAGTGCCCAAGATTAGCCAGAGGCTCTTACAAGCTTGTCCTATAAGAGGACCAAGATGGTGGAAGCCTCATGACTCACAAAGAGTCATCCTTCAGCACTCAGGAGAGGAAAAACCCCCTTTGGAGGAAACCTCTGGGGACCCATGGCTTGAAGGATTGCCCGTCCCTCTGGGCACTAGGAGGCTATGCAGAGTTATATTTCCAATTGATTTAAACTAGGATCATTTGACACTGAAATACAGTATACATTTCACCACATTAATAAATAACATTGGCTGACGTCATTAATATAGCTCCTGTCCACATCTCCTGACATTACCCAATTTACATTCCTCACAAAGCTGCGCAATTTGCTGAAGAGGATGGTCATCCCCTTTTGAGAAGCACCGAGTTTACCCGAATGGCTACTACATTGCGATAGATGTGCTGTGCTGCTAGAACCTCCAATTATAGAAATAAACAAGCTCAAGGTCATATTTTAGGGTAGTCAAGCTCCAAGTCTGCAGGCACATCCAAGTGAAACGCCCTTGTCTTTGATGAGATACTTACCTCAAGCGGATATCTTTCCCTCTGTGGGCTGGGTGCAAGAGATGTATATGGAGTGTGTTAATGACAGCAATGATAATGCTATGTCAGTGTCCTGGGCGGTTAAGAGTGGTAGCAACAGCAAAGAGTTACCATTATGACATCACAGCATGACCTCACTCGTGTTCTACATTCCTTAAAGGGGAAGTGCATAAGATAATAAGCTCTACTGATGTGTGATATGTTTATATTCCTCCATCACCTCTGCTTCCCATGATGCACCTGCCATTTATTACACATCTGTCCCTTTGCCATCTCCTTATTTGTAAAAGTTCTCTTTTACTGCATCCACTCATTCAATGAATCAGTTTCTATCAGCTCTTTCTCATTTCATTAACCTGCTGCTTCTGTCCAATTTTCATTTTTCAAGACTGCTACTTGGGTAGAAAACAAGCAAGGGATTGAATTAGTCTAAAAAACACAATTAAAAGGAAAATACTGTTAGGATGTTTATTATATATTGAAATGACATTAATAGCTGGGCCAAGGCTAGTTGTCTCTGCACCTCTGTAGGTGTGAGCAAAGCCGAGCGAGGTTTTCCTGCAGGATGACCAGCATTACATCAGTGTGCAATATTCTGATGGAAATGTGCTGCTAATTGAAACTCCCCAATTTGTCTCTGTTCCCAGTATAGAATATAATTGGCCATGATGAAGATACAGTGGAGGACCCATTGTGCCCATTATACGGTAGACCTTCAGGATTGATAAATATTCAGTTCAACCTAATGTAACTTGATCAGTATGCAATATTTCCCTGTTATGCTTGGCTACTATACCGATTAGGCCCATTGTGCTAAATATACACTCTGGGGGTCATTTAGAGCTGGAAGCAAGGCCTTTTTTTAGTGTGTAAAATGTGCTTTTTCAGACATCTCATGCACATGAAAAATGCGTTTCCCAGTGTCCATTGAACCCTCCTTCTGTGTCCCTGACTTGTGCATCCTTGAGTCTGGAGATGCAGACTGCGCGAGGGAAGGTGCGTGTATGTGCAGGAAAGAGGAATACAATCTGGCGCTGAATTGTAAACCCACAATTAAAGTATAGTAGTTTATTCTGGGTTTACATTCCAGCACTGGAAGGTAACCCTCTTTCCTAACATAACCCCAGGGTCTCTTTGGCAAATTCCACTTCTTCCTGGATGTCAAAATTTAAAGCATTTACCTTGCGGTATCACTCCAACACTGCCGGTCTGATTCTCTGCATACGTGTAGGCCAAGTACAGTAAATTGGTTAAACAAGGTTTGGGGAAGTGTTTGGTAAAATCAACCATTTTGTCACAAAGTTCGTGGGTTTTTATGTGTTTTTTTCTGTGGAACTACAGGTTCCAGCAGGTCCTGCATGATTTCTTCAAGCTTCAGCATGCTTTTTCAGTCATGGGTATGCAGACACTTGTAGTGCTAAAAGTGCCTGCATACGCAAGCAGTTTTATTTATTGGACTGGCTACATTTGTGTGAAAGAGGTGTGTGTGTGTCTGTGTAGGCTCTTGTCAGTGTGCGTGTGTGTCTGTGTCAGTGAGTGCGTCTGGGGAGGTGATGGTGTGCTGAGAGATAACGCAGGGGGAGATGGTGTGGCTAAGAGATGCAGGGGGCAGGAAGTTACACAGGGGGAACGAGTCTGGTTGAACCGCTGTTGTAAGATGATGACCTTGTTAATATTCCCACACAAACAGGAATCTTCTGGACGATGTGACCTACATGAGTAGTGAATGCCGACTGAAGATGCCGTCTTCCCATGGAGGATATATTTCTTCAGAGGTTCCACATTGTGAGAAACCACCATATAGGTAAGGTGCATATGTAATGGAAAGTAATGTTCCCAGAGTGATGAGAAATGGGTGGCGTGTCATGTTGGCAGCGCCCATCTTCAGTGGCCACGCCCCCTCGGTATGTGACCACGCCCATTTTTTTGCAGCGCGCCCCTGGCGCGCATATATGTCTTCTTATTTACGTTTATATGGGGCGGGAGGGGGCACGCCAATCTTCAACTTGCCCAGTACTCCAATGACCCTAGTCATCATGCCTCTGGCTGTTTTTTTCCTAGGGAAGAGGCACACATCCCCCTGCAGAATAGGCTTGGACTATGTGACAGGAGGACCCCACGCTTTGGATTTTCTTCTTATCGCATCAACAGCACAGGATCTTAACTTTGAGCAATTGCCTGGGAGACTTGGCAGACTGAATTAGGCATCTTGTAAGTGAATCTTAGCCAAATATGTCATTTTTAATCCATTCATAATGGCTACCGGTTCTGCAGGTGCACCCCACTGCTTCCAAGTCTGCAGGATGATTGCATTAAATAATGCAATTGGACAGGGTATGCAACCGCTTTAAGGCAGAGGTTCACAATCTTTTTTGAATGGCGGCGCCCTAGAGTATCAGCATTGTTTTCATGGCACCCCTAAGCCAAAAGTCTGTTATTGAGAAATAATTATTAAGAAATTGCACTTACCCGTCATCCTCAGGTTGAGGTATGCGGTCTTGGACAGGTTGGCGCATCTGTTTTTCCACATATTTACATTACATTGACCAGAATTAATTTGATTTGGTGCTGGACCACCAACCTGAGGCACCCCTGCAAGTGTCCAAAGGCACCCCAGGGTGCTACGGCACACAGTTTGGGAACCACTGCTTTAAGGAATGCCTTGAAAACCATCCTAAATAGTTGCTAATTAAAGAGACTGTAACCTTCCATAAGTCGTTTGCTTCATTTTGTCCGGCACAGAAGAGTATATATGTTAGAAAACATTTTATATTATTTCTATTTCACCTGGTCTCTTTTATATTTTGTGTCCTTTCCGGACTTGACCACTTCCCCAGTGACATCATGTACCACCGCCATATCCTGCACATTGCCATTAGGTCATAACCTTAACCTATGTAGTGCGAAGATGATCAAATCTTAATTCTATTTACAGGATAATTCTGGGAGGCGTGAAACATAGTTGGGTGAAAGAAAGCAGAAGATTGGAAATTTAGTAAATGATGAATTGGGTAAGCAGTCTTAGTAGTACCAACATATAAATTGCATCATGTTCTGTATTAAGATTATTGGAATATATTCATTACTTAATATTTATATGAGAAAATTAATACACGGTAGGAATCCCTGTAAAATCTTGACCCAGATTGTGCGTAAACTAAGTATTTGTCATTGGGACCCTTACCACAGCCCAAAGTTTTCATATCACTCCTGAGGTGCCAGTAATCCATATGTGCTTCATAGAAATATTTTATGTCATTCAGAATACAAGGCCTTTAGTGCGTTGTGAGTGTCATGAAATGAGCATAACATTTTATTTTAATTTCTTCTTTGTTTTGGTCAGATTTTATTTCTTTGTAAAAAATTGCAGAACGTCACTGGATCCTCTTAATATTTTCCATACAACTCATTTTATCATTGTTGTAAAGGAGACAAGTGGGTAACAACAAGTACGGAGTAAGAACATATTCCTGATCCTGTAGTAGCAGATATACAGTATTTAAGAAGAGCTTATCACCTCATTTACTTTGCTAGACCTCACAGCCTCTTAACCTTCTAAGAACCTCCATTATGACAAAAAAACAAAGAGCACAACAAGCATAATCAATTTTAAAATATATTTATTATGAATTTTTAGCACAAGGAAAACAACACTTTATTTTTACTCTGCATTGTAAAATAAATTAGTGCCCAAGATTAGCCAGAGGCTCTTACAAGCTTGTCCTATAAGAGGACCAAGATGGTGGAAGCCTCATGACTCACAAAGAGTCATCCTTCAGCACTCAGGAGAGGAAAAACCCCCTTTGGAGGAAACCTCTGGGGACCCATGGCTTGAAGGATTGCCCGTCCCTCTGGGCACTAGGAGGCTATGCAGAGTTATATTTCCATTTTAAACTAGGATCATTTGACACTGAAATACAGTATACATTTCACCACATTAATAAATAACATTGGCTGACGTCATTAATATAGCTCCTGTCCACATCTCCTGACATTACCCAATTTACATTCCTCACAAAGCTGCGCAATTTGCTGAAGAGGATGGTCATCCCCTTTTGAGAAGCACCGAGTTTACCCGAATGGCTACTACATTGCGATAGATGTGCTGTGCTGCTAGAACCTCCAATTATAGAAATAAACAAGCTCAAGGTCATATTTTAGGGTAGTCAAGCTCCAAGTCTGCAGGCACATCCAAGTGAAACGCCCTTGTCTTTGATGAGATACTTACCTCAAGCGGATATCTTTCCCTCTGTGGGCTGGGTGCAAGAGATGTATATGGAGTGTGTTAATGACAGCAATGATAATGCTATGTCAGTGTCCTGGGCGGTTAAGAGTGGTAGCAACAGCAAAGAGTTACCATTATGACATCACAGCATGACCTCACTCGTGTTCTACATTCCTTAAAGGGGAAGTGCATAAGATAATAAGCTCTACTGATGTGTGATATGTTTATATTCCTCCATCACCTCTGCTTCCCATGATACACCTGCCATTTATTACACATCTGTCCCTTTGCCATCTCCTTATTTGTAAAAGTTCTCTTTTACTGCATCCACTCATTCAATGAATCAGTTTCTATCAGCTCTTTCTCATTTCATTAACCTGCTGCTTCTGTCCAATTTTCATTTTTCAAGACTGCTACTTGGGTAGAAAACAAGCAAGGGATTGAATTAATCTAAAAAACACAATTAAAAGGAAAATACTGTTAGGATGTTTATTATATATTGAAATGACATTAATAGCTGGGCCAAGGCTAGTTGTCTCTGCACCTCTGTAGGTGTGAGCAAAGCCGAGCGAGGTTTTCCTGCAGGATGACCAGCACTACATCAGTGTGCAATATTCTGATGGAAATGTGCTGCTAATTGAAACTCCCCAATTTGTCTCTGTTCCCAGTATAGAATATAATTGGCCATGATGAAGATACAGTGAAGGACCCATTGTGCCCATTATAAGGTAGACCTTCAGGATTGATAAATATTCAGTTCAACCTAATGTAACTTGATCAGTATGCAATATTTCCCTGTTATGCTTGGCTACTATACCGATTAGGCCCATTGTGCTAAATATACACTCTGGGGGTCATTTAGAGCTGGAAGCAAGGCCTTTTTTTTAGAGTGTAAAATGTGCTTTTTCAGACATCTCATGCACATGAAAAATGCGTTTCCCAGTGTCCATTGAACCCTCCTTCTGTGTCCCTGACTTGTGCATCCTTGAGTCTGGAGATGCAGACTGCGCGAGGGAAGGTGCGTGTATGTGCAGGAAAGAGGAATACAATCTGGCGCTGAATTGTAAACCCACAATTAAAGTATAGTAGTTTATTCTGGGTTTACATTCCAGCACTGGAAGGTAACCCTCTTTCCTAACATAACCCCAGGGTCTCTTTGGCAAATTCCACTTCTTCCTGGATGTCAAAATTTAAAGCATTTACCTTGCGGTATCACTCCAACACTGCTGGTCTGATTCTCTGCATACGTGTAGGCCAAGTACAGTAAATTGGTTAAACAAGGTTTGGGGAAGTGTTTGGTAAAATCAACCATTTTGTCACAAAGTTCGTGGGTTTTTATGTGTTTTTTTCTGTGGAACTACAGGTCCCAGCAGGTCCTGCATGATTTCTTCAAGCTTCAGCATGCTTTTTCAGTCATGGGTATGCAGACACTTGTAGTGCTAAAAGTGCCTGCATACGCAAGCAGTTTTATTTATTTGACTGGCTACATTTGTGTGAAAGAGGTGTGTGTGTGTCTGTGTAGGCTCTTGTCAGTGTGCGTGTGTGTCTGTGTCAGTGAGTGCGTCTGGGAGGTGATGGTGTGCTGAGAGATAACGCAGGGGGAGATGGTGTGGCTAAGAGATGCAGGGGGCAGGAAGTTACACAGGGGGAACGAGTCTGGTTGAACCGCTGTTGTAAGATGATGACCTTGTTAATATTCCCACACAAACAGGAATCTTCTGGACGATGTGACCTACATGAGTAGTGAATGCCGACTGAAGATGCCGTCTTCCCATGGAGGATATATTTCTTCAGAGGTTCCACATTGTGAGAAACCACCATATAGGTAAGGTGCATATGTAATGGAAAGTAATGTTCCCAGAGTGATGAGAAATGGGTGGCGTGTCATGTTGGCACAGCCCATTTTCAGTGGCCACGCCCCCTCGGTATGTGACCACGCCCATTTTTTTGCTGCGCGCCCCTGGCGCGCATATATGTCTTCTTATTTACGTTTATATGGGGCGGGAGGGGGCACGCCAATCTTCAACTTGCCCAGTACTCCAATGACCCTAGTCATCATGCCTCTGGCTGTTTTTTTCCTAGGGAAGAGGCACACATCCCCCTGCAGAATAGGCTTGGACTATGTGACAGGAGGACCCCACGCTTTGGATTTTCTTCTTATCGCATCAACAGCACAGGATCTTAACTTTGAGCAATTGCCTGGGAGACTTGGCAGACTGAATTAGGCATCTTGTAAGTGAATCTTAGCCAAATATGTCATTTTTAATCCATTCATAATGGCTACCTGTTCTGCAGGTGCACCCCACTGCTTCCAAGTCTGCAGGATGATTGCATTAAATAATGCAATTGGACAGGGTATGCAACCGCTTTAAGGCAGAGGTTCACAATCTTTTTTGAATGGCGGCGCCCTAGAGTATCAGCATTGTTTTCATGGCACCCCTAAGCCAAAAGTCTGTTATTGAGAAATAATTATTAAGAAATTGCACTTACCCGTCATCCTCAGGTTGAGGTATGCGGTCTTGGACAGGTTGGCGCATCTGTTTTTCCACTTATTTACATTACATTGACCAGAATTAATTTGATTTGGTGCTGGACCACCAACCTGAGGCACCCCTGCAAGTGTCCAAAGGCACCCCAGGGTGCTACGGCACACAGTTTGGGAACCACTGCTTTAAGGAATGCCTTGAAAACCATCCTAAATAGTTGCTAATTAAAGAGACTGTAACCTTCCATAAGTCGTTTGATTCATTTTGTCCAGCACAGAAGAGTATATATGTTAGAAAGCATTTTATATTATTTCTATTTCACCTGGTCTCTTTTATATTTTGTGTCCTTTCCGGACTTGACCACTTCCCCAGTGACATCATGTACCACCGCCATATCCTGCACATTGCCATTAGGTCATAACCTTAACCTATGTAGTGCGAAGATGATCAAATCTTAATTCTATTTACAGGATAATTCTGGGAGGCGTGAAACAGAGTTTGGGTGAAAGAAAGCAGAAGATTGGAAATTTAGTAAATGATGAATTGGGTAAGCAGTCTTAGTAGTACCAACATATAAATTGCATCATGTTCTGTATTAAGATTATTGGAATATATTCATTACTTAATATTTATATGAGAAAATTAATACACGGTAGGAATCCCTGTAAAATCTTGACCCAGATTGTGCGTAAACTAAGTATTTGTCATTGGGACCCTTACCACAGCCCAAAGTTTTCATATCACTCCTGAGGTGCCAGTAATCCATATGTGCTTCATAGAAATATTTTATGTCATTCAGAATACAAGGCCTTTAGTGCGTTGTGAGTGTCATGAAATGAGCATAACATTTTATTTTAATTTCTTCTTTGTTTTGGTCAGATTTTATTTCTTTGTAAAAAATTGCAGAACGTCACTGGATCCTCTTAATATTTTCCATACAACTCATTTTATCATTGTTGTAAAGGAGACAAGTGGGTAACAACAAGTACGGAGTAAGAACATATTCCTGATCCTGTAGTAGCAGATATACAGTATTTAAGAAGAGCTTATCACCTCATTTACTTTGCTAGACCTCACAGTCTCTTAACCTTCTAAGAACCTCCATTATGACAAAAAAACAAAGAGCACAACAAGCATAATCAATTTTAAAATATATTTATTATGAATTTTTAGCACAAGGAAAACAACACTTTATTTTTACTCTGCATTGTAAAATAAATTAGTGCCCAAGATTAGCCAGAGGCTCTTACAAGCTTGTCCTATAAGAGGACCAAGATGGTGGAAGCCTCATGACTCACAAAGAGTCATCCTTCAGCACTCAGGAGAGGAAAAACCCCCTTTGGAGGAAACCTCTGGGGACCCATTGCTTGAAGGATTGCCCGTCCCTCTGGGCACTAGGAGGCTATGCAGAGTTATATTTCCAATTGATTTAAACTAGGATCATTTGACACTGAAATCTAGTATACATTTCACCACATTAATAAATAACATTGGCTGACGTCATTAATATAGCTCCTGTCCACATCTCCTGACATTACCCAATTTACATTCCTCACAAAGCTGCGCAATTTGCTGAAGAGGATGGTCATCCCCTTTTGAGAAGCACCGAGTTTACCCGAATGGCTACTACATTGCGATAGATGTGCTGTGCTGCTAGAACCTCCAATTATAGAAATAAACAAGCTCAAGGTCATATTTTAGGGTAGTCAAGCTCCAAGTCTGCAGGCACATCCAAGTGAAACGCCCTTGTCTTTGATGAGATACTTACCTCAAGCGGATATCTTTCCCTCTGTGGGCTGGGTGCAAGAGATGTATATGGAGTGTGTTAATGACAGCAATGATAATGCTATGTCAGTGTCCTGGGCGGTTAAGAGTGGTAGCAACAGCAAAGAGTTACCATTATGACATCACAGCATGACCTCACTCGTGTTCTACATTCCTTAAAGGGGAAGTGCATAAGATAATAAGCTCTACTGATGTGTGATATGTTTATATTCCTCCATCACCTCTGCTTCCCATGATACACCTGCCATTTATTACACATCTGTCCCTTTGCCATCTCCTTATTTGTAAAAGTTCTCTTTTACTGCATCCACTCATTCAATGAATCAGTTTCTATCAGCTCTTTCTCATTTCATTAACCTGCTGCTTCTGTCCAATTTTCATTTTTCAAGACTGCTACTTGGGTAGAAAACAAGCAAGGGATTGAATTAATCTAAAAAACACAATTAAAAGGAAAATACTGTTAGGATGTTTATTATATATTGAAATGACATTAATAGCTGGGCCAAGGCTAGTTGTCTCTGCACCTCTGTAGGTGTGAGCAAAGCCGAGCGAGGTTTTCCTGCAGGATGACCAGCATTAAATCAGTGTGCAATATTCTGATGGAAATGTGCTGCTAATTGAAACTCCCCAATTTGTCTCTGTTCCCAGTATAGAATATAATTGGCCATGATGAAGATACAGTGGAGGACCCATTGTGCCCATTATACGGTAGACCTTCAGGATTGATAAATATTCAGTTCAACCTAATGTAACTTGATCAGTATGCAATATTTCCCTGTTATGCTTGGCTACTATACCGATTAGGCCCATTGTGCTAAATATACACTCTGGGGGTCATTTAGAGCTGGAAGCAAGGCCTTTTTTTAGAGTGTAAAATGTGCTTTTTCAGACATCTCATGCACATGAAAAATGCGTTTCCCAGTGTCCATTGAACCCTCCTTCTGTGTCCCTGACTTGTGCATCCTTGAGTCTGGAGATGCAGACTGCGCGAGGGAAGGTGCGTGTATGTGCAGGAAAGAGGAATACAATCTGGCGCTGAATTGTAAACCCACAATTAAAGTATAGTAGTTTATTCTGGGTTTACATTCCAACACTGGAAGGTAACCCTCTTTCCTAACATAACCCCAGGGTCTCTTTGGCAAATTCCACTTCTTCCTGGATGTCAAAATTTAAAGCATTTACCTTGCGGTATCACTCCAACACTGCCGGTCTGATTCTCTGCATATGTGTAGGCCAAGTACAGTAAATTGGTTAAACAAGGTTTGGGGAAGTGTTTGGTAAAATCAACCATTTTGTCACAAAGTTCGTGGGTTTTTATGTGTTTTTTTCTGTGGAACTACAGGTCCCAGCAGGTCCTGCATGATTTCTTCAAGCTTCAGCATGCTTTTTCAGTCATGGGTATGCAGACACTTGTAGTGCTAAAAGTGCCTGCATACGCAAGCAGTTTTATTTATTTGACTGGCTACATTTGTGTGAAAGAGGTGTGTGTGTGTCTGTGTAGGCTCATGTCAGTGTGCGTGTGTGTCTGTGTCAGTGAGTGCGTCTGGGGAGGTGATGGTGTGCTGAGAGATAACGTGGGGGGAGATGGTGTGGCTAAGAGATGCAGGGGGCACGAAGTTACACAGGGAGAACGAATCTGGTTGAACCGCTGTTGTAAGATGATGACCTTGTTAATATTCCCACACAAACAGGAATCTTCTGGACGATGTGACCTACATGAGTAGTGAAACCGACTGAAGATGCCGTCTTCCCATGGAGGATATATTTCTTCAGAGGTTCCACATTGTGAGAAACCACCATATAGGTAAGGTGCATATGTAATGGAAAGTAATGTTCCCAGAGTGATGAGAAATGGGTGGCGTGTCATGTTGGCACAGCCCATTTTCAGTGGCCATGCCCCCTCGGTATGTGACCACGCCCATTTTTTTACTGCGCGCCCCTGGCGCGCATATATGTCTTCTTATTTATGTTTATATGGGGCGGGAGGGGGCACGCCAATCTTCAACTTGCCCAGTACTCCAATGACCCTAGTGATGATGCCTCTGGCTGTTTTTTTCCTAGGGAAGAGGCACACATCCCCCTGCAGAATAGGCTTGGACTATGTGACAGGAGGACCCCACGCTTTGGATTTTCTTCTTATCGCATCAACAGCACAGGATCTTAACTTTGAGCAATTGCCTGGGAGACTTGGCAGACTGAATTAGGCATCTTGTAAGTGAATGTTAGCCAAATATGTCATTTTTATTCCATTCATAATGGCTACCTGTTCTGCAGGTGCACCCCACTGCTTCCAAGTCTGCAGGATGATTGCATTAAATAATGCAATTGGACAGGGTATTCAACCGCTTTAAGGCAGAGGTTCACAATCTTTTTTGAATGGCGGCGCCCTAGAGTATCAGCATTGTTTTCATGGCACCCCTAAGCCAAAAGTCTGTTATTGAGAAATAATTATTAAGAAATTGCACTTACCCGTCATCTTCAGGTTGAGGTATGCGGTCTTGGACAGGTTGGCGCATCTGTTTTTCCACATATTTACATTACATTGACCAGAATTAATTTGATTTGGTGCTGGACCACCAACCTGAGGCACCCCTGCAAGTGTCCAAAGGCACCCCAGGGTGCTACGGCACACAGTTTGGGAACCACTGCTTTAAGGAATGCCTTGAAAACCATCCTAAATAGTTGCTAATTAAAGAGACTGTAACCTTCCATAAGTCGTTTGCTTCATTTTGTCCAGCACAGAAGAGTATATATGTTAGAAAACATTTTATATTATTTCTATTTCACCTGGTCTCTTTTATATTTTGTGTCCTTTCCGGACTTGACCACTTCCCCAGTGACATCATGTACCACCGCCATATCCTGCACATTGCCATTAGGTCATAACCTTAACCTATGTAGTGCGAAGATGATCAAATCTTAATTCTATTTACAGGATAATTCTGGTAGGCGTGAAACAGAGTTTGGGTGAAAGAAAGCAGAAGATTGGAAATTTAGTAAATGATGAATTGGGTAAGCAGTCTTAGTAGTACCAACATATAAATTGCATCATGTTCTGTATTAAGATTATTGGAATATATTCATTACTTAATATTTATATGAGAAAATCAATACACGGTAGGAATCTCTGTAAAATCTTGACCCAGATTGTGCGTAAACTAAGTATTTGTCATTGGGACCCTTACCACAGCCCAAAGTTTTCATATCACTCCTGAGGTGCCAGTAATCCATATGTGCTTCATAGAAATATTTTATGTCATTCAGAATACAAGGCCTTTAGTGCGTTGTGAGTGTCATGAAATGAGCATAACATTTTATTTTAATTTCTTCTTTGTTTTGGTCAGATTTTATTTCTTTGTAAAAAATTGCAGAACGTCACTGGATCCTCTTAATATTTTCCATACAACTCATTTTATCATTGTTGTAAAGGAGACAAGTGGGTAACAACAAGTACGGAGTAAGAACATATTCCTGATCCTGTAGTAGCAGATATACAGTATTTAAGAAGAGCTTATCACCTCATTTACTTTGCTAGACCTCACAGCCTCTTAACCTTCTAAGAACCTCCATTATGACAAAAAACAAAGAGCACAACAAGCATAATCAATTTTAAAATATATTTATTATGAATTTTTAGCACAAGGAAAACAACACTTTATTTTTACTCTGCATTGTAAAATAAATTAGTGCCCAAGATTAGCCAGAGGCTCTTACAAGCTTGTCCTATAAGAGGACCAAGATGGTGGAAGCCTCATGACTCACAAAGAGTCATCCTTCAGCACTCAGGAGAGGAAAAACCCCCTTTGGAGGAAACCTCTGGGGACCCATGGCTTGAAGGATTGCCTGTCCCTCTGGGCACTAGGAGGCTATGCAGAGTTATATTTCCAATTGATTTAAACTAGGATCATTTGACACTGAAATACAGTATACATTTCACCACATTAATAAATAACATTGGCTGACGTCATTAATGTAGCTCCTGTCCACATCTCCTGACATTACCCAATTTACATTCCTCACAAAGATGCGCAATTTGCTGAAGAAGATGGTCATCCCCTTTTGAGAAGCACCGAGTTTACCCGAGTGGCTACTACATTGCGATAGATGTGCTGTGCTGCTAGAACCTCCAATTATAGAAATAAACAAGCTCAAGGTCATATTTTAGGGTAGTCAAGCTCCAAGTCTGCAGGCACATCCAAGTGAAACGCCCTTGTCTTTGATGAGATACTTACCTCAAGCGGATATCTTTCCCTCAGTGGGCTGGGTGCAAGAGATGTATATGGAGTATGTTAATGACAGCAATGATAATGCTATGTCAGTGTCCTGGGCGGTTAAGAGTGGTAGCAACAGCAAAGAGTTACCATTATGACATCACAGCATGACCTCACTCGTGTTCTACATTCCTTAAAGGGGAAGTGCATAAGATAATAAGCTCTACTGATGTGTGATATGTTTATATTCCTCCATCACCTCTGCTTCCCATGATACACCTGCCATTTATTACACATCTGTCCCTTTGCCATCTCCTTATTTGCAAAAGTTCTCTTTTACTGCATCCACTCATTCAATGAATCAGTTTCTATCAGCTCTTTCTCATTTCATTAACCTGCTGCTTCTGTCCAATTTTAATTATTCATTGCTGCTACTTGGGTAGAAAACAAGCAAGGGATTGAATTAATATAAAAAACACAATTAAAAGGAAAATACTGTTAGGATGTTTATTATGTATTGAAATGACATTAATAGCTAGGCCAAGGCTAGTTATTTCTGCACCTCTATAGGTGTGAGCAAAGCCGAGCGAGGTTTTCCTGCAGGATGACCAGCATTACATCAGTGTGCAATATTCTGTTGGAAACGTGCTGCTAATTGAAACTCCCCAATTTGTCTCTGTTCCCAGTATAGAATATAATTGGCCATGATGAAGATACAGTGGAGGACCCATTGTGCCCATTATACGGTAGACCTTCAGGATTGATAAATATTCAGTTTAACCTAATGTAACTTGATCAGTATGCAATATTTCCCTGTTATGCTTGGCTACTATACCGATTAGGCCCATTGTGCTAAATATACACTCTGGGGGTCATTTAGAGCTGGAAGCAAGGCCTTTTTTTAGGGTGTAAAATGTGCTTTTTCAGACATCTCATGCACAAGAAAAATGCGTATCCCAGCGTCCATTGAACCCTCCTTCTGTGTCCCTGACTTGTGCATCCTTGAGTCTGGAGATGCAGACTGCGCGAGGGAAGGTGCGTGTACGTGCAGGAAAGAGGAATACAATCTGGCGCTGAATTGTAAACCCACAATTAAAGTATAGTAGTTTATTCTGGGTTTACATTCCAGCACTGGAAGGTAACCCTCTTTCCTAACATAACCCCAGGGTCTCTTTGGCAAATTCCACTTCTTCCTGGATATCAAAATTTAAAGCATTTACCTTGCGGTATCACTCCAACACTGCCGGTCTGATTCTCTGCATACGTGTAGGCCAAGTACAGTAAATTGGTTAAACAAGGTTTGGGGAAGTGTTTGGTAAAATCAACCATTTTGTCACAAAGTTCGTGGGTTTTTATGTGTTTTTTTCTGTGGAACTACAGGTCCCAGCAGGTCCTACATGATTTCTTCAAGCTTCAGCATGCTTTTTCAGTCATGGGTATGCAGACACTTGTAGTGCTAAGTGCCTGCATACGCAAACAGTTTTATTTATTTGACTGGCTACATTTGTGTGAAAGAGGTGTGTGTGTGTCTGTGTAGGCTTTTGTCAGTGTGCGTGTGTGTCTGTGTCAGTGAGTGCATCTGGGGAGGTGATGGTGTGCTGAGAGATAACGCGGGGGGAGATTGTGTGGCTAAGAGATGCAGGGGGCAGGAAGTTACACAGGGGGAACGAGTCTGGTTGAACCACTGTTGTAAGATGATGACCTTGTTAATATTCCCACACAAACAGGAATCTTCTGGACGATGTGACCTACATGAATAGTGAATGCCGACTGAAGATGCCGTCTTCCCATGGAGGATATATTTCTTCAGAGGTTCCACATTGCGAGAAACCACCATATAGGTAAGGTGCATATGTAATGGAAAGTAATGTTCCCAGAGTGATGAGAAATGGGTGGCGTGTCATGTTGGCACGGCCCATTTTCAGTGGCCACGCCCCTTCGGTATGTGGCCATGCCCATTTTTTCCTGCGCGGCCCTGGCCCGCATATATGTCATCTGTTTTGAGTTTCTATGGGGCGGGAGGGGGCACGCCAATCTTCAACTTGCCCTGTACTCCAATGACCCTAGTGATGATGCCTCTGGCTGTTTTTTTCATAGGGAAGAGGCACACATCCCCCTGCAGAATAGGCTTGGAGTATGTGACAGGAGGACCCCATGCTTTGGATTTTCTTCTTATCGCATCAACAGCACAGGATCTTAACTTTGAGCAATTGCCTGGGAGACTTGGCAGACTGAATTAGACATCTTGTAAGTGAATCTTAGCCAAATATGTCATTTTTAATCCATTCATAATGGCTACCTGTTCTGCAGGTGCACCCCACTGCTTCCAAGTCTGCAGGATGATTGCATTAAATAATGCAATTGGACAGGGTATGCAACCGCTTTAAGGCAGAGGTTCACAATCTTTTTTGAATGGCGGCGCCCTAGAGTATCAGCATTGTTTTCACAGCACCCCTAAGCCAAAAGTCTGTTATTGAGAAATAATTATTAAGAAATTGCACTTACCTGTCATCCTCAGGTTGAGGTATGCAGTCTTGGACAGGTTGGCGCATCTGTTTTTCCACATATTTACATTACATTTACCAGAATTAATTTGATTTGGTGTTGGACCACCAACCT